>JAWNPA010000001.1:0-1200000 GCA_035045345.1 Drosophila hamatofila
CTAAAGCTCAAAATCCGTAGAATATATATTCATTTCCGATTTACTATGCCCATCCTATGAAATACAAGCCAGTCAGCTTAAAGGGTATTAAGCAATAATTGTTTTTTTTTTTTTTTTTTAATTTAAGAACAAATTACTGGTTTATATTGAACTGCCAAAACTTAACTGATGATATTCTTGAACTTCATTTAACAAGAGTCATCTCCTGATTAAATAAATTTTTCTTGTCTTTCAATACCTCGTATCAGGGTGAAAAGCGACGCGATGCTGGCGCACCAAATGAGATTGTGGCATGCACCACATGTGGCAGCAGTAATAGTCCATGCACCCATTCGGCCAACAATGGATGCGCCACAGAGGTAAAAAACAATACCTTTAATATAAAAAAGTTAACTGATATTGCTAAAATATAAATATTTTTTTTTTTTTAGACCTGTTTTGTTCAGATGCGCAAAAAGGAGCCGCCACATCCTATACGTGTGGCTAAGACGATTGATGTCATTGCGAGAATAACATTTCCAACAGCTTATGCGATTTTTCTCATATTTTTCTTTGTACACTATAAGGGATTTTCATAAAGATAAGCTGAAATCACCACCAAGCGCTTTATTAAATAAAAACAATTGTTAAGTAATACTCAAATGTGGTAAATACGCGTAACTCATATTCATTACGGTCATTAATAAACAGAAATTTTGAAATTATTCAGGTCATCTAATTTAAATGTAACAAGTAAAGCAACACTATTATTTACTAAATTATTTTAAAGAAAATTAGTTCAATCTTCAAAAAAACAAAAAAAAAATAAATAAAAAGGACAAAAACAAAATAACAAGTGATAAGCAACTTAAATTGCCGATTTGCAAAAACAAAACTATAAAAAAAACATAAATGTTTATATTAAATTTAATATACAAACCAATTAATTTATTAATGTAATATTATTTGTACGTAAACTAAACAAAACTAAGAACATTAGGGTCAATACTCTGTTCACAGTAGCTAGCTCTGGCACAAAAGTATTTAATGTATGACTTTTGAAAAAAAATTTTCGTTTTTTTTATGGACATGACCGCAATAGAATCTATCAAAGTCATTATTCAAATTATTATACAAATTAAAAGATTTTTTTCTGGTTTAAGATACTGGAATATTAAATTTTAATGCTTAGATTGACTATAAAAAGCACGTTGCTTGAATGTTTCTTTAAGATGATGCATAAAATCAATTTATTACTTTGTGAACAGAATATAAGTCATACAAAAATGTTTTCGACTGCTTTATTTTAAAACTGTGGAAAAATGCTTTAAATTCAACAGTTAGAAAGTTGCAATATATACAGAAATATTGCTTTTAGTAAAAACTAGTTGAACCAATATTTTAAGAATTTATGCTGAAATTATGTACCAAAAAGTAACGCCGTCTAAAAAAGGACCTCAGCAAAAAAAAATATTTAAAAAATAGATAAATAAATCAAATCAGCTTTATTGCTATAAGTATCTTACCATAGTTGACCAAAAATAAGTCTATATCACGCTATTCGTATTTACCATAACTAAAATGCTTCAAAATATTACGGTAGACTCAAAAGTGAGAATGCTATAAGCAAAAGCATATTTTTCAAATTAATTATTTTAACGCCTTCATTTAGCAAACTTATGTATGTAGTTATGTGTAAGAAATCGGTATATATATGCATGTATATTTTTACCAATCAATTTATATTATTTGTTCGCTTTAAAATAAATGTTTCGATTTTTTCAATGTACGGTTTCTGGCGAAATTAGTTGTTACAGTCTGAACACTCTCAATTCACGTTGTACAAACTATTTGTTTAAAATTGTTTTTTAGATTTTGAACATAATTTAAAATAAATATTTAAAAAAACGGAATGGATATGCTCAACGTTAGTATATCTGTCTGTTTAATTTGACAATTGCACTTTTGAGAGCTTCAAATGAAAATGCAAAAATATAAAAACTCTTTTTTTAGTCACTTCAAATAAATGTGAAAAATTTACAATTTTTCTTGAATGCTGTTTGCAAAATAAAATAAATAATCTTCTTTATTATCAGTTAGGTATATTCATGTAGTTTATATTTATATTTAATCACAGACCTCTTTTTCGCGGGACATTTTTCTGAGTCACTGTTTAATATGAATATTTAGGTAATTAAGTAAGTACAAATTATGTTAGTCGACTACTCTTAACTAGAGCCTGTTTAGATTATTTGACTTACTAAACCAAAATCAAAGCAACAAATATTTTAAGTAAGTCTTTTTCCACATGTTAATTATTTTTTATTATTTTAACAATGTATTTTAATACCATATGTATTTGTCCTATATCTGTACCTTATTATGCATAACAAGGAAGGAATTGGATTAAATTTTAAATAAAAACATATCAAAGAAAATGTATAAATATGAATATCTATTCTAAAACCAAAACCAAAAAAAGGACAAGATATGTTAACTCAATTACAAAGAACTCGCCGAGATATTTTATATACGATTTAGCTAAAAACGCAAATGACGCATCTCAACATTTTCATATAGAAGACCAAAGTAGAAAATTACCAAACAAAAAAAGTATTTAAAAAAAAAAATAAAATATATATATATATATATATATATATATATATATATATATATGTATATATTAAAATGTTTTAGATAATTCAATCCTTAAAGCCTTGTGATAAACTTAACAACAATTTAAAAATAAATTCTTTGCAAAAATACTTATTCAACTTAATTTTAATTATTTGAAAAGAAAGGGTTATCGTTTCTCCATTAAATTCTGAAAGGAATGTAACACATATTTACAATAAACATGCAGTATTTAAAACTAAATTTATTATTACATTATATTAATATAATAGTTTGAATGATTGGACCCTTAGTTTACCTCTCATGACATATCAAAATAAATGCGGGTTTCGTCTTAGAGTATACATAGAAGCAGAATATATTGTAACGAACCTTCGGTTTATCCCGAGCTTAAGTTTATCCCCGGTTTATCCCGATACAGTTTCAACCGATTCTGCATTCGTGCCAACAAATTTATTTTTTGAAGCCCCTGCGATACTAACTAGTCACTTGTGTTTTTGTTTGAGCGTAAATATCACTTTATATTATCAATACACTTATTTCACAAATTCTAAACATATGCAAGGCCTCGCCTTGCAGGCTTAGCGTACTCCAGCTGGAGAAGCGATTGTGCTAAAGGTTCGCTAGGTTTCGCCCAAGCGCGGCAATATCACGCGATCTGGGGTGACGCCAAAATCCCGCCAAATTACGTGGCAGCTTCTCATTGGCCGAAGTACCGTTATGGCCATGCGAGTGAAAGCAGCCACTACTTTCACTCTGCCCCATACGGCACCTCGGCTAACGGCCTCCGATGATCGTCGTGCGGGCGACGCTAGCCATTTGCTGAATATATAGGAGCGACAGAGACGGCCTATAGTCCGGTCTCTGACCCCTTCCAGTCGCGAGGGTCGCTCCTACAGTACTCGCATCGCTGTGTGGAGCAACATACATATGCACGTATATGCATACAGACATACAGCAACTACGTATGCTGTTACATTTTATACGTGCATACCTATATTGCTCCTCCTTCCTTCTGGAAAAACACGAGACCATCGTGTTTTGACTTTGGCGCACCCCTCTTTTATAGCGTCGCCATAGAAGACCAAAGTAGAAAATTACCAAACAAAAAAGTATTTAAAAAAAAAAAAAAAAAAAAAAGAAAATATATATATATACTTAAATAAACTTGTTACGAGTCGAATAAATGCTGCGACATATGCTAACAGCAACGCTAATATAATTTAAAAGACGAAGTCAGAGTAAAATTATGACAACTTGCTTTATTGAATATTAACTTAAGACTGAAGACAATTTCGTGATAGGCTTATTTTATATGCTACCGAAATTACGCAGCTTATGGTACTCTCTTGCATTTCGACGTCAGTCAGGCGCGTCGTTTCTTAGAAATTGATCTTGAAACGTCGCGACGTTGTTATGCAGCAGCAACGTGTAACGGTATTTTGTAAAGCCGGCGCCACTATTTGTGATTTTTTTATGATTTAGCTATTCTGTTCTGGTTTATTCTGGATTGTGGCAAATTTGAGAAAATCCAGTTGTGTAGGTTTTAATAACTTTAATAATTTCTACTGGGGGATACAATGGTGTAAGGTCAACTTCTGGTTTAACATAGTTACATTGATTGATTTTTATAATTTTGTTACCCTGAATATTAAGACTCGATTAAAGATTTTATTATCTTTCTCATAATAAGAGTTGATAGCCATTGTGATCAGGATATGGGATAATTTTGATTGTATTAGTGGATTGAAAGTCAATTGGAATATGGGATACAATTAGTATGATTTTGAAGTAGAAACCTGTGGAATTTGAATTTTGTTAATTTTTTAAACTGAGTTTTATAGTAACGTGTAATTCTATTTTTGTTAGTAATTTGGTAATGATCTCTATGGCTATACGCATTAATGCATTCTTGCATTCTATCCAGTCTTTGGCTTTAATATTTTCAAGAGTAGCGAATTTTGAATAAATGTCTATGCAACTAAGATAATGTTTGCCTTCAGAGGAATAAATGTCTATTACAAATTTATCGCGACAATGTTCGGGTCTGGGAGTAATTTTCATTGGCATGTCTGTGTTTCTGTGTTCGGTTTTTGCTAAATTACAAATGTTACATTCGTTTACTATGTTTTGTGTCAGTAGTTGGCTGTTGGGGAAATAGAAAGTTTCACTGAAGAGTTTATTTGTTTTTTGAATTCCGGGGTGTAGAAGTTTTTCATGAGTTTTCAAAATAAGTTCTTTAAATTCGGCATATATTTATATTTATATTCATTCACGAAATGATATGAATATATTGGTTTTGTGCAATGTCCGTCTTGCTGTCCGTCCGTCTGTCCGTCTGTCCGTCTGTCCGTATGAATGCAATATTTTTCGCGGCTATTGAAGCTAGAGACTTGAAACTTGGAACATATACTCGTATATGTCTCCGATTTATAAAGTGTAAAAATTTTCCATATACGCCCACTAGGGGTGTGGCAAATCGGCAAATGCATTTTCCTGTATGCCAGAAATCATATTAGTTGAAGAGAGCTAGAGAGCTGAAATTTAAAATGTAGATTCGTGTTGATCACCCAAGATCAAAAAGATATGGCGGATATATCTACGCCCATTGGGGGCGTGGCAAATCGACATTTGCAGCGGCCAAATGCAAAATTCATATGCGTGTGTCACTCACATATATATGTATATAAGCTTAATATGCATTAATAAGACAAAACGAAACATGTTTAAGAAATTTAAAAAATAAAAAATATATTATACCAATATAAATTTCGATTTTAAAAAAATTCCCGCTGGGTTCGAGCTTGCACCACAATCAAACAGCATGTTTGTCAAAAAAAATAAAAGAAGAGATTCGAACCGCGGACTTCTGACACAACGCGCAGAGTCTCTGCTAACAGCGCTACTGCACCGATCTTACGCAATATAACTAACACAAAACTTTACAGTTACAGCACCTATAGTAAACAAAAACCAAAGTAGCAACTGAAAATTCAAAGACAATTCAAAAGCAATTCAAAGACAATTCAATCGCAATTGAGATTCTTAGAATTGCTCGAATACGCATTTGAATATACATACATACATACACATTTGCACACGCGTAAAAAACGCTGGCATACTGAAATTGTGTGTGCAGACGAATACATACATTTGTAAATATGTATGTAAGTATGTACGTATAAGCATTTGTGGGTTATTTTAGCAAAAATAAAATTTAACTTATAAAAACTTATAAAAATATTTTACTAATAAAAAAAATGTTATGTGTTATGTTATGCTTATATGACAAACAAGCTATCATTTTCCCAATAAAATAACTAATTTATAAAAAGACATTTAAAAAACTTGGCATTAGCGAGATTAGAACCCGCGCTATTCCAGCGCAACTTGCATAGCATTTACCATCGACGCCACTGCAACATACAATCAGACGGTAGCTAAAACGAAATAGCTTCACTTCGAGAGCGTCATCTGACAAAAGTAAGCTAAAGTAACGGCTGAAAATTTCATGAATCAATTCTTAGAATATGCTAGAAGACACGCTTTTATATGTATGTATATACATACATACATATGCATATGACTGTATGCATCGAATAAACGATCAATATGTATGTGCACACGTATAGGAAAAACGCTCTGCTCCGCTGCTAGCTTGCTGCTTGCAGGTGCGTTTGCTAATTGGCCAAATATTTTGTTTATTAAATATGATCTACATTTCAATTGAATTTTGGTCATTTCTTAAGAAATACCAGCACATTCACATTGCTACATTTGCAACTAAAATTAAAAGGAGAATTCGGTAAATTTTTGAGCCGATATTCAAAATATAACAAAAATAAAAATTATATAAAATACCCATGCATCTATATGCAAAATTTGGAGAGTCTAGCTCTAAAGATGTACGAGATATAAACGGGAATAGCTCTCTATGATTCCCCACTTTTAATTAGTTCAAGCCCTGCTTTATATTGATTACTATTAGCGCTAGAGACTTGAAATTTAAAATATACTCGGGTTGACCACCCAAAATCAATTAGATATGTATAGCAGCGTTGGGACTGTGAATGAATATTCCGCAGTCGGTAACGCCCGACTGCAACGTTCTTACTTGTTTTTAATTGAATGAGGCTTCGTAGAATTTTAGTGTGGCTAGTGTTGATAATTTCTTTATGTGCGCTTTGAATGATTTCGAAATCTGCATCACTATCTATAAACATTGCACTAGTCTTTGTAAAAAAATAGTCAATTAAATATTTTTTGGCTTTGTTTTTAGTCATGTTGTCGTATCTGATGTGAATTATAAGTTTTTTGAAGTAATTCTGTTTTGTAATATTTGGAATGCCTTTGGAAAATATAATTTGTCTTTTAAATGTGTTTATTGGTTTCTCTGTAATGCAAATTAAATTACTATTATCTTCGTCAGCGCTATGTTGTGTTTCTTCTCAGATATAAGTCTGTTCTATTTTTACTCGCGATAGAGCGTCAGCTATGTGGTTTTCTTTTCCTTTTATGTATTTTATGTCAAAATCGTATTCTGATAATTTTACTCTCCATCGGGCTAATTTTGAATTTGGCTCTTTCATTTTATACAACCAACATAATGGTTGATGGTCACTATTGATTTCAAAATGTCGACCTAGAAGGTAGTGTCGAAAGGTTTTTGTTGCCCATACAATAGCTAAAAGTTCTTTTTCTATGGCGCTATAATTGGTTTCGTGATCATTGAGGGTTCTGCTAATAAAACTGATAGAATGTCCGTCTTGAGAAAGTACAGCTGAATTTATTTTTGAAATCTGGAATTTTTAAAATTGGGTCATTGGAAATAAGTTGTTTTAGCTTTTCAAAAGCTCTAATGTATTCTGGATTTTTGGTGTCTATTGTTGCGTCCTTTCGAAGTACTGTTGTCATTGGTTTGGCTATGTCTGCAAAATTTGGAATAAACTTTCTATAATAACCAGTTAGTCCGAGAAAACCTTTTATTTCTTTAGTTTTTGTGGGAATAGGGTATTTTGAAATTGCCTTGATTTTATCAGGATTGGGTTTTATTCCATCTTTAGTTATGACGTATCCTAGGAAGGAAGTTTCTTGTTTTAGAAACTCACATTTGTCAAGTTGTAATTTGAGATTTGCTTCAGAAAGCTTCTCGAAAACTAATTGCAGTGAATGTAGGTGTTCTTTTAAAGATGTTGAATATACAATTATATCGTCAAGATATACTAAACAGTGTTTATTTATTAACGGCCACAAAACATTATTAATGCAACGTTGAAAGGTTGCAGGTGCATTCTTTAATCCAAATGGCATACGAAGATATTCATAATGGCCATTTTTAGTGAAAAAAACTGTTTTTTTGATGGAATCTGTATGCATTTCAAGTTGATGGAAGCCTTTTGCAAGGTCGATTGTTGTGAAATAATTGCATTTGCCTAGTTTTCCTAAAATCTCATCCATGTTTGGTATTGGGTGTCTGTCATTTATAGTTACGTCGTTTAATTTTCTATAGTCAATTACGATTCTAAATTTTTGTTTACCTGAAGCGTCTTGTTTTTTTGGTACGATCCATAAAGGACTACAATAAGGAGAATTGCTGGGGCGTATTATACCTTGATCTAACATGTCTTGAATTTGGTGTTCAACTTCTTGTTCGTATGCTGGATAACTGTATGGTTTTGTATAAAAAGGTGAATTGTGAGTAGTGTTAATAACATGTTTTTCTTGATTACTGAAACTAAGTTGATCGCCTTCTTTGAATTGAATGTGTTGATATTGTTTCAACAAACTTATTAAATTAAATTTTTCTTCTTCATTTAAATGGTCTAGTCGGTAAAGACTTGAGTTGATAGATTCTTGATTTTTAGAATTATCTCTGATTGGGTTTTTGAGGTTTTGATTAGTTTCAAGAATTGGTTTAGCTACGAAATGATTTTGGTTTGTGATCGGAATATCATTGATTAATTTATATTTTTTATTGTATAAATTAACAGTTTGAAATTTATAATCTATAACGGCTTGTGCGTCTGAAAGCAGTTTTCTACCAATTAGTAGATCATAATCTGGTGAAAATTGATGTAAAAGAAATTCATTATTACTTTTGAACAAGTTGTTAGAAAGAACATTCACTTTTTTTGTGATAGTTAAAGGTTCATTGCTGGTTTGAATAAGACAATCGATATCATGAATTGGTAAATTAAAAACATTGTATGTCATCATATTAACAGTAGATCCTGTATCTATTAAACATTTTAAATTTTTTCCTTTATAGGTGATAACTATGTATTGTTGGTTTCCGAGGCTGGCAGCTGAAAATTTTCGGCTTTCTCGATTTCTATTACATTTGGTTGTTCTGTTTCCTGTTCGGTTGTGGCTTGTTGTGTGTATGTATAGTCTGAGGTTTGTGGATAACTTTGTTCTTGGTAATATTGAGAATATTGGAATAAGAAGCTGATTGATTATAATATTCTTGCTGCATATAGTCGTGATAATTTATTTCTTCTTGATTTCTAGTTTCTTCATCTATGCTCATTTTACTTTGTCCACTTTCTTCTTGTCTAAAACGCTTTGTTGATTGGTTAGCTACGCCAGAAGTATTGAAAGGAGTTTGTTGTGGAGTTGTTTGTGTATGTTGTCCAAAACATTTATTGTCAAATTGGTTTTGTCTGAAAATTGGTCTAAGTGTAGGGTTAAATGGTCTAACCGGGTTAGATGTTGGTTGAATTGGTCGAGGTGAATAATGATTAGGTGGAAGATATGGTTGTTGAAAATAGGGTTGATATGGAACATAGGGATGGTTTGGTTGAAGAAATGAGGGAAACTTTTGAATATTGGGATTTGGGTATAATGGCTTAAAATTTGTATCTTGTTTTACTTTATTTTGATTTGAATTTTGACAAGGTTCATCATAAAGGTTTCTTTCTTGTAATGTGTTTATTAAAGATATTAAATCTGGAATTTCGCAAATGATAATTCGAATGCAAATATTTGTAGGAAGTTTTTGGATTAAGTCGTCAATACTTGTTTTAATTAATCGAGCATATAATGTTTTTTCATCTGGATTATTTTCTAATTTTAGCTTACTCATCAATGTCTGCCTACGGTGTTCTGCTTCTTCCAGAAAAGCTCGTACGTTGCCTTTGAATGGAGTGTTCCTGAATTCCTCCAGTAAAATGTGGTTCTTCGTTTAGGATTAGTTGTTTTCGGAGATCCGTCCATGTAGTTAGGTTGGTCATGCCTAGAGATAACATGACTTCACTGTTGATGCAGCTTTCAACAAGTCCAAAGAGTATTGATCTCTGCCTCGCATCGTTGGTGGTGTACAGGGCCAGTATATAATCGATCCGGTTGATGAACGTATATAAAGCGTTCTTATTTCCGGTGAACTTTTCAACATTTTTAAGTTGATTGATCACTTGAGTCATGTTGGTATCAGAAAGGGGTGTTGTTGCGTTGCCTTCCATTTTATTTATTTGATTATTTGTTATTAATTTGTCGGTTTATTTTATTTATATATTTTTTTTTTTTTTTTTTTTTTTATTATTTCATGTTTTTTTTTATTATTATGATTAGTAAACTAAACTTAAGTTTGTGTATTGATATTTTTCTTTTTACTTAATGTTATTGGTTTTTTATTATATTCACTAATTTCTAGTACGTATGTTGGGGTTTGTATGCACTGATAGCACTTTCGAAGGTTTGTGAGAAAACCAAATGTTTCTGGAATTATATTCTCTTCGAATTCTACAGCGTCTTCTTGAATTATTTTCAAGTTTTTGCACAATCTGCGGCTTTGGCAATATGCGAATTTCGGTATACACGTCACTGTCGAGGTTTTATTTTAAAACTTGACGCGATATTGACCGTCGCGTGGGTTGCCTTCGCGTTTGTTGTTTAGCGGATAGCAGTAAACGGGACACAAGAATTAATAACTTAGTTATTGCATCAGGATCCATAATTTATTACTATCCTACCGGCTGCGCCACTTAAATAAACTTATTACGAGTCGAATAAATGCTGCGACATATGCTAACAGCAACGCTAATATAATTTAAAAGACGAAGTCAGAGTAAAATTATGACAACTTGCTTTATTGAATATTAACTTAAGACTGAAGACAATTTCGTGATAGGCTTATTTTATATGCTGCCGAAATTACGCAGCTTATGGTACTCTCTTGCATTTCTACGTCAGTCAGGCGCGTCGTTTCTTAGAAATTGATCTTGAAACGTCGAGACGTTGTTATGCAGCAGCAACGTGTAACGGTATTTTGTAAAGCCGGCGCCACTATTTGTGATTTTTTTATGATTTAGCTATTCTGTTCTGGTTTATTCTGGATTGTGGCAAATTTGAGAAAATCCAGTTGTGAACTGGTTTCAACTGATTTGTAGACATATGAATATGTCACTATATATGTATATAAGGGAGGGGGCCCAGTTTTGACACGCGTTTTGAAAAAAATTACAATTTTTTCCTCAGTTCCGGAAAATGAAAAATTAAGAAGTTCAACATTTAAATATTAACCAAACGCAACTTTTCTCCAAAGAAAGTATGTTTTTTTGAGTTACTCAAAAAATTTTGGAACAATTTTGCTCAGGATACCTTTGTTTAGGTTGAAAAAAAAAAATGGCCCAGTTGTGACACACCTCAAGAAATTCACTAAAAACGAGAAAATATGAAAGGAATGTCACACCAATTGTTGTGACTTAATGCTTAATTTATTATGAAGGCCTTCAATGGCAAAAATAATGAAACATACAAAGGAAAATGGCCTTCAATGGCCATAAATGAAAATGATTTTTATTCATCATCGTCATCAAAATATTCTTCATCGTCGTCCACGTCACTTTCGCAGTGTTTGCAAGTGAAGTAACTTGCTTGCATGTTGGCGCACTTCAAATGAACTGGACGCTTGCATACATTGCAATTGATCGAGTTGGCAGCGGTCAATTTCGGCGGCAACAACTTTAGGCAAATGATGCAAGGGCTTTCATAAAACAATAATAATGAATAAAAGTACGATTAATAATAGTCAAAAAAAATATATCGTAAACTAATCCAATTTCTTCAACGTTGCTCAAAAAAATAAAAAAAATAAATCAAAAAAGCCTGTAAGTATGCTGAATTACATGTAGTTTTTTAATTTTTTGATTGTTTAGTTTTTTTGATTTAACTACAAATTTGTTCTATACTGTGGATATGATTATTACTTTCCCTTCTCCTTAAGATATAATATTTATTTATAAAACTGTGATGCTTCATTATTGAATCAAAATATATTTGTTGTGGTCAAATTTGAAAAAATTAAAATCAGATTATTAGGAATTATTCAATATGTGGAAGTAAGCAAATAAATTCAATAAAAAACTTATTTTCATATTGATTTTGATATATAAAAAAAAATGTGAATGTTGCTGTTGCCCTCAACCAACTGCGGAATATTCGTTTATGATTTAAAACTAGCTAAACCGCATTTGGAAATAAACTAAAAAGTTAATCATTGATGTTATAACTATGAATTTTGGGCTCCCCTAAAGCTCAAAATCAGTAGAATATATATTCATTTCCGATTTACTATGCCCATCCTAGTAGTGCTATAGATAATTCTGTAAGTTTTTAATAAATATCTTACATATTAGATTCTTACTACTCACTACATACAAAATATTGCAAATTTGCATTGGCAGATGTTCAGTACATCCTTGCATTGTCGGATATTGATGAAATACAAGCCAGTCAGCTCAAAGGGTATTAAGCAATAATTGTTTTTTTTTTTTTTAATTTAAGAACAAATTACTGGTTTATATTGAACTGCCAAAACTTAACTGATGATATTCTTGAACTTCATTTAACAAGAGTCATCTCCTGATTAAATAAATTTTTCTTGTCTTTCAATACCTCGTATCAGGGTGAAAAGCGACGCGATGCTGGCGCACCAAATGAGATTGTGGCATGCACCACATGTGGCAGCAGTAATAGTCCATGCACCCATTCGGCCAACAATGGATGCGCCACAGAGGTAAAAAACAAAACCTTTAATATAAAAAAGTTAACTGATATTGCTAAAATATAAATATTTTTTTTTTTTAGACCTGTTTTGTTCAGATGCGCAAAAAGGAGCCGCCACATCCTATACGTGTGGCTAAGACGATTGATGTCATTGCGAGAATAACATTTCCAACAGCTTATGCGATTTTTCTCATATTTTTCTTTGTACACTATAAGGGATTTTCATAAAGATAAGCTGAAATCACCACCAAGCGCTTTATTAAATAAAAACAATTGTTAAGTAATATTCAAATGTGGTAAATACGCGTAACTCATATTCATTACGGTCATTAATAAACAGAAATTTTGAAATTATTCAGGTCATCTAATTTAAATGTAACAAGTAAAGCAACACTATTATTTACTAAATTATTTTAAAGAAAATTAGTTCAATCTTCAAAAAAACAAAAAAATAAATAAAAAGGACAAAAACAAAATAACAAGTGATAAGCAACTTAAATTGCCGATTTGCAAAAACAAAACTATAAAAAAACATAAATGTTTATATTAAATTCAATATACAAACCAATTAATTTATTAATGTAATATTATTTGTACGTAAACTAAACAAAACTAAGAACATTAGGGTCAATACTCTGTTCACAGTAGCTAGCTCTGGCACAAAAGTATTTAATGTGTGACTTTTGAAAAAAAATTTTCGTTTTTTTTATGGACATGACCGCAATAGAATCTATCAAAGTCATTATTCAAATTATTATACAAATTAAAAGATTTTTTCTGGTTTAAGATACTGGAATATTAAATTTTAATGCTTAGATTGACTATAAAAAGCACGTTGCTTGAATGTTTCTTTAAGATGATGCATAAAATCAATTTATTACTTTGTGAACAGAATATAAGTCATACAAAAATGTTTTCGACTGCTTTTTTTTAAAACTGTGGAAAAATGCTTTAAATTCAACAGTTAGAAAGTTGCAATATATACAGAAATATTGCTTTTAGTAAAAACTAGTTGAACCAATATTTTAAGAATTTATGCTGAAATTATGTACCAAAAAGTAACGCCGTCTAAAAAAGGACCTCAGCAAAAAAAAAATATTTAAAAAATAGATAAATAAATAAAATCAGCTTTATTGCTATAAGTATCTTACCATAGTTGACCAATAAATAAGTCTATATCACGATATTCGTATTTACCATAACTAAAATGCTTCAAAATATTACGGTAGACTCAAAAGTGAGAATGCTATAAGCAAAAGCATATTTTTCAAATTAATTATTTTAACGCCTTCATTTAGCAAACTTATGTATGTAGTTATGTGCAAGAAATCGGTATATATATGCATGTATATTTTTACCAATCAATTTATATTATTTGTTCGCTTTAAAATAAATGTTTCGATTTTTTCAATGTACGGTGAACACTCTCAATTCACGTTGTACAAACTATTTGTTTAAAATTGTTTTTTAGATTTTGAACATAATTTAAAATAAATATTAAAAAAACGGAATGGATATGCTCAACGTTAGTATATCTGTCTGTTTAATTTGACAATTGCACTTTTGAGAGCTTCAAATGAAAATGCAAAAATATAAAAACTCTTTTTTTAGTCACTTCAAATAAATGTGAAAAATTTACAATTTTTCTTGAATGCTGTTTGCAAAATAAAATAAATAATCTTCTTTATTATCAGTTAGGTATATTCATGTAGTTTATATTTATATTTAATCACAGACCTCTTTTTCGCGGGACATTTTTCTGAGTCACTGTTTAATATGAATATTTAGGTAATTAAGTAAGTACAAATTATGTTAGTCGACTACTCTTAACTAGAGCCTGTTTAGATTATTTGACTTACTAAACCAAAATCAAAGCAACAAATATTTTAAGTAAGTCTTTTTCCACATGTTAATTATTTTTTATTATTTTAACAATGTATTTTAATACCATATGTATTTGTCCTATATTTGTACCTTATTATGCATAACAAGGAAGGAATTGGATTAAATTTTAAATAAAAACATATCAAAGAAAATGTATAAATATGAATATCTATTCTAAAACCAAAACCAAAAAAAGGACAAGATATGTTAACTCAATTACAAAGAACTCGCCGAGATATTTTATATACGATTTAGCTAAAAACGCAAATGACGCATCTCAACATTTTCATATAGAAGACCAAAGTAGAAAATTACCAAACAAAAAAAGTATTTAAAAAAAAAAATAAAATATATATATATATATATATATATATGTATATATTATAATGTTTTAGATAATTCAATCCTTAAAGCCTTGTGATAAACTTAACAACAATTTAAAAATAAATTCTTTGCAAAAATACTTATTCAACTTAATTTTAATTATTTTAAAAGAAAGGGTTATCGTTTCTCCATTAAATTCTGAAAGGAATGTAACACATATTTACAATAAACAGTATTTAAAACTAAATTTATTATTACATTATATTAATATAATAGTTTGAATGATTGGACCCTTAGTTTACCTCTCATGACATATCAAAATAAATGCGGGTTTCGTCTTAGAGTATACATAGAAGCAGAATATATTGTAACGAACCTTCGGTTTATCCCGAGCTTAAGTTTATTCCCGGTTTATCCCGATACAGTTTCAACCGATTCTGCATTCGTGCCAACAAATTTATTTTTTGAAGCCCCTGCGATACTAACTAGTCACTTGTGTTTTTGTTTGAGCGTAAATATCACTTTATATTATCAATACACTTATTTCACAAATTCTAAACATATGCAAGGCCTCGCCTTGCAGGCTCAGCGTACTCCAGCTGGAGAAGCGATTGTGCTAAAGGTTCGCTAGGTTTCGCCCAAGCGCGGCAATATCACGCGATCTGTGGTGACGCCAAAATCCCGCCAAATTACGTGGCAGCTTCTCATTGGCCGAAGTACCGTTATGGCCATGCGAGTGAAAGCAGCCACTACTTTCACTCTGCCCCATACGGCACCTCGGCTAACGGCCTCCGATGATCGTCGTGCGGGCGACGCTAGCCATTTGCTGAATATATAGGAGCGACAGAGACGGCCTATAGTCCGGTCTCTGACCCCTTCCAGTCGCGAGGGTCGCTCCTACAGTACTCGCATCGCTGTGTGGAGCAACATACATATGCACGTATATGCATACAGACATACAGCAACTACGTATGCTGTATACATTTTATACGTGCATACCTATATTGCTCCTCCTTCCTTCTGGAAAAACACGAGACCATCGTGTTTTGACTTTGGCGCACCCCTCTTTTATAGCGTCGCCATAGAAGACCAAAGTAGAAAATTACCAAACAAAAAAGTATTTAAAAAAAAAAAAAAAAAAAGAAAATATATATATATACTTAAATAAACTTGTTACGAGTCGAATAAATGCTGCGACATATGCTAACAGCAACGCTAATATAATTTAAAAGACGAAGTCAGAGTAAAATTATGACAACTTGCTTTATTGAATATTAACTTAAGACTGAAGACAATTTCGTGATAGGCTTATTTTATATGCTGCCGAAATTACGCAGCTTATGGTACTCTCTTGCATTTCGACGTCAGTCAGGCGCGTCGTTTCTTAGAAATTGATCTTGAAACGTCGCGACGTTGTTATGCAGCAGCAACGTGTAACGGTATTTTGTAAAGCCGGCGCCACTATTTGTGATTTTTTTATGATTTAGCTATTCTGTTCTGGTTTATTCTGGATTGTGGCAAATTTGAGAAAATCCAGTTGTGTAGGTTTTAATAACTTTAATAATTTCTACTGGGGGATACAATGGTGTAAGGTCAACTTCTGGTTTAACATAGTTACATTGATTGATTTTTATAATTTTGTTACCCTGAATATTAAGACTCGATTAAAGATTTTATTATCTTTCTCATAATAAGAGTTGATAGCCATTGTGATCAGGATATGGGATAATTTTGATTGTATTAGTGGATTGAAAGTCAATTGGAATATGGGATACAATTAGTATGATTTTGAAGTAGAAACCTGTGGAATTTGAATTTTGTTAATTTTTTAAACTGAGTTTTATAGTAACGTGTAATTCTATTTTTGTTAATAATTTGGTAATGATCTGGATCTATTTTTTCAACATTTTTATTGGCTTTAAAGGGATTTTCTAGTTTTCCTTTTTGTAATGGTCCTTTTCGATATCTGGTATCGACTTCGTATTCTTGTCGGTCACTGTTGATTTTATTTATTACTTTTTCTTTATTTTCTTGAGTGTTTAACTTTGGTTGTCCCGCATATAAGAATATATGTGCAGGAGTTTGTCCAGTTGTGTCATGCTTAGTTTTGTGGTTGTAAATGTAAAGTATGGTTTCTATTTTGCTGAGTTTATTTTCTTCGTCATTTAAAGTGTTGATTATTCTAATTTTTTCGTTTATTGTTTTGTGTAGTCGTTCTATGTCTGCTATTCCTGTTTTTGTAGTATTTAATTGTAATTCTACTCCTTCATTTTCAAGCCATTTTTTGAGTGCTAAGCTGGTAATTGCACCGTCTCGGTCAGCTTTTAATAATTTTGGCTTTCCTAACTGATTGAATATACGCATTAATGGTAGTAATTTTCATTGGCATGTCTCTGTTTCTGTGTTCGGTTTTTGCTAAATTACAAATGTTACATTCGTTTACTATGTTTTGTGTCAGTAGTTGGCTGTTGGGGAAATAGAAAGTTTCACTGAAGAGTTTATTTGTTTTTTTAACTCCGGGGTGTAGAAGTTTTTCATGAGTTTTCAAAATAAGTTCTTTAAATTCGGCATATGAGTTTATATTTTTTAATTGAATGAGGCTTCGTAGAATTTTAGTGTGGCTAGTGTTGATAATTTCTTTATGTGCGCTTTGAATGATTTCGAAATCTGCATCACTATCTATAAACATTGCACTAGTCTTTGTACAAAAATAGTCAATTAAATATTTTTTGGCTTTGTTTTTAGTCATGTTGTCGTATCTGATGTGAATTATAAGTTTTTTGAAGTAATTCTGTTTTGTAATATTTGGAATGCCTTTGGAAAATATAATTTGTCTTTTAAATGTGTTTATTGGTTTCTCTGTAATGCAAATTAAATTACTATTATCTTCGTCAGCGCTATGTTGTGTTTCTTCTCAGATATAAGTCTGTTCTATTTTTACTCGCGATAGAGCGTCAGCTATGTGGTTTTCTTTTCCTTTTATGTATTTTATGTCAAAATCGTATTCTGATAATTTTACTCTCCATCGGGCTAATTTTGAATTTGGCTCTTTCATTTTATACAACCAACATAATGGTTGATGGTCACTATTGATTTCAAAATGTCGACCTAGAAGGTAGTGTCGAAAGGTTTTTGTTGCCCATACAATAGCTAAAAGTTCTTTTTCTATGGCGCTATAATTGGTTTCGTGATCATTGAGGGTTCTGCTAATAAAACTGATAGAATGTCCGTCTTGAGAAAGTACAGCTGAATTTATTTTTGAAATCTGGAATTTTTAAAATTGGGTCATTGGAAATAAGTTGTTTTAGCTTTTCAAAAGCTCTAATGTATTCTGGATTTTTGGTGTCTATTGTTGCGTCCTTTCGAAGTACTGTTGTCATTGGTTTGGCTATGTCTGCAAAATTTGGAATAAACTTTCTATAATAACCAGTTAGTCCGAGAAAACCTTTTATTTCTTTAGTTTTTGTGGGAATAGGGTATTTTGAAATTGCCTTGATTTTATCAGGATTGGGTTTTATTCCATCTTTAGTTATGACGTATCCTAGGAAGGAAGTTTCTTGTTTTAGAAACTCACATTTGTCAAGTTGTAATTTGAGATTTGCTTCAGAAAGCTTCTCGAAAACTAATTGCAGTGAATGTAGGTGTTCTTTTAAAGATGTTGAATATACAATTATATCGTCAAGATATACTAAACAGTGTTTATTTATTAACGGCCACAAAACATTATTAATGCAACGTTGAAAGGTTGCAGGTGCATTCTTTAATCCAAATGGCATACGAAGATATTCATAATGGCCATTTTTAGTGAAAAAAACTGTTTTTTTGATGGAATCTGTATGCATTTCAAGTTGATGGAAGCCTTTTGCAAGGTCGATTGTTGTGAAATAATTGCATTTGCCTAGTTTTCCTAAAATCTCATCCATGTTTGGTATTGGGTGTGTGTCATTTATAGTTACGTCGTTTAATTTTCTATAGTCAATTACGATTCTAAATTTTTGTTTACCTGAAGCGTCTTGTTTTTTTGGTACGATCCATAAAGGACTACAATAAGGAGAATTGCTGGGGCGTATTATACCTTGATCTAACATATCTTGAATTTGGTGTTCAACTTCTTGTTCGTATGCTGGATAACTGTATGGTTTTGTATAAAAAGGTGAATTGTGAGTAGTGTTAATAACATGTTTTTCTTGATTACTGAAACTAAGTTGATCGCCTTCTTTGAATTGAATGTGTTGATATTGTTTCAACAAACTTATTAAATTAAATTTTTCTTCTTCATTTAAATGGTCTAGTCGGTACAGACTTGAGTTGATAGATTCTTGATTTTTAGAATTATCTCTGATTGGGTTGTTGAGGTTTTGATTAGTTTCAAGAATTGGTTTAGCTACGAAATGATTTTGGTTTGTGATCGGAATATCATTGATTAATTTATATTTTTTATTGTATAAATTAACAGTTTGAAATTTATAATCTATAACGGCTTGTGCGTCTGAAAGCAGTTTTCTACCAATTAGTAGATCATAATCTGGTGAAAATTGATGTAAAATAAATTCATTATTACTTTTGAACAAGTTGTTAGAAAGAACATTCACTTTTTTTGTGATAGTTAAAGGTTCATTGCTGGTTTGAATAAGACAATCGATATCATGAATTGGTAAATTAAAAACATTGTATGTCATCATATTAACAGTAGATCCTGTATCTATTAAACATTTTAAATTTTTTCCTTTATAGGTGATAACTATGTATTGTTGGTTTCCGAGGCTGGCAGCTGAAAATTTTCGGCTTTCTCGATTTCTATTACATTTGGTTGTTCTGTTTCCTGTGTATGTATAGTCTGAGGTTTGTGGATAACTTTGTTCTTGGTAATATTGAGCATAGTGTTGGGAATAAGAAGCTGATTGATTATAATATTCTTGCTGCATATAGTCGTGATAATTTATTTCTTCTTGATTTCTAGTTTCTTCATCTATGCTCATTTTACTTTGTCCACTTTCTGCTTGTCTAACACGCTTTGTTGATTGGTTAGCTACGCCAGAAGTATTGAAAGGAGTTTGTTGTGGAGTTGTTTGTGTATGTTGTCCAAAACATTTATTGTCAAATTGGTTTTGTCTGAAAATTGGTCTAAGTGTAGGGTTAAATGGTCTAACCGGGTTAGATGTTGGTTGAATTGGTCGAGGTGAATAATGATTAGGTGGAAGATATGGTTGTTGAAAATAGGGTTGATATGGAACATAGGGATGGTTTGGTTGAAGAAATGAGGGAAACTTTTGAATATTGGGATTTGGGTATAATGGCTTAAAATTTGTATCTTGTTTTACTTTATTTTGATTTGAATTTTGACAAGGTTCATCATAAAGGTTTCTTTCTTGTAATGTGTTTATTAAAGATATTAAATCTGGAATTTCGCAAATGATAATTCGAATGCAAATATTTGTAGGAAGTTTTTGGATTAAGTCGTCAATACTTGTTTTAATTAATCGAGCATATAATGTTTTTTCATCTGGATTATTTTCTAATTTTAGCTTACTCATCAATGTCTGCCTACGGTGTTCTGCTTCTTCCAGAAAAGCTCGTACGTTGCCTTTGAATGGAGTGTTCCTGAATTCCTCCAGTAAAATGTGGTTCTTCGTTTGCGTCTTGAAGTTTAGGATTAGTTGTTTTCGGAGATCCGTCCATGTAGTTAGGTTGGTCATGCCTAGAGATAACATGACTTCACTGTTGATGCAGCTTTCAACAAGTCCAAAGAGTATTGATCTCTGCCTCGCATCGTTGGTGGTGTACAGGGCCAGTATATAATCGATCCGGTTGATGAACGTATATAAAGCGTTCTTATTTCCGGTGAACTTTTCAACATTTTTAAGTTGATTGATCACTTGAGTCATGTTGGTATCAGAAAGGGGTGTTGTTGCGTTGCCTTCCATTTTATTTATTTGATTATTTGTTATTAATTTGTCGGTTTATTTTATTTATATTTTTTTTTTTTTTTTTTTTTTTTTTTATTATTTCATGTTTTTTTTTATTATTATGATTAGTAAACTAAACTTAAGTTTGTGTATTGATATTTTTCTTTTTACTTAATGTTATTGGTTTTTTATTATATTCACTAATTTCTAGTACGTATGTTGGGGTTTGTATGCACTGATAGCACTTTCGAAGGTTTGTGAGAAAACCAAATGTTTCTGGAATTATATTCTCTTCGAATTCTACAGCGTCTTCTTGAATTATTTTCAAGTTTTTGCACAATCTGCGGCTTTGGCAATATGCGAATTTCGGTATACACGTCACTGTCGAGGTTTTATTTTAAAACTTGACGCGATATTGACCGTCGCGTGGGTTGCCTTCGCGTTTGTTATGTTTAGCGGATAGCAGTAAACGGGACACAAGAATTAATAACTTAGTTATTGCATCAGGATCCATAATTTATTACTATCCTACCGGCTGCGCCACTTAAATAAACTTATTACGAGTCGAATAAATGCTGCGACATATGCTAACAGCAACGCTAATATAATTTAAAAGACGAAGTCAGAGTAAAATTATGACAACTTGCTTTATTGAATATTAACTTAAGACTGAAGACAATTTCGTGATAGGCTTATTTTATATGCTGCCGAAATTACGCAGCTTATGGTACTCTCTTGCATTTCTACGTCAGTCAGGCGCGTCGTTTCTTAGAAATTGATCTTGAAACGTCGAGACGTTGTTATGCAGCAGCAACGTGTAACGGTATTTTGTAAAGCCGGCGCCACTATTTGTGATTTTTTTATGATTTAGCTATTCTGTTCTGGTTTATTCTGGATTGTGGCAAATTTGAGAAAATCCAGTTGTGAACTGGTTTCAACTGATTTGTAGACATATGAATATGTCACTATATATGTATATAAGGGAGGGGGCCCAGTTTTGACACGCGTTTTGAAAAAAATTACAATTTTTTCCTCAGTTCCGGAAAATGAAAAATTAAGAAGTTCAACATTTAAATATTAACCAAACGCAACTTTTCTCCAAAGAAAGTATGTTTTTTTGAGTTACTCAAAAAATTTTGGAACAATTTTGCTCAGGATACCTTTGTTTAGGTTGAAAAAAAAATGGCCCAGTTGTGACACACCTCAAGAAATTCACTAAAAACGAGAAAATATGAAAGGAATGTCACACCAATTGTTGTGACTTAATGCTTAATTTATTATGAAGGCCTTCAATGGCAAAAATAATGAAACATACAAAGGAAAATGGCCTTCAATGGCCATAAATGAAAACGATTTTTATTCATCATCGTCATCAAAATATTCTTCATCGTCGTCCACGTCACTTTCGCAGTGTTTGCAAGTGAAGTAACTTGCTTGCATGTTGGCGCACTTCAAATGAACTGGACGCTTGCATACATTGCAATTGATCGAGTTGGCAGCGGTCAATTTCGGCGGCAACAACTTTAGGCAAATGATGCAAGGGCTTTCATAAAACAATAATAATGAATAAAAGTACGATTAATAATGGTCTAACCGGGTTAGATGTTGGTTGAATTGGTCGAGGTGAATAATTATTAGGTGGAAGATATGGTTGTTGAAAATAGGGTTGATATGGAACATAGGGATGGTTTGGTTGAAGAAATGAGGGAAACTTTTGAATATTGGGATTTGGGTATAATGGCTTAAAATTTGTATCTTGTTTTACTTTATTTTGATTTGAATTTTGACAAGGTTCATCATAAAGGTTTCTTTCTTGTAATGTGTTTATTAAAGATATTAAATCGCATCGTTGGTGGTGTACAGGGCCAGCATATAATCGATCCGGTTGATGAACGTATATAAAGCGTTCTTATTTCCGGTGAACTTTTCAACATTTTTAAGTTGATTGATCACTTGAGTCATGTTGGTATCAGAAAGGGGTGTTGTTGCGTTGCCTTCCATTTTATTTATTTGATTATTTGTTATTAATTTGTCGGTTTATTTTATTTATATTTTTATTTATTTATTTATTTTTTTTTTTTATTATTTCATGTTTTTTTTATTATTATGATTAGTAAACTAAACTTAAGTTTGTGTATTGATATTTTTCTTTTTACTTAATGTTATTGGTTTTTTATTATATTCACTAATTTCTAGTACGTATGTTGGGGTTTGTATGCACTGATAGCACTTTCGAAGGTTTGTGAGAAAACCAAATGTTTCTGGAATTATATTCTCTTCGAATTCTACAGCGTCTTCTTGAATTATTTTCAAGTTTTTGCACAATCTGCGGCTTTGGCAATATGCGAATTTCGGTATACACGTCACTGTCGAGGTTTTATTTTAAAACTTGACGCGATATTGACCGTCGCGTGGGTTGCCTTCGCGTTTGTTGTTTAGCGGATAGCAGTAAACGGGACACAAGAATTAATAACTTAGTTATTGCATCAGGATCCATAATTTATTACTATCCTACCGGCTGCGCCACTTAAATAAACTTATTACGAGTCGAATAAATGCTGCGACATATGCTAACAGCAACGCTAATATAATTTAAAAGACGAAGTCAGAGTAAAATTATGACAACTTGCTTTATTGAATATTAACTTAAGACTGAAGACAATTTCGTGATAGGCTTATTTTATATGCTGGCGAAATTACGCAGCTTATGGTACTCTCTTGCATTTCGACGTCAGTCAGGCGCGTCGTTTCTTAGAAATTGATCTTGAAACGTCGAGACGTTGTTATGCAGCAGCAACGTGTAACGGTATTTTGTAAAGCCGGCGCCACTATTTGTGATTTTTTTATGATTTAGCTATTCTGTTCTGGTTTATTCTGGATTGTGGCAAATTTGAGAAAATCCAGTTGTGAACTGGTTTCAACTGATTTGTAGACATATGAATATGTCACTATATATGTATATAAGGGAGGGGGCCCAGTTTTGACACGCGTTTTGAAAAAAAAAAAGTTCCGGAAAATGAAAAATTAAGAAGTTCAACATTTAAATATTAACCAAACGCAACTTTTCTCCAAAGAAAGTATGTTTTTTTGAGTTACTCAAAAAATTTTGGAACAATTTTGCTCAGGATACCTTTGTTTAGGTTAAAAAAAAAAATGGCCCAGTTGTGACACACCTCAAGAAATTCACTAAAAACGAGAAAATATGAAAGGAATGTCACACCAATTGTTGTGACTTAATGCTTAATTTATTATGAAGGCCTTCAATGGCAAAAATAATGAAACATACAAAGGAAAATGGCCTTCAATGGCCATAAATGAAAACGATTTTTATTCATCATCGTCATCAAAATATTCTTCATCGTCGTCCACGTCACTTTCGCAGTGTTTGCAAGTGAAGTAACTTGCTTGCATGTTGGCGCACTTCAAATGAACTGGACGCTTGCATACATTGCAATTGATCGAGTTGGCAGCGGTCAATTTCGGCGGCAACAACTTTAGGCAAATGATGCAAGGGCTTTCATAAAACAATAATAATGAATAAAAGTACGATTAATAATAGTCAAAAAAAATATATCGTAAACTAATCCAATTTCTTCAACGTTGCTCAAAAAAATAAAAAAAATAAATCAAAAAAGCCTGTAAGTATGCTGAATTACATGTAGTTTTTTAATTTTTTGATTGTTTAGTTTTTTTGATTTAACTACAAATTTGTTCTATACTGTGGATATGATTATTACTTTCCCTTCTCCTTAAGATATAATATTTATTTATAAAACTGTGATGCTTCATTATTGAATCAAAATATATTTGTTGTGGTCAAATTTGAAAAAATTAAAATCAGATTATTAGGAATTATTCAATATGTGGAAGTAAGCAAATAAATTCAATAAAAAACTTATTTTCATATTGATTTTGATATATAAAAAAAAATGTGAATGTTGCTGTTGCCCTCAACCAACTGCGGAATATTCGTTTATGATTTAAAACTAGCTAAACCGCATTTGGAAATAAACTAAAAAGTTAATCATTGATGTTATAACTATGAATTTTGGGCTCCCCTAAAGCTCAAAATCAGTAGAATATATATTCATTTCCGATTTACTATGCCCATCCTAGTAGTGCTATAGATAATTCTGTAAGTTTTTAATAAATATCTTACATATTAGATTCTTACTACTCACTACATACAAAATATTGCAAATTTGCATTGGCAGATGTTCAGTACATCCTTGCATTGTCGGATATTGATGAAATACAAGCCAGTCAGCTCAAAGGGTATTAAGCAATAATTGTTTTTTTTTTTTTTTAATTTCAGAACAAATTACTGGTTTATATTGAACTGCCAAAACTTAACTGATGATATTCTTGAACTTCATTTAACAAGAGTCATCTCCTGATTAAATAAATTTTTCTTGTCTTTCAATACCTCGTATCATTCGGCCAACAATGGATGCGCCACAGAGGTAAAAAACAATACCTTTAATATAAAAAAGTTAACTGATATTGCTAAAATATAAATATTTTTTTTTTTTTAGACCTGTTTTGTTCAGATGCGCAAAAAGGAGCCGCCACATCCTATACGTGTGGCTAAGACGATTGATGTCATTGCGAGAATAACATTTCCAACAGCTTATGCGATTTTTCTCATATTTTTCTTTGTACACTATAAGGGATTTTCATAAAGATAAGCTGAAATCACCACCAAGCGCTTTATTAAATAAAAACAATTGTTAAGTAATATTCAAATGTGGTAAATACGCGTAACTCATATTCATCACGGTCATTAATAAACAGAAATTTTGAAATTATTCAGGTCATCTAATTTAAATGTAACAAGTAAAGCAACACTATTATTTACTAAATTATTTTAAAGAAAATTAGTTCAATCTTCAAAAAAACAAAAAAATAAATAAAAAGGACAAAAACAAAATAACAAGTGATAAGCAACTTAAATTGCCGATTTGCAAAAACAAAACTATAAAAAAACATAAATGTTTATATTAAATTCAATATACAAACCAATTAATTTATTAATGTAATATTATTTGTACGTAAACTAAACAAAACTAAGAACATTAGGGTCAATACTCTGTTCACAGTAGCTAGCTCTGGCACAAAAGTATTTAATGTGTGACTTTTGAAAAAAAATTTTCGTTTTTTTTTATGGACATGACCGCAATAGAATCTATCAAAGTCATTATTCAAATTATTATACAAATTAAAAGATTTTTTCTGGTTTAAGATACTGGAATATTAAATTTTAATGCTTAGATTGACTATAAAAAGCACGTTGCTTGAATGTTTCTTTAAGATGATGCATAAAATCAATTTATTACTTTGTGAACAGAATATAAGTCATACAAAAATGTTTTCGACTGCTTTTTTTTAAAACTGTGGAAAAATGCTTTAAATTCAACAGTTAGAAAGTTGCAATATATACAGAAATATTGCTTTTAGTAAAAACTAGTTGAACCAATATTTTAAGAGTTTATGCTGAAATTATGTACCAAAAAGTAACGCCGTCTAAAAAAGGACCTCAGCAAAAAAAAAATATTTAAAAAATAGATAAATAAATAAAATCAGCTTTATTGCTATAAGTATCTTACCATAGTTGACCAATAAATAAGTCTATATCGCGCTATTCGTATTTACCATAACTAAAATGTTTCAAAATATTACGGTAGACTCAAAAGTGAGAATGCTATAAGCAAAAGCATATTTTTCAAATTAATTATTTTAACGCCTTCATTTAGCAAACTTATGTATGTAGTTATGTGTAAGAAATCGGTATATATATGCATGTATATTTTTACCAATCAATTTATATTATTTGTTCGCTTTAAAATAAATGTTTCGATTTTTTCAATGTACGGTTTCTGGCGAAATTAGTTGTTACAGTCTGAACACTCTCAATTCACGTTGTACAAACTATTTGTTTAAAATTTTTTTTTAGATTTTGAACATAATTTAAAATAAATATTTAAAAAACGGAATGGATATGCTCAACGTTAGTATATCTGTCTGTTTAATTTGACAATTGCACTTTTGAGAGCTTCAAATGAAAATGTAAAAAATATAAAAATATCATGTAGTTTATATTTATATTTAATCACAGACCTCTTTTTCGCGGGACATTTTTCTGAGTCACTGCTTAATATGAATATTTAGGTAATTAAGTAAGTACAAATTATGTTAGTCGACTACTCTTAACTAGAGCCTGTTTAGATTATTTGACTTACTAAACCAAAATCAAATCAACAAATATTTTAAGTAAGTCTTTTTCCACATGTTAATTATTTTTTATTATTTTAACAAAGTATTTTAATACCATATGTATTTGTCCTATATTTGTACCTTATTATGCATAACAAGGAAGGAATTGGATTAAATTTTAAAAAAAAACATATCAAAGAAAATGTATAAATATGAATATCTATTCTAAAACCAAAACCAAAAAAAGGAAAAGCTATGTTAACTCAATTACAAAGAACTCGCCGAGATATTTTCATATAGAAGACCAAAGTAGAAAATTACCAAACAAAAAAAGTATTAAAAAAAATATATATATATATATAAATTTCCCGCGGGGTTCGAACTTGCACCGCAATCAAACAGCATGTTTGTCAAAAAAAAAACAAAAGAATAACATCGGCGTAACATCGGCGGGATTCGAATCGCGGATTCTCTGCTAACAAGCCACTGCGCTGATCTTACGCAACATAACTAACACAAAACTTTACAGCTACAGCACCTATTGTAAACAAAAAAGCAAAGTAGCGGCTGAAAATTCAAAGGCAATTCAAAAGCAATTCAAAGACAATTCAATCGCAATTGAGATTCTTAGAATTGCTCGAATACGCATTTGAATATACATACATACATACACATTTGCACACGCGTAAAAAACGCTGGCATTTATGGGTTATTTTAGCAAAAATAAAATTTAACTTATAAAAACTTCTAAAAATATTTTACTAATAACAAATATGTTATATATATATATATATATATATATATTTTTTTTTTTTTTAATACTTTTTTTGTTTGGTAATTTTCTACTTTGGTCTTCTATATGAAAATGTTGAGATGCGTCATTTATATATATATATATATATATATATATATATATATATATATATATATATATATATATATATATATATATATATATGTATATATTAAAATGTTTTAGATAATTCAATCCTTAAAGCCTTGTGATAAACTTAACAACAATTTAAAAATAAATTCTTTGCAAAAATACTTATTCAACTTAATTTTAATTATTTGAAAAGAAAGGGTTATCGTTTCTCCATTAAATTCTGAAAGGAATGTAACACATATTTACAATAAACATGCAGTATTTAAAACTAAATTTATTATTACATTATATTAATATAATAGTTTGAATGATTGGACTCTTAGTTTACCTCTCATGACATATCAAAATAAATGCGGGTTTCGTCTTAGAATATACATAGAAGCAGAATATATTGTAACGAACCTTCGGTTTATCCCGAGCTTAAGCCGGGTCAGTTTCAACCGATTCTGCATTCGTGCCAAAAAAATTTATTTGTTGAAGCCCCTGCGATACTAACTAGTCACTTGTGTTTTTGTTTGAGCGTAAATATCACTTTATATTATCAATACACTTATTTCACAAATTTTAAACATATGCAAGGCCTCGCCTTGCAGGCTCAGCGTACTCTAGCTAGAGAAGCAATTGTGCTAATGGTACGCTAGGTTTCGCCCAAGCGCTCCAGAGAACGCAGGATGTTGGCCTGTGTACTCCGGCGGTTCGCTCGGATACACACTAGCCACTCCTACAACTGGACTCACTCTTGGTACACCTAGCTTCGCTCCACGCACAAAGCACCGCTCGTACGCACAGCTACGTGAATACACTCACTCCAGTTTCGCAGGTTTCGCCAACCTGCTGCTGCTATTCTCCGTCGCACCAATGTCCTCGTTGGTGGCCGCCGGTGATCCTGGGTTACCTATAGTCCTTTATAGGCGTTCAAAGTATCCTCCTTGGATATCCTTGTATTTCCCCCGATGACCTTGCCTAATTGAAGTCCTTGCTATCGATGTCCTCTTGATAGCGTTGTCCTTCGAGGTCTTTTGTGTTTCGTCGCGTTGACTGGCTCACTTGCACTTTTTCTTCTCACGGTTATTACTTATCTCTCCCAACTGTATAACTTTCACCAACTATATATCTTTTCACCAATTGTAAATCTGTTCACTAACTGTCGCGTATGGAGCGGCAGGCGCCCTTTTATGAAGCAGCCACAGGCCTTGCTTCGCGCTGTAACGGGGCCTGCAGGGCTCTGGAGCGGGGCCTATCTACCTCTCGTGTCCCAATAACGGCAATATCACGCGATCTGGGGTGACGCCAAAATCCCGCCAAATTACGTGGCAGCTTCTCATTGGCCGAAGTACCGTTATGGCCATGCGAGTGAAAGCAGCCACTACTTTCACTCTGCCCCATACGGCACCTCGGCTAACGGCCTCCGATGATCGTCGTGCGGGCGACGCTAGCCATTTGCTGAATATATAGGAGCGACAGAGACGGCCTATAGTCCGGTCTCTGACCCCTTCCAGTCGCGAGGGTCGCTCCTACAGTACTCGCATCGCTGGGTGGAGCAACATACATATGCACGTATATGCATACAGACGTACAGCAACTACGTATGCTATATACATTTTATACGTGCATACCTATATTGCTCCTACTTCCTTCTGGAAAAACACGAGACCATCGTGTTTTGACTTTGGCGCCCCCCCACTTTTATAGCGTCGCTGCGTTGCGCGTTGCTCCGTAGCGCGACGAGTGCTGCGTTGCGCGTTGCTCCGTTGCAATATTACAATATTACTGTTGGTGGCTGCGACTGCAGCACTTGCGGCTGTGTTGGTGGCTGCGGCGACGGCTGTGACTGCGGCTCCTTCTCTAACAGGAACCCAGGCGGAAAGGGTGCGAGGAGCTCTTTCCAAGACACCGTTACTACCGCCCGGTGTTCCACGCGGCCCCCACCACCTGCTCCTCGTAGCGGGGGGTCATCAGGGGTAGGTCCGGCACTTCCTCCTCGCACTCTGAGTCGGAGATGATGATGACCTCCTCGTCTCCCTCACTGCCCCAGTCTGAGTCGGAGATGATGATTACGTCCGTTGGTGGGCTCGGTGGCTGCCACAGTGGCCGAGTCGGCGAATAGCACCCACGTAGTCCGAGACTAATATCTCGTCGTAGCGCTCCTCCTCTAATCTCACCCAGGCGAACGGCGGCAGCCATAATCCGGCTCTGGCCATGCCGTCGTTGTCATCCAATCTCTCGTCTGCTGCTCAAGCCCGCGACCACGAGCCGGACGCAGCTAGCCTCCCCACTCGAGGAAGCCAAGTGCCTTCGGAGGCGCCTTGCCGTGCGCCGCCGCGGGTGGAATGGCAACCGCACCGGCGATAGCCGCACCCGACTCCGACGCGCTCGGAGCCTGGACACCGGTGAGTCCACCCGGTCTGCTCCTCGTGCCACTCCAGCAGAGCCGCTGGCCAGCAAGCGAGGCACCCGCCCGGTGCCCGATGCTTGTTGTTGTTGCGTGCGCACGCACTGCTTGTTGTTGTGTAATTGCTCTGCTAGCTAAGTTGTGAGTGCGCATGCACTGCTAGCTAAGTTTTACGTGCGAGACTGCACACTGCTTGGTGCCATGCGCGCGAAATTCAAATATTTGTTGTTGTACGGTCGCAATTTCAACATTTGCTGCTGTATGCAAAACCATTTACGGTGGTTTTCCAGCCACCGATGAGCTTGCGATGCCAAAATCTCGTGATGTTTAGGAAAAAATTTCTAGTCTCTTTTTATATTCATTCACGAAGTGCGTCTGTCCGTATGAATGCAATTTTTTCGCGGCTATTGAAGCTAGAGACTTGAAACTTGAAACATATACTGTATAATATATAAAGTGTGAAAATTTTCCATATACGCCCACTAAGCGCGTGGCAAATCGGAAAATGCATTTTCCTGTATGCCAGAAATCATTTTAGTTGAAGAGCTAGAGAGCAAATTTGAAATTTAAAATGTAGATTCGTGTTGATCACCCAAGATCAAAAAGATATGGCGGATATATCTACGCCCATTGGGGGCGTGGCAAATCGAGTAAAACTGTATCTTTTAAAGTTGTAAAGCTAGAATGCTGAAATTTGGCACGTAAGTAAATGTTACGATTCTATAAAGACCGAATAAAAAACTATATATCCCTGCCCACTGGGGGCGTGGCAAATCGGATCTAAATATATATTGATTTTCCAAATTCTTCTATATTTTGAGCACTATTGATGTTAGCGACTTGAAATTTGGTATGTATACTCGGGTTGACGACCCAAGATCAATAAGCTATGGCGGATATATCTACGCCCATAGGGGGCGTGGCAAACCGCAAAAGTTTATATCTCCTATAGTTTTAGAGCTAGAAGCTTAAAATTTAAATAGTTGAGTTACTGATAATCTCTTCTATCGATAACCCAAAAATAATTGTTACGCCTCTTTGGGGGCGTGGCACATCAAAAAATACCCTGTAGTTTTCACATTTTTTGAGTCTAAGCGTCCAAATTTTACAGTTACGTAGCCTTCACCTCATTCTAAGAACTGGCCAAAAATTATGGGTCTATGACCACTGGGGGCGTGGCAAATCGGATTTTAGGCGTCCAATAGCGAAATTCATATGCGTATGCCACCTATATATATATATATATATATATATATATATATATATATATATATATATATATATATATATATATATATATATAAGCTTAATAGGCATTGATAAGAAAAAATGAAACATGTTTAAGAAATTTAAAAAATATTAAATATATTATAACAATATAAATTTCGATTATAAAAAAATTTCCCGCGGGGTTCGAACTTGCACCGCAATCAAACAGCATGTTTGTCAAAAAAAAACAAAAGAATAACATCGGCGTAACATCGGCGGGATTCGAATCGCGGATTCTCTGCTAACAGCGCCACTGCGCTGATCTTACGCAACATAACTAACACAAAACTTTACAGCTACAGCACCTATAGTAAACAAAAAAGCAAAGTAGCGGCTGAAAATTCAAAGGCAATTCAAAAGCAATTCAAAGACAATTCAATCGCAATTGAGATTCTTAGAATTGCTCGAATACGCATTTGAATATACATACATACATACACATTTGCACACGCGTAAAAAACGCTGGCATACTGAAATTGTGTGTGCAGACGAATACATACATTTGTAAGTATGTATGTATGTATGTACGCATTTATGGGTTATTTTAGCAAAAATAAAATTTAACTTATAAAAACTTCTAAAAATATTTTACTAATAACAAATATGTTATATATATATATATATATATATATATATATATATATTTTATTTTTTTTTTTTTTTTTAATACTTTTTTTTGTTTGGTAATTTTCTACTTTGGTCTTCTATATGAAAATGTTGAGATGCGTCATAATATATATATATATATATATATATATATATATATATATATATATATATATATATATATATATATATATATATATATATATATATATATATATATATATATATATATATATATATATATATATATATATATATATATATATATATATATATATATATATATATATATGTATATATTAAAATGTTTTAGATAATTCAATCCTTAAAGCCTTGTGATAAACTTAACAACAATTTAAAAATAAATTCTTTGCAAAAATACTTATTCAACTTAATTTTAATTATTTGAAAAGAAAGGGTTATCGTTTCTCCATTAAATTCTGAAAGGAATGTAACACATATTTACAATAAACATGCAGTATTTAAAACTAAATTTATTATTACATTATATTAATATAATAGTTTGAATGATTGGACTCTTAGTTTACCTCTCATGACATATCAAAATAAATGCGGGTTTCGTCTTAGAATATACATAGAAGCAGAATATATTGTAACGAACCTTCGGTTTATCCCGAGCTTAAGCCGGGTCAGTTTCAACCGATTCTGCATTCGTGCCAAAAAATTTATTTGTTGAAGCCCCTGCGATACTAACTAGTCACTTGTGTTTTTGTTTGAGCGTAAATATCACTTTATATTATCAATACACTTATTTCACAAATTTTAAACATATGCAAGGCCTCGCCTTGCAGGCTCAGCGTACTCTAGCTAGAGAAGCAATTGTGCTAATGGTACGCTAGGTTTCGCCCAAGCGCTCCAGAGAACGCAGGATGTTGGCCTGTGTACTCCGGCGGTTCGCTCGGATACACACTAGCCACTCCTACAACTGGACTCACTCTTGGTACACCTAGCTTCGCTCCACGCACAAAGCACCGCTCGTACGCACAGCTACGTGAATACACTCACTCCAGTTTCGCAGGTTTCGCCAACCTGCTGCTGCTATTCTCCGTCGCACCAATGTCCTCGTTGGTGGCCGCCGGTGATCCTGGGTTACCTATAGTCCTTTATAGGCGTTCAAAGTATCCTCCTTGGATATCCTTGTATTTCCCCCGATGACCTTGCCTAATTGAAGTCCTTGCTATCGATGTCCTCTTGATAGCGTTGTCCTTCGAGGTCTTTTGTGTTTCGTCGCGTTGACTGGCTCACTTGCACTTTTTCTTCTCACGGTTATTACTTATCTCTCCCAACTGTATAACTTTCACCAACTATATATCTTTTCACCAATTGTAAATCTGTTCACTAACTGTCGCGTATGGAGCGGCAGGCGCCCTTTTATGAAGCAGCCACAGGCCTTGCTTCGCGCTGTAACGGGGCCTGCAGGGCTCTGGAGCGGGGCCTATCTACCTCTCGTGTCCCAATAACGGCAATATCACGCGATCTGGGGTGACGCCAAAATCCCGCCAAATTACGTGGCAGCTTCTCATTGGCCGAAGTACCGTTATGGCCATGCGAGTGAAAGCAGCCACTACTTTCACTCTGCCCCATACGGCACCTCGGCTAACGGCCTCCGATGATCGTCGTGCGGGCGACGCTAGCCATTTGCTGAATATATAGGAGCGACAGAGACGGCCTATAGTCCGGTCTCTGACCCCTTCCAGTCGCGAGGGTCGCTCCTACAGTACTCGCATCGCTGGGTGGAGCAATATACATATGCACGTATGTATATGCATACAGACGTACAGCAACTACGTATGCTATATACATTTTATACGTGCATACCTATATTGCTCCTACTTCCTTCTGGAAAAACACGAGACCATCGTGTTTTGACTTTGGCGCCCCCCCACTTTTATAGCGTCGCTGCGTTGCGCGATGCTCCGAAGCGCGACGAGTGCTGCGTTGCGCGTTGCTCCGTTGCAATATTACAATATTACTGTTGGTGGCTGCGACTGCAGCACTTGCGGCTGTGTTGGTGGCTGCGGCGACGGCTGTGACTGCGGCTCCTTCTCTAACAGGAACCCAGGCGGAAAGGGTGCGAGGAGCTCTTTCCAAGACACCGTTACTACCGCCCGGTGTTCCACGCGGCCCCCACCACCTGCTCCTCGTAGCGGGGGGTCATCAGGGGTAGGTCCGGCACTTCCTCCTCGCACTCTGAGTCGGAGATGATGATGACCTCCTCGTCTCCCTCACTGCCCCAGTCTGAGTCGGAGATGATGATTACGTATATATATATATATATATATATATATATATATATGTATATATTAAAATGTTTTAGATAATTCAATCCTTAAAGCCTTGTGATAAACTTAACAACAATTTAAAAATAAATTCTTTGCAAAAATACTTATTCAACTTAATTTTAATTATTTGAAAAGAAAGGGTTATCGTTTCTCCATTAAATTCTGAAAGGAATGTAACACATATTTACAATAAACATGCAGTATTTAAAACTAAATTTATTATTACATTATATTAATATAATAGTTTGAATGATTGGACTCTTAGTTTACCTCTCATGACATATCAAAATAAATGCGGGTTTCGTCTTAGAATATACATAGAAGCAGAATATATTGTAACGAACCTTCGGTTTATCCCGAGCTTAAGCCGGGTCAGTTTCAACCGATTCTGCATTCGTGCCAAAAAATTTATTTGTTGAAGCCCCTGCGATACTAACTAGTCACTTGTGTTTTTGTTTGAGCGTAAATATCACTTTATATTATCAATACACTTATTTCACAAATTTTAAACATATGCAAGGCCTCGCCTTGCAGGCTCAGCGTACTCTAGCTAGAGAAGCAATTGTGCTAATGGTACGCTAGGTTTCGCCCAAGCGCTCCAGAGAACGCAGGATGTTGGCCTGTGTACTCCGGCGGTTCGCTCGGATACACACTAGCCACTCCTACAACTGGACTCACTCTTGGTACACCTAGCTTCGCTCCACGCACAAAGCACCGCTCGTACGCACAGCTACGTGAATACACTCACTCCAGTTTCGCAGGTTTCGCCAACCTGCTGCTGCTATTCTCCGTCGCACCAATGTCCTCGTTGGTGGCCGCCGGTGATCCTGGGTTACCTATAGTCCTTTATAGGCGTTCAAAGTATCCTCCTTGGATATCCTTGTATTTCCCCCGATGACCTTGCCTAATTGAAGTCCTTGCTATCGATGTCCTCTTGATAGCGTTGTCCTTCGAGGTCTTTTGTGTTTCGTCGCGTTGACTGGCTCACTTGCACTTTTTCTTCTCACGGTTATTACTTATCTCTCCCAACTGTATAACTTTCACCAACTATATATCTTTTCACCAATTGTAAATCTGTTCACTAACTGTCGCGTATGGAGCGGCAGGCGCCCTTTTATGAAGCAGCCACAGGCCTTGCTTCGCGCTGTAACGGGGCCTGCAGGGCTCTGGAGCGGGGCCTATCTACCTCTCGTGTCCCAATAACGGCAATATCACGCGATCTGGGGTGACGCCAAAATCCCGCCAAATTACGTGGCAGCTTCTCATTGGCCGAAGTACCGTTATGGCCATGCGAGTGAAAGCAGCCACTACTTTCACTCTGCCCCATACGGCACCTCGGCTAACGGCCTCCGATGATCGTCGTGCGGGCGACGCTAGCCATTTGCTGAATATATAGGAGCGACAGAGACGGCCTATAGTCCGGTCTCTGACCCCTTCCAGTCGCGAGGGTCGCTCCTACAGTACTCGCATCGCTGGGTGGAGCAATATACATATGCACGTATGTATATGCATACAGACGTACAGCAACTACGTATGCTATATACATTTTATACGTGCATACCTATATTGCTCCTACTTCCTTCTGGAAAAACACGAGACCATCGTGTTTTGACTTTGGCGCCCCCCCACTTTTATAGCGTCGCTGCGTTGCGCGTTGCTCCGTAGCGCGACGAGTGCTGCGTTGCGCGTTGCTCCGTTGCAATATTACAATATTACTGTTGGTGGCTGCGACTGCAGCACTTGCGGCTGTGTTGGTGGCTGCGGCGACGGCTGTGACTGCGGCTCCTTCTCTAACAGGAACCCAGGCGGAAAGGGTGCGAGGAGCTCTTTCCAAGACACCGTTACTACCGCCCGGTGTTCCACGCGGCCCCCACCACCTGCTCCTCGTAGCGGGGGGTCATCAGGGGTAGGTCCGGCACTTCCTCCTCGCACTCTGAGTCGGAGATGATGATGACCTCCTCGTCTCCCTCACTGCCCCAGTCTGAGTCGGAGATGATGATTACGTCCGTTGGTGGGCTCGGTGGCTGCCACAGTGGCCGAGTCGGCGAATAGCACCCACGTAGTCCGAGACTAATATCTCGTCGTAGCGCTCCTCCTCTAATCTCACCCAGGCGAACGGCGGCAGCCATAATCCGGCTCTGGCCATGCCGTCGTTGTCATCCAATCTCTCGTCTGCTGCTCAAGCCCGCGACCACGAGCCGGACGCAGCTAGCCTCCCCACTCGAGGAAGCCAAGTGCCTTCGGAGGCGCCTTGCCGTGCGCCGCCGCGGGTGGAATGGCAACCGCACCGGCGATAGCCGCACCCGACTCCGACGCGCTCGGAGCCTGGACACCGGTGAGTCCACCCGGTCTGCTCCTCGTGCCACTCCAGCAGAGCCGCTGGCCAGCAAGCGAGGCACCCGCCCGGTGTCCGATGCTTGTTGTTGTTGCGTGCGCACGCACTGCTTGTTGTTGTGTAATTGTTTTACGTGCGAGACTGCACACTGCTTGGTGCCATGCGCGCGAAATTCAAATATTTGTTGTTGTACGGTCGCAATTTCAACATTTGCTGCTGTATGCAAAACCATTTACGGTGGTTTTCCAGCCACCGATGAGCTTGCGATGCCAAAATCTCGTGATGTTTAGGAAAAAATTTCTAGTCTCTTTTTATATTCATTCACGAAGTGCGTCTGTCCGTATGAATGCAATTTTTTCGCGGCTATTGAAGCTAGAGACTTGAAACTTGAAACATATACTGTATAATATATAAAGTGTGAAAATTTTCCATATACGCCCACTAAGCGCGTGGCAAATCGGAAAATGCATTTTCCTGTATGCCAGAAATCATTTTAGTTGAAGAGCTAGAGAGCAAATTTGAAATTTAAAATGTAGATTCGTGTTGATCACCCAAGATCAAAAAGATATGGCGGATATATCTACGCCCATTGGGGGCGTGGCAAATCGAGTAAAACTGTATCTTTTAAAGTTGTAAAGCTAGAATGCTGAAATTTGGCACGTAAGTAAATGTTACGATTCTATAAAGACCGAATAAAAAACTATATATCCCTGCCCACTGGGGGCGTGGCAAATCGGATCTAAATATATATTGATTTTCCAAATTCTTCTATATTTTGAGCACTATTGATGTTAGCGACTTGAAATTTGGTATGTATACTCGGGTTGACGACCCAAGATCAATAAGCTATGGCGGATATATCTACGCCCATAGGGGGCGTGGCAAACCGCAAAAGTTTATATCTCCTATAGTTTTAGAGCTAGAAGCTTAAAATTTAAATAGTTGAGTTACTGATAATCTCTTCTATCGATAACCCAAAAATAATTGTTACGCCTCTTTGGGGGCGTGGCACATCAAAAAATACCCTGTAGTTTTCACATTTTTTCTAAGCGTCCAAATTTTACAGTTACGTAGCCTTCACCTCATTCTAAGAACTGGCCAAAAATTATGGGTCTATGACCACTGGGGGCGTGGCAAATCGGATTTTAGGCGTCCAATAGCGAAATTCATATGCGTATGCCACATATATATATATATATATATATATATATATATATATATATATATATATATATATATATATATATATATATATATATATAAGCTTAATAGGCATTGATAAGAAAAAATGAAACATGTTTAAGAAATTTAAAAAATATTAAATATATTATAACAATATAAATTTCGATTATAAAAAAATTTCCCGCGGGGTTCGAACTTGCACCGCAATCAAACAGCATGTTTGTCAAAAAAAAACAAAAGAATAACATCGGCGTAACATCGGCGGGATTCGAATCGCGGATTCTCTGCTAACAGCGCCACTGCGCTGATCTTACGCAACATAACTAACACAAAACTTTACAGCTACAGCACCTATAGTAAACAAAAAAGCAAAGTAGCGGCTGAAAATTCAAAGGCAATTCAAAAGCAATTCAAAGACAATTCAATCGCAATTGAGATTCTTAGAATTGCTCGAATACGCATTTGAATATACATACATACATACACATTTGCACACGCGTAAAAAACGCTGGCATACTGAAATTGTGTGTGCAGACGAATACATACATTTGTAAGTATGTATGTATGTATGTACGCATTTATGGGTTATTTTAGCAAAAATAAAATTTAACTTATAAAAACTTCTAAAAATATTTTACTAATAACAAATATGTTATGTGTTTGTCATATAAGCTATCATTTTCCCAATCAAATAACTAATTTATGAAAAGACATTTAAAAAACTTGACATTAGCAAGATAGAACCCGCGCTATTCCAGCGCAACTTGCATAGCATTTACCATCGACGCCACTGCAAAACGAAATAGCTTCACTTCGCGAGCGTCATCTGACAAAAGTAAGCTAAAGTAACGGCTGGAAATTTCATGAATCAATTCTTAGAATATGCTAGAAGACACGCTTTTATATGTATGTATATACATACATACATATGCATATGACTGTATGCATAGAATAAACGATCAATGTGTGTGTACGTATAGGAAAAACGCTATACTCCGCTGCCAAATTGCTGCTTGCAGGTGCGTTTGCTAATTGGCCAAATATTTTGTTTATTAAATATGATCTACATTTCTATTGAATTTTTGTCATTTCTAAAGAAATACTAGCTCATTCACATTGCTACATTTGCAACTAAAATTAAAAAGGTAAATTATTGAGCCGTTATCCAAAATATAACTGTTCGGCGCAGCAGCTAACAATTGCTCTTAAATAAGCTTCCCTTATGTTATGTTCTTATGTTCTCTATGTCATTCTCATTCGCTGTTAGTGCACTCATGCACATAAGAAAGCATAACACACATACATATGTAACTTTCGGCTTCCTTTTACTTGCTTATACTTGTAACTTCGATTCTTTAAATTCTCTAATTCTGTATGAAAATTGTCTGCAAGCACGCAACACCTATCTTATCGTTTTCGCATATAGTTAACTTTGTCTAAACAAATACCACGGACTCAGCATTAAAGTAATAAATAATAAGCTAAATTAAATCGTATTGGCTTTTATTTTGTGCCTTCGTAAATGATTGGAGCCAGAGTTGCCGAAAAAGCTCGGCAGCCTCCAACATTTTGATGACCCCGACGTGATCTATACACTTCGTGATGTTCGTTTAGTGCGCTAAAAGTTAATAATCTACAGTGAAAATTGTAAAAATTTGTGCAAAATAGTGCATTCAAATTAACAATCAATTTCGTCGTAACACAACGGTGTAAAGCATTAGCATTTGTGCACAAATCATTTTGTTCAAAGTGTATACAGCAGTGTATGCAATTGTGCGTGCATTATCTTGAGCTTTCTCATTCTCTTTTAATCGTTCGCTTCGTTCGTCGCGGTTGGCGCCTTTTTTGCAGCATCTGCTGAAAAGGGCTGTGTCACTCGTAGAAGACACACATATCTACATACATACATAGATAAACACTCAGATAATCTTGCCTGCAGTCGAGCTTGCGTTTTGCATATCTTTAACATTCTTTCTTTCGTCGGCCGTTCGTCGTGTTTGGCGCCTTTGGTGCAGCGTCTGCATAGAAGGCCCGCTAATCCAAAAATAGCTGTGTAGATCACACACATACAAACATACACACCGTGAGCTTGCATATTAAAGGTGCAACTAAATTAGAAGTGCATTAGTCAGTTTATTAGCTTGTGCATTAACTTTGTAATTGAAAGTGTTTTTTATAAATTGGAAATAACTTAAGTGAATTTGTGACTTAAATAAAAATGAATAATTCAGATTCCAGTACTGATCAAGTGCCTGCATCTCAGGTCACTTATTTAAGGCTTAAAACGAAAGCTCTTTTCGATAGACGTGAAAGGTTATATGCCGAATTGGACGTCGATAAGCTAAGTCATATGGATTCGTGTGAGCTGCGTTTGCTCTTGGACTCGCTCACCAAGTTAGAGTCAAGTTTTGATGCGGTTCACACTAGCTTAGAGGAATCAGATTTTGAGTCCATATCTAGTGATTTATCTGCGAAATTTGAATCAACGCTACTGAAGTTTAAGGCCTTGCTTCAACGTGAACTCGGAAGTCGGCTGAATCAACAGCTTTCTTTGACGCTTAATACAAGTTTTACAAATGCTCATCCAATGCTCGTTATGGCTAATCGATTGCGTTTGCCGAAGCTGGAGCTGCCAAAATTTAGTGGAATCTACATTGAGTGGGAAAACTTTTACTCTATGTTTAAAACTATCATAGATACTGATCCTGATCTCAATCCTGTTGAGAAGTCTCAGCATCTTCGATCCTGCTTAAGTGGTTCTGCTTTGGATTCCATCAGCTCATTGGAAATCAACAAGGCTAACTATATCGTCGCTTTAGATATTCTTCAACGTCGTTTTGATAATAAACGTTTTATCTTACAGGCACACATCAGAGCGATATTTGGGCTTGAGAAGGCTGATGCATCTGTGGGTAGGCTTAGGCAATTAACAGATAAAGTGACATCTCAGATTCGTGCTATGGATTCTTTAGCATCGAGGGAAGTAGTTGCTGATATTATCATCGTGCAAACAGTGTTGCAGAAATTGGATAAGTCCACTCAGGTCAAATGGGAGGAAAGCTCATCTGCTAATGAGTTACCATCGTGGGCCAAATTGTCAACTTTCTTGCGAGGACGATGTCGAATGCTTGAAAATGTGGATCAAGTTTTGCAGGATGGTCAGGTTGGCAAGTCAGGGAAGATCGTGAGTACACATTTAAGGAAATTATTTGTTGCTTCCAAGATTCCTAGTTGTTGTGTCTTTTGCGTTTGCTCTGCTCTCATCTCGCTCTCGTTTTTCGAATACCGCTCTGCCGTAGCGTAGCCGCTCATTTCGGTTTGTGCTATTGCTATCGCTACAGATTTGAACACAACAAGCGACGAGAGCAGAGCAGAGCTCATACATTTTTTGTACGACTATGGCTCCGCTACGGCTCATAAATGAGAGCGGTAGCCAGAGCAAAATGAAAAACTACGGAGTAGCGTAGCATTTTCAAACGCTGATCTCAAACATATGTCACAGCGCTGAGTTCAATAAATGTAAATATTTCTTACCTCATCATTTCGTATACAAAAAAAGAGAGTTCGACAACAAAGCTGAGAGTTGTCTTTGACGGCTCAGCCCTTACCACCTCTGGTCTCTTATTAAACGATTTGCTTATGTCAGGACCAACTATTCATGCTACATTGTTTCACACGCTCGTTCGTTTTCGCACATTTTCCATTGTACTTACTGATGATATTGGTAAAATGTATAGGTGTGTGAAAGTCTCAGAGCCTGATTCTATGCTCCAGTGCATTTTATGGCGAGACTCGTCAGACGATGATATTCAAGTTTTCAAATTGAATACCGTCACGTATGGGACCAAACCCGCTTCCTTTTTGGCAATTCGTGCAATGCATCAACTAGAAATGGATGAGTCGTCGTCGTACCCATTAGGATCTAAAACTGTCTTGCGAGATTTCTAGATCTGATCTCAGGAAGCAATTCAGTTGAAGAAGTTCGCAACATAATGCGACAAACCACAAATCTTCTTGACCGAGGAAATTTCAAATTGAGAAAATGGTGCTCCAACTCAACTGATACACTTCGCGGAGTTCCAGAAACTGAGCAGGAGAGTTTTCTCAAACTCGACGACGGCAGCGATGTGACAAAAACACTCGGACTCATCTGGGAGCCTCGAAAGGACAGCTTTGTGTTCAATTTCGAGCCCAAAATTAGTGCTGGCACACACAAAACGCTCGGTCGTTTGCGACACTATACTCTCGACTTCGATGCGCGCCACCCAATTATTTTGCCTAAAGAGCATCCACTAACCTTCGCGATAATCTCGCATCTTCATCAGAAGCATCACCACGCAGGACCGCAGGCGTTGCTAGGAGTATAATTCGACTCCAGTTTTGGCCCATAGGCGGCATGAAAACTGTTGCCCGAGCACTGCGGAAATGTATAATTTGCTGCAGATCCCGGCCTCGTTTAGTCGAGCATATAATGGCGGACTTGCCTAAGGATCGTGCACAGTGCTCACCGGCATTTACAGTCACTGGCGTGGACTATTGTGGTCTTTTTTACTACAAGCCTGATGGACGAAACAAAGCTTCCGTAAAATGCTACATCTGCGTGTTCGTTTGCTTCGCAACCAAGGCTGTATGGCTGGAACTCGCAAAGGATCTGTCGACAGCTGCCTTTTTGGCCGCCCTCAAGCGTTTCATTGGTACGCGCGGCATTCCAAAATGTATTTGGTCTGACAATGCTACTAACTTTGTGGGTGCACAGAATGAGTTGGCGGATCTGCGGCGTTTATTGTTGAGCCAGGAGCATCGCATTCAAGTCCACAACTACTGCATCAACTACAGCTTCGATTGGAAGTTCATACTTCCTCCTTCGCCATATTTTGGCGGCCTATGGGAAGCAGCAGTGAAGACAGCTAAAAAACACTTATATCTCTCTATGGGATCGGCACGTCTTGGCTTCGACGAACTGCGCACTTTGGTATGCCAAATTCAGGCTATAATCAAGTCTCGTCCTCTTGTTCCAATTTCAGAAAATCCCGATGATCTTGGAGTTCTCACTCCAGGACATTTCCTGATTGTTCGACCACTCATCGGTTTCCCCGAGCCAGACGTAACTGGGCTTGACCACAATCGTCTCGATCGCTGGCAACGCATGACGTACATACAGCAGTTGTTTTGGAAGCGCTGGAGTGATGAATACCTCACCATTCTCCAACAGCGTGGAAAAGGGCGCACCCCGCAGCCTTCTATAAAAGTCAACGATGTTGTATGCGTGAAAGACGAAAACTTGCCACCTTTGAAATGGCCATTAGCCCGGGTCGTTGAGATCATTGCTGGAGCTGATGGTGTCGTGAGAGTTGCTGTTCTGCGTACAGCCACTAGAACTACATGTCGAGCTGTCAATAAGCTGTGCGTCCTTCCGGTTAATGATCCTGTTAAAAGACTTGGTCTTTCAACGTGGGGGAGGATGTTAGGCGCAGCAGCTAACAATTGCTCTTAAATAAGCTTCTCTTAAGTTAGTCTGTTATCTATGTCATTCTCATTCGCTGTTAGTGCACTCATGCACATAAGAAAACATAACACACATACATATGTAACTTTCGGCTTCCTTTTACTTGCTTATACTTGTAACTTCGATTCTTTAAATTCTCTAATTCTGTATGAAAATTGTCTGCAAGCGCTGGATTTAATGTCAGGTTTTCATCAAATTGAACTCGAAGAGAAATCACGAAATATTACTTCATTTTCAACAAACAATGGTTCATATCGCTTCACGCGATTACCATTCGTCTTACAAATAGCGCCAAATTCATTTTAGAGAATGATGACTATAGCTTTCTCTGGACTTGAACCTTCACAAGCATTCCTTGATATGGATGACTTAATGGTCATTGGTTGTTCCGAAAAACGGATGCTCAAAAACTTAACTGATGTTTTTGAGAAATGTAGGCAACATAACCTAAAGTTACATCCCGAAAAATTTTAATTTTTCAGGCATGAAGTCACTTTCCTAGGACATAAATGCATAGATAAATCTTACCCGACGACAAAAAATACGACGTCATTCAAAATTATCCAGTCCCACACGATGCGGACAGCGCAAGAAGATTTGTTGCATTTTGTAACTATTACAGACGATTCATAGAAAATTTTGCTGACTATTCTCGTTACAAAAAAAGATTATGTAAAAAATATGTTAAATTCGAATAGACAGCTAATTGCCAAAACGCCTTCGAACATCTAAAATCGGCACTAATGAATCCAACACTTTTACAATATCCAGATTTCAGCAAAGAACTTTGCATTATTACATATGCCAGTAAGCAAGCATGTGGATCAGTACTTACTCAAAACAAAATTGGACTACAGCTTCCAGTAGCATATGCATCAAGGCGAAAGCAACAAAAGTACAACACAACAGGAATTAGCAGCTATTCATTGGGCAATAACACACTTCGGAACATATGTTTATGGTAGACACTTCACTGTCAAAACAGATCACAGAGCACTTACCTACCTATTTTCAATGGTAAACCCCAGTTCCAAACTTACCAGAATGAGACTTGAATTAGAGGAATATAATTTTACAGTAGAGCATCTAAAGGGTAAAGACAATTATGTAAAAAAATATTCAAACAAATAATAAAATTCTGAAAGTCACTATCAGAAATCAAAGTAAACAGTTAAACTTCTGCGCAGGAAAAGAAAAAGAAGATTTGCATAAGCAAACTCTAAATGCTTCCCAGCCCAACGTATACGAAGTCATTGTAAATGACGAGGTACAAAAAGTAGTGACCTTGCGAATAACAGAATCTATATGCTTTCTAAAACTTGGGGAAAAAGTTGTAGCAAGAATTGACGTTAGCGATATGTAAACTAATGAAATTTTTTACTTAGGTCAGTTCTTTCAAAGGCTTGAAACAGAAGCCGGTATACTTCATATCAGCCAACTCAAAGTGGCACCGAGCGAAAAGATCTTTGAGACAATCTCAATAGAATCTTTTAAATTAATGGGCAATAAAATATTAAAATCTTTAAGAGAAGCACTACTCAAGCCGGTGACACTATTATCAAATAATAATAAAGAGAAAGAAGCAATACTGTTTACATTTCATGACAATCCAATACAAGGAGGTCATACAGGCATAGCTAGAACATTAGCTAAAACAAGAAAAAAAGCTCTAGTCGAGACTTGTCGACTACGAGATCCCCTGAACCCTCTTCCAGGAACCAATATTTCAATAATTTTGCGTTCCACTTCTACTTACACATGCACACACATACGCTGGCACGTATAAACAAGCATTGGCGCCATGTGGGCTTACTTAGACGGACAATCTTGATAAAACTTTTAGACCGTGATTATAACATTAAAATGTGTGTATGTGCCAACGCACAAGTTTCTAGTATTTGAAATACGGTTTTTGCAAACCTGTAGGTAAGGGGGTGTTTTGAAGGGTGGGGGGTAAAATATGACAAAAACCAAAATTCTTAAAAATACATATAAATCTACATATCTAATTTGGAGAATCTAGCTTTAAAGATGTAGGAAATAAAATTTTTTTAACTGGTTTTCGATAAGGTTTTAAATCGATAATAAAATAACGGGAGCAGTTATCGATTTTTGAAGAAAATCTTGATATGCGCGCTCTATATACAGACCTATGAAAAAAAAATTTAAAGTCTCTAGCTCTTATATCTTCTGAGATCGACGCGTTCATACATACGGACAGACGGACGGACGGACAGACGGACAGACAGACAGACGGACTCAGCTCGTCGACCTGATCAAGAATATATATACTTTATGGGGTCTGCCACGTCTCCTTCTGCCTGTTACATACTTTTAACAAAACCATTATACCCTGATTTCCCATTTTCAATGGGTTCAGGTTATTATAAAAAGGCATTATTATTGGAACACCATGACAAGAGATATATCAAATTGTAACAAGCCTTCGGTTTATCCCAAGTCTAAGCTGGGCTAGTTTCAGCCGACTGTGTGTTCGTGCCAACAAATTTATTTGTTGAAGCCCCTGCGATAATAATTAGCCACTTGTGAATTTAGTTTGAGACGTAAGATATATTTTCTTGAGTTTAAGTATAATTTCACACTTCACTTATATTACTCTTATAACGACTCGCCTCTGCACGGCCGCTGATTTGGCACACCTGCACACAGGATCAAAGATTGTGGCTCTGCGTACTCTGGCTGGGAAGGCGATTGTGCAAAGACACGCTAGGTTTCGCCCAAGCGCTCCAGAGAACGCAGGATGCTGGTCTGAGGACTCCGGCGGTTCGCTCGGATGCACAATGGCCACTCCTGCAACTGGACTCACTCTTGGCACACCTAGCTTTGCTTCACGCACAATGCGCCACTCGTACGCACAGCTACGCGAACTCACTCACTCCGGTTTCGCAGGTTTCGCCAACCTGCTGCCTCTGCTTTCCGTTGCACCAATGTCCTTGTTGGTGGCCGCCGGTGCTCCTGGTTTGCCTATAGTCTTGTATAGGCGTCCCGAATATCCTCCTTGGATATGCTGTGTGTCCTTGATGTCCTTGCTGACTCAAGTCCTTTGATAGCGTTGTCCTTCGAGGTCCTTGAGTGTCCTGATGTTGCCTGGTTCACTTTAATTCGTACGGGTAACTTTGCCAATTCACTTTCACTATCTCTCGTTCACTTTCTAACGTATCTCTTTCACTTTTTCTGACCCCGTATGGAGCGGCAGGCGCCCTTTTATAGGGCCGTCACAGGCCCTGCTTCGCTCTGTACCGGGGCGTGCTCGGCTCTGGAGCGGGGCCTGTCTGCCGCTCGTGTCCACATAACGGCAATATCGCGTGATCTGGGGTGACGCCAAAATCCCGCCAAAATACGTGGCAGCCTCTCATTGGCCGAAGTACTGTTACGGCCATGCAAGTGAAAGCATCCACTACTTTCACTCGGTCCCGAACGGCACCTCGGCTAACGGCCCCCGATGATCGTCGTGTGAGCGACGCGAGCCATTTGCTGAATTTGTAGGAGCGACAGAGACGGCCTATAGTGCAGTCTCTGACCCCTTCCAGTCGCGAGGGTCGCTCCTACAGTACTCGCGTCGCTGTGTGGAGCAACATACATATGCACGTATATGCATATAAACACACAGCAACTACGTATGTTACATACATTTATACGTGCATACCTATATTGCTCCTCACACTCCCCTCTTCCTTCGGGAAAACACGAGACCATCGTGTTTTGAATTTGGCGCCCCCCCTATCGTGGCGCTGCTCCGTGTTGCGTTAATCGTCGATCCCAGGCGCGTTGCTCCGTTGCGCGTTGCTCCGTTGCGCGTCATTGCATTGCGCGTCGATCGCTGCTGTTAACGCTGTTATCGCTGTTAATCGCTGTTAACCTCAACAGCTGATTTTCCCTCGCTGCTGGCAATGCTGTGCGCTGCTGGTAAGTGTTTACATGTAACTTTTGTATAATTAAAAAAATGCCAATTGCCACTCTGTGTCCCTCGGCGCTAGTGACGACTCTCCGCTTGCTGCAGCTGTTCTTCCGGCAGCTAAGGGCGCTCCGGAGGGCACTGCAGAGATTCCGGGGGCTGCTGCTGGGAGATCGTGCCACAGACGTCGTTCGCAACCTTTGGCGTCGGTTCGCTTTTGTTGCTCACTCCTCTTTCGCGCACAACTCCAGCAACGTCGCTGGCTGGTGCGTGAGGATCGGCTCACTCCTCTTTCGCGCAGAGCTCCAGCAAAGCCGCTGGCCAGTGCGCGAGGATCGGCCGCCAAGCTCTTCCGACGCCCAGCACAAAGCAACCGGTGGAACCAGTCGCGTGGCAGGCGTCTGTACCAACACTCTCCCAGCAGACAGCCACATGTCTGCCTGCATCTCTAGGGGATCAGCCGGGTGTACCGGCTGATGCCCAGCCAAGAGCGCTTTCTGACGCGTGCGCTGTCCGTTTTGCCACAATCTGAGTCCCCCGAGCCCATGCCCGCCTGCTCTTTTATACCCTCTGCTGCCGCGCTGACGACTGCATAGGCGGCAGCAGCTAACGGGTCCTACGTCATCGGCTCGGCCTGCTCTAGCATTCCCCGTCTTATAGCTGAATTCCAGGCATGCTACGGTATCGTCCAGATACCGCTCTTCCACATGCCCTTGCCCCGCTCTGCTTATGTGCACACGCATACACAGCCCTGCGAGGCCCAACATTTCGGCTTGCAAGCTTCTCTACAGCATTGCTTTGTTGTTGGCCGTTTTGCATGTCGCTAGCGTTGACACCTTCGTGTCGCCTTGCGCTAGCGACAGCCGGCTTCGTTGCGTGTGTATGCGTGGCGCTCCGTTCTCTCGCTGCGTTAGCGGGGCCTAGAATATCAGCAGTTTGGTTGTTTTGTCCGTTTATTTTTTTTTTATTTAAATTAACTGCACACAACTTTAGCTGCTCGTGTTGTTATTGCGTACGCAAGCACTGCTTGTTGTTGTTGCGTGCGCATGCACTGCTTGTTGTTGTTGTGCGTGCATGCATTGCTTGCGAAGTGTACGCGCGCATGCACTACTAGCTATGTTTTACGCGCTCAACTGTACACTGCTTGTTGTTGTTTGCAGCTTCATTTACGGTGGTCTTCCAGCCACCGATGCGCTCGCGATGTTAAATCGCTATACACATTTATGTGTAGCAATACACATTTATGTGTGTTCACCCCTTTTTTTTTTTTTTTTGAAACTTTACTGCTCATTCGCCTGCCCTCTCCATGGCTTCAGGTCTGACACATGCGCCGTCTTGCTCCGCTGATCCGCCTCCGACTTGATTCGGCAGATGACCGGCGACACAAAACTGGTCACCGTATATTGCTGCGAATCCCTCCGCGGCATTGGACAAGTGGCGTTCCTTCGCCCACACCTTGTCCCCTATGACCGGCTTCCACTGTCGCCGGCGTAGGTTGTAATGCCTCTCCTGATCCTGACCAGCTCTCTCCAGGTTTCGACGCACTATTTCGAAAACCTCGCACATCTTGGTGGCTCTCTCCAACGGGCTCTGCGCCGCTTGGCCTGTCCCAACGGTTTGCGCGTCAAACAGAAATTTGGGCAGCCTTGGCTCGCGCCCTTGCGTGATGAAGGCTGCCGTATACCCTGTAGCTGCTGACACGCTGCTATTGACTGCCAGTGTCAACTCCGGCAACGCGTCATCCCAACATCTCTGGTCGCTTCCAGCAAACTGCGCAATCATCGTCTTGACCGTTCTGTTGGCCCTCTCCGTTGGATTTTCTTGGGGCGTGTATGGTGCTGTCAGCTGGTGACGCACCCCAAGCTCCTCCAAGAATCCTCTGAACGCCCGACTGGTGAACTGGGTCCCGTTGTCTGTGATGAGCACCTTGGGCGCGCCAAATCGTGCCAAGATCCGCTCCCGGAATGCTTTTTGGAGCGCTGCCGTGGTGGCACTCCTTAGTGGCACCATTTCCGTCCATTTGGAGAACCGGTCAATGAACACCAGCAGCATGGTGTTTCCATGCTTCGACCTCGGCAGTGGGCCCACAAAATCGGCACAGACAGTTGCCCATGGCTCCTCCGGCACCTGGGTCAGCATCTGCCCAGCTGCTTGCAGCTGACTCGGCTTATAACGCTGACACAACTCGCACCGCTGCACGTACGCCCGCACATCTCGATACATTACCAGGCCAGTAGTATCGCGCGGCCACCCGAGCAATTGTTTTCCGGCTTCCAAGGTGGCCAGCAGTGGCTGCGTCGTGGCTCTCCTCCAGCACTTTTTTGCGCCTCTCCGTTGGCACACACAATTTCCATGCAGCCACATCCTCGTGGCCGGCTTGGTGCGAAATGTGCCGGTATATGTTTCCAGATTCTTCCATGTAATCTGGAAACTTCTGTGGCGCCTTGAGCCGCTCCTGGCGTAGCTTGGTGAGCCAACGACATCCTGTCCCAGCTGGCGTCTCCTCACTCGTTGCCAAACGGCATGCCTCCTCGCCCAGAGGCTGCCGTGAGAGCGCATCTGCCACCACATTTAGTTTGCCTTTCCTGTAGCAAATCTCGAAATCATACTGTTGCAGCTCCAGTGCCCATCTGGCAATCCTTCCTGAAGGGCTCTCGATGGAGTTGAGCCACTTCAGCGCCATATGGTCCGTGACTACTTCGAAATGGTAGCCTTCCAGGTATGGCCTGAGCTTTCGTATGCCCCAGATTATGGCCAGACACTCTTTTTCAGGAGCTGAATAGTTTCTCTCAGCACTGTTGAGTGTCCGACTGGCATACGAAATCACGCGCTCCCCTTCCTCAGAGGCCTGCGTCAGGATTGCCCCAAGCCCATAATTGCTTGCATCCGTCTGTAAGTAAAACGGCTTCGTGAAATCCGGACACGCCAGCACTGGTGACTCCGTCAGCTTGGCCTTTACCGTTTCGAACGCCTGTTGCCGCTCCTCCGTCCACTCCCACTTCGTGCCCTTTTTGAGCAGCGCGTTGAGAGGATGCACTGTCGCAGCAAAGTCTGGCACGAAGCGGCGGTACCACGAAGCCACTCCAACATATTGCCGCAACTCCTTCACGTTGGTGGGCGGCTTCAGCTCGGCAATTGCGGCCACTTTCTCTGGGTCTGTACAAATGCCATGCTCCGTGACTTTGTGACCCAGATACTTCAGCTCCTTCTTGAAGAAATCGCACTTGTCGATGTTGATCCTCAAGTTGGCTGCTCGTAGCCGCCGGAACACCTCCCGCAGGTTGCTCATGTGTTCCTGGCGCGTCCGTTCAATGACGATGATGTCGTCCAGGTAGGCGAAGGCGTGTGGCATCATCTCTGGACCGATGACCTGGTCCAACGCTCGCTGAAAGGTTGCCGGCGCGGAATGGCCCCTTTCCTGGAACCTTGAACGCCGTCAGTGGTCGGCTGGCCTTCTCCATTGGTATTTGCCAATACCCATCCTTCAGATCCAGGCTGGCGATGTAGCGCGCCTCCCGCAGCTGATCCAAAATGTGAGAAAATATATAAAGATTCATAACGTTTTTTTTTATTTAGTTAACCCTAACTTCGTAGCGTAGTTAATTTAGTAACTAAATAACAACAAAAGTAATTAACTAACTGACTAATTGGTAGTTGAGCGTGGCCCCGACCTGTTCACCGGAAGGAGAAATCTCCGGCTAGAAAACCTCGTCCCGAGTGAGCATCAGCGGCAACGCTTGCATGATCCTCGGCCGGCGGGTCTACCAAAGTAGAAAATAAACCAAATAACATCCCGCAGACCCAAGCATGGCACTGGCCTTCTCAATTAACACTGCCTAACCTCATAGTAGCATTCTTTTCCCCCTTCTCTCCCCCTCCGTGCCCCGCGGAATACAAATTGTCTTGCAAGTTCCAACCCTGGCCAGACCGAGTCGACCCCGGCTGGGAAACGTTACTTTACAAGTAGCGCCCGAGCAGGGACCCGGGGCTGGAGAGAGCGTGGTATACGGGCGGCGTAAAGACCCGCGTGTATGCCCAAATAAAAGGTGCTGGGAGGTAGAGGTTATGGTGTAGTTGGTGCAAATTTTTTTTTGATATAAAAGGTATATGTAGAAAAGGTAAAAATAAAAAGAGATATATATAGAACTCGAAAAGAACGAATAGTAACAAGTAAGAAAACTCTAGTCGAGAGTGCTCGACTAGATAATACCCTGAACCAAACAAACACAAAATACATTTAATATGGTTAAATACTTAGACTTCAATATATTTCAAATATATATATATATTGAAGTCTAAGTATTTAACCATATTAAATGTATTTTTTGTTTGTTTGGTTCCGGGTATTATATATATATATATATATGTATATAGTTATATATATATATATATATATATATATATATAGATATATATATATATATATATATATATATATATATATATATATATATATATATATATATATATATAATATAAACATATATATATATATTTATTAAATAAAAATAAATTAAATCAGACAATTAGACTTATAACTAATTGTATGTTTAGATTATCATCGTATATAATAATTATAAGCTTATATATCACCAAAGCTTGAAAATAAAAATATTTTTAATTTTTTTAAAAAGCCCGCCTGTTCAATGCTGCAGATCAGTGTTTAAAAGTTCATTTTAATAGTGATGATACTTTGCAGCATGTACATACATATGGATAAATTGGAACATGTATATGTAAGGGTGTATGTGTGTAACGCTCGAAAATACTTGCAATTATACATACAAACATTTATGTATATGTAGAAATGTAGGACTATGTTAGCATATACATGTGTGCATACATATGTATTGCCAAAACAAATTAATAGATGGCGCAACGCGCTTTAGTTATTTGCAATTAGAAACATTCTATATTATGAACATTATCATTTGATTCTGTTAAACTTAGCATATGCTATAAAGTTGCTTAAGATGTAAATAGAAAAGAAAATGTAAATATTTGCGTGGGTAAAAGAATTGAATAATTTATTTATTTTCAATTTATTAAAAATAAAAAATCATTCACATATTTTCACTGCAATTTAAAGAATTTGTTCAAATTTATGGTCGCTATCCAAAATGTTGACTTTCCATTTTATTAAGACACCAAGACTCAAACCGAGAAATTCTCGATGAACGTTCACCTCGATCACCTCAAAAAGTCACCTCATGCTCTCATGCTAAAAAGATTGAAAAATTAAATTCTACCGACTTTGCCTCCGAAGTCGAAAGGCGCGCCTCGCCTTTAATAACAACGCCACCTCGCCACTTAAAATCGAAACGACAAAACTGCAATAAGTTGACCGCTAGAGCGCCATCTAGTAAAACTAAACTAAACTAACAGCTGAGAATTTTAACACAATAAATCGCAATTTGATTCTTAGAATATGCTAGAAGAGGTTTGAGTGTATGTGTGCACACGTATAGGAAAACTCTTTTTGCTGCTGCCACGTGCGTTTGTTAGTTGGCCAAACGTTTTGTTTATTAATTTGTGTTGACTAAACGGAATTTAATGAAACTTTTAGCATATTATGTACATATTCTATTGAATATTTTACATTTTATAAAAATGCCAACTCATTCACAATTAGCTATACATGCAACTGACCTTCAAAGGGGAGTTTGGTCACATTTGGAGCCGGTATCCAAAATATAACAAAAATTGAAATTCTGTAAAATTCATCTAAACCTATATGCAAAATTTGGAGACTCTAGCTTTAAAGATGTAGGAGATATAATTTTAAAACGGATTTTCGATAGGGTTTTTAATCGATAAAAAAAAAACGGGAGTAGTTATCGTTTTTTGGAGATAAACTCGATCTGCGCGTGCAATGCACGGACCTAACAAAAAAAATTTCAAGTCTCTAGCTCTTATATCTTCTAAGATCGACGCGTTCAAACATACGGACAGACGGACGGACGGACGGACGGACAGACGGACGGACGGACAGACGGACGGACGGACGGACGGACAGACGGACATGGCTAAATCGACTCAGCTCGTTGCCCTGATCAATATATATATATATTTATGGGGTCGGCCACGCCTCCTTCTGACTGTTACATACATTTAACAAAACCATTATACCCTGATTTCCCATTTTCAATGGGTTCAGGGTATAAAAAGACAGAAAAGTGAAAATTTTTTTTAAAGTAATAATATAAAGCGAAGTGCTCAGTGACGGTCGGATATACCCTACGGCGGCCACGTGGTTGGCCACAGAAAGTGCGAGAAGGAAAAAAAAACGGTTACGGCGTCGGCGCCAAAGAGTGTAGCGCGCGCCGAAAAGTACAGCGCGCGCCAAAAGTTGCGTAAAGCGCAGGCGGAGAACGCGTACATGCATGAGCACGCGCCGGGCCGGCTTGGCACGCGTCGCCTGCAATAGCGGACAACGAAGAGCAGAAGTGACAAAGAACAAAAGTGACAAAGAATAAAAGTGAAAACGAAAAGGGTATATGCGCGATTTTTTTTGACTTGGAAGAAAAAAAATGTGTATGTATATGTAGACGCAATTACATATATAGAGGCATACGCATACCCTGAGAAGTGAACAGTGAGAAAACAGAAAGAGAAAAAAAAATATATATATATAATATATGGAAAAAAGTGAAAAAAAAGTGAAAAGTGAAAGATCGGCTCCCAAAGTACAGCGCGCGCCAAAACGTTGTGCAGAAGCACACGCACGCACACAAGCGCATGGGCATGCACATGCACGCGTCGGTCCAGCATAGCACGCGTCGAGCATTGTGAGTGAAGGCAAGACCAAAGACAAATCGAAGGAAAATATATATGTATATATATATATATATATATATATATATGGATATGTATATATACACACACATCAACATACATGGTGGTTTTTTTTTTAAGTGAACACGAAACAATAAGAATAATTTTTTTCGGTGAAAATCAAGTGCATGTTGCGAGTCGAATATACCCTACTGCCACCGCGTGACAGGCCGGGGTAGCAGTAACGGCAACGGCACGAGCGCAGCGGCGCAAATAGCGGACAAAAGGCAGAACAGAAGTGCCAAGTGACAGCGAAGAGGGTATATGCGCGATTTTTTTTTGTGTCGAAGGGAAAAAAAAATGATGAGAAGTGAACAGTGAGAGAAACAGAAGGAAAAACAAGTAAGAACGTTGCAGTCGGGCGTTACCGACTGCGGAATATTCATTCACAGTCCCAACGCTGCCATACATATCTAATTGATTTTGGGTGGTCAACCCGAGTATATTTTAAATTTCAAGTCTCTAGTGCTAATAGTAATCAATATAAAGCAGGGCCTGAACTAATTAAAAGTGTGGAATCATAGAGAGCTATTCCCGTTTATATCTCGTATATCTTTAGAGCTAGACTCTCCAAATTTTGCATATAGATACATGGGTATTTTATATAATTTTGATTTTTGTTATATTTTGAATATCGGCTCAAAAATTACCGAGTTCTCCTTTTAATTTTAGTTGCAAATGTAGCAATGTGAATGAGCTGGTATTTCTTAAGAAATGACCAAAATTCAATAGAAATGTAGATCATATTTAATAAACAAAATATTTGGCCAATTAGCAAACGCACCTGCAAGCAGCAATTTGGCAGCGGAGTATAGCGTTTTTCCTATACGTACACACACATTGATCGTTTATTCTATGCATACAGTCATATGCATATGTATGTATGTATATACATACATATAAAATCGTGTCTTCTAGCATATTCTAAGAATTGATTCATGAAATTTTCAGCCGTTACTTTAGCTTACTTTTGTCAGATGACGCTCTCGAAGTGAAGCTATTTCGTTTTAGCTACCGTCTGATTGTATGTTGCAGTGGCGTCGATGGTAAATGCTATGCAAGTTGCGCTGGAATAGCGCGGGTTCTAATCTCGCTAATGCCAAGTTTTTTAAATGTCTTTTTATAAATTAGTTATTTTATTGGGAAAATGATAGCTTGTTTGTCATATAAGCATAACATAACACATACCATTTTTGTTATTAGTAAAATATTTTTATAAGTTTTTATAAGTTAAATTTTATTTTTGCTAAAATAACCCACAAATGCTTATACGTACATACTTACATACATATTTATAAATGTATGTATTCGTCTGCACACACAATTTCAGTATGCCAGCGTTTTTTACGCGTGTGCAAATGTGTATGTATGTATGTATATTCAAATGCGTATTCGAGCAATTCTAAGAATCTCAATTGCGATTGAATTGTCTTTGAATTTTCAGCCGCTACTTTGGTTTTTTGCTTACTATAGGTGCTGTAGCTGTAAAGTTTCGTGTTAGTTATATTGCGTAAGATCGGTGCAGTGGCGCTGTTAGCAGAGACTCTGCGCGTTGTGTCAGAAGTCCGCGGTTCGAATCTCTTCTTTTATTTTTTTTTGACAAAGAATTTTTTTTTAAATCGAAATTTATATTGTTATAATATATTTTATATTTTTTAAATTTCTTAAAAATGTTTCGTTTTGTCTTATTAATGCCTATTAAGCTTATATACATATATATGTGAGTGACACACGCATATGAATTTTGCATTTGGCCGCTGCAAATGTCGATTTGGCACGCCCCCAGTGGGCGTTGATTGAGGTGCAGGTTCGAACCCCGCGGAAAACTTTTTCATTTTAATTTAATTTATATTTTTTAATTTACTTAAAAATGTTTCTTCCTTATTATTAATGCCTATTAAGAATATTTATATATATAGGTGGTATACGCATATGAATTTCGCTATTGGGCGCCTAAAATCCGATTTGCCACGCCCCCAGTGGTCGTAGACCCATAACCCATAATTTTTAATGGCCAGTTTTTAGAATGAGCTGAAGGCTACGTAACTCTAAAATTTGGACGCTTAGACTCAAAAAATGTGGAAATTACAGGGTATTTTTTTATATGCCACGCCCCCAAAGAGGCGTAACAATATTTTTGGGTCATCGATAGAGGAGATTATCAGTAACTCAACTATCCAAATTTTAAGCTTCTAGCTCTAAAACTGTAGGAGTTATAAACTTTTGCGGTTTGCCACGCCCCCTATGGGCGTAGATATATCCGCCATAGCTTATTGATCTTGGGTCGTCAACCCGAGTATACATACCAAATTTCAAGAATTTGGAAAATCAATATATATTTAGATCCGATTTGCCACGCCCCCAGTGGGCGGGTATATATAGTTTTTTCTTCGGTCTTTATAGAATCGTAACATTTACTTACGTGCCAAATTTCAGCATTCTAGCTTTACAACTTTAGAAGATACAGTTTTACTCGATTTGCCACGCCCCCAATGGACGTAGATATATCCGCCATATCTTTTTGATCTTGGGCGATCAACATGAATCTACATTTTAAATTTCAGCTCTCTAGCTCTTCAACTAATATGATTTCTGGCATACAGGAAAATGCATTTTCCGATTTGCCACGCCCCTAGTGGGCGTATATGGAAAATTTTTACACTTTATAAATCGGAGACATATACGAGTATATGTTCCAAGTTTCAAGTCTCTAGCTTCAATAGCCGCGAAAAATATTGCATTCATACGGACAGACGGACAGACGGACGGACAGCAAGACGGACATTGCACAAAACCAATATATTCATATCACTTCGTGAATGAATATAAAAATATATATGTATATATATATATATGTGTAGACGTGGTTACATATATATATATGACTAGTGTTGCGGCGAGTCGGGCATAGCCTGAGAGTGGACAGTGAAAAAAGACAAAGAGTTTTTTTGAGTAGAAGTACAGACTGCAGGGCGAATATACCCGACAGTCGACGTACGAGTTACGGGGTATCGAAGCGTGGCGGGCCAGAGGCCATAAAGCTGAAGCGAACAGTGGGACGAGTGTATAAAATAAAATAAAATAAAATAAAATAAAATAAAATAAAATAAAATAAAATAAAATAAAATAAAATAAAATAAAATAAAATAAAATAAAATAAAATAAAATAAAATAAAATAAAATAAAATAAAATAAAATAAAATAAAATAAAATAAAATAAAATAAAATAAAATAAAATAAAATAAATAATAATAAAATAAAGGGGCCGAACTCACTTTGGGGAACGCGGTGTCGGGCATGGGGGGCCGCGCATATCAGAAGTCGGAGCCAGACCTGCGGAAGTCTCGGGAGTATGAGCCTGCCTCTGCCTCGTCGCTGAAATTAAGCGTGCCAGCCATCAGTAGCGTACAGGGGACTCGGGGACGGGACACACAGAAGGAGTTGAGGGGTGATGACGAGGTCAAGCTGCCGACGATGGCATCTACGACCAGCTATCGGGTTCCTATGCCTTCCCTCCCACCCGAGAGACACCCGCCCTGGGGCGTGGCCGAACAGGTGAGGAAATGGGGCATGAGGTACGATGGCCAGTCAGATCCGCTCGGCTTCATAGAAATTATAGAAGAGAGGGCTATAACATATGGCATCGAGTTGGATAGGATACCCAGGGCGCTGAGCGAGGTGTTAGTAGATAAGGCAGCCAAATGGTTCCTGACCAGCGGCTTGAGAGATGTACCCTGGGGGGTATTTAGGAAAGAGTTCTTAGTTTTTTTTTGCCGCCTCAGTATTTTGAGCGCTTAGAGGATCAGATCCGGGCCCGACATCAACGGGAGGGTGAAAACTTCAAGGACTACCTGATTGAACTCAGGCTGCTCATGCGCCAAGCAAGGTACAGCGTGGCCCAGGAGTTGAACAGGGCATACGAGAATGCCTCTCCTGAGTATAGGCTGTTCGTAAGGCGACACGATTTCTCGACTCTCACCCAACTGACACAGATGGCAGCGGAATACGAAAATGTACGAGGTCAGCGTAGAGAGCAAGAGAGTAGGACTACAGGGTATCGGGCGAAAACCGCATGGTCCAAGCCGGCGGAGGGCCGGCCAGATAATCCGTTCCGCACGAAAGCGCCGGACTCCCGGCTTGAAGGGCAAGCAGTGGGTCAGGTGGCGGCGACAGTAGGGGCATCCCCGATGGAAGCAGCGAGTCGTATGATGACCCAAGAGGTTGGATCTGGGGCGGACCCGCGACGCGTGTGCTACAGGTGCGCACAAGTTGGGCACTTTGCTAGGGAGTGCCGCAACGCGCAGGTGATCTTTTGCCGACGCTGGGCAGCGCGGGAAACGGCCAGGGGCGCCCTCCGCAGGAGCGGAGCGGCGCCGCCTAGACAGCGAGGAGGAAGAGAGATACCCGTTGAGGGTGAAAGATGGGAAGATCGTCGCGACGGTGCTGATCGGGGGTCAGAGGATGGCCGCCACAATCGACACCGGGGCCACACGCAGTTTTATAAGCGAAGATTGCGTGCGCTAGCGGTCGATGCGGGGTGAGTTCCAAGATGTGGAGTCGCGGATTAGGTTGGCCGACGGGTCATCGCTGAATGTAACAAAGACGGTGAGGGTGGACGTGGGTCTAGAAGGGAAGGCGGCGCAGACGACTCTGCTCATAATGCCGACTATGCTGGACCACGTCATTCTAGGCATGGACTTTTTGTGTGCTATGGGCACCATGATGCGTTGTGGCAACGCTGAGCTGGTGACGAGGATGGAGGCGGAGCCAAGAGGGGAGGCGTCGATGCCGTGTGGGCAAGACGATGCAGAAAAGAGCAGCAGGTCCAGAGAGCAAGATCAGCATGCTCGAGGTAACGCAGTGAGGTCGAGTCCCGAGGTGTCGCGCAGGGTCCCGGCACCAAAGGAAGGCCCGAGGGGGTCAGTCGTGAAATTGCCAGTCGACGTGCAGGGCACGTCGGGTTTGGGCGCGCCGTCTGACGAGAGGAGAGAGGTGGACAGCGGAACGCTGAAGGGAGAACTCGAGGAGTGCCTCCCAGTGGCGAGGGCGATAGGGGTGAGTTGGAGGAAAGAACTGGACCAGAGGAAGGGAGCTGCGTCTCCCGCAACGGCTGCGAAGCAGAGCGAGGACTTCAAGGGTGGACTCAGGGAGCGCTCCTTGGAGGTCAAGACAATGGAGCTGGAAGCGGAAGGTGAACCCGGAGAGGGCCCGCCAACGCGAGAGGCGCTAGAGGCAGGATGGCAAGAAAAGGTCGAATCTTCGCCCGGCAGCAAGGAGTGGCCGGACGAGTTAGAGGAGGAGTTAAAGGAGTTTCTAGAAACGGAGTTGGCACTCTTCGAAAACCTCGAAGGGGTATCGCACATAGCCGAGCATAGCATTAGGATGAAGGACGACAAGCCTTTGAAACTACTACCCTAAAAATCCGGCTATGCGGAAGGTGATCGATGAACAAGTGGATGAGTTGCTTCGAGTCGGGGCCATTAAGCCGACGAGGAGCCCGCACAGCGCACCCATAGTCTTGGTCAAGAAGAAGACTGGCGACTGGCGCATGTGCGTGGACTATCGACAGCTCAACGCCCATTCGATCCCAGACGCTTATCCTGTTCCAAGGATCCATCACGTTCTGGAGAGGCTACGACACGCACGGTTTATCTCTACGCTGGATCTGAAGAGTGGCTACTGGCAGATCCCAATGGCGGCGGATAGTCGAGAGTGCACCGCGTTCACCGTGCCGGGGAGAGGCTTGTTCCAATGGCGGGTGATGCCGTTCGGGCTGCACTCGGCAGGTGCGACGTTTCGGAGAGCGCTGGACACGGTCATCGGGCCCGACATGGAGCCTCATGCCTTTGCGTATCTCGACGACATAGTGGTAACCGGAGCTACCAAGGAGCAGCATGTATCCAATTTGAAGGAGGTTTTCCGACGACTGAGAGTGGCAAATCTGAAGGTCAACAGGAAGAAGTGTAGCTTCTTTCGGGAAAGATTGGCGTACCTTGGACACGTTATAAGCGGAGATGGGATCTGCACCGATCCCGCAAAAGTCGAGGCGATTCGGAATCTCCCAGCGCCCTCGAATCTTAAGGAGTTGCGGCAATGCCTAGGTATGGCATCGTGGTACAGGCGATTCGTACCGAACTTCGCGTCGCTGGTGCAACCAATGACGGGGCTTCTCCGAAAGGGTCAGAAATGGAGCTGGGGTGCAGAGCAAGAAGAGGCGTTGCAGAAGCTCAAGGAGAGCTTAACGACCGCGCCTGTCTTGGCCTGTCCCGACTTCTCGGCCAAGTTCGTGTTGCAGACCGACGCCAGTGACTACGGCCTGGGTGCGGTGCTGACACAGGAAGTCGAGGGTCAGGAGCGGGTAATAGCTTATGCCAGCCGGAAGTTATTGAAAGCGGAGTTGAACTACTCGGCTACGGAAAAGGAGTGCCTCGCGATCGTCTGGGCAATTAGAAAGATGCGGTGTTATCTGGAGGGTTACAGGTTCGACGTAGTCACGGATCATCTAGCACTGAAATGGCTCAACTCCATTGAAAGTCCTACGGGCAGGATCGCTCGGTGGGCGCTAGAGTTGCAGCAGTATCAGTTTGATGTGCACTACCGCCGTGGGAATCTGAACGTAGTGGCCGACGCGTTGTCCCGGCAGCCCCTGGATAACTGCCAGCAGGCTGTGGAGGTCAAACTTCTCTGCAGATGGATCGTGAAGATGCGCGAGAGAATTGCGAGGGAGCCGGAAAAGTTCCAGGATTACGTAGAGGAAAATGGACAACTGTATCGGAACCTGGGTCATCGGACGGACGAGGAAGATTTCATCCCGTGGAAGCTGTGCGTCCCTGACAGTTTGAGGAGCAGAGTAATGTTAGAATGCCACGATGCTCCCACGGCCGGGCATCAAGGAGTGAGGAAGATGGCGACCCGACTGGCGCAGAGGTACTATTGGCCAGGTATGTTCCGGGATGCCGCCAAGTACGTGAAGCGTTGCGAGATATGCCACAAGTTCAAAAGCGAACAACAAAAGCCGGCCGGACAGATGCTGACCAGACAGGTGGCGGAACCAATGGCGGCCTTGTGCGCAGACTTCGTGGGTCCCCTACCTCGTTCCAAGCGTGGGAACACAATGTTACTGGTGTTCCACGATGCGTTCGCCAAGTGGGTGGAACTGGTGCCGATGAAGAGAGCCACCGCTGCGCTGCTACAGGGAGCGCGTCCTGAGCAGGTTCGGGGTACCGAAGACGTTCATCTGCGACAACGGTCGCGAGTAGGAATTTCCGGTCTTTTATGGAGTCATTGGGCGTGACGCTCCAATACACGGCGCCCTACTCACCGCAGGAGAACCCAACGGAGAGGACGAATCGCACAGTGAAGACCATGATAGCGCAATACATCGAGGGCCATCAAAGTTCGTGGGACGAACTGTTGCCTGAGATAACGCTAGCGGTCAATTCCAGTGTGGCGGACTCCACAGGTTTCACACCGTCATTCTTAATGCTAGGGCGGGAGCCACGTTTGCCCGCCGCGTTGTATGACGAGGTCACGCCTGGTTCAGCAACAAGAGAAATCGATCCAGGGACTAGGGAGGACAGGATGAAGGAGATTTTCGACATCGTGCGGAGTAACCTGCAGCGGGCATCCAAGGATCAGGGCAGATACTACAACCTGCGCCGGCGCGACTGGAGGCCAGCGCTAGGGTCGGCGGTCCTGTTACGACAGCACCAGCTGTCGAACGCGGCGGAAGGGTTTGCCGCGAAGCTGGCACCTAAATTTGATGGCCCCTACAAGGTCATCAAATTTATTTCCCCCAATGTTGTGCGCCTGATGAAAGAAGGTGAACGCAAGAAGAGGGTAGCCAGCCTCGCGCAGTTGAAACCTTTTCACCAAGGGGAGGAAGAAGATGACGTGATCACGGATCTCGAAACGGGGGAAGCGGTGGATAAGGGGCGGCCGGCCAGGTCGTCCAATGAGGACGACACTGCGTCGTGCCAACGAGACTAATCAGTCTCGACAATCATTAACTTCCCCGTAGAAACCCACCCTCATTAACGTCAAAACTAACATAGTAGTTTGAGGACCATTTCGGTCAACAGCACAACCATAGACAAACGATTAACGATTTCTCAATTCACAGATGGATCAGATCATAGAGATCAGTAGCGACGAGGAGTTCGCTGACGTGAAGTGGGAGGAGTCAGAACAGGGCGCGGTCCGTGTCGAGGACGCGAGCAGCGATGACACGGAGCCGTTTCCCCGTGAGGAGGCGCGAGGGCAATCAAGAGACCCTAGATCGGGTAGGGCGTATTACCAACCCCGTCAGGAGCAGGAGCCGCCCCGCTTTCTGCACACCGTCCACCATTCATCGGTGAATCTGGCCGAGAGGTTGGATGGAGCGGTAATGATGATGCGGGTGGAGTGCACGACAGTGTACGTGCAGGTGCCCGGAGGGCAGAAAACGCCGCCGCATGTGGAGGAACCGCAATCTCCCCACCGTCCGCCGGCCATCTCGGGGCTGGACATCCATACCGCCTCGGAAGATGAAGGTTCGGGAAGGTGGGAAACCCCGACGCTGTGGACAGCCAGCGAAGAGGAGGAGTGCTCAACGGCAACAACAGGCGACGGGTCCCCGTCGCGGGGGTGGGACGACGGCAGGGAGCACTGTCCCTTCGTCACCAATCCCACCCCGGAGACCGCGGCGCGGGACGAAGCCGAGGAGCGACCAGCAGGGCCGGCAACGCCCACCGGTCGTTTATGGACCAGGCGAAACGAGCAGGCCGTCAACCGAGCGGAGTCGGCCACCAACGACGGCAGCGATGGAACGGGCCCGATACTATGGAGACGGTTCGACACCAAGACCCTGGGACGACGCCGCGAGGAGTCCCCAAAGGTGTCGCTCCGGTACACCCCCGGAACGGTGGAGAACCGACGCAGGTTGCTGGACCCCCCGCTCAACCGCGGAGGCTCACCGAGGCGAAGCCCGACAGCCGGACGCCGACGCCGTCTACCAAGGCGGCGCACTCCGAGCTCAGTGGACAGAGCAAGTTCCGGCGAGCCTTCCAGCGGTCGCCGAAGGACAGGGAGTGCCAACCCGTCCGCCGGCAACCCGCGACGACGAGGTACGGGTGATCACCTCGAACGATACCAAGACCTCCCCACCGGCAGGAGGACGCCCGCGGACCGGAGCAAGGAGGGGGTACGTCGCCGGAAACCACGTCGAGCGAGGAGACGCGCCTGCTGGCCGATATGGCAGACATACTGGACGGGTGGGAGCCCGAGCTGACGGAGATCTTCGACGACGAGGACGCGTCGACGAGGGATATGCCGCCGCTGATCCCCATAGGCTGGAGGGTATACCCGGCGGACGTGACCCTCAGCGCGAACGTGATCGGTCTCCTGAAGCGAGAGATTTGGGCTCGGGAACGACGGACGCGCCGAACTCGTTTCCGGGTCACGGCCAGCGAGGGAGTTTTCAACGTCACGCTAGCGGCCTCGGGAGGGGTAGTTATTTCTCTCTTAACTAAGGGGGGGGTGTAAGGCGGCTCATCAGCGACCCACCTTTCAATGTATTTTGTAGTATGTAAGTAGCGTGTAATTTGTAGTGTTTAAGCAATATATTTGGTAGTATGTAAGTAGGTTATAGTAGTATTTAAGCAACAGATTTTGTAGATTGTAAGTTGCACATGAAGTGCCGGCTAGAAAGCCATGTTATTAAGTTGCACATGGAGTGCTGGCTAGGAAGCCGTGTAGTCTTAAGTTTCTATGTTTTATAGAATATATTAGATATTAAGATTTTGTTTAGATTAAGCCTTTTGATTTTTTTAGTAGATTAAGTTTGTTAACATAGATTCGAATAATTGCTCGAGCGCGAATAATTGCCGACGCCGAGGGGAGTTGCGCGGCCGAGGTAGGCAGCAGAGGCGAGCGCGCAAGAAAGGCAAGTAAGGTTCGAGAGCTCAAGGCGAGCAGACGCGTAAAATTGTGCGAGTGAAGAAAAATGTGACTTCGAGTTCAAAAGAGCAGACGCGAACAGCGAAGAGAGAGACAATTAAGGTAGCTCGAAACGAGCAAAGCGTAGAGTAAGAATAAAGGGAGAAAATTTATAAAGATTCATAACGTTTTTTATATTCATTCACGAAGTGATATGAATATATTGGTTTTGTGCAATGTCCGTCTTGCTGTCCGTCCGTCTGTCCGTCTGTCCGTATGAATGCAATATTCTTCGCGGCTATTGAAGCTAGAGACTTGAAACTTGGAACATATACTCGTATATGTCTCCGATTTATAAAGTGTAAAAATTTTCCATATACGCCCACTAGGGGCGTGGCAAATCGGAAAATGCATTTTCCTGTATGCCAGAAATCATATTAGTTGAAGAGCTAGAGAGCTGAAATTTAAAATGTAGATTCGTGTTGATCACCCAAGATCAAAAAGATATGGCGGATATATCTACGCCCATTGGGGGCGTGGCAAATCGAGTAAAACTGTATCTTCTAAAGTTGTAAAGCTAGAATGCTGAAATTTGGCACGTAAGTAAATGTTACGATTCTATAAAGACCGAAGAAAAAACTATATATCCCCGCCCACTGGGGGCGTGGCAAATCGGATCTAAATATATATTGATTTTCCAAATTCTTCTATATTTTGAGCACTATTGATGTTAGCGACTTGAAATTTGGTATGTATACTCGGGTTGATGACCCAAGATCAATAAGCTATGGCGGATATATCTACGCCCATTGGGGGCGTGGCAAACCGCAAAAGTTTATATCTCCTACAGTTTTAGAGCTAGAAGCTTAAAATTTGGATAGTTGAGTTACTGATAATCTCCTTTATCGATGACCCAAAAATAATTGTTACGCCTCTTTGGGGGCGTAGCATATCAAAAAATACCCTGTAATTTTCACATTTTTTGAGTCTAAGCGTCCAAATTTTACAGTTACGTAGCCTTCAGCTCATTCTAAAAACTGGCCAAAAATTATGGGTCTACGACTACTGGGGGCGTGGCAAAACGGATTTTAGACGCCCAATAGCGAAATTCATATGCGTATGCCACCTATATATATAAATATGCGTAATAGGTATTGATAATAAGGAAAGAAACATTTTTAAGAAAATTAAAAAATATAAATTAAAATAAAACGAAAAAGTTTTCCGCGGGGTTCGAACCTGCACCTCAATCTACGCCCACTAGGGGCGTGCCAAATCGACATTTGCAGCGGCCAAATGCAAAATTCATATGCGTGTGTCACTCACGTATATATGTATATAAGCTTAATAGGCATTAATAAGACAAAACGAAACATTTTTAAGAAATTTAAAAAATATAAAATATATTATAACAATATGAATTTCGATTTAAAAAAAAATTCTTTGTCAAAAAAAATAAAAGAAGAGATTCGAACCGCGGACTTCTGACACAACGCGCAGAGTCTCTGCTAACAGCGCCACTGCACCGATCTTACGCAATATAACTGTTAATGCCAGATTGCATTAACAGGAATTGCTCCTCCCGCACGTAGCCATGCTATGCTATTAACAGCATTATGTTGATAGCATAACTCCAACACCAGTTCTCCTACTGGTTCTTGGTACTAGCATCCCGCTGAGTACTGGTATATATACATACACACTAGTACACACTTACTTACTTTCTGACACTTCTACACATATAAGAACGCAATAAAGACGAGGAAATTACAAGCCGGTCTTTTGTATTTATTTTTGACGCCACCTCTACAAACATTGGTCCTTCGAGCCGGATATCATCCACCCACCCACAACGGAATCACATCAGCGTTCCACAGGCCGTCGAGATAAGTACCCCATATGTGCACAAATTAGTACATATTTACATATACTGGCACTTCTGATCCGCCATATTTCATTGTGTTAAAATATGTACTAATTTTTCAATATATTACTACGTGCCTATATGTATATATCCTTATATATATAGATACATATATATAAAGCTGTGTTAAAATCCGTACACAAGCATGTTCATTTCCCAACTAGCTGTTGCCGCTATTGCATAGGTGCATTTATGTTGGCTACTGTCCACAGCTGATCCACTTGAGCAGTCATCAGGTATCGACATTCATATGTTTGGACATATATTCTTACATATATGCACCTGATATAATATATCATTTATATCACTCCATCTCGCGATCCGATTGTGAAACTAATTTGCAATTTCCATATGTACATACATGTACTATTTGCCGGCGGCATTGCGACAAATCTATGTACATATGTATGTACATACATATGTATGTACATACATATGTATGTACGCATATATCTAAATACTCCACACTCGAATATTCATCTAATGAAAACACCAATATCCTTTGTTGTTCTTTATTAAATTTATTTTTCAACTTATAATTATTTATCACAACCACTAAGTGTAATACTTTTATTTGTTTTTACTTATTTATGTGCCAATTGTGTCGCCTCTTGCCTCTGTTCGCGCGAACATACGCTCATTCGTATGCCTACATACATGTATCCACCTGAATGCACATACGGCGCAGCAACACAATTAACATATAAACTTACAGTAAGATATTATATTATATTAATATAAATATATATAAACATATGCTACACAGCACTTATAAAATAATAAGATCGTTGAAGTAGTTGTGTTGAGTCCGATCAGCTGCTATTCCACTAGTGATGAACACAGCATTTTCGATATCTTACCGACCGCCACAATTTTGTACCGATAGTTCATGATCGTTATTCATTGCACGAATATTCGGTGACTTGTTTTTCTTAAATTCCATTTATTCCAAGTAAACGAATTTTTAATTCAACTTAACTTATTCTAATTAGGTTAATTAAATATTTTCGTTTCTTTGTTTGTTTACTTTTTTAATTAAATAAACTAACATAATAAAAAATCAATTTATCCTAATTGAACTATTTAAATTTCTTCCATTTGTTGTTTATTTATTCAAAACAAAAATTTTCGGCAAACTTAATTTATCCTAATTAAGTTAATTTGAACTTAATTTATTCTAATTAAGTCAACTTAATTCAAACTTAATTTATCCTAATTAAGTTTTTTTTTCTGTCCGTTTGTTTTTTCAATCGTTATTTTTTCGGCAAACTTAATTTATTCTAATTAAGTTAATTAAATCTTCCGCCTCCGTTAGACTTCCGTCAACTAACATCTAATTAACCCCATGTCCGATCGTTCTAGCCGAGCGCAACTAAGTGTGCCCGCTTCGCGTTTGGTCAAGCGCAGTGCTTCTGCATCGCCAATTCCGGCCGTGAAACCGCACCTCACAAGCACATTCAAGCGCAGTCCGGTCGTAACCCGTTCCAGCCCAAAACCCGCAAGTCCAAGAAAAATGGCTCTCGCCGAATTCATCTCGGCCGCGGATAGGCTCATAAAATTTGAGGCCCGCATTGACGGCCCCGAAGACTCAGACGCCACCCAGGCGGCTCAGCTCCGGGCCTTGGTGATCCGCCAAGATCGGGTCAAGACATTGTGGGAGAAAACAGAGCAGCAGTACGAGGCGTGTTCCAAGGCGCTTAGCCAGGGGGCGGGTAGTGGCGAAGTTGAGGCCATGGAAGCCAAGTTCGATCACTGCTATACAGTTTACGAGCGGTGTACGACCCAGTTGGGGATACAGATCGACGCTCTTTCGGCATCGAGTGCACCGCCCGCTCCCATGTCCGCTCCTTTCGCCTCTTCTGGAGGCTGTCGCCTTCCACCGGTTGACATCGAGGTATTCCACGGCGATTACTTGCGCTGGCTAACATTCCGTGATCTCTTTACGGCCATTTATATCCAAAACCCGAGCTTGACTCCGGTGGAAAAGTTATTCCACCTTAATGCCAAAACAGCAGGCGATGCAAACGCGTTAGTCGCAGAGTTTCCTCTAACAAACGACGGCTTTGCATCGGCTTGGGGCTCCTTGTGTGATCGTTTCGAGAATAAGCGGCTGTTAGTCAACAGCCAGCTTAAGATCCTGCTCAACCTCTCCAAAGTCACCAAGGAATCAGGCTCGGCTCTCAGAGAGTTGCATGGCACCATTCATAGGTGTCTCACAGCAATCGAGCATTCTCAAATCTCTACGGAGAATTGGGACTGTATCCTTGTGTTCGTGTGCACATCCAAATTTCCGGAACACACTCGATCTCTCTGGGAGCACTCACTGACACGAAAAACCGAAATCCCAGCCTGGCAGGACGTTAGTCACTTCCTTAGTGAGCGTGCTCTTGCTCTCGAGGCTATGGAAGGTGATCGTTTTGTTCCAATAGTTCCAATCTCAGTTCCGAGATCAGCGAACACTGCTCCTCCCAAACGAGTCAACTCCTTCACAACGCAAGTGGCTACGAAGAGTACCATGTGCGATCTATGTTTAAAAGAGAACCATCCAATCCGATGTTGCCCTCGATTTCTTCAACTATATATCCATGAACGAGAGGTATACATAAAATCCAAGAAGCTTTGCCTAAACTGCTTCGCTAAGGGTCACCAGTTACGAGAGTGCACCAGTACTCACAACTGCTTTAAGTGCAATGGTCGACATAACACCCTACTCCATAGTCCTCAGATCGCTGCTGCATCCGCAACAGCTATAGATCCGACTCCGACTCAAGTTATGTCCAACGTCCAAACGTACCTGGCAACCAATACGCGAGGTGTCCTCCTCGGCACGGCGGCGATCAATATATGCCATTTCGGAGCAATCTATCCCGCCCGTGCTTTAGTCGACTCAGGGTCCGAAGCAACCTTCATTTCTGAGCGACTATTCCGCAAACTCAAGTTGCCCTTCACATCCGTGCGTACTCAAATTTCCAGCTTGAATCAAGCAGTTACAGCTCATGCACAAAAGCTATGCAACTTTGACATTGGTTCTCCTGTGAAACCAAGACTACGCATCGAAACTTCTGCTCTCGTCCTTCCAAATCTCGCCGGTAAACTCCCTTCGTCTCCAATTCCGCAGCTCTTATTGAAACAGCTTCCGAACTTTCAGCTAGCTGATCCCGAGTTCTACAAGAGTTCGGAAATTGATGTCGTTATAGGCGCGGATATCCTTCCGACAATTATTCAGGGAGGTTACCACCCTAACATTTGTGGATCTCTTCTAGGTCTAGAGACTGTTTTCGGTTGGGTACTGACAGGCCCACTGTCACGAACATCACCGGAAATGGTCTCCTCCTTCAATACTCAAGTTTCCGTTCCGGATGAGGCGAGACTTGAGTTTCCGACAACCTTGTCATCTACGAAAGTGAAGGTCGGTTTCAATGCGCTCTGTCCAGCATTTAATAATAACAGCCTGAATGATGTCCTTCATTCAGGCCCAACGCTCCAACCAGACCCCCGTGCTCTGTGTGCTGTCCAACTAACTTCCGTATTGTGTTCTGACGAGCAAGCAATTCACCCTCTCACTCATTCGTTCTTCCAGGTTAAGACGCCGTCATCAGAAAGCAGCAAGCCACGCGGTACCAATTCCTTCCAGTGCCGCGTGTGCAGAGGAGCCCACGGTCTCCGAAAATGCCGGCGCTTTCTGGGCCTTCCAAAGGAGAAACGGATGCGTGCGGTACTTATACATAAGTACTGCACGAACTGCTTGGCTCACGAGCACTCCGGGCAATCCTATAATCATAATTTGCAATCCTTGCAAGGGGGGGAGTATGTTAATGCCAGATTGCATTAACAGGAATTGCTCCTCCCGCACGTAGCCATGCTATGCTATTAACAGCATTATGTTAATAGCATAACTCCAACACCAGTTCTCCTACTGGTTCTTGGTACTAGCATCCCGCTGAGTACTGGTATATATACATACACACTAGTACACACTTACTTACTTTCTGACACTTCTACACATATAAGAACGCAATAAAGACGAGGAAATTACAAGCCGGTCTTTTGTATTTATTTTTGACGCCACCTCTACAAACAATAACTAACACAAAACTTTACAGCTACAGCACCTATAGTAAACAAAAACCATAGTAGCGGCTGAAAATTCAAAGACAATTCAATCGCAATTGAGATTCTTAGAATTGCTCGAATACGCATTTGAATATACATACATACATACACATTTGCACACGCGTAAAAAACGCTGGCATACTGAAATTGTGTGTGCAGACGAATACATACATTTGTAAATATGTATGTAAGTATGTACGTATAAGCATTTGTGGGTTATTTTAGCAAAAATAAAATTTAACTTATAAAAACTTATAAAAATATTTCACTAATAACAAAAATGTTATGTGTTTGTCATATAAGCTATCATTTTCCCAATAAAATAACTAATTTATAAAAAACTTGGCTTTTGCATAGCATTTACCATCAACGCCACTGCAATATGCGATCATGCGTTAGATAAAACGAAATAGTTTCACTTCGAGAGCGTCATCTGACAAAAGTAAGCTAAAGTAACGGCTGAAATGTCATGAATCAATTCTTAGAATATGCTAGAAGACACGCTTTTATATGTATGTATATACATACATACATATGCATATGACTGTATGCATAGAATAAACGATCAATATGTATGTGCACACGTATAGGAAAAACGCTCTGCTCCGCTGCTAGCTTGCTGCTTGCAGGTGCGTTTGCTAATTGGCCAAATATTTTGTTTATTAAATATGATCTACATTTCTATTGAATTTTGGTCATTTCTTAAGAAATACCAGCTCATTCACATTGCTACATTTGCAACTAAAATTAACAGGAGAATTCGGTAAATTTTTGAGTCGATATTCAAAATATAACAAAAATCAAAATTATATAAAATACCCATGTATCTATATGCAAAATTTTGAGAGTCTAGCTCTAAAGATGTACGAGATATAAACGGGAATAGTTCTCTATGATTCCCCACTTTTAATAAGTTCAGGCCCTGCTTTATATTGATTACTATTAGCGCTAGAGACTTGAAATTTAAAATATACTCGGGTTGACCACCCAAAATCAATTAGATATGTATGGCAGCGTTGGGACTGTGAATGAATATTCCGCAGTCGGTAACGCCCGACTGCAACGTTCTTACTTGTTTTTATTTAGTTAACCCTAACTTCGTAGCGTAGTTAATTTAGTAACTAAATAACAACAAAAGTAATTAACTAACTGACTAATTGGTAGTTGAGCGTGGCCCCGACCTGTTCACCGGAAGGAGAAATCTCCGGCTGGAAAACCTCGTCCCGAGTGAGCATCAGCGGCAACGCTTGCATGATCCTCGGCCGGCGGGTATACCAAAGTAGAAAATAAACCAAATAACATCCCGTAGACCCGAGCATGGCACTGGCCTGCTCAATTAACACTGCCTAACCTCATAGTAGCATTCTTTTCCCCCTTCTCTCCCCCTCCGTGCCCCGCGGAATACAAATTGTCTTGCAAGTTCCAACCCTGGCCAGACCGAGTCGACCCCGGCTGGGAAACGTTACTTTACAATTGTTATAATATATTTTATATTTTTTAAATTTCTTAAAAATGTTTCGTTTTGTCTTATTAATGCCTAAGCTTATATACATATATATGTGAGTGACACACGCATATGAATTTTGCATTTGGCCGCTGCAAATGTCGATTTGGCGCGCCCCTAGTGGGCGTAGATTGAGGTGCAGGTTCGAACCCCGCGGAAAACTTTTTCGTTTTAATTTAATTTATATTTTTTAATATTCTTAAAAATGTTTCTTTCCTTATTATCAATACCTATTAAGTATATTTATATATATAGGTGGCATACGCATATGAATTTCGCTATTGGGCGTCTAAAATCCGTTTTGCCACGCCCCCAGTGGTCGTAGACCCATAATTTTTGGCCAGTTCTTAGAATGAGCTTAAGGTTAGACTAAAAAAAAAGTGAAAATTACAGGGTATTTTTTTATATGCCACGCCCCTAAAGAGGCGTAACAATTATTTTTGAGTCATCGATAGATGAGATTATCAGTAACTCAACTATCTAAATTTTAAGCTTCTAGCTCTAAAACTGTAGGAGATATAAACTTTTGCGGTTTGCCACGCCCCCTGTGGGCGTAGATATATCCGCCATTACTTATTGATCTTGGGTCGTCAACCCGAGTATACATACCAAATTTCAAGTCGCTAACATCAATAGTGCTCAAAATATAGAAGAATTTTGAAAATCAATATATATTTAGATCCGATTTGCCACGCCCCCAGTGGGCGAGGATATATAGTTTTCTTCGGTCTTTATAGAATCGTAACATTAACTTACGTGCCAAATTTCAGCATTCTAGCTTTACAACTTTAGAAGATACAGTTTTACCCGATTTGCCACGCCCCCAATAGGCGTAGATATATCCGCCATATCTTTTTTATCTTGGGTGATCAACACGAGTCTACATTTTTAATTTCAGCTCTCTCTCATGTTTACTAGTAAAGCACAATTCTCTAGTACTTGATATACGTTTTTTTCAAATTTGGGGCAAAGTATCCAAAATCAGCAAACTTCAAAATCTTTGTATTTATCACAGTAAATCTGAAATCTTTAGATCTATCAGTATTCAAATTAGGCTTAAAAAAGAAAGTCTGATTTTCGATTATTATCGATAAAAGAGAAATGGAATAATTTATCGAAAAAATTTGATAAACTCGTACTGCATATTGTATACACGAGTATACATGTAATTTAAAGTCTCAAGCACTTGTAGATTAGGAGTTCTCGGCGTTCACACGGACGGACAGACCGATACACTCTCAGACGGAAGGACGGACAGACGGACATGGCTAGATCAACTCAGCTTGTCATCCTGCTCAAGAATATATATACTTTATGGGGTCTGCCACGTCTCCTCTGCCTGTTACATACATTTTCACAAAAACATTATACCCTGAATTCCCATTTTCAAGGGTTCAGGGTATAACAAGTAAGAGTGCTCTAGTCGAGACTGCTCGACTAGGAGATACCGTGAACCCTGCAAAGTACTGATTCCAACAATTCTACACTTCTTTCATGCACATATACAAAAACACATATACACACCCGTACGCATGCATCCATACTAACGCATAAACAATTGCTCTGCTAACTGCGCAGTTACTGCGCTTGGGCTGCCGTGTGGGCTATATTATGAAAATTTGTTTGTTGAATAAATCTTTTTGTAGTGGGACTATCTTCATCAAATTTTTAGAACGTGATAATTACATTCAAATGTGTGTATATGCCAAAGCACAAGTCTCTAGTACTTGATATACGTTTTTTTCAAATTTAGGGCGAAGGGGGCGTGGCATCCAAAATCTGTTGTAAGGTAGTAAATTTATAGCTGGGGCAGACTCGGTCTGCCCAGGGTCTTACAAGACATTTATATCTTGCGGACCCGAGGTTAGAGAGGGGTGGGGAAGGGTAATTAGTTTGAGGTTAAGGCCGCCCACGTGACGACGGGAGTTACTGGTGGTTGTTCTTGCTAATGCTAGCCAGCCAGTCGGGTTTAGTTAGGTCGATGGATTTAAAAATGAAAAACAACTTACTCTTTCTCGCTTCAGTGCGTTTTATTCAGTTCAGTTTTGTTTTCACTTATCTCTTAACACTTTCCGTCGATTTTTCTACGCGCGTCCGCTCGCTACCTCGTACCGTGAAAAAGTCGCCGCGCCACGCGCGTCCGTTCATCTCGAGCTCATCTTCTTAACTCCTCGTTCTTCTCTAAGTGCCACGCACTTCTGCTCACCTTGAGCTATCTCGAGCCGAGCTTTTGTCGCCCGCTCTCGCTCTCACGCGCTTAAGCCGCTCACCCACACCGGCAGTGCATCTTTCTCTCGGCGTCGGCAATGCAACTCACCACAGCGTGCGCTCTCCGCTCTCTCGAGCTTTCGCAGCGCTGGGCAGAGTTGCACTGCCGATCACCGAGAGTGCGCGCGCTCAAGCCGCGATCAAGCAGTGCTAATCAAAATCTTAAACCTAACGACTATCAATTATCTTACGAGCTAGCTTATGAACTAACAACAATTTCTTAAGACTACTAAACCTAACTACTACAAAACTAATTCTACCAAACTATGGCTACAAAACTCTATGTGAGGTGGGTCACCAAAAAGCCACCTCACACCCCCCCCTTACTTAACAAGGAGACGACCTCGGCTCCTGAGGCCGCCACCGTCAAGTTAAAGGCGCTTTCGCCGCATCTTAACCCTTCGCGACGTCCAGCGCCGTCCCGCGCTGTCCAGCGTCGTCCCACGCCGCGGTCTCTGGTGTGGGATTGGTGACGGAGGGACAGTGCTCCCTTCCGTCGTCCCGCCCCCGTGACGGGGATCCGTCTCCTGTCTCCTCCTTCTGGGCTTCTTCATCTTCCTGGTGGAAGGCATCGTGTTCCCGCGCTTAGAGCGAGGAAGGGGACCCACGAAGTCAGCGCACAAGACCGCCATTTGCTCCGCCTCTCGTCGAGTCAGCATCTGCCCGGCCGGCTTCTGTTGTTCGCTTTTGAACTTCGGACCCACCTCGCAGCACTGCACGTACTTTGCAGCATCTCGAAAGATACCTGGCCAATAGTACTGCTGCAAGATTTGTCGGGGCCCGGAGGCTACTAATCGCCTCGACCTTTGCGGGATCCGTGCAAATCCCTTCACCACCTATCACATGACCTAGGCAGGCCAGCCTCTCTCTGAAGAAGCTGCACTTCTTCCGGTTCACCTTGAGGTTAGCCGCTCTCAGCCGTCGGAAGACCTCCTTCAGGTTGCCCACATGCTGCTCATTTGTGGCTCCGATCACCACGATGTCATCTAGATAGGCAAACGTATGGGGCTCCATATCGGGTCCGATGACCGTGTCCAGCGCTCTCTGGAATGTCGCCCCCGCCGAATGCAATCCAAATGGCATCACCCGCCATTGGAACAAGCCTCTTCCTGGTACGGTGAATGCCGTGCACTTCCTGCTATCCGCCGCCATTGGGATCTGCCAGTATCCGCTTTTTAGATCCAACGTGGATATGAATCGTGCATGTCGCAATTCCTCCAGAATGTGATTGATCCTGGGAACAGGGTAGGCATCTTGAATTGAGTGTACATTGAGCTGCCGGTAGTCCACACACATGCGCCAATCCCCAGTCTTCTTCTTTACTAAGACTATGGGCGCACTGTGCGGACTCCGCGATGGCTCAATAGCTCCGACACGAATCAATTCGTCTACCTGTTCGTCAATCACCTTCCGCATAGCCGGATTCTTGGGATAATACCTCTGTTTGAGGGACTTGTCATCCCGCATCCAGATGCTATGTTCGGCGATATGTTCGGCGATATGAGACACCCCTTCAAGGTTCTCAAAGAGCGCCAACTCCGCCTCCAGGAACTCCTTCAGCTCGTCCTCCAAGTCCTCCGGCCACCCTGCGTCGCCGGGGGAACTGTCCAGGCTCTCCTCCTCTGCTTCTTGAGCCAGCGGACTACCACTACATTGGTCGACCCCCTCTGACTCTATCCTCTTAACCTCGGGGTGACACCCCACGACCTCATCCTTCCGAACCTCCGGTCGCCTTGCGTCGCCGCAAGGCTCTACGTTTCCTTCGACCTTTGTCTCATATATTTCCTTTGTCGGCGGGCTACCTCTAGCTTCACCCGTCGACTCCAACTTTTCCATCTTCCCTTCTGGAGGGCACTCCTTAAGTCCTCCTTCCGGGTCCTTTGTGCTCGCCACCGGAGGACACTCCCCGAGTTCCCCTTGTGGCGCACCTTTACTCGTTACTCGCTTTACCTTGTCAGACGACGTGCCACCACTCGACGTGCCCCGCACATCGGCCGGCAATCGTACGCCCGACTCTACCACACTCTCCTTCTGCGCGGAGACCCAGCACGGCGCCCCGGGATTCAATCTCACTGTCCTCTCACGAGCCCCTGGACGAGCAAGCAAACCTTGGCCTCCAACCTGGCTGCTCTCTATCGACGCACCCTGCCCGAGTGGCAGCGGCGCTTCCATCGTTGGCTCCTCCTCCGCCCTCCTCACGAGCTCCGCGTTGCCACAGCGCATCGTGGTGCCCATGGCGCATAGGAAATCCATTCCTAGTATGATGTGGTCTAGCATGGTCGGCATGATGAGCACCGTCATCTGCGCTACCTTCCCGGCCAGACCCACATCCACTCTCATTGTCCTTGTCACGTTCCGCGCTGACCCGTCGGCCAACCTGATCCGCGACTGTACCTCCTGGAACTCTCCCTTGATCGCCTGCCGGCGCACGCAGTCTTCGCTCATAAAACTGCGTGTGGCCCCGGTGTCAATCGTGGCGGTCATCCTCTGACCCCCGATCAGCACCGCCGCAACGATCTTCCCATCCTCTACAGCTAAGGGGTATTCCACTTTGCCCTTGCTGCTTACGCGGCGCCTCCCCGACCTTGCGGGAGGCGCCCCTGTCCGTTTCCCGCGTCGCCTCTATCGCAGCATTCGCGCGTGCTCTTCCCTATCAGCCCGCAACGCCTACAAAACAACACCTGCTCGTTGTGGCATTCCCTTGCGATATGACCTGCCTGTGCGCACCTATAGCACACCCGTTGTGGATCCACCCTGGATCCGGCATCCTGAGCCATCATTCGGCGCACCGCCTCTGGTGCTGCCGCTGACGGCGCCGTCGCATGGCCTACCGCTGGCCCTTCGGGCCGGGATTCCAACGCTTGCGCGCGGAAAGGGTTGCCTGGTCGACCTTCTGCCGGCTTCGGCCAGGCAGTCTTTGACCGGTTCGCCGCAGATTTCCTCTCTTGTTCTCTTCGCTGCTCTTGCACGTTCTCATACTCTGCTGCCATCTGAGTCAGCTGAGTGAGCGTCGTAAAGTCTTGGCGCCTCACGTACAACCTGTACTCAGGGGCGGCATTTTCGTACGCTCTGTACAGCTCTTGCGCCGTGCTAAACCTCGCTTGGCGCATCAACAATTTAAGCTCGATTAGGTAGTCTTTGAAATCTTCTCCCACCCGCTGATGTCGAGCCCTTATCTGATCCTCTAGGCGCTCGAAGTACTGTGGTGGCAAAAAGAAATCCAAAAACTCCCTTCTAAACTCTGCCCAAGGCACGTCCCTCAACCCGCTCGTCAGGAACCACTTGGCAGCTTTGTCGACGAGTGCCTCGCTCACTACCCCTGGGCATCCGATCCAACTCGATTCCGTACGTGATGGCTCGCTCTTCTAAGATCTCTATGAATCCTAACGGGTCCGTCAGTCCGTCGTACCGTCGTACGAGCGAAGCCGTCGGGATGGATTCACACTCTTGGGCCTTCCGCAGGTCCGGCTCTGACTTCCGAAAGACGCGGCCGCCCAGGCCCGGCGTCGCGCTTCCCAGAGACGCTTCGGAACCTTTCGCGAAGCGTGTTTCGAGTTCACCCAAGCGCGCCTTGACCTCCGCCGAATGGCCGCCACTCTGGATGAACGCGGACAGCCTCTTTATGAGGTCTTCTACTCGACCTTCGCCCTCGAGACCGAACTCTCGGGCTATCGCGATTAGCTCGTCTTTGCATCGCTGATAGACCCAACTGACGCCCAGCCCCGGATTCTGACACTCACCTCCTTCCATCATTACTTTAGTCAGGTTCGGCTTCTCTGCAGACACTTGTTCGCCGCTCACTCGTTCTTGCTGGTCGTTGCTACTTTTATATGGTGTATCCCTTTGGTCGTTTTATTTTATTTGCTTTTATTTTATTTATATTTATTTTTATTTTTATTTATTTTATTTATATTTATTTTTATTTTTATTTATTTTATTTTATTTTATTTTATTTCATTTTTATTTTATTTTATTTTATTTTATTTTATTTTATTTATATTTATTTTTATTTTTATTTATTTTATTTTATTTTATTTTATTTCATTTTTATATTATTTTATTTTATTTTATTTTATTTTATTTTATTTTATTTTATTTTATTTTATTTTATTTTATTTTATTTTATTTTATTTTATTTTATTTTATTTTATTTTATTTTATTTTATTTTATTTTATTTTATTTTATTTTATTTTATTTTATTTTATTTTATTTTATTTTATTTTATTTTATTTTTTTTATTTTATTTTATTTTATTTTATTTTATTTTATTTTATTTTATTTTATTTTATTTTATTTTATTTTATTTTATTTTATTTTATTTTATTTTATTTTATTTTATTTTATTTTATTTTATTTTATTTTATTTTATTTTATTTTATTTTATTTTATTTTATTTTATTTTATTTTATTTTATTTTATTTTATTTTATTTTATTTTATTTTATTTTATTTTATTTTATTTTATTTTATTTTATTTTATTTTATTTTATTTTATTTTATTTTATTTTATTTTAATTTATTTTATTTTATTTTATTTGGAATCACACTAATTAGCGCCCACTGTGCACGCGAGTTTTATGGCCCTTAGTCCGTTAAGCCGCTATGCTCACTTTGTTCACACTCGGTCTTGGGTGTATTCGTCCACCAGTTCGCACTTAACAAAATTCGCTTTACGTCTCACATTAGTTAGCGCCCACTGTGCGCTCAAGTTTTATGGCCTTTGTCCCGTTAAGCCACTATGCTCACTTTAGTTCACGTTCGGTCCTGGGATATATCCGACCACCAGTCCACACTTTGCACCATTCACTTTAAGTCTCACATCAGCTAGCGCCCACTGTGCGCTCAAGTTTTATGGCCCTTGGCCCGCTAAACTGCTATGCTCACTTTAGTTCGCGTTCGGTCCTGGGGTATGTCCGACCGCCAGTCCGCACTCTGCAAAAATTTCTTTACTTTATCCACATCAAAAAAAATAAAAAATAAAAAAAAATAAAGTTGTCTGCATTGTCTTATTTCCCGTTTCACTTTCTTCCTCTTCCAGTTTTTTTTTTTTTTTTTTTTTCTCTTCACTTTGCACTTTGCATGCCGTCCGCTTTCTTTACAGCGTATTCTTGCATGTGCTCTTCACTTTGTCCATAGTCACTTTTCACTTTTGCAGCGTATTCTTGCATGCGTTCTTCACTTTGTCCATTGTCACTTTTTCACTGTCCACGCCGTTCGCTTTGTAAGCTGCGCTCTTCGCACTTTCTGGCGCGTGTCGAATGCATGTATGCGTGTGTGTGCGCGCGCGTTCTGCAAGTTTTTGGCGCGCGCTGTACTTTTCGGCGCCGATGCGCTCGCGCCGTAACCGTTACCGATACCCTGGCTTATCACGCGACGGTAGCGGGGTATACACGACCAATCATTCCTTTCTCCAATGTTCATATATAAAAAAAAATTCTATTATTTTTTTTTTCTTCGTTCACTTTTTCAATGATCACATAACAAAAATCTCTTATTATTATTATTATTTTTTTTTTTTTCCTTTTCTCTCGCTTATTTCGTGGCTATCTACATATGTGCATATGCACACATAACCTAACAAACCCAACAACGTGTCGTCAGCTAGCGGACCATTTCTCTCCTGGTGCTCCGCCAACGCCGCGCTCTCTCTAGACCCCGAGGTCCCTGCTCGGGCGCCACTTGTAAGGTAGTAAATTTATAGCTGGGGCAGACTCGGTCTGCCCAGGGTCTTACAAGACATTTATATCTTGCGGACCCGAGGTTAGAGAGGGGTGGGGAAGGGTAATTAGTTTGAGGTTAAGGCCGCCCACGTGACGACGGGAGTTACTGGTGGTTGTTCTTGCTAATGCTAGCCAGCCAGTCGGGTTTAGTTAGGTCGATGGATTTAAAAATGAAAAACAACTTACTCTTTCTCGCTTCAGTGCGTTTTATTCAGTTCAGTTTTGTTTTCACTTATCTCTTAACACTTTCCGTCGATTTTTCTACGCGCGTCCGCTCGCTACCTCGTACCGTGAAAAAGTCGCCGCGCCACGCGCGTCCGTTCATCTCGAGCTCATCTTCTTAACTCCTCGTTCTTCTCTAAGTGCCACGCACTTCTGCTCACCTTGAGCTATCTCGAGCCGAGCTTTTGTCGCCCGCTCTCGCTCTCACGCGCTTAAGCCGCTCACCCACACCGGCAGTGCATCTTTCTCTCGGCGTCGGCAATGCAACTCACCACAGCGTGCGCTCTCCGCTCTCTCGAGCTTTCGCAGCGCTGGGCAGAGTTGCACTGCCGATCACCGAGAGTGCGCGCGCTCAAGCCGCGATCAAGCAGTGCTAATCAAAATCTTAAACCTAACGACTATCAATTATCTTACGAGCTAGCTTATGAACTAACAACAATTTCTTAAGACTACTAAACCTAACTACTACAAAACTAATTCTACCAAACTATGGCTACAAAACTCTATGTGAGGTGGGTCACCAAAAAGCCACCTCACACTGTAAATAACAAAATCTTTGTAATAATCACATAAATCTACTGTAATAAAAAGGTCTGTTTGGTTTGCAGTCAGTTTATTGAATGAATCTTTATTTGGAATAATGTCTTAAACTTTAACAATATTTGCTTAAGCTTAAGCCGCGCTCTTGCGCTGACGGTGACGCCGACAGCGGAGCGGCTGCCCCATATATTTACTATATCTTATTACAAGTAAGTGGAGAATGAGTTGCATATCTAATGTGGGTCATATGCGCTGTTGGGTCAGACCATGCTGACACCCATTCAAGAGGACACTCAGATTGCACATGCACTAGAAGAGTGCTTTTGATATCTATTGCTAATACTTGCAATTAATTGTTACAGTATTTATTCAACACATTGGACATGCTACACCTCCCATTTTAAAAGAATAACGTAATTTCTTAATGTAGTTATTTACTATGATTTGCGGTATTCCAAAATATATAATACCTATAAATTTTTACTTTATTTATTTTATTTATTTAGTTTTTTTTTTTTTTTAATATATATATATTTTTTGTAGATATTCCAAAAATACATATTTGCAAATTCGCCTTATATCAAAAGTCTTGAATATAAATATGCAAAATTTTATTTTTTATTTATAATCGTGTGGTTGATCAGGCCATCACTTTTAGGTATGATATATTTTTAACCTATTTCTATGTACTTTCTTTTTTTTCTTCCCATCTACTATTACTATATTACTTCTATCCTCTATATTTTCTACTGTGTATGGTCCTAAATATACTGATTCTAGCTTATGACCTGTGTCGTTGGATAATAAAACTTTATCTCCTACTTTTATTTCAAAACTATTTGTTGTTTTATCATAATATTCCTTATTTCTAGCCTTATGCTGTTCCAACATAATCCTAGCTCGCTTATAAGCTTGTTCTAACCTAAATTTGGATTCTTTTGCATAGTCATCTATATTATATAATGGTTTAATATTGTCTATACTATTAAAAAATTTTGGTAAATTACTGTGTTTACCGTAAACTAACTCATATGGACAATAGCTATGTGCCATAGAGGGAGTCGTGTTGAAACAATAAACGAAATATTGAAGCCATGTATCCTAATCGGTTTTATCAACTGAAATGTATGATCGAATATATTCATTAAAAGTTCTATGACTTCTTTCTACTGTCCCAACTGTCTGGTGGTGGTGTGCAGTTGATGTTATGTTTTCAATGTGTAAATAATTGCATAGATCACTTATAATTGAATTTTTATATTCAGTTCCCATGTCCGTAATGAACGTCTTCATCGGACCGAACTTTAGTATAAAAGATTCGAATATTGCTTTTGCAATAGTATTGGCCTGTTTATTTGGTACTGGAATAGCTACCAAGTACTTGGTTAGATCGCATATCAACGTGACAGCGTATTCATTACCAGTTTCACTTTTAGGTATTGGACCAATAGTGTCCACTATCACCCTGTCGAGCGCACGCATTGGTGTTTCCGTTAGTTCTAAAGGCATTCTTGTTTTAATCATTGTTTTAGATTTTTGGCATTTTGGACATCTACGTACGTACTCTCTTATTTGACATGTCATTTTTTTCCAATAGTAGTGTCTTTTTATTTTGGATATTGTTCTATTTATGCCAGTGTGACCTCCCTGTATTGGGTCATCGTGATATGTAGACATTATTGCTTCTTTATCTTTTTCATTACTTATTATGGTCACCGGGTTGAGTAGCGCTACTCTTAATGTATTCAATATTTTATTGCCCATATTTTTGAAATTATCTATTGAAACAGATTCGAAGATAATTTCCCACGGTGCCAGTTTAACTTTGTTGACCTTGTGTATACCGGCCTGCATTTCAAGCCTTTCTAGAAACTGACCTAAGTCAAGAGTTCCATTAGTGTACAGGTCTCCAATGTCATATCTTGCAATAATTTTATTTCCATGTTTAAAAAAACATATCATATCTCTTATATGCAAGGCCACTACTTTTCGTACTTCGTCATTTTTGATGACTTGGTAAACGTTGGGCTTAGAAGCTTTTTCTTGACTTTGCCTTAGCAAAAGTTCATTGTTGTTCTCTGCGCAGAGTTTTTTTGTCTACTTTGTTGCCTGGTAGTGACTTTCAGGACTTTGTTGTATAATTCTTTTAATTCAGATATAGTTATTCGTGACAAAGCGTCTGCCACAAAATTGTCTTTCCCTCTCAGATACTCTACTGTAAAATCATATTCTTCTAATTCGAGTCGCATGCGTGTTAATTTCGAACTTGGGTTTACCATAGAAAATAAATATGTTAAAGGTCTGTGATCCGTTTTAACTGTAAAATGTTTGCCATATATATATGGTCGAAAATGTGTTATTGCCCAATGTATTGCTGCTAGTTCTTGTTCTGTTGTACTTTTATTGCTTTCACCTTTAGTGAATGCTCTTGATGCATATGCAACTGGGAGTTGGAGTCCATTATAGTTTTGAGTTAAAACTGCTCCACATGCTTGCTTGCTTGCATCTGTGATTATGCAAAATTCTTTGCTAAAATCTGGGTATTGTAATAAGTTTGGTTGAACAAGTTCATTTTTTAGGTACTGAAATGCTTTTTCACACTCTGTTGTCCATTCAAATGGGACATTCTTTTTACATAATCTTGTTATGTGCCGTGAATATTCGGCGAAGTTTTTTATAAAACGTCTATAATAATTGCAAAATGCAACAAATCTTCTAGCGCTGTCTGCGTCCGTAGGGACTGGATAATTATTGATGACGTCAAATTTTTTGTCATCTGGTAAGATTCCTTTATCTGTGCATCTATGACCTAAGAAAGTCACCTCATGCATGAAAAATGAACATTTTTCTGGATGTAGTTTCAGATTGTGTTTTCTACAAAGTTTGAAAACATCTGTTAAATTTTTAATCATATGTTGAAGCGATATTAACCATTGTTTGTTGAAAAAGACGTTATGTCTCTTGAGTTTTTCTCAAGTTCAATTTGGTGGAAGCCTGACATTAAATCAAGGCATGAAAAATATTTAGCTCTACCCAATTGTTCAAGAATGTCGTCAATTCTGGGGAGTGGAAATTTGTCGGACAGCAATTTCTTATTTATTTGGCGATAGTCGATTACTAATCGCCATTTTTTTTCGTTAGAGCCTGGAAGGGCTTTCTTTGGGACTAATAAAAGTGGGCTGTTATAGGGTGAAACAGACGGTTCAACAATATTATGTTCGACTAACTTTTTAACTTGACGATTGATTTCTTCTATTTGGCCATGCGGACATCGATAATTCTTTACATATACTGGTTCATCATCCTTAAGTCTCAATTTTTGTTTGTAAAAATTGTTTGTTGTGATCGGCTCGGTTTCAAGTCCGAACACATCACTATACTGGGTGCATATTTCTTCAAGTTGTTTCTTAAACAATGTTGGAAAATTTTTCTTTAATTTATTAATTACAGACTCTTTTCTATTGTCATTGAGATGTTGAATTACGTCGTAGTTCGAAAGTGATTCAAATTTTAATTTATTAATGCCTACTAATTGGCATGCATCTGTTGTATTTAAGAATCGGACAAAAGCATTCTGGGCTGTTGCAATCGTGTTTGCAACATAAACACCCGGTTTAATTTCCTGATTGGGAATTAAAATGTTTTCTTCTGTAGAAGACAATTCTATTTTGCGTATCACTTGGGATCTTGCTGGTAGAAGCGTTGAATTTGTACCAGAACTGAATGTTATTGGAACATAAATAGGATACGTTAGGTTTTGCGGTCTAATTATAAACCAATCTTCGGAATTATTATAATCTAATTGGCAATTAAACTTTTTTATGAAATCTAATCCTATTATTCCATCGCAGGGGATTGCGAAATCTGATTGAAGTAGATGAAATTTGTATGGAATAATGTATTTGTCTGTTTGGAGTTCAATAGAGGCTAATACTTTGGAGCTTATTACTCCTTTTCCTATGCCTTGAATGTCTATAATTCTATTGACTTGGATGTCATGAAAAACATCAGAATTTTCTTTTAAAATTGAAATATCTGCACCTGTATCGATCAAAAATGTTATATTTTTATTTGTTGCAACATTTGTAAATGATAAGAAATTATTGAGACTTAAGTTAACAGTATATATTTTATGATTTAACTTTGAGTTTCTGGAGGTGTCTGGGAGTTTCCCGAAGTATTCTGGGTAACTCTGACATTGCCATTATTATTTCTATGGTGGCTTCCTCCTGAGTTGGAACGGCCTCTAGCGCTTCCGCTGGTTTGGCCTCCACCACGTCTATTATTTACGTAACCGTTGTTTCGATTATTACCTCTACCACGGTAATGACCTCGGTTACCCCTGTAATAGCCATTATTTGCTTGCCTATAGTGCAACACATCATGTTGCCGACCTGAGGCTTCTGTGCAACTGTTTACAAACTTGGATACGGCTGCATCCATACTAGAGAACTGGCCTGCTTCCATTATGATTTTCACTTTTTCAATGGAGCAGTTCTTGATCATTGCATTTACTACCTGTTGTGTGGAATATTTCTCAGCCACTTCTTGCGAGAGTCCATCATTTATGTATGCACTCTGAAGAGATTTAGCTAAGAGTTCAATTTCTTGGGTGTATGAATTAGCAGTCTTGTTCTTCTGCTGTATATTCATAATTTTAGCAGAGATTACTTCCACACTTTCACCCTTTATCTTGGCTTTTAGTTTATTAACTATGCCAGATATTGTTGTCTCATGCTCGACTAGATCTCTTGCATGACCAATCAATCTTGTTTTTATTATGGTCACTGCAACATTTTCATGTGGACCCTTTAGTTCATCGGCCACACTTACAGCATCAAGAAAAGCTCGTAGCCTTTCGTGCTTTCCATCAAACTCAGGTATTAACCCTTTTATTTGGGTGAAGTATTCACCCTGAGTTTGGGCCATGTTTGCTTGAACCAATTCCACACTTGAAGTTATTTGTGTAGGTTTTAAGTCCTCCCCAGATATAATGCTAATATAGCTTGTGTTTGGGGACTTTGGTCTCGGACTTGCTATGCCTGTCTCTTCGGTCTGTATTGTGACAAAATTTGCATTTGTGTTTATTGTACTAGGCAAATGTAGATCTAATGAGAACTTGTCTTTAATTGCAACTAACTGCTCTCTGAGACGTTTTATAACGTCTGACAACTGAGTCCAATGCAATTTAGTGACTTTGTTCTGGTTTTTTCTTGCAAGATCTAATATTTCATTATAAGCACAAACTAGTACAATTGTGTGTTTATTTACCGTACATGCTTGAATCGGCCTATTTTGACTCAGGCATTTGTACGATTTTTCGAATTCAGCCCTATGCTTTTGTACCTCATTTGCTATCTCTACCCAGTCCATGTATATACGTTTTATTTAGCTCCTAGGTGGTTTTTGTCAGAAAAAAAAAACTTAGATGTTGTCCAAGTCGTTTGCTCTACTGACATATTTCTTCTTGAGGCACCTATTGTGCATTCTGTACAATTTGGCTAATGTGCTTGCGCACAATAAAACTACTATAATGATCATTAAAATCATAATTACTTTGAGCTCGGGTGTATTCACCTCAACAGTATTTATTACGTTGGCGGTAGAGTCCGCAACGTTAGACTTTTTGTCAAACATTCTGACGGCTAATCCGTTACTAATTACTATCGGTAGATCAATTTTGTATATTTATATTCAAATTTTTTTTTGCATTTATTTTTTTTATTATTATTTAATTATTAATGTTGATGCCTTTTTTTTTGTGTACAACTATTTTTGTTTTGCATCTCAATTGTTTAATTTTTGTATTATAAATAAAACCCTATTCGACCCACGCAGTGGTCTTCCTACCTAATGTTTGTATAGCTTTGCAGGCCATACGCTATCGGACAGAAATGGTTCCGCTCGATTTTACAATATTTTTTCAATTTTTTGGTTTTTCTTATATTTATTAATATTTTTAATTTAAAAAAAAATAGTTTCCCTCTTTGTTTTTCAAAAACATCAGCTGGTCGTCGCCGGTTGGCTCGCTGATGTTCCCTCGATGGAGTAAAAGGCGGCCTGCCTTTCACGCTTCTGTTTCAGCTGCTGATGTCCGGGGCCTATGAGCTCAGGCGGTACCGGTGCTGGTCGTCGCACCGAGTTTCTGCCTTTGTTCTGCTTTCAGCTTGCGCTGCGCTGCTGCCACAAAGCCACTCTTTGGAGCACGATTCGAACACATTTATGTTTTTTTTTATTATTGTTGTAGCTGCTGCTGAGTTTTTGGTTGGTAGCGGGTTTGCAGGGTGCGTTGTGTTACGTTTTTGGTTGAAAAATTAGCTTAACTTTGCATTTGGCCAATGGAATGTTTTTCACATATTGTTAATATATGTATATATATTTATATTTTCACGCTACGTACAACACACGTCCCTTTCATATTCGCACACGTCCGCTCGCAACACACACTTTAAGAGTTTTTCTTTTTTGTTTTTCTTTGCACAGCACGAGCCATTGTTAATAGTTAATAATTTTTCCAATTTCACAATACATGTTCGTGACTAAGTCACGGTCGCCATGTAATAAAAAGGTCTGTTTGGTTTGCAGTCAGTTTATTGAATGAATCTTTATTTGGAATAATGTCTTAAACTTTAACAATATTTGCTTAAGCTTAAGCCGCGCTCTTGCGCTGACGGTGACGCCGACAGCGGAGCGGCTGCCCCATATATTTACTATATCTTATTACAAGTAAGTGGAGAATGAGTTGCATATCTAATGTGGGTCATATGCGCTGTTGGGTCAGACCATGCTGACACTGCGCATAGAAGGTTAGTGTGCCCATTCAAGAGGACACTCAGATTACACATGCACTAGAAGAGTGCTTTTGATATCTATTGCTAATACTTGCAATTAATTGTTACAGTATTTATTCAACACATTGGACATGCTACACTACACAGTAAATCTGAAGTCTCTAGCTCTAACAGTATTCAAACTAGGCTTTAAAAACAAAGTCAGATTTTCGATTGTTATCGATAAAAAGGAAATGGGATGAGTTATCGAAAAAATATGATAAACTCGTACTGCATATGGTATACACGAGTATAGATGTAAAATTTCAAGTCTCTAGCACTTGTAGTTTAGGAGATCTCTGCGTTAGTACGGACGGACAGACGGACGGACGGACAGACGGACATGGCTAGATCAACTCAGCTCGTCATCCTGATCAAGAATATATATACTTTATGGGGTTTGCCACGCCTCCTTCTGCCTGTTACATACATTTTCACAAAAAAATTATACCCTGATTTCCCATTTTCAATGGGTTCAGGGTATAACAAGTAAGAGGGCTCTAGTTGAGACTGCTCGACTAGGAGATACCCTGAACCCTGCAAAGTACTGATTCCAATCATTCTACACTTCTTTCATGCACATATACAAATACACATACACACACCCGTACGCATGCATCCATACGAACGCATAAACAATTGCTCTGCTAACTGCGCAGTTATTGCGCTTGGGCTGCCGTGTGGGCTATATTATGAAAATTTTTTCAGAACGTGATAATAACATTCAAATGTGTGTATATGCCAAAGCACAAGTCTCTAATACTTGATATACGTTTTTTTCAAATTTAGGGCGAAGGGGGCGTGGCATCCAAAATCTGTAAATAACAAAATCTTTGTATTCATCATATAAATCTACACAGTAAATCTGAAGTCTCTAGCTCTAACAGTATTCAAACTAGGCTTTAAAAACAAAGTCAGATTTTCGATTGTTATCGATAAAAAAGAAATGGGATGAGTTATCGAAAAAATATGATAAGCTCGTACTGCGTATGGTATACACGAGTATACATGTAAAATTTCAAGTCTCTAGCACTTAGCACTCTGCGTTAGTACGGACGGACAGACGGACAGACGGACGGACGGACGGACAGACGGACATGGCTAGATCAACTCAGCTCGTCATCCTGATCAAGAATATATATACTTTATGGGGTCTGCCACGCCTCCTTCTGCCTGTTACATACATTTTCACAAAAACATTATACCCTGATTTCCCATTTTCAATGGGTTCAGGGTATAAAAAGTAGTGGCTTAGTAACTTAATATCGACATCTAAATTAACAAGTAAGAAAGCTCTAGTCGAAAATGCTCGACTGCGAGATATTTCGATGAACTGATATTTCAATTTAAGTGACTCGTCGCATATTTTCTGCTTCTGCAAAAGAAACAAGTAAGAACGTTACAGTCGGGCGTTACCGACTGCGGAATATTCATTCACAGTCCCAACGCTGCTGATTTTGGGTGGTCAACCCGAGTATATTTTAAATTTCAAGTCTCTAGCGCTAATAGTAATCAATATAAAGCAGAGCCTGATAGAGAGCTATTCCCGTTTATATCTCGTACATCTTTAGAGCTAGACTCTCCAAATTTTGCATATAGATGCATGGGTATTTTATATAATTTTGATTTTTGTTATATTTTGAATATCGGCTCAAAAATTTACCGAATTCTCCTTTTAATTATAGTTGCAAATGTAGCAATGTGAATGAGCTGATATTTCTTAAGAAATGACCAAAATTCAATAGAAATGTAGATCATATTTAATAAACAAAATATTTGGCCAATTAGCAAACGCACCAGCAAGCAGCAAGCTAGCAGCGGAGCAGAGCGTTTTTCCTATACGTATGCACACTTTGATCGGTTATTCTATGCATACAGTCATATGCATATGTATGTATGTACATATATACATACATATAAAAGCGTGTCTTCTAGCATATTCTAAGAATTGATTCATGAAATTCCAGCCGTTACTTTAGCTTACTTTTGTCAGATGACGCTCTCGAAGTGAAGCTATTTCGTTTTAGCTACCTTCTGATTGTATATTGCAGTGGCGTCGATGGTAAATGCTATGCAAGTTGCGCTGGAATAGAGCGGGTTCTAATCTCGCTAATGCCAAGTTTTTTAAATGTCTTTTTATAAATTAGTTATTTTATTGGGAAAATGATAGCTTATATGACAAACACATAACATTTTTGTTATTAGTAAAATATTTTTAGAAGTTTTTATAAGTTAATGCTTATACGTACATACATACATACATACTTACAAATATATGTATTCGTCTGCACACACAATTTCAGTATGCATGCGTTTTTTACGCGTGTGCAAATGTGTATGTATGTATGTATATTTAAATGCGTATTCAAGCAATTCTAAGAATCTCAATTGCGATTGAATTGTCTTTGAATTGCTTTTGAATTGTCTTTGAATTTTCAGCCGCTACTTTGGTTTTTTGTTTACTATAGGTGCTGTAGCTATAAAGTTTTGTGTTAGTTATGTTCCGTAAGATCGGTGCAGTGGCGCTGTTAGCAGAGACTCTGCGCGTTGTGTCAGAAGTCCGCGGTTCGAATCTCTACTTTTATTTTTTTTGACAAACATGCTGTTTGATTGTGGTGTAAGTTCGAGCCCCACGGGAATTTTTTTTTAAATCGAAATTTATTATAATCATTCACGAAGTGATATGAATATATTGGTTTTGTGCAATGTCCGTCTTGCTGTCCGTCCGTCTGTCCGTCTGTCCGTATGAATGCAATATTTTTCGCGGCTATTGAAGCTAGAGACTTGAAACTTGGAACATATACTCGTATATGTCTCTAAAGTGTAAAAATTTTCCATATACGCCCACTAGGGGCGTGGCAAATCGGAAAATGCATTTTCCTGTATGCCAGAAATCATATTAGTTGAAGAGCTAGAGAGCTGAAATTTAAAATGTAGATTCGTGTTGATCACCCAAGATCAAAAAGATATGGCGGATATATCTACGCCCATTGGGGGCGTGGCAAATCGAGTAAAACTGTATCTTCTAAAGTTGTAAAGCTAGAATGCTGAAATTTGGCACGTAAGTTAATGTTACGATTCTATAAAGACAGAAGAAAAAACTATATATCCCAGCCCACTGGGGGCGTGGCAAATCGGATCTAAATATATATTGATTTTCCAAATTCTTCTATATTTTGAGCACTATTGATGTTAGCGACTTGAAATTTGGTATGTATACTCGGGTTGACGACCCAAGATCAATAAGCTATGGCGGATATATCTACGCCCATAGGGGGCGTGGCAAACCGCAAAAGTTTATATCTCCTACAGTTTTAGAGCTAGAAGCTTAAAATTTGGATAGTGAAGTTACTGATAATCTCCCCTATCGATGACCCAAAAATAATTGTTACGGCTCTTTGGGGGTGTGGCATATCAAAAAATACCCTGTAATTTTTACATTTTTTGAGTCTAAGCGTCCAAATTTTACAGTTACGTAGCCTTCAGCTCATTCTAAGAACTGGCCAAAAATTATGGGTCTACGACCACTGGGGGCGTGGCAAAACGGATTTTAGACGCCCAATAGCGAAATTCATATGCGTATGCCACCTATATATATATATATGCTTAATAGGTACTGATAATAAGGAAAGAAACATTTTTAAGAAAATTAAAAAATATAAATTAAATTAAAACGAAAAAGTTTTCCGCGGGGTTCGAACCTGCACCTGCACCTCAATCTACGCCCACTAGGGGCGTGCCAAATCGACATTTGCAGCGGCCAAATGCAAAATTCATATGCGTGTGTCACTCACATATATATGTATATAAGCTTAATAGGCATTAATAAGAGAAAACGAAACATTTTTAAGAAATTTAAAAAATATAAAATATATTATAACAATATAAATTTCGATTTAAAAAAAATTCTTTGTCAAAAAAATAAAAGAGAGATTCGAACCGCGGACTTCTGACACAACGCGCAGAGTCTCTGCTAACAGCGCCACTGCACCGATCTTACGGAACATAACTAACACAAAACTTTACAGCTACAGCACCTATAGTAAACAAAAACCAAAGTAGCGGCTGAAAATTCAGACAATTCAAAGACAATTGAGATTCTTAGAATTGCTCAAATACGCATTTGAATATACATACATACATACACATAGCAAAAATAAAATTTAACTTATAAAAACTTATAAAAATATTTCACTAATAACAAAAATGTTATGTGTTTGTCATATAAGCTATCATTTTCCCAATAAAATAACTAATTTATAAAAAGACATTTAAAAAACTTGGCTTTTGCAAGACTAGAACCCGCGCTAATTCAGCGCAACTTGCATAGCATTTACCATCAACGCCACTGCAATACACGATCAGGCGGTAGCTAAAACGAAATAGCTTCACTTCGAGAGCGTCATCTGACAAAAGTAAGCTAAAGTAACGGCTGGAATTTCATGAATCAATTCTTAGAATATGCTAGAAGAGACGAGGAAAAACGCTCTGCTCTGCGTTTGCTAATTGGCCAAATATTTTGTTTATTAAATATGATCTACATTTCCATTGAATTTTTGTCATTTCTTAAGAAATACCAGCTCATTCACATTGCTACATTTGCAACTAAAATTAACAGGAGAATTCGGTAAATTTTTGAGTCGATATTCAAAATATAACAAAAATCAAAATTATATAAAATACCCATGTATCTATATGCAAAATTTTGAGAGTCTAGCTCTAAAGATGTACCAGATATAAACGGGAATAGTTCTCTAAGATTCCCCACTTTTAATTAGTTTAGGCCCTGCTTTATATTGATTACTATTAGCGCTAGAGACTTGAAATTTAAAATATACTCGGGTTGACCACCCAAAATCAATTATATATGTATGGCAGCGTTGGGACTGTGAATGAATATTCCGCAGTCGGTAACGCCCGACTGCAACGTTCTTACTTGTATTGTTATAATATATGTTATATTTTTTAAATTTCTTAAAAATGTTGCGTTTTGTCTTATTAATGCCTAAGCTTATATACATATATATGTGAGTGACACACGCATATGAATTTTGCATTTGGCCGCTGCAAATGTCGATTTGGCACGCCCCTAGTGGGCGTAGATTGAGGTGCAGGTTCGAACCCCGCGGAAAACTTTTTCGTTTTAATTTAATTTATATTTTTTAATATTCTTAAAAATGTTTCTTTCCTTATTATCAATACCTATTAAGCATATTTAAATATATAGGTGGCATACGCATATGAATTTCGCTATTGGGCGTCTAAAATCCGTTTTGCCACGCCCCCAGTAGTCGTAGACCCATAATTTTTGGCCAGTTTTTAGAATAAGCTGAAGGCTACGTAACTGTAAAATTTGGACGCTTAGACTCAAAAAATGTGAAAATTACAGGGTATTTTTTTTATATGCTACGCCATCAAAGAGGCGTAACAATTATTTTTGAGTAATCGATAGATGAGATTATCAGTAACTCAACTATCTAAATTTTAAGCTTCTAGCTCTAAAACTGTAGGAGATATAAACTTTTGCGGTTTGCCACGCCCCCTGTGGGCGTAGATATATCCGCCATAACTTATTGATCTTGGGTCGTCAACCCGAGTATACATACCAAATTTCAAGTCGCTAACATCAATAGTGCTCAAAATATAGAAGAATTTGGAAAATCAATATATATTTAGATCCGATTTGCCACGCCCCCAGTGGGCGAGGATATATAGTTTTTTCTTCGGTCTTTATAGAATCGTAACATTAACTTACGTGCCAAATTTCAGCATTCTAGCTTTACAACTTTAGAAGATAGTTTTACCCGATTTGCCACGCCCCCAATAGGCGTAGATATATCCGCCATATCTTTTTGATCTTGGGTGATCAACACGAATCTACATTTTTAATTTCAGCTCTCTAGCTCTTCAACTAATATGATTTCTGGCATACAGGAAAATGCATTTTCCGATTTGCCACGCCCCTAGTGGGCGTATATGGAAAATTTTTACACTTTATAAATCGGAGACATATACGAGTATATGTTCCAAGTTTCAAGTCTCTAGCTTCAATAGCCGCGAAAAATATTGCATTCATACGGACAGACGGACAGACGGACGGACAGCAAGACGGACATTGCACAAAACCAATATATTCATATCACTTCGTGAATGAATATAAAAACATGCTCATACACATACACACATGCGCACGCACGTATAAGCAGGCATGGACTGCAGTGTGGTCTTCCTATGGGAACTTAATTGTTTAATAACTTCGTTTGCAGACGGACAATCTTCATTAAACTTTTAGATCGTAATAATAACATAAAAATGTGTGTATTTGCTAAAGCACAAGTCTCTAGTATATGAAATTCACATTTTGCGAATTTAAAGGGTTGATTTTGGGGATAGGGTGGAATATGAAAAAAAATCGAAATTCTTAAAAATGAATATGAATCTACATTTAAAATTTGAGACTTAAATTTAAATATCAGTTCCTCGAAGGGATCAGGGCATCTCGAATCGAGTCGATCAGTCTCGACCAGAGCTTTCTTCGCTTCTGCTTTGACTTGTGCTTTGACAAATATACACTTTTTAATGTTATTATCGCGGTCTGAAAGTTTTATGTAGATTGTCCTTCTACAAAAAAAGTTATTGAGCAATTAAGTTCCCATAGTAAGCCCACACGGCAGCCCATGCCTGCTTACATGTGTGTGCATGTGTAAGTAGAAATGAAGCGACGAATTATCGAAATATCAGTTCCTGGAAGGGTTCAGCGGATCTCGTTGTCGAGCAGACTCGAGTAGAGCTTTCTTACTTATTCTTAATATTCGTTTCAAAATGTTTTCTAACTATTGAGTTTACCTCTAAGTTTATCACTAAGCTATCGTATTTAGAAACGCGTTAATTTTCAGGTCAATGAAAATGCGTTGTTACCGCCAGAATATTAAAGTAACTACCCCTAAAAAAGGCAAAACATATGTCCGGTGGCAAATTGCTAACATTATCTTTGTGCCCAAAACAGGTTCCTACTTTTTTCTCATCTACGAAACAAGTGAGTTGGCCAACTCATCAACTTCACGTATTTAGCAAACCTAGCCAACCACCAGGCTGTTTTTTAAAAAGGAACATTGCGCCTCGCTTCGATACCCTCGTTGATTTTCAAAAGCACCTGCTGCTGCAACGACAACCACATCGTAGTTGCCACGCTGCGCTGTTAATTTTTACCCCTGCTTATAATTATTACCTCTTAACAGTTCTGGTAGGCTTTTGGGTATAAACAAGTTATATGTTTTATTAGATATTTAGATAAAAATTATTTGGATGATATCTATTATATACATATGTATGTATGTATGTACAATATATAGAAATATATATACCTATGTATCAAAATACTGAGATTGAAATATTTAGACTTAACTTATTATTCGACTTATTAATATTCACGTTACGGCCTAAAATCAACAATTTTATACATAAATATAATATAATGGTATATACATATATATATATATATATATGGAAAAGTTTTACATACAGTGAGTGTCACTGAAAATCGTACACCTATGCTATATGCGTTCTTTAGAGAATAAAACTAGGTTACAAAATTTAGAAAAAGATTTCAAAATTAACATGGGTTTATTAATATGTTAGCTTCATATTTTATGTTAGCATTATATTAAATATAAAAAAAAGTGCTCAAAAGGTAATTCTTGAGATCGTCCCTGTTCGAAATGCTGTGGATTCGAATTTTTTGTTCCAGAATATGCCATAGATGTTCGATCACATTCATATCTCGACATTTAGCCGCTGTTTCCATCACTTATGGACAGTTATAGATGGCTCGCGGCATTCAAAGAGCTTAAAAGCGCTCCTGGCGCCCAATTTGTCGGCACTTGGAACCAAATTTTCCTTAAGCATGTTTATGTAACCATACTGGCTAAAAATATCGTCGAGAAAGACTAAATTGCCGACCCCACTAGCTGACATACATCCTTAGACCTTCACGGACTCTTTACCAGGTTCGACCGTTGGGCATAAATTGGCTATATCCATCTCGGATATAGGGTTTCCTCTACACTGCTTGCTTGCCATCAAGTGCAAATGCTTATATGTCGACTCATCCGAAATGGCGCTTTAATATAACTGTACGCGTTTAACTATGATTTAGTTTCCTCCTGATATAATAATCATTGATTCTCCCAAAAATGACCCAAATGAAATTCCAATACGTATTAAGTCAAGTGACTCGAATTAAAGAAACAATCAATTTTACCGTTGAAAGTGTATTTTATTATACCCTGAACCCATTGAAAATGGGAAATCAGGGTATATATACATATGTGTATATGAGTATCGATTTAAATATCTCAGTAAAATACATCCATAATAAGTAAAAACAGAAGTCGTACGATTGGGTCCTGCCAATGAAGTAAACTATATATGTATGTACATACATACATATACATACTGCTAGTTTTCATTGTTGCTACCGTGACAGTTTATCAACAATCTGTTTTTTCCAAATACCGCCTGTGTATTACCATTTGTATTGGTAGACGAATATCTTCTAATAACATCAAAGGGAGTGGAGTATTGTGGTGGTAGTCGCAGTAGCCGTTGCACGCTATGAAAAAAGAGAACTATAATATGGATTGAGGGTGTGGTCGCATGTGGATCGGCTATCTATAAGGTAAGTGGGAAATTGGTAATACGACAAAACGCGACTTCGTTTGGTTGGTGGTTGCTGCTGGTTGGCCAAAAACTACAACAGGCCTGTTGTTCGTTGCTCACTGCTACTGCCAGCCATAACAGTCACTGATGACGGCAGAAAACAGAACCTAACTACCCTCTTTTTTATCATACCATGCATGTGTGTGTGCGTGCATGTGTTTATGGCAGGTGTGCGTGAGCGTTTGTAGCTGCCAGCTATTGCTTTAAAATTTTGTGTGGTAGCAAATAAAATTTTAGTTAGTCACATGCCGTCGTCAAGGATACGTCATCGTTAATTTTTGTTTGTTGTGCATCGAACGCAAGTTGTCACTGGCAACCAGCTAAAGTACTGTAGGACTATAGAATAATATTATTACAAGACTAGCAATACACTCTAATAATTTCACAATCTCACTCTTTCTCTATCTCATCCCCTCTATCTATCGTCTTTTACCTCTTTAACTCTCTTGGTCTATCTCACTCCCTCTCAATCTCACTCTTTCTCTCCCTCGCTTTCTCACACTCTCCCTCTTTCTTTCTCTTTCTATTTCTGTCTTTCTCTCTCTCTCTCTCTCTCTCTCTCTTCTTTCCCTCTTTCTCTCTTTCTCACTATCCCTCTCTCTCTCTCCCTATCTTTCTCTTTCTCTCTCTCTCTCCCTCTCTCTCTTACTTGTATATATGTTCGGCGTGTTTTAGTGTGTGCGAATCGTCTGATATGAACATAAGCTATGGTAATCATTCTGCGCCTGCAGTCAAACAAAGACAGAAGCTAAGCACATAGCACCTGCCTAGATCTAAAAGAAATATAAGAAGTTTCCGCTACCAAATTGGCGGCGCTGCTGACGTCAACTTCTAGAAGAACGTGACGTAGCTGTAAATTCAAATTAGAACTTCAGTCAAGTGTCAAAGCTGAATGGATTAACATGTCCTACACCTCTAGCACGGCAGCTGGTCTCTTGGATAGCAAATGTTATTCGTTATAAAAAAAAATGGTATAAGCTATTATTTAAGTGGCTCAGATCAATAAATATAAATAAACTTAAGTCAAAAACAGTTCGAACTGAAAGGAAAATTATTAATTGGTAAGTCAATAATACATGATCATCACGATAAAATTAAGTTTCTGTTATTTTATCTTGGCACTGGGAGAATTCACAGTTGATTACATAATATTCTGTGGTTCTGCGGGTGCCAAAATGTAATATGCGGAATAAAACAGCGCAAATCAAACAATAAATTTAAAATAAAGAACTTGATATTTTTTAATACAATTAAACATAAAAAACAAGCCTATCTTAAAAAAAGAAAGAAAAAAAAAAACAAGATGAGCCACATGTATAATACAAAAGAGAATATCTGACATAAAGATATCCAGTGAACAGCTAAAAGTTATCATAAGACATAAAAGCAGTTACTGTTACTGTTATATTTTTTCTAATATCCAAATAATAATTACGAAGTTATTTTAAAACCGTTATAACTTATTTACCTAATATATTGCATCTGTTCTGATTAATGCTTTATATCTACACGAGCACATCTTAAGCTCCTTTTGTGTTTATTGTAAAACAAGAAAGAAAGCTCTAGTCGAGACTGCCCGACTACGAGATCCCCATAACCCTTCGAGGAATTGATATATAAATTAAAGTGATGCTTCTCTTCTTTTCTGCTTTTACAAGAAACAAGATATGCACACACACAGACACACATACGCACGAACGTATAAACAGGCATGGACTGCTGTGTGGGCTTACTATGGGAACTTAATGTTTTATTAACATTTTTTATAGACAGGCGATCTTCATAAGACTTTCAGACATTAAAATGTGTGTATGTGCTAAATCACAAGTCTCTAGTATTTGAAATACACTCGAATCAAATACCCATATCCGTGATCATCATAAAACACATTTTAGTGTTGTTATTGTTGACCCACTTGTCAACTATTCAATTTTGAATGACACCTTAAAAGGACATATGTACATTTAGAAAATTAGAAAGAAATTTAAGTAGATGAACCCATTGAAAATGGGAAATCAGGGTATAATGGTTTTGTTAAAAGTATGTAACAGGCAGAAGGAGGCGTGGCAGACCCCATAAAGTATATATATTCTTGATCAGGGCGACGAGCTGAGTCGATAGCCCTGTCCGTCTGTCCGTCTGTCCGTATGTATGAACGCGTCGATCTCAGAAGATATAAGAGCTAGAGACATGCATTTTTTTTGTAGGTCCGTATATAGAGCGCGCATATCAAGTTTGTTTTCGAAAATCGATAACTGCTCCCGTTATTTTGTTATCGATTAAAAACATTATCGAAAACCAGTTAAAAAATTTTATTATCTACATCTTTAGAGATAGTGTCTTCAAATTTAAAATGTAGATTCATATGTATTTTTTAGAATTTCGGTTTTTGTCATATTTTACCCCCACCCCTCAAAACACCCCCTTCCCTACAACTTTGCAAAATCCGTATTTCAAATACTATAAACTTGTGCGTTGGCACATACACGCATTTTAATGTTATAATCACGGTCTAAAAGCTTTATTAAGATTGTCCGTCTACGAAAAAAGTTATTAAACAATTAAGTTCCCAAAGTAAGCCCATATGGCAGCCCATGCCTGTTTATACGTGCGTGCGTATGTATATATGTGTGTGCATGTGTAAATAGAAGTGGAACGACGAATTATTGAAATATTAGTTCCTGGAAGGGTTTAGGGAATCTCGTAGTCGAGCAGTCTCGACTAGAGCTTACATTCTTCTTTTTTTTTTATGTATCCGAAATCCATCCACGCGTTTAATGTATGTATGTATGTATGTATGTGCGAACACATATAGAAAAATGGGTAAGGATTGCTGTATTGCCGTTTTCTTTTTGTTTGTTTAATAACAAATTTAGATGTTATCCACAAGAAAAAAAAATTAAAATTGTACAAATAAAAATACAGATCTAATTTAATAATAGATTTGGAGAATCTAGCTCCGAAAATACTAGTACTAGATTTTATTTAATTTATCATATTTTCGATGGCATTTAAACGAGAATATCTATAGATTTTTTCAACAAAGTCGATCTGCTACAAAGAGACACTTATAAAGATCACTTTATAAAGTCTGTCATGCATCCTGCCTGTTACATACAGTCATTATACCCTAATTTGTCATTTTCAATATTGGTAATAGTTTGGAAATAATTAACGTGGGCTGGGTAGGTGAACGTTGTAGTGGAGCCACTATCTCAACGTTTGCAATACCATGCAATAGAAAATCATTCATAATTTATTTAATCGCTAGTAATAAATCTTAATGGATTGTGAGAGAGGAACATTAAAACGTTTTACGTAGTTTCTGAAATCAAATCACAGTATTTATACACACTAATATACAAACATATACTATGTATACGAAAAAAATAATTTTCAAAAGCACATATAATTACAACTAACCTTCACCTGCTTTTTCACCCCAGAACCAATTAGTGAGACCATTTTTCCACAATGGCAATGCAGCAACAACAAAACTCAACATTCATCGACGATCATGCATCAGGTCCTCAGCTATTAAAATTTCCTCATGCCGAAAAATCAAGAAGGACGCAAAACTTATCAACATAAGCAGCAAAGCAAGCCCATGTACTAATCGTTCGTTACATGTAAAGGGACACCACCCAAGGTAGATATAAATAAAAAAAAAAATATGATTTTTGTACTATGCATAGTAAACACGAGTATACATGTAAAATTTCAAGTGTCTAGGATGTGTAGTTTATGAGATCTCTGCGTTCATACGGACAGACTGACGGGCGGTCAGACAGACATAGCTAGATCAACTCAGCTCGTCATCCTGATCAAGAATGTATATACTTTTATGGGGTCTGTCACGCCTTCTTTTGCCTGTTACATACATTTTAACCAGGGACCGTAACAATTACACTTTTTATACAAAAAATTGAAAAACAAGAATTATTTTTTAATTTTTTTTAAATAAAATATTTTTAATTATTAAAATTAATATATATGATAAAAATAAAAAATAATTATTACACATCAATTTTTATTATAAAATTGAAAAATAAGAATTATGATTTGATTTTTTTTTATATAAAAATTAAAAATAAAAATTAAATTGCAATATCATTTGAAATAAAGGAGCTAGATCATATATAGACCTATATATATAACCTACACATCAATACCTTTCATTTGATATGTAATATGTATGTAAATATTTACTTGTACATACACATTTATTATTTATTAATTTTATAATAAAAATTGAAAATAAGAATTATGATTTTATTTTTCTATAAAAATTGATGTGTAATAATTATTTTTGATTTTTATCATATAAATTAATTTTAATAATTAAAAATAAATTAATAATAAAAAATTGCAAATAAAAGTTTATCCTGTTTTTGAATTCGCCGTAAAAAAAATATCCTTTGTATATTTTTCCCACTCTTCTTGGAGTTTTTTTTGAGCCTCAATTTTTTTAAATTCATAATTCTTATTGCGGTCCCTGATTTTAACAATACCATTATACCCTGATTTCCCATATTCAATGGGTTCAAGGTATAGCAAGTTTGAAAGCTCTAGTCGATACTTCTTTTCTGCTTATGCAAGAAACAAAATATGCACACACACATACACACACACGCACGCACGTATAAACATGGCTGCAATGTTTGATTACTATGGGCACTTAATTGTTTAATAACTTTTTTTGTGATAATAATAAGCAATAAAATGTGTGTGTTTGCCAAATCACATGTTTCTAGTACTTGAATTACGTTTTTTGCAAATTTGTGGGGATGGGGGAGGATGTTTGGGGTGGGGGTGGATAATGGCAAAAACCGAAATTCTATAAAATTAATAAAAGTGTATATTTAAAATCTGGAAAATTTAGCTCTAAAGATGTAGTATATATATAATTTGTTAACTGGTTTTCGTTAAAGTTTTTAATCGTTAACAAAAAAGATAGACAAACTCGATCTGCGCGTGAAGTATACGAACCTACTATTTCAAATTTCAAGTCTCTAGGTGTTAAATCATCTAAAATCGACGCGTTCAAACATACGGACAGACAGATGGACAGGGCTGAATTCATACTCAGCTCGTCTCGCTGATCAAGAATATATATACTTTGTGGTGTCTGTCACGCCTTCTTCTGCCTGTTACATACATTTTAACAAAAACTTTATACTCTGATTTCCCATTTTCAATGGGTTCATGGTATAACAAGATGGCGACCATGGCTCAAACTGTGGAGCAGAATTGCGTGACTACAACGATTTCGTTTTAACGGTACGTTGGTGTGATATGGAGCGCAGCTAGGATAGCGACATGCCGATTTTACCTGTTTGGCTAACTTTGAGCCGTGTGCACAATGAGGTAATGTGCGCTGTGCCCACACTTCCCGTTACCACTCTTGCAAAATATTTTTCTTTTCAAAAACTAGGCCCAAATGCAGGTACGACAGTCGACAGTGATTGCATAATAAGTGGCTTTTTCGTTTCGTGTCCGTCTGGCGCCACATGCGACTGAAAATGCTAAATTTTCGTTCAGAACCTTCGCCATCCTCCTCCCTCCTCCTCATTTGTTACTACATATGTATGTACATACATATATATGTACGTATTTATGTACATAGTATATATGTATGTAGTTTCTGCTTTCACACTTTAGTATATACACTTTAGTATGTATCTTGTTTATACATGGGTAATAAAACAAGTAAGAAAGCTCTAGTCGAGACTGCTCGACTACGAGATCCCCTGAACCCTTCCAGGAACTAATATTTCAATAATTCGACGCTTCATTTATACTTACACATGCACACACACATACGCACGCACGTATAAACAGTCATGGGCTGCCATGTGGGCTTACTGTGGGAACTTAATTGTTTAATAACTTTTTTTTGTAGACTGACAATCTTGATAAAACTTTCAGACCGTGAGTATAACATTAAAATGTGTGTATATGCCAAAGCACAAGTTTCTAGTACTTGAAATACGGTTTTTGAAAACTTGTGAAAGGTGGGGGGTAAAATATGACAAAAACCGAAATTCTTAAAAATCCATAAAAATCTACATTTCAAATTTGGAGACTCTAGCTCTAAAATTGTAGGAAATATAATTATTTATGATGAAGATAGTCCCACTGCAAAAAGATTTATTCAACAAATAATTGATCATAATATAGCACACACGACAGCCCAAGCGCATTCGCTGGTAACTGCGTAGTTAGCAGTGCGCGTATATAAACGTTCATGTGGATGCATGCGTATGGGTGTGTGCATGTGTTTTTGTATGTATGCATAAAAAAAGCGTAAAATGATTGGAATATCAGTACTTTGCAGGGTTTAGGGTGTCTCCTAGTCGAGCGCTCTCGACTAGACCATTCTTACTTGTTTTATTTTAATATGAAGCTAATATATCAATAAAACCCATGTTAATTTTTAAATATTTTGTAACACTGTTCTCTAAACCCTCGGAATATCAGTACCTTGCAGGATTCAGGGTATCTCCTAGTCGAGCAGTCTCAACTAGAGCACTCTTACTTGTTATACTCTGAACCCATTGAAAATGGGAAATCAGAGTATAATGGTTTTAATAAAAGTATGTAACACGCAGACCCCATAAAGTATATATATTCTTGATCAGGGGGACGAACTGAGTCGATTTAGCCGTGTCCTTCTGTGTGTCCGTATATATGAACGCGTCGATCTCAGAAGATATAAGAGCTAGAGACTTTTTTCGTAGGTTTGTATATCGATAACTGCTCCCGTTATTTTGTTATCGATTAAAAACCTTATCGAAAACCAGTTAAAAAATTATATTTCCTACATCTTTAGAGCTAGAGTCTCCAAATTTCAAATGTCATCTGAATATGTATTTTTAAGAATTTCGGTTTTTGTCATATTTCACCCGCAACCACCCCCTATTTAGCTATTCAAATATTAGAGACTTGTGTGTTGGCACATACGCACATTTCAATGTTATAATCACGGTCTGAAAGTTTTATCAAAAAAAGTTTTTTAAACAAATAAGTTCCAATAGTACGCCCACACAGTAGCCCATGCCTGTTTATACATGCGTGCGTATGTGTGTATGTGTGTTTGCATATGTAAGTAGAAATGAAGCAACGAATTATTAAAATATTAGTTATTGGATGGGTTCAAGGGATCTCGTAGTCGAGAAGAGATTTCTTCCTTGTTTAATATAATTTTTATTTATATTTTACCGTTTACATTTTCTAGCTGTGTCTGTCGCTCAAGCTACGTCAAGATTTAAAGGAAACAAAATCAAGAATGAAATCGCTCTCTCTTCAATTCACAAAGTTTCCCCCATCCTCTAATGGGTTTCCAATTTTTAAATGGCTAAAAAGGCTCTTAATTTGAAAAGCTAGACTAAGGAAAAAACCAATATTATAAAATCCAAAGTAGACAAAACAAAATTTTTTTCAATCGAAAAAGCAAATGCCTTTTAAAATAGTTGAGGTATTATTACCAGATCAACATTACGAAAAGCCAAATATAAAAAATGAATCTAATAAAATATTTCTCAAAAACAATCATCGTAAAAGGAAAACTACATCCGAAACATTTGTCAGCAACAATTGCTCTCGACTTCGCCGCAACGACCACCTTATGAGAAATAGTTTACGTAATAAATTGGCATCCTTGAACTTCGTGAATGCCAGATACACGTCATACCGTCTAACACATAAGTACAAACAGTATCACTTACAAAACAAGAGGAATACGATTAGGGACATCAATTTTTCAGTGGAAAACTTGCATAATAAACAGCCTTAAGCAAATGGCATGGGAGAAAAATACGAAAATATATGACGAATTATATTCGTTGATAATATTTATGAATTCTGAGACAATAATGCAAGCATGTTAATTTAATTTGAGCTTGTTAAGTTTCCGCCATTTTAAAGTTATTTAAATACCAATAGTATATAAATATGCCTACAAAATATTAATGTTTAAAAAATTAATAATTTATACACATATCTGAAAAAAAAAATTATTTTGATACAAACTAAAACTTTTTAATTTAATATACATTAGATTATATTGTATATAAATTTTGTATCGTTATGTACCGTGAAATCTGAATATGGTAGACATATAATTCTTAGTAGGAGCCTACGATAACGTAAGTGTAATTTGGATGCGTACTCTAAAATAATATGAAAATTACAGGGTATTTTACGATATTCCATGCCCCAATAAAGGCAGGACAATTATTTTTGGGTCTATCCCAAAGATCCCTATCCCCTAGGGCTAAATCAACTCAGCTCGTCACCCCGATCGAAAAAATATATATTTATGAAGAAAAAGTATGCATGAGGGCCTAGTAACCTCGTGCCTGAGCCGAGGCAATCTGTTTAGGCTCGAGCAGCGAAAATATAACACGACAAATTCAGTGCGCTGCCAGCGCTCTAACAAAATGGTTTCATTTTCACAGGCGTGGCAGACCCCATAAAGTATATATATTCTTGATCAGGATGACGAGCTGAGTTGATCTAGCCATGTCCGTCTGTCCGTCCGTCCGCCCGTCCGTCCGTCCGTCCGTCTGTCCGTCTGTCCGTCTGTCCGTCCGTACTAACGCAGAGATCTCCTAAACTACAAGTGCTAGAGACTTGAAATTTTACATATATACTCGTGTATACCATACGCAGTACGAGTTTATCATATTTTTTCGATAACTCATCCCATTTCTTTTTTATTGATAACAATCGAAAATCTGACATTGTTTTTAAAGCCTAGTTTGAATACTGTTAGAGCTAGAGATTCCAGATTTACTGTATAGATTTATGTGATGAATACAAAGAATTTGTTATTTACAGATTTTGGATGCCACGGCCCCTTCGCCCAAAATTTGAAAAAAACGTATATCAAGTACTAGAGACTTGTGCTTTGGCATATACACACATTTGAATGTTATTATTACGTTCTGAAAATTTGATGAAGATAGTCCCACTACAAAAAGATTTATTCCACACGGCAGCCCAAGCGCAGTAACTGCGCAGTTAGCAGAGCAATTGTTTATGCGTTCGTATGGATGCATGCGTACGGGTGTGTGTATGTGTATTTGTATATGTGCATGAAAGAAGTGTAGAATGATTGAAATCAGTACTTTGCAGGGTTCAGGGTATCTCCTAGTCGAGCAGTCTCGACTAGAGCCCTCTTACATGTATACATGTAAAATTTCAAGTCTCTAGCATTTGTAGTTTAGGAGATCTCTGCGTTCCTACGGACGGAGAGACGGACGGACGGACAGACGGACATGGTTAGATCAACTCAGCTCGTCATCCTGATCAAGAATATATATACTTTATGGGGTCTGCCACGCCTCCTTCTGCCTGTTACATACATTTTCACAAAAACATTATACCCTGAAATCCCATTTTCAATGGGTTCAGGGTATATATTTTCGTAAAGGGTCACGAAAAGACACATATTTGCAGACAACCCGAAACGGTCGACAGTATTTGCAAGGTATGCTTTTTACACATTTTCCAACTGAAAAAGTTATAGATGTACATTAACTAATAAGTTTATTTAATGCGTCAAACTATTCTCTTTATTGCCAAAATGACTGATGCGGTCATAAGGGCTCATTTCATAGTCATAGAGTAGAGTTTCGCACACAGACAACAAAAAGCTCATACATGTAGCAATGGTCTGTAAGTGTGTGCATGCCTGCCCGTCGCGAAGACATATTCATTGAACGCACCAACGCTTTCATACCCTTCGCAGAAATAATCATAAAAACGCTAACATTTTGCGTGTGCATGGCAAACGCTTTGCAGAGTTCGGTATACTCTTCGCTCAGAAGGCAATAAATAGGATCGTCGCGAACAAAATTTTTGTGCGCTGATGCTATTTGAGAAGCCATAGAGAGAGAGAGAGAGAGAGAGACCGCATAGAGGAGAGTGAGAGAGAGAGTAAGAAAAAAATAGCGCATAGCTGTGCTTCATATGAAAATGAGACCATTTTGTAGAGCTCTGGCAGCGCACTGAATTTGTCGTGTTATATTTTCGCTGCTCGAGCCTAAACTCATGCATACTTTTTCTTCGTTAAAAAACTCTACGACTTGTCCGGTCTATGTGTTGTATGGTTAGTGGTTCAGGGTATAAAAAAAGATGGTGTGCAGCATTATAGACTTCTGCAGCTGATTCATGAATAGCTCAGTTTTTATACCCTGAACCCATTAATAATATTTTTTTTTTTTATTTTCTACATCTTTACAGCTAGAGTCACTAAATTTAAAATGTAGATTCATATGTATTTTTAAGAATTTCTATTTATGTCATATTTTACCCCCACTCACAAAATCAACCCCACCAAAAAGAATATTATTTCGCGAAGGGCATGCACACACATACTTAGAGGCACTTGCTACATGTATGAGCTTTTTGTTGCTTGTGTGCGAAACATTACTCTTGCTGCCTGAAGAAATTGTAAAGTCCGCTTGTCGGTCTTGTGAAGTGCACATACACATTTGCATGTGTGTGTGTATGGGATGCGATGATCAGAACTGTCTAGTGCCCGCGATTCAGTAGTCTGTCGATTTTGTACGGTTTGAATTGTAGAGTGACTATGAAATGAGCCCTTATGACCGCATCAGTCATTTTGGCAATAAAGAGAATAGTTTCACGCATTAAATAAACTTATTAATTAATGTACTTCTATAACTTTTTTAAAATTATAATTAATAGTTCTCTTTTTTCGATACCAGTAGATACATTCAAAAACGTACATATGTAGGTATATTATGAATACCTATAGGTACATACATATGTACATATTTGTGAAAAGGATATGAAAATCAAGGAGATCGACAAACTCTGTCACTCTAAAATTCAAAACATACAAGATTGACTAACTACTGAATCGCGGGCACTAGACAGTTCTGATCATCGCATCCCATACACACACACATGCAAATGTGTATGTGCACTTCACAAGACCGACAAGCGGACTTTACAATTTCTTCAGGCAGCAAGAGTAATGTTTCGCACACAAGCAACAAAAAGCTCATACATGTAGCAAGTGCCTCTAAGTATGTGTGTGCATGCCCTTCGCGAAATAATATTCTTTATGCGCATCAACGCATTCATACCCTTCGCACAAATAATCATAAAAACGCTAACATTTTGCATGAGCATGGCAAACGCTTTAAAGAGTTCGACATGCTCTTCACTTAGGAGGAAATAAATGGGATCGTCGCGAACAAAATTCAATTTTTGTGCGCTGCTGATGCTTGAGAGACCATAGAGAGTGAGAGAGAGAGTAAGGAAAAAAAGCGCATAGCCATGATTCAAATGAAAATGTGTTCGTTTCGCTAGCAGCGCTAGCAGCGAACTGATTTCGTCGTGCTATATTTTCAGTGTTCGCCCCTAAAACGACCGAGGCGAGCAGGCACGACTGGTCTCTGGTCTCTTCGACAAAGATATTCGCCGGTGAAACATTTTGTTCTGCTTGTCTCGTCTATATGTTGTATGGTTAGTGCTGTAACGGACCGCTTTGCATAATCTATTATCACTCAATCGTGGGCCCTAACCATACCACATGTTGTTAGTAGTCGTTTAGGTTAAGAAAATATCGAATATGTCTGCAACAGTAGATATCGTCAGCAGTATAATGTATTATGATTTATTATTTTATAATTTTGTACAGATAATATAATGTTATTAGAACTTTAATATCATTATTTTTTTTTTTTAATTTTTTTTTAAATTTGTAATTTAAAATCAATCGTAAATGTTGCTGAATTTTAAATTAGAGAAAGAAACGTATAGTGTTACACTTTTAGCATATCGATAATTTATGATGGACAACTTATAAAACTTGCAGTCTCCAAGAAATCGTTTCACAACACTTAACACAACAAATGCAGAGGTCACCGTTCGTAATACTATAAAAATAAAAAACAAACTACACAGGCAAATTTACACTAACAAGTGTCAATAAATTCGGGTATCACAAAGCACGTAGTTTAAATAGAAAAAAAACTAAGTTTGCCAATAGCTACTTCTGTACATCTTTCTACTAAATTTACAATTAGGTAAGACAAATAAAACGTGGTCATTAAAGAAAATAAAGCGTGTTAAGAAAAATATGGCTGGTGATGGCAACAGACACACTTACACTTACAGCCATGCCTTTCTTATGACGTCTACCAAGTGCTTTTTTTACATTGAATGGTTAAAACATATTCATAATTCATTAATATTCGGACATCCTTAGGACCCAACAAAGAGTACTGACAGGCATTCGAAATTCCAAATATACATTCGCTGTTTCTAGCGAGCACTTTGAAAAAATGTTTACAAAAAAAAAAAAAAAAATTATTTTTTTATAAATAATTATGGCTATTTACTACTGTTTAATAATTTCAATCCCAAGTTGGATATCTTATTTTGTAGGGCTTGAAAAGTCAACAGCTTTGCAGCAATGGCACGCGGACATCAAAAAATACAATCGCAAGCAAAGGCCGCTGAAAAACAAGCAAAGATGAAAAAGCAGCAGGGCCACAGTGCCAACGATCAAAAAAAAGCGGCACAAAAAGCACTCGTACATGTTTGTGTCCTCTGCAAAGTAAGAAACAATGTTATCCAATCAGCTTTAATATTCATAAAACAAAAACTTAAATTCTTCCACAGTCGCAAATGCCAGATCCTAAGACTTACAAGCAACATTTTGAAAATAAACATCCCAAAAATGATATGCCAGAGGAGCTGAAAGACCTGTAACGCGTTTTTGAATGCTATCAAGTAAAGGACGAGTTGCCTACAAGTACTAATAATTGCAACAATAATATTTGAAACAATCAATAATTTAAAATAAAATGCAAACGCAAACTTATCTTTAAAAACATTCATTTGATTGTTTTCAATAATAAATGTTTAAATTTCTGTCACAATAATTATTAAATACATTCTGAGATTTAGAGCAATTATTATACTTTATAGTTTTAAAAACTATATGCAAAATAAAGTTTTTGTACGATGTTAAACCTTATATATATATATAAATTGGTTTCAAACAATATGAAAAGATTTTAAAATAATTTGAATGTCAATAAGGTAAATAAAACATTTCAGGGCTCACGTAGCCGATAATTCTGACATCTGCATTACAGCCAAATATTTGCGATCTGGAAAATCCGCTAAAATGGTTATACCAATGTTATTATCCGGTAACTGGGGCGTTTCCTCATGATATCCAAACCAATAGATAATAATACCAGGTCCAAAGCTATGTGTATAAGTTATAGAATACAATTCAATAGTTTATGCAAAGACAAAAATTACCGATTGCAATAGCTCAGTAATTGCTGCTGTATGTTCCATTTATGGCTTTTGGGATCTCCAAAATTAGCCTTGCTTTCTATCCAGTTAACTATAAGACCTTTGTAAAGGAAAGGCAATATAACCTTGACGTCGGGTGTCTTGTCGTATCCCATACGACGCAAATCTCGCTCATCATAGAAATAAATACCAGCCTCATTAGCCAGCTGTTTAAGTTTTAGCTCATACTCTTCACCAATCATTCGTCGTCGAAGATCTGTAATAGGTCCCTCCTGATTGTCGCTGTATAAACATTGCTGTACGTTGGCGGCTAGACGTGCATCGTTAATCAAGTGGGGATGCTTTAGCAATTGGGAAACAACAGGTCTTTGCCTCAACTCATATTTCTCTTGTAGTAGAAGCCGGCACAACGATATGGGATTTATTGATGTCTCACAGGCCATGCGAATAAGATCACAATCATTATACAAGTGGTACTGATCGTCGTATCTAAACAAATGTCAAATCATTCATTCAGAAATCCATTAAAACGACGTTAATAATTAAACTTACATTTTCAACAGCTTTTTGGCGCGGTTCTCATGCCGCCAATGCTGGCCACGCACCTTGAGAAATAGTTGCGATTGTAATATGCAAACCAGGGCTGATGGCTCAATGTCAGTGAAAATTCGATTTACCATGTTTAGCTCGCAATCCATTGGCAGACCACCATCGCAGAATTCATTAATGAACTGACAAATTCTTGCATATTCTACATTAGTCAATACCTTTTTTTTGATTGGCTTGCTTTGATCCGCATTATTTACACTTTGTGCCATAATATAAATTTCAAGCCTAAATTTTTCTTATAATTCTGTCTAGCTGATGAAACCATTCTCGACAGGAATGATTTCATAAGTGAACACAAAAAAGTTCTTTATAAAACTGAACTAGTTTAATTTATTCACTTCATTTAATTCATTTATTCACACTAGGGCAACAATGATTTAACCTCAAGTAGTAAAAAATTTTTTAACGCTGAAAATCTGTTTTCCCATATTCGTATTTGAACGCCTCTATCGCTTGATGCTCGAGCAGTGAAAATGTGGCAAGATAAATTCAGTGCGTTACGAGCGCTGTAACGAAATGTTCATATTCTCAGCACAGCTTTGTGCTATTTACATATATCTTAGTCTCTCTCACTCTCTCTGTGCTCTCCTTCTCTAAGGCCTCACAAAATACAGCAGCGCACAACAATTGAATTTTGTTCGCGACGATCCCAATTATTCCCTTCTGTATGAAGAGTATACCGAAGTCTTCTAAGGGTTTGCCAAGCTTAAGCAAAATGTTACCGTTTTTATGATTATTTGTAGGAAGGGTATGAAAGCGTTGATGCGCACAAAGAATATGATTTTGCGACGGGCATGCATTTCACGTTCTGAAAGTTTGATGAAGATAGTCCCACTACAAAAAGATTTATTCAGAAAATAAATTCTCATAATATAGCCCACACGGCAGACCAAGCGCAGTAACTGGTAACAGCGCAGTTAGCAGAGCGCGTGTTTTTCCGTTCGTATAGATGCATGCGTATGGGTGTAGAATGATTGAAATATCAGTACTTTGTAGGGTTCAGGGTATCTCCTAGTTGAGCAGTCTCGACTAGAGCCCTCTTACTTGTTTGTTCGTGCTTTGCCGTTTGGTTTCGTTCGATGCTTGTTCATATTCTAACTTTTACGATCGTGCAAAAATTCTTGCGTTGCGCATTTGGAACCAAACGAGAGAGCGAGCAACGAGCCGTGCAAGTCAGTAAGGGTCTCGGTTGGTCTTGGAAGTATGCTCATGCAGTAGAGCTGAAACGAACAGCGATGTTACTATCGATACATCGATGGTTTTGTATTTTTGAAAATCATCGATGTTTGGCCATCACTATCGATAGTTTCTTTTCCGTTTAAGAGTGAGCGAGGCAAAAGCATGTAAGTAAAATTTGTCTGCATATTTTTGCATAAAACTTATGTATATTCTTTTGCAGAAATAAAAACTAGTAAGAATGCTCTAGTCGAGACTGCTCGACTAGGAGATACCCTGAACCCTGCAAATTGCTGATATTCCAATCATTCTACACTTCTTTCGTGCACATACACATGTACATATACAAAATGACATGCACACACCCACGCATTCATACGAACGCATAAACACGCGCTCTACGAACTGCGCAGTTACCAGTTACTGCGCTTGGGCTGCCTGTGGGCTTTATTATGAGAATTTATTTGTTGAATAAATCTTTTTGTAGTGGGACTATCTTCATCAAACTTTCAGAACGTGATAATAACAAATGTGTGTATATGCCACAAGTTTCTAGTACTTGATATACGTTTTTTTCAAATTTGGGGCGAAGCGGGCGTGGTATCAGAAATCTGCAAAAGAAAATGAAATGATAGGGGAAAAACGCAAGAGGGAGACTTTATCTGCGGTTTGGCAGTATTTCAAAAGGTCTAGGGATGCAAGGATGGCTGTTTGCAAACTGTGCGGGAAAAGGTACAAAACCAGCGGTAACACGACGAACCTGATGGACCACCTGAACCGCATTCATCCGGAAACAAAAGAGGGAGGAAAACCTGAGTTTGAGTTTTTTGTGTACAAAAATATTTGGAAAAAACTGTATATACGAATGAATTGGCCAAAAACAAATTATTTTTAAACAAAAACATAAAACATGATGATCTCTTATTAGGAAATAAACAATCAATATGAATAGTTTTTTGTTTTTTTTTTTTTTTTTTTTTTTTAGATCTTAAGGAGAATAAATGAATTGTTATTTTGTCTTGACTCTAAGAAAATAAATTGAGTTTTTAGTTACTATCTTTTATTATATCTAAAAGAATATAAAAATACTTATATCAATAATTTTAAAAATTGGGGGCCATTTATCAATGACTTTTAAATTTCAGCATAAACATCGAAAACATCGATGTTTGCCTTGGAAAACATCGGAAACATCGATGGTCGCAAACATCGATGTTTTTCCAGCTCTATCATGCAGGCCTCTAATACATACATATATATACATATATATATATCCTCTCTCAAATATATATGTATGTATATGTGTGTGCCTACATATATACATACATACATATAATTTTAGAGAGGAGAGAGAAGAAAGAGAGAGAGCGAAATAAAATTGATTTTTGAACAGGACCATATTGGCTGAACGTTTGAAGTAGAGGTGGAGAACCATCGATGGAATCATCGATAGTATCGATGGAGCTTTAGTTTTTCGATACATCGATGGAAATTTCTCGATGGTCGATATATCGACAATTTAATCTTTTTTTTTTATATTTATAAAATAACTAATGCAATTTAACATTGTAGAAAACAAAGGCAATCTATTCCTCTATACTGGCAGTTCCTCTTTTAATATGGACAAATTTGTCGCTACGTCGAGTAAGTTTTATACAAACTCAATTGTAGTCTAATTTTAATGTTTTCTGTAATTTCTTAGAAAAAGATGTTGCTCCCCCTACGCCTTCAACAAATTCAAGTCCACCTGATAGCGCCGCTGCTTTTGAAACCGATCGCAAGCGAAGAAAATGCGTTTTGGAAGTTTGGTCTCATTTCGATCGCTTAAAAAACAAAGCGTTTGCCAGATGTCGACATTGCGGCAAAGAATACCGCACAAGTGGCAACACTTCTATTTTGATGGAGCATTTAAGAGTCCACCCATTTGTACAAAATGTTGAGAGAACCAAAAGTACAACCGACTTAAAGCCATTTTTTCCTCGCAGCGAGTGTTATGGTTCCACGTCGACCAGGAAGGCACAAATTGACAAGTCCCTTGCTTGCATGGTGGTACTTGACTTGCAGCCTTTTTCGATCGTCAAAAATGATGGCTTTAGGAATTTTGTGAAAACACTGGATGAAAAATATGTTTTGCCAAGTCGTCCATATTTAAATCATCATTAATAAATTATAAGATTTGAATGGATCTCTTACTTTTTTGTTTTTTATTATTTTTTGTTAAACAAATGAAAGAAACTCTTTTTCATAGTGTGACATTGTATCAGGTATTCGTAGATTTTTTGACCTTTTTTTTCTCGATTTCATTTAGTTTTGCATTATCTAATAAATAATTCTGTAATTTAGCGTTGCAATACTCAAATTTGATACAAAAACCATTCTTAGCTGTTTCGATTCCAAAATCGATTCTGCAATCCCACCTGCGAATAAGCCAGATCTGGCGGAAAATTAGCCAAAACGGCAACACTTCCCCGAACGTGACAGTAAGGGGCACGAGCACCCACGAGTGCATACATACATACATACATACATATGTATGTATATGAACGCGTCGATCTTAGAAACTACAAGAGGTAGAAACTTAAAATTTTACATACATACATATAAACTCGTGTATACCATACGCGGTGCGAGTTGCTCACTTTATTCATTAACTCAACCCATTTATTTTTTATCCACACTAAAAATCATTTTATTTCATTTTTAATAAATATAACATTTTCAAAAATCTATAACTGCTCCTGGTATTTTGTTATCGATTAAAATCCTTATCGAAAACCAGCTAAAAAATTATATTTCCTACATATTTAGAGCTAAACCACTAACCATACAACATATAGACGAGACAAGCAGAACAAAATGTTTCACCGGCGAATATCTTCGTCGAACAGACCAGTCAACCAGTCGTGCCTGCTCGCCTCGGTCGTTTTAGGGGCGAACACTAAAAATATGGCACGACGAAATCAGTTCGCTGCTAGCGCTGCTAGCGAAACGAACACATTTTCATATGAAGCATGGCTATGCGCTTCTTTTCCTTACTCTCTTCCACTCTCTCTCTCTCTATGCTATCTCTCTCTATGGTCTCTCAAACATCAGCAGCGCACAAAAATTGAATTTTGTTCGCGACGATCCCATTTATTTCCTTCTGAGTGAAGAGCATACCGAACTCTTCACAGCGTTTGCCATGCTCGTGCAAAATGTTAGCGTTTTCATGATTATTTCTGCGAAGGGTATGAAAGCGTTGGTGCCCTCAATGAATGTCTTCGCGACGGGCATGCATACACACTTACAGACCATTGCTACATGTATGAGCTTTTTGTTGCCTGTGTGCGAAACACTACTCTTGCTGCCAGAAGAAATTGTAAAGTCCGCTTGTCGGTCTTGTGAACTGCACATACACATTTGCATGTGTGTAGAGTGACTATGAAATGAGCCCTTATGACCGCATCAGTCATTTTGGCAATAAAGAGAATATTTTGACGCATTAAATAAACTTATTAGTTAATGTATTTCTATAACTTTTTCAGTTTGAAAATGTGTATAAAGTAATTATAATTAATAGTTCTTTTTTTTCGATACCAGTAGATATGTACATTCAAAAACGTACATATGTAGGTATATTATGAATACCTATAGGTACATATGTACATATTTGTGAAAAGGATATGAAAATCAACGAGATCGACTAACTATGTCACTCTACAATTCAAACCATACAAAATTGACAAACTACTGAATCGCGGGCACTCGACAGTTCTGATCATTGCATCCCATACACACACATGCAAATGTGTGTGTGCACTTCACAAGACCGACAAGCGGACTTTACAATTTCTTCAGGCAGCAAGAGTAGAGTTTCGCACACAGGCAACAAAAAGCTCATACATGTAGCAATGGTCTGTAAGTGTGTATGCATGCCCGTCGCGAAGACATTCATTGAGGGCACCAACGCTTTCATACCCTTCGCAGAAATAATCATAAAAACGCAAACATTTTGCACGAGCATGGCAAATGCTGTGAAGAGTTCGGTATACTCTTCACTCAGATGGAAATAAATAGGATCGTCGCGAACAAAATTCAATTTTTGTGCGCTGCTGCTATTTGAGAGGCCATAGAGAGAGAGAGATAGAGCATAGAGGAGAGTGAGAGAGAGTAAGAAAAAAATAGCGCATAGCTGTGCTTCATATGAGTATATGAAAATTTCGTTAGAGCGCTCGCAGCGCATTGAATTAGTCGTGTTATGTTTTCGCTGCTCGAGCCGAAGTATATAGAGCCGAGCAAGCTTCGTGCTTAACTTCGGTTAAGTGGACCCACGGCTCAATTTTTTTATGTGGAAAAAAATTGTTCGAGCTGTCTTGTATGGTTAGTGTTATAACAGTGATAAATTGAATTGTGTAGGTGCTCTGTATGTGTTACCGATATCGTTTGTAATCTGAAGTTAAATGTGAAAAGAGTGCCCAAAGAGATTTATAAGCAAAACTTTCTGGATTGCTGGCTACAGCAGCTATATTTAAAGTTGTGGATAGTGAAGACGACACTGATAAGGCGTATACTGAAAATGCAGTATAAATTGCAAAATCGACAAAAACAAATGTTGTCCTGTTTTCCGTCCTTTTTTTTAGATTTTCATCCTTTTTTCCGAACTTTACGGACATTTTTGTCTTTTTTTCAAACAATAATTGCCATCACTGGTGTGCATAAAAGAAGCGTAGAATAATTGGAACGTCAGCTCTTTGTAGGGTTCAGGATATTTTGTAGTCGAGCAGTCTCCACTAGAGAACTCTTACTTGTTTAAGCATAATTTGAATACTGTTAGACCTAGGAACATCCGATCAACAGTGTAGGTCCATGGAAAAAATACAATAATTTAATGTTATTTATAGAATTTGACTACCACCCCCTCTTCGCCCCAAATAAAAATTAAAAAAAAAAAATATTTCAAATACTAGAGACTTGTGCCTAGGCAAGTATACACATTTGAGTGTAATTATCATGTTCTGAAAGTTTGATGAAGATGGTCCCACTACAACAAGTAAGATATCTCTAGTCGAGACTGCTCGACTACGAGATCCCCTGAACCCTTCGTGGAACTGATATTTAAATTCTAGTAATTCTTCGCTTATTTTCTGCTTATAAAAGAAACAAAATATGCACACACAATAACACGCATACGCACATACGCACACACATTTAAGAAGGGGGCTTACTATTGAAACTTGAAGGAGATACAATTTTTAAACTGATTTTCGAAAGGGTTTTAATCGATAAGAAAAAAACGGGCATAGTCTCTAGCTCATATTTTCTGAGATCGACGCGTTCAAACATACGGAGAGACAAACAGACAGGGCTAATCGACTCAGTTCGTCGCCCTGATCATGAATATATATTATTTATGGGCTATGCCACGCCTCCATACATTAAAAACACATTATACCCTGATTTCCAATTTTAAATAGGTTCAGCGTATAAAACATATATTCAACAACGGAATATATTCCACAGAAGCCCAAGCGCAGTCGCTGATAACTGCGCGTATTTATGCGTGCGTGTGGATGCATGCGCATGTATGTATGTGTGCATCTGTTTGTGTATGTATGCATAAATATGGCGTAGAATAATTTGAGCATCAGATCTTTGCTTCATTTAAAATCAATGTGCCGGTATAATACTTTACAACTTTATGTGATTCCAAGTTTTGGCCTACACATATAGTTGTACATGAATTCAAGCCGAAGAATCGTAATAAATTACCTCCAGTAACACTCAGTCTTATTTCGGTACAATCTAAATCGAACATTGTATCAAAAAACTAAATAGGAACAATCACCGCACTTGTAGGGGTTACTGGGCACTATTTGTTCTTACGTTCCTCCCTATTCTGATATACAAGTTTATGAACAACATTTAGCTTGTATTTAAGAAATTTCTGATTATATAAATGACAGTGACTTATTTCTAGTGTTGGTGACTTTAATATACTTAATACTTCGAGGGCATCAACTTCTAATTTTAATTACCTTATTCCGTCCACAGACCATTACATTTTTAATGAACTGTTTAGCCTCTCTATGTTTCAAATGAACTCTGTTTTGATTCATTTGAATCGTTCTCTCGATCTTGTTTTTATTAATGATGACTCTGTCATTAATGTTACCAGATCAACTCCTATATGTATGCCCACTGACCATACAACACATAGACGAGACAAGTAGAGTAAAGTTTTTCAACGGCGAAAATCTGTAGATCACGTCCCAGTCATACCTTCGTGCCTGCTCGGCTCGTCGTTTCAGGGGCGAACAGTGAAAATATGGCACGACAAAATCAGTTCGCTGCTAGCACTGCTAGCGAAATGAACATATTTTCATGAGGCATGGCTACGCACTTTTTTTCCTTATTCTCTCTCACTCTCTCTCTATGCTATCTCTCTCTATGGTCTCTCAAAAATCAGCAGCGCACAAAAATTGAATTTTGTTCGCGACGATCCCATTTATTTCCTTCTGAGTGAAGAGCATACCGAACTCTTCAAAGCGTTTGCCATGCTCATGCAAAATGTTAGCGTTCTTATGATTATTTGTGCGAAGGGTATGAAAGCGTTGGTGCGCTCAATGAATATGTCTTCGCGACGGGAATGCATGCACACACTTACAGACCATTGCTACATGTATGTGCTTTTTGTTGCCTGTGTGCGAAACACTACTCTTGCTGCCTGAAGAAATTGTAAAGTCCGCTTGTCGGTCTTGTGAAGTGCACACACACATTTGCATGTGTGTGTATGGGATGCGATGATCAGAACTGTCGAGTGCCCGCGATTCAGTAGTTTGTCAATTTTGTATGGTTTGAATTGTAGAGTGACATAGTTAGTCGATCTCGTTGATTTTCATATCCTTTTCACAAATATGTACATATGTACCTATATGTATTCATAATATATCTACATATGTATGTACGTTTTTGAATGTACATATCTACTGGTATCGAAAAAAAAGAACTATTAATTATAATTATTTTATACACATTTTCAAACTGAAAAAGTTATAGAAATACATTAACTAATAGGTTTATTTAATGCGTCAAACTATTCTCTTTATTGCCAAAATTACTGATGCGGTCATAAGGGCTCATTTCATAGTCACTCTACAATTCAAACCATACAAAATTGACAAACTACTGAATCGCGGGCACTCGACAGTTCTGATCATCGCATCCCATACACACACATGCAAATGTGTGTGTACACTTCACAAGACCGACAAGCGGACTTTACAATTTCTTCAGGCAGCAAGAGTAGTGTTTCGCACACAGGCAACAAAAAGCACATACATGTAGCAATGGTCTGTAAGTGTGTGCATGCATGCCCGTCGCGAAATAATATTCTTTATGCGCATCAACGCATTTATACCCGTCCCACAAATAATCATAAAAACGCTAACATTTTGCATGAGAATGACAAACGCTTTCAAAAGTTCGATATTCCATCGACAGCAAGAATACAGTTTCGCACACAGGCACACAAATGCTCATACATGCAGCAAGCCACTGTGAGTGTGTGTGTGCATGCTCGTCGCGAAACCATATTCTTTATGAGCACCAGCGCTTTCATACCCTTCCTAGAAATAATCATGAAAACGCTAATATTTTGTATGAGCATGGCAAACCGTTTTAAAATTCGGTATACTCTTTCCGCGGAAGGAAAGACATGGGATCGTCGCGGACAAATTTCAATTTTTGTGCGCTGCTGCTATTTGAGAGACCATAGAGAGAGAGAGAGAGAGCATAAAGAGAGGGAGAGAGAGAGAGTAAGGAAAAATAGCACATAGCCGTGCTGAAGCATGTGTCCGTTTCGTTTGAGCGCTCGCAGCGCATTAACTTTGTCGTGTCATATTTTGACTACTCGAGCCTTAAGCGACCGAGCCGAGCAAATACGACTGGTCGCTAATATTTCGACTGCCTTTTTCGGCGTTGAAAAAATTTGTTCTAGTTGGCCTATCTATGTGTTGTATGGTCAGTGGTATGCCTGAAGATTTACATCATCCCACTTTGGAGGTATTATTTTCCATAAATACTCAACCAACTTTTGCTTATATTCCTCATAAAAATCTTCGCTGTTATCGTTAATGCAGTTTTGTCTTATTTATTTATTTATTTAAAAAAGATATTGACAAAACTAGAGTCAACTTAAACTATATATTATTAAAGTATATTAAATAGCCTAAAATAACAAAACTTATCAATAATATCACCAACCCGGTGGGGGTAATTTATTTGCCAGTCCGGCCAGCTATGTCCCAATTCACAGCCATATATGGTCAGTGATATTATTGAACTAAGAAAGATAGAGATTATTAAAGGAAACTTACAAAGTAATTATTAAATAATCTTAAAAATAAATATGGTAAATAGGACTGGGAAATCACTACACAGTGTGGATGATCGGCCGGAACATCCATATGTATCAGCTCACGAGTGGGCAGTGTGAGTGATTTCCCTAAAATGACCTGTAAGCAAAGATTTAATTAACGGGAGAGAGAGTTCAAGAAAGAACACATGATAATATTTATTGCAATTATTGCATAAAACGTGAAACGCGCTATGCAAAGAATAATCTGATGTGCACAAACGTAAATATAACGGACGAAAGTGTCTGGTTGTTCTAGAAGGAACAGAGAAATTAAGTTGCTTTAACAGACAAGGCGTATCTATATCACCAATAATCAACTTATGTAAGAAAACAATCCCAAGAATCGTCCTACGATTGATTAAAGATGGAAGATCTATAAGAAGAAGCCTACTATGATAAGACGGTAAACGGAGATTAGGATCCCAGTTTAGATCACGCAATGCGAAAAGTAGAAACTGTTTCTGGACCGATTCAATACGATCCTGATACAATTTGTGCTGAGGAGACCATATAATTGAACAATATTCAAGAATAGGTCGTACCAGTGATGTGTACAAAAGTTTAGTAATAAAGGGGTCATTAAACCCCTTTGACCAACGTTTAATAAAGCCAAGAGCACCTTTAGCTTTATTTACGATGTTAGAGACATGAAGATTGAAACAAAGTTTTGTGTCAAAAAGCACACCCAGATCTTTGACAGAAAAAATTCGTTGCAAGGAAATGTTGTTAATTGTATAATTAACAATATGTGGAATGGTACGACTGAAGGTCATTGTCATACACTTGGATCAGTTTAAATGCAACTGATTAGCCACACACCAATGTTGAAAGGAATTTAGATCATCTTATAGGTGAGATAAAATACGCAAGGCTGAGCTTTATTTCATCTGAATACATTAAATTTTTAAAATTTTGAATGAGCAATACAGTCAGGAAGGTCATTAATAAAAAGGAAAAAAAGTAGCGGTCCCAAATAACTGCCCTGAGGTACACCTGAGGAAGCAAAAACAGGTTTCGAAATAGCTGTCCTCAACAATACCCTCTGAGTCCTACATTTTAAATAGGATGAAATCCAAGACATAAGTCTGGTGTGAAATCCTAAGAAATCAAGCTTATGAATTAAGATGTCACGATTAACAGAATCAAATGCTTTACTAAAATCAGTATAAATAACATCAGTTTGCATTTTATTTAAAAAGCTATTATTAATTATACAATTAAATTCAAGTAGGTTAGTTGAGGTTGATCGATTTTGAAAGAAACCATGTTGGAATGGAGAAACAATTGATTTACAAAAATTTTGCAGGGTTGATGTTATTACTTTTTCAAATAATTTTGGAATTGCAGATAGCTTTGCAATACCTCTATAATTTGAAATATCAGACCTCCCACCTTTTTATGTAGAGGAATGATGAAGGACTCTTTCCAAATAGAAGGAAAAACAGAAGTCTCCAAGGACAAGTTAAACAGTTTTAATAAAGGTAGCTGTAAAGAACCACTGCATTCTTTTATAACACAACTTGGAATGTTATCAGCGCCAGGAGAAGAAGATGATTTTAATGTCTGAATGGCTGAAGCCAGAGAATCAAGGTAAACAATATGAACATTGATAATATTCGTTGAAGGAATCAAACTTGGGTAAGAAATGGCATGGGGATCCACAGAAGAATAAGGTCTCCTCAGACCTCAGACCATGATTCCTCAATCATGGTCATTACAAGTTTTTTCCTCTCCAAGGAAAAATGTGGAAGGTAAATTAGAAGATTCACGCTTCGAATTCACAAAAGAGTAAAATTGCTTTGGATTACGAACAAATTGCCTTTTGCAGCGTGAAAGGTAATTCTCATAACACCTTGCATTTAAAAGATTAAAATTTAACTTGGCTATGGAATATTTAGACCAGTCAACAATTGACCCAAACTTTTTAAAATTTTTGAAGCATTTGGTTTTAATATTTCTACAATTTGTAAGAGTCTGAGTAAACCAGGGGGGCTTATTAGAAACAGGCCTAGAGAGACACAAAGGAACACACATATCAATTATTGAGTTTAATGTATCATAGAATATGTTAGCTGCCGAATTAATATCAACAGAGTTATATAAAAGTGACCAGTCAGTTGCCATAATTAAATTATTAAGCAAAACAAAATTGCACTTTTGATAACAGCGACGATTTTTAGGAGGAATATAAGCAAAAGTTGGTTGAGTATTTTTAAAATAATAATACCTCCAAAGTGGGATGATGTAAATCTTCAGGCATACATCCTACCCCTATGTCGATCTGGTGACATTAATGACAGAGTCATCATTAATAAAAACAAGATCGAGAGAACGATTCAAATGATTCAAAACAGAGTTCATCTGAAACATAGAGAGGCTAAACAGTTCATTAAAAATGTAATGGTCTGTGGACGGAATAAGGTAATTAAAATTAGAAGTTGATGCCCAAGAAGTGTTAGGTATATTAATGTCACCCAACACTAGAAATATATCACTGTCATTAATACAATCAGAAATTTCTTTAATACAAGTTAAATGTTGTGCATAAACTTGTATATCAGAAGAGGGAGGGACGTAAGAACAAGTGACAATTAGGGAACAGGATGGAATAGTTATTTTAACCCCAATAATCTCAGCATCGCGATGTGCATTGAAACTTATCGATTCAGAAAGGAAATCGGCCTTAACAGCTATTAAGACACCACCACCTCTGCGTATCAATCGATCATATCTATAAATAGTGAAATTATTTGAGAGAATCTCACTATTATGAACATTAGGACTTAACCACGTTTCTGTGAACGCAATGACGTCATATTGAAAACTAAAACGGCTCAAAAATAGACTTTTGAGTTTAGAATTTAGACCACGGACATTTTGGTATGCTAAAGACATGTATGGTGAAGAATTGTTACAATTTAGTTTTTTGATACAATGTTCGATTTAGATTGTACCGAAGTAGGACTGATTGTTACTGGAGGTAATCTAATACGATTCTTCGGCTTAAATTCATGTTCAACTATATGTGGAGGCCAAAACTTGGAATCACATAAAGTTGTAAAGTATTCTACCGGCACATTGATTTTAAAATATGCAATTTCACCAGGAGTCGCAAAATTAAACTTCGAAATAAAAACTTTCACAGGGGACTTACTAGCAATATACTCTGATATTGCATCACAAGTTGTGTCTGCAGCAAGCCTAGATATGAAAATTTTCTTTCGAGGTGGGAGCATCTCTTATCTTTCTGATAAGGTGGGAGCAATAGTGTCAGAAGTGACAGCCGAATTGTTATTCACAGTTTGAACGACAACCGGGGAAGCTTTTAATTTTCTAATGGGAATAGGTACAGAATCACTACTTTCTATAGAACCTGTAGCAACAGGAGTTGAAAACAACTCTATAGAAGGTAGATTCGAAATAGAATCTTGAGTAGGAGAAGGAGGAGCAAGTGGGTTAGGAGACAACATTGGTACAGAAGTGGGTACCAACAATGAAGTAGTCTCCATTTGAATTTGAGGAGGTTCAAAATTGTACTGATTTAAAATTTGTTCCCCAGCTTCTATATCACTAGAAAGCTGTTTTGAAATTTTACTCAGTTTTAGAAATTGAACTCTCACTGAATTATACATGTTGGAGAAATTTATTTGTTTCTCCAAGCAAGTCGGACACGACCAACGTAAACCACCACTACCAATTTTGGCAGTTGACATGATTTTGTCATAGTAGCGACCAGTGAGACCTGCACATTTTGTGTGCATCAAATTCTCACACAACCAACAATTAACAAATTGTGCTTGTGCAGAATCAACTACCAGCCTAAAGGAGCATGTCATTTTGGCGATTGGGGTCAAACAAAACAGACGGAAAGCGAAGAGCAAAATAATGAAAAATCAAATTATATAAAAAATGCGTTGTGAGTACAAAAACAAACAACAAATTAAGAGCGGAGAGGCTGTGCAGAAAAGAGAGTATCACGCACGAAGAGAAGTATCGTACACAAAACGAACTAAGCTTACAGCAACAAATACAAACACAGATGTGAGTGTGAGCAATATGTAACACACACAAGCGTGAGCAGAAGAAAAATAAGAGGGCAGCAAACAATGTAATAAAGCAGACATGCTAATAAATCAAGTTGCCGAATGAACCAAAACTACAATAAAAATCAATAATAATAAATACACAAAGCACAACAGATCAAACCTTGCACAGCAATGTAAAGCTAATTAGCTAGATTTAACCGATCGCGACAGTGGGATATTTATTATGAAATAAAATGCAAAATATTAATTAAAACTTGAAGAGCACAAAATAAGACGTGTCAACACTTCCAAATGAGAACTCTCTCATCTCATCTTGCTTAATAATTTAATTAATGCAACTGACTGACATATTCTATGATACGTTAAACTCAATCCTTGATATGTGTGTTCCTTTGTGTCTCTCTAGGCCTGTTTCTAATAAGCCCCCTGGTTTACTCAGACTCTTACAAATTGTAGAAATATTAAAACCAAATGCTTCAAAAATTTTAAAAAGTCTGTGTTAACTGTTGACTGGTCTAAATATTCCATAGCCAAGTTAAATTTTAATCTTTTAAATGCAAGGTGTTATGAGAATTACCTTTCACGCTGCAAAAGGCAATTTGTTCGTAATCCAAAGCATTTTTACTCTTTTTTGTGAACTCAAAACGTAAATCTTCTAATTTACCTTCAACATTTTTTCTTGGAGAGGAAAAAACTTGTAATGACCATGATTCCTCAGATCTTTTTGCAAATTTTTTTCAATCCACTTATTCTTCTGTGGATCCCCATGCCATTTCTTACCCAAGTTTGATTCCTTCAACGAATATTATCAATGTTCATAATGTTTACCTTGATTCTCTGGCTACAGCCATTCGGACATTGAAATCATCTTCTTCTCCTGGCGCTGATAACATTCCAAGTTGTGTTATAAAAAAATGTTTCTTTACAGTTACTTTCATTAAAACTGTTTAACTTATCTATGGAGACTTCTGTTTTTCCTTTTATTTGGAAAGAATCCTTCATCATTCCTCTACATAAAAAAGGTGAGAGGTCTGTTATTTCATGTATGTATATACATACATGTATAGTTAGTGGTATTGCAAAACTATCTGCAATCCCGGAATTATTTGAATAAATAATAACATCAACCCTGCAACATTTTTGTAAATCGATTGTTTCTCCATTCCAACATGGTTTCTTTAAAAATCGATTAACCTCAACTAACCTACTTGAATTCAATTGTCTAATCAATGATAGCTTTTTAAATAAAATGCAAACTGATGTTATTTATACTGATCAGTAAAGCATTTGATTCTGTTAATCATGACGTCTTAATTCATAAGCTTGATCGCTTAGGACTTCACCCCAGACTTGTCTTAGATTTCATCCTATTTAAAATGTAGGACTCAGAGGGTATTGTTGAGGACAGCTATTTCGAAACCTGTTTTTGCTTCCTCAGGTGTACCTCAGGGCAGTCATTTGGGACCGCTACTTTTTTTCCTTTTTATTAATGACCTTCCTGACTGTATTGCTCATTCAAAAATTTTAATGTATGCAGATGATGTAAAACTTTGCTTTGCGTATTCTAACTCAATGGATCATCTTCACCTACAATATGATATAAATTCCTTTCAACTTTGGTGTGTGGCTAATCAGTTGCATTTAAACTACTCCAAGTGTATGACAATGACCTTCAGTCGTACCATTCCACATATTGTTAATTATACAATTAACAACATTTGCTTACAGCGAATTTTTACTGTCGAAGATCAGAAACAGTTGCTACTTTTCGCATTGCGATCACACGCACTGCCCACGCGTGAGCTGATATATATGGATGTTCCGGCTGATTTCCCAATCCTATTTACCATATTTAATTTTAAGATTCTTTAATAATTATTTTGAAGTTTTAATAATCTCTATCTTTAATAATCTCTATCTTTCTTAGTTCAATAATATCACTGACCTTATATGGCTGTGAATTGGGGCATAGCTGGCCGGACTGGCAAATAAATAACCCCCAAAACGGGTTGGTCGTATTATTGATAAGTTTTGTTATTTTAGGCTATTTAATATATACTTTAATAATTTATTGTTTAAGTTGACTCTAGTTTTGTCAATATTTTGTTATAAATAAATAAATAACCATAGACCTTATGCAGCGTCTTTTTCCCTTCCAGATTCATGCTTCATGAACATGATTTATGACTGCCACTTAAAAGCTCTTGGGATTACCGGTAAACATGTGGTCTTACTATTTAGCTGTATGAAGTATTCCTTTTCGCAATTCATATATGTATATTGGAGTCCACAGACCAACATCCTGCGTTTTCTGGAGCGTTTGGGCGAAACCTAGCGTGCCTTAGCACAATCGCCTTCTCAGCCAGAGTACGCCGAGCCACACTCTTAGATCCTGTGTGCAGGTGGGCCAAGTCAGAGGCGTTGCAGAGATTAAGTTATTAACTAATAAATGAACTGTTAAGTGATCAACTCAGAGAATATATAAACGCTCAAATTTAAAACACAAGTGTCGTAATTATTATCGCAGGGGTTCAACAAATAAATTTGTTTGCACGAACACACAGTCGGCTGATACTGGCCCGGCTTAAACTCGGGATAAACCGAGGTTCGTTACAACTGGAGCCCAACGGGCCCTGCGATAAGAGGTAGATATTTGTGAATATGGTGCGAGCGTGGGTGTATAACTTGCGAAAAGAGGAGGTGCTGCGATAGGGTGACGAGTTCGGAGTGAGCTTGTCAGACACGCTGGATGCGATGCGGAGGCAGTACGGTGAGTGAGTCGAGAGGAATGCAGGAGGCATTCCTTACTCATTAAGGATCGCCGAGCTGGGCCGTCTGCATGGACGCCGCACCTCGCTCAGGGATGAACCAAAAACCCCAGTCGTGGAAGACGACTTGGAGGAGGAGATCGCGCATGTTGAGCGGCTGTGTGTGCCTTCCACAAGCGCTGCTGCAAGGCTGCAGGATACGCGGCATAGCGAGTGGAGAGCCACGTCAACTCCGCATCGAGATATAAGGCCCCGAGGGACACGGAGCACAGCCCAGGCAATGGTGGCCAAGCAGTTGCGGGAGTGGAGCTTCCGCTTTGACGGCACTTCAAAGCCTTTGGAGTTCCTGGAGCAGGTGGATCTGGACATGATCCCGAGGGCGATGCCAGAGCTGCTGAAAGGCCTTGTGGTGGTATGTGGTAGTATGCGGTGGTATGTGAAAGGCCTTGAGGTGGTATGTGGCTAACAACAGACACTGGGCAACGTGGGCATCGTTTGTGCGCAGCTTCGAGGAGTTTTTCTTGCCCAGGGACTACTTGGAGGACCTGGAGGATGAGGTCAAGCACCGGAGGCAGAGGGTGGACGAGCGTTTCAAAGTCTACATGGTAGAGATGCAAAATCTCTTGCGGCCGCTGCGCTATGGCGCAGACCATGAAATGAAGCGCATATACAACAACAGCCTGCCCGATCTGCGTGCCTATGCCCGCCCGTATCAATTCCGGAGCCTGATGGAATTAATGCACCTGGCGGAGGAGTTTGAAGACCTGGAGAGAGACCGCAAGAGATTGCGGCAACTACCGCGGCCCGGCCGGACGCGCTTAATGGCCATGGACGACGCTGGAGGCGACTTCGAGTATCGCCGCATGTTAGAAGCAGAGAAGCCTTCTCCTGCGCCAAGGACGGGCACAACGGGAGCGAGGACGCACATCGCCAATCCTGCCAGGGCATGCCGCATGTGTGGCCAGGAGGGGCACAGGGCCTTTGAGTGCCGCAATAAGGCACTGGATTTATGCTGGCAGTGTGGGCGCATTGGAGTGCGCACTATCACCTGTTGCCAGTCGGGAAACGACCAGTGCCACCCGCCAGCGGGAGCAGCGCCAAAGAGTCCCCAGGCGTTAGTGGGCCGCCTTCAGAATGAGGGCCGCCAGTTGACGGTGATCGTGGCGTGGAGTCACCCAGCAGAAGGCACCCTAGACACGGGAGCCTCGAGCAGCTTCGTCAGCGAAGAGCTCGCGGAGAGGCTAAGAGGAGTGGGCGTGATGCACGTCACACAGCGGCGCATACGCATGGCGGACGGCAGCTGCAGTCAGGTGGACTCGCAGCTCGAGACGAGGATTAGCCTGGGGCGTCAGCAAGTTGAGATCCCATTTCTGATTCTGCCAGGAGTGATCGACAATCTGGTGCTGGGCTGGGATTTCTTGGCCGGCATTGGCCCCACACTGGGGTGTGGCGGCTTGGCGCTGAAGATCGGGCCAAAAAGCCCACAGTCGAGCGGGCAGCTTGAGGAAAAGTTGTCTGTGGCTGCGGCCGTTGGAGGTGGAAGTGCATTGAGCCCTCCAAGAGTCCACATAGCGCGCCGATTGTCATGGTCCGGAAAAAGAACGGCAAGTGGCGGCTATGTGTGGACTTCGGCAGCTAAACAGCAGATCCATTAAGGATGCATACCCGCGGGTGCATGACATTTTGGATCAGCTGCGGGAGGCGCGCTACATCACCAGCCTGGATCTGAAGGATGGGTATTGGCAGATACCGATGGAGAAGGCCAGCCGACCACTGATGGCATTCACAGTTCCAGGAAAGGGGCTGTTCCAGTGGAAGGTGATGCCGCTATTTCGCGCCGGCAACATTTCAGCGAGCGCTGGACCAGGTCATCGGTCCGGAAATGAAGCCGCACGCCTTCTCCTACTTGGACGACATCATCGTTATTGGAAGGACGCGCCAGGAACACATGGACAACCTTCGGGAGGTGTTCCGGCGGCTGCGCGCAGCTAACTTGAAGATCAACATCGACAAAAGTGATTTCTTCAAGAAGGAGCTGAAGTATCTGGGTCACAAAGTGACGGAGCATGGTATTTGCACAGACCCAGAGAAAGTGGCCGCTATTTCCGAGCTGAAGCCGCCCACTAACGTAAAAGAGTTGCGCCAGATTTTGCTGCCACAGTGCATCCTCTCAATGCACTGCTCAAAAAGGGCACGAAATGGGAGTGGACTCAGGAGCGGAAAGAGGCGTTCGAGACGGTGAAGGCCAAATTGACGGAGTCGCCGGTGCTGGCGTGCCCCGACTTTTCAAAGCCGTTTTGCATGCAAACAGATGCAAGTAACTATGGACTGGGAGCAATCCTGACGCAGGCCTCTGAGGAAGGAGAGCGCGTCATTTCGTATGCCAGCCTGACACTCAACAGTGCTGAACGAAATTATTCAGCTACTGAGAAGGAATGTCTGGCTATAATCTGGGGCATACGGAAGCTCAGGCCATACCTGGAAGGCTATCATTTTTTAGTGGTCACTGACCATATGGCGTTGAAGTGGCTCAACTCCATCGAGAGCCCTTCAGGAAGGATTGCCAGATGGGCACTGGAGCTGCAGCAGTACGACTTTGAGGTTTGCTACCGAAAGGGCAAGCAAAACATGGTAGTAGATGCACTCTCACGGCAACCAATGGAGTTGGCATGCCGACTGGCCACGAGTGAGGAGACGCCAGCTGGGACAGGATGTCGCTGGCTCGCCAAGCACGATACTACTGGCCGGATATGTATTGGGATGTGCGGGCATACGTGCAACGCTGCGAGTTGTGTCAGCGATACAAGCCGAGTCAGCTGCAAGCAGCTGGATAGATGCTGACGCAGGTGCAGGAGGAGCCATGGGCAACGGTGTGTGCCGATTTTGTGGGTCCGCTGCCAAGGTCAAAGCATGGAAAAAAAAGCATTCCGGTAGAGGATCTTGGCACGATTTGGCGCGCCAAAGGTGCTTATAACCGACAACGGTACTCAATTTACCAGTCGGGCTTTTAAGGGATTCCTGGAGGAGCTTGGTATGCGTCACCAGCTAACGGCACCATACACGCCCCAAGAGAATCCAACTGAGAGGGCTAACAGAACGGTGAAGACGATGATTGCGCAGTTTGCTGGCAACGACCAGAGAACGAGCCAAGGCTGCCCAAATCTTTGTTTGTCGCGCAAACAGTTGGAACAGGACAGGAGGCACAGAGCCCGGCAGAGAGAGCCGCCAAGATTCGCGAGGTGTTCGAGATAGTGCGTCGAATCCTGGAGAGAGCTGGTCAGGATCAAGCGAGGCATTACAGTGGCAGCGAGTACTGTAGAAAAGTGAACCCAAGAGGCAGTGAAAGTGAACCCGAGACATAGAGAAAGTGAAGCAAGTGTGATAGTCGGCGAAGCTACAAGTGCAAACTAAAGTGAACCAGGCAACGTAAGGACACTGAAGAACCTCGAAAGACAACGCTATCAAAGGACATCCAGGAACATACAACATATCCAAGGAGGATATTCGGGACGCCTATACAGGACTATAGGCAAACCAGGAGCACCGGCGGCCACGAACAAGGACATTGATGCAACAAGAAGCAGCGGCAGCAGATTGGCGAAACCTGCGAAACAAGAGTGAGTGAGTTCACGTAGCTGTGCGTACGAGAGGCGCATTGTGCGTGAAGCAAAGCTAGGTGTGCCAAGACTGAGTCCAGTTGCAGGAGTGGCCATTGTGCATCCGAGCGAACCACCGGAGTCCACAGACCAACATCCTGCGTTTTCTGGAGCGTTTGGGCGAAACCTAGCGTGCCTTAGCACAATCGCCTTCTCAGCCAGAGTACGCCGAGCCACACTCTTAGATCCTGTGTGCAGGTGGGCCAAGTCAGAGGCGTTGCAGAGATTAAGTTATTAACTAATAAATGAACTGTTAAGTGATCAACTCAGAGAATATATAAACGCTCAAATTTAAAACACAAGTGTCGTAATTATTATCGCAGGGGTTCAACAAATAAATTTGTTTGCACGAACACACAGTCGGCTGATACTGGCCCGGCTTAAACTCGGGATAAACCGAGGTTCGTTACAAAGGAATATGTTATCATTCTCATATATGCCTTTACAAAGATTGTTTTTTTTATCACGCACCAAATGTAGATTCAGAAAGCTGCATTAAGGCTGTCAAATCAGATGTGTTGTAAACACTGTTCTCTCTTGTGCGGTTCAATTCATAATGATTTATTCGTTCTCAAAAATATAAGTTCTTACTCTAAATATATAAAAGTATATAAAGAGTTCGGTCGCTACAGGCAGCGGCAGAACTGGAGTATATGGTATGTTGTATATATGTTTATATGTATATGCAGACGGCATATACATTCAAATGCGCATTAGCCGTTAGGCTACCACTCGGACACAGTGCTTACGCTGCAGTTCCCACGCTACAGGTCAATCTACATATATATGGCTGATCATATTACGTGCACTTGTGTGTGGTTCTTTTATGTAAATACAGTGACAAAGTGTCACTGTATTGATGAGTAATTTACTCAAGCCTTTGGCTGAGCATATGACCACTTTATATATTGTATACATATTGTATACACTATAATACGGTGAGCATATGCCTTTTCATTATACAACATACTACACCTCCCTTTTTTAACAAATAACGTAATATTATGAAGTTATTTAATTTATAAAAATTAGCATTAGTATTATTTTTATTTTTATATACCTAATATAATGTGTTGTATTTAAAAAAAATTTTTTTATTTTTTATTTTGAAATATATATGTATATTGTTAGTTTATACATATTACTTCATAAACATTTTTTTTTAAATTTATTTTTGTGTACATATATGAATTAACAAAATGTTTTTTTTGTATATATATATATATATATATATGTGTATATATATAATTTTTAAGAATATAATGTATTTTCAAGAAATGATAAATAATAAAATTAGTAAAATACAAAAATTATTATAAAGTTCTTATTATATTTGAATTGGTTGATCAGAATAATTTCATGAAGCAGATTATTTGATTGTTTTTCGCTATTATGTCTCTAGTCTATTTTTACTTTTATTATTATTATTATTATTTTTTAGTTTTTTTTTTATATTGTGCTCCAGTTGAAGTTTATGAACTGTCTTGGTAATCACCGAATACTAGTTCCAATGTCTGGTGGTGGTGTGCCGTAGACGAAATATTGTCTTTATTTGCACTAGTCTTTAATTATTGAGTTTTTATACTCTGTTTCCATGTCGTAATGAACGTCTTCATTCGACCGTACTTCAGAATAATATTTTTGAATATTGCTTTGGCAACAGTTGTTGCACATATATTTGCAATTTAGGGTAGTAGGATTGTCATGGTTTGTAAACATTTTCGCTTCTCGATCGTTATTATTTATAATTAGGGTCACCGGCTTGAGTAGCGCTACTCTTAAATTCTTTTTGCCCATATTATTAAAAGAGTCTATGAAATTGATTCAAAGATCTTTTTGCTCGGTGCCACTTTGAGTTGGCTGATTTTAGGTACACCGGCTTGCCATTCAAGCCTTTGAAAAACTGACCTAAGTCGAGAATTTCATTGGAGTACTAATCGCTAACATCAATGCAAGGCCAATTTTTAGTATTTCGTCATAACAAATGACGTTGGGCTTAGAAGCGTTATCAAGTGTTTGCGTAGGCAAATCTTCTTGAACATTTCCTGCAGGAATTTTTCTGTTTACTTATTTGCCTGGTAGTGACTTCAGGACTTTATATAATTTTAGTCATGACCAGTTGAGAATCTTAGTCGCCTTCTACGACAAGCGTCCTCTCACTGTGGAAGTATTCTAAAGTCCCGCGATCACACGGGTGGTACAATTTTCTTTAATTAAATTTTAAAATTGTCATGATTGATTTTACGTTGGATATTATATCCATTATAAGATATAGAATTCTCAGACGACATCAAAGCTGAGATGACGCTCAATACTGAGAAAACTTTGTAAAATTAGGTGGTTATAAAATATATATTGATGATTGGTTTTGCATAAAAACTATGTAAAACTTTTTTTTTTGTGAGTTATTATATCAGAGTTATTTCAGAATAAGGAAAACATATTATCATTTCATGAAAATAAAAATATAAACAAAAAAAAATGTTTTTGTTTTTTTTTTTTTTTTTGTTGTTGTTTTCTTTTACAAGACTTGCAAGTTATCTTATATAGGTTTTTTTTTTATTTATTATTAATTTTGATGCTTTTTGTGTACAACTATGTTTATTTTGCATCTCAATTGTTTCTGTTTTGTATTTATATAAGTATATTGTCTTTTCTATTCGACCAACGCTGTGGCCTTCTTTCTATATGCTTCATATATGTACTTTGTATATATATATAAATTTTCTTCCCTATTCGATCAACGCAGTGATCTTCCTGGCTAATGTGTGTATGGCTTTACGGGCCATACGCTATACCGAGCAACGCAATTATCGCTCAGTAGTACAATATTACTTAAAATAACATCATTTTCTTATATTTATTATTATTTATGTTGGGCGCTCTATGTAGCGCTGTCGGTTCTAGTCATCGGTGTCGTTGGGCGCTCTATGCAGCGCTGTCGGTATGAGTTGATTTCTTACTAATGTTGGCCGAGTCGCGCTGGGCGGTGCCGGTGCTGGTTCTCTTAGGACAGGCTTTCTTTTTGTAGATAGGCCCAGCTTGGTGCGCTGGGCGGTGCCGGTGCTGGTTCTCTTAGCACAGGCTGTTAAGGATCTTTGGATCGGCGGCCTGTTGCATGGCTGCCTGCTGGCGCTGCCCTCATGTTTGCTATGACATGTTCTTCTCTTTCTTGTTGTTGCTCATGTAATGTTCACTTTCTTTTGATAACTTGGATTGCACTCTTTGACGTGCTGTTGTCGTTAGCCTGTCCTCGTTGTTGCTGCTGCTGCTTGCCTGTTGCTAGTTGCCAGTTGCATGTTAATTAAGCGCACTGGATGCATTTGCCTTTAGTTTCTGCTACTGCTGCTGTTGTTGCTGTAGTTCACTGTTTCACTGTTGGTTGCTATTTTTGTTGCATTTTTTTTTTTTTAACATGAACATGAAACATGTTCGTGACATTGTCACGGTCGCCATGTAAACACTGTTCTCTCTTGTGCGGTTCAATTCGTAATGATTTATTCGTTCTCAAAAATATAAGTTCTTACTCTAAATATATAAAAGTATATAAAGAGTTCTGTCGCTACAGGCAGCGTCAGAACTGGAGTATATGGTACGTTGTATATATGTTTATATGTATATGCAGAAGGCATATACATTCAAATGCGCATTGGGCGTTAGGCTACCACTCGGACACAGTGCTTACGCTGCAGTTCCCACGCTGCAAGCCAATCTACATATATATGGCTGATCATATTACGTGCACTTGTGTGTGGTTCTTTTATGTAAATACAGTGAAAAGTGTCACTGTATTGATGAGTAATTTACTCAAGCCTTTGGCTGAGCATATGACCACTTTATATATTGTATACATATTGTATACACTATAATACGGTGGGCATATGCCTTTTCATTACACAACATACTACAGTGTCCTTATTTGGGCTATCATCTCGAATTATAGCAGTTCCAAAAACGAAGTTTCGCAAGTAAAAGTTTTAGAGAATTCTGCTCCTCTCAAACAACAACAAACAACAACAAAAAACGGAAAAGTTATCGATTTTTGAAAACAAACTCGATATGCACGTGAAATATACGGACATACAGACAAAAATTTCGGACGAGCAGACAGACGGAAAAAGCTAAATCAACTCAGCTCGTCGCCCTGATCATTAATATGTATATATATATATTTTTTTTTTATAATATATATATTATTTGGAGTGTATATTATTTGCGATTACTCAACGGTATAAAAGAAATGCATTTAGTTTTGTTTATTCGCATGATTATCAATTTATATTAGTTACCTTATTTACAAATATAGATATGAGAAGCATAAAAAATCTGGTATGGAAAGACAGTGCTGTAATCAACAGATAACTTGTTGAATGAAATACATCATTTTGTTTTTTTCAATTGGCGAAAATTTAAATAATAGTTTTGTTTAGCCGAAAATGCGAGATTGGAATGATTAGTTTAATGTTGTTCATTTCGTTGGGATTTTTGCTGTCGATTGTTGCTGCTGATTTTGTTGCTGCTGTAAATAAAGCTGTTGATTTTGTACAAGTGAAGGTGTATCACTGTTGTTCTGTTGCAGCAAGGTCTGTTGATATTCTGGAGGCACTTGCTCACGATGAACATCATGTTGTACGTGCTGATAAGTAGGCTGTTGCTGTTGTTGGCTGGGTTGCTGATATATGAGCGGCTGTGCCTGTGGATGCTGATAAGCTGGAGCAGGCTGCGACTGGCTATACTTTTGCTGTTGCTGTTGAGCGTATTGCTGCTGTTGATGATGATACTGTTGCTGCTGCTGCGCAAGTAATTGATTTGGTTGCTGGTAGTGCAATTGAGCACCTTGCGCAGGTGCCTGAAATGATGCTGGCGGAGGTACTGCGTAGTAGCCTTGCGGCATATTTGGATGTGGGGGTAGTTGACCTTGGGCAATCATGCGCTGTACTTCTTCCTGGCGTCGTCGCTCAAACTCTAAATACTCCTCATGGGAAAACTGTGGCTGTTGATCAATAGTCTTCCACTCAGGATCTTTTTGAAACTCTTCCTTTGCGGTCTGCTGCATGAATTCATGTATACTGATTAATCCGTCATGATTTGTGTCAGTTTCCTAATTTTAGTTGTATCGGAAATGTGTTAGGCATTAATATTGGTGTTTTTTTTTTTTTAAGCTAAAATTAGAATTCTACCTGAAAGTAATGCTCCCGCATGCGTTCCATTTCTTCAGCGCGCTCGCGCATGTCATCTTCGGGTAAACTACTTTGGTACACTTTGTCCAGTTCCTTGACGAAGAGTGCCTTTACTTCAGCTTCATCCCAAAATCCATTGCTGTCAATATCGTGAATGGAAAAAAAGGTTTTTGGATTGAAATCGTCCTTGTCCATATGATCCTGTTTCTCCCAGACTTCTTCCAATTGGGCTTTGTTACCTGGATGATGAACTTTTTCGTGCTGCTTGTGTTTTTCTTCTTGTTCTTTTATCTCTGCATCGAATTTTTTTCGAGACTCTTCATCCATGACTTTTTTTTGCGCTTCCCGTTCGAATTCCTTTTGCATTTCGTACTCCTTGAACTCACCTCGTCGCTTACGATCGGCCTCAGCCAAATCGTCAGAGGTTTTTTTAATGAGCTTACGCAAATCTTCGATTTCGAAAGTATGCTCATTTCCGTGATCCAAATGTTGTGGTACTTTTAAATGGTCGCGATCAATGTCATTACTTAGCTCAAACTCTTTGTTGGCCAGTTCACGCAAACGCTCTAATTCACGACGTTTTATTTCATCCAGTTTTGTTCGCACATGATGATTCACATAATCCAGCTCTTGTGCAATTTTCCCACTCTAAAAATACATGATTGTTGGGGTTATTCCCATAATCAAGATATCTTAAAACTTACGCGTATGTCGGCCTCAGGTGCTTTGTCCAGTTTCTTCCTAAACTCGGGGTCAGCTTCTAAGGCTTCTACGACTTCGCGCAAATAGCGCTCATATTCCAATGCAGCCTCTACGTCTGCTGTGGCAGAGGTGCCGTTTGGCTCCTTGCTCTTTTCCTCCTTTTTATTTTGCGTTACAGGCAATGCCACAACTAAATAAGTTGCTAGATAAAGCGTCAGCATAATACCCGCCAGGATAAATTTCATGGTAAAACGTATTACTTCTGATTGATTTTCAATAATGGAAAACAACTGTGTAAATAACTTAACAAATCTATACGTACATATTCTGACGTGTCTCTATCTTGACAGCTGTTTTGGCTAGTGTTGCAAAACCATCGATGGAAATATCGATAGTATCGATGGAGTATCTGTTGTGAGATAGATCGATGGAATTTTCTCGATGTAGATAAATCGCTATAGACGCCAAGCCACATGTAAGCTCTTACGTTATTAATAAAATGTAACAATACAATAATTCATGATTTTCAGTTTTAATTTCAAGACTCTGTAAATGATAGAATAAATAATATTAAGTTAAATATTACCACTAACCATAGAACATATAGACGAGACAAGCAGAACAAAGTTTTTCACCGGCGAATATCTTCGTCGAAGAGACCAGTCAACCAGTCGTGTCTTCGCGACGGGCATGCATGCGCACACTTACAGACCATTGCTACATGTATGAGCTTTTTGTTGCCTGTGTGCGAAACTCTACTCTTGCTGTCCGCTTGTCGGTCTTGTGAACTGCTCATACACATTTGCATGTGTGTGTATGGGATCGATGATCAGAACTGTCGAGTGCCCGCGATTCAGTAGTTTGTCAGTTTTGTATGTTTTGAATTGTAAAGTGACAAAGTTTGTCGATCTCGTGGATTTTCATATCCTTTTCACACATACATATGTACATACATATGTACCTATAGGCATTCATAATATACCTACATACATATGTATGGTATCGAAAAAAAAGAACTATTAATTATAATTACTTTATACACATTTTCAAATTGAACAAGTAAGAGCGCTGCAGTCGGGCGTTACCGACTGCGGAATATTCATTCACAGTCCCAACGCTGCCATACATACATATCTAATTGATTTTGGGTTGTCAGCCCGAGTATACATACATATATAATTTCAAGTCTCTAGCGCTAATAGTAATCAACATAAAGCAGGGCCTGAACCTATTAAAAGTGGGGAATCATAGAGATTTATTCCCGTTTATATCTCGTACATCTTTAGAGCTAGACTCTCCAAATTTTGTATATAGATGCATGGGTATTTTATATAATTTTGATTTGATTTGATAATTCTCCTTTTAATTTTAGTTGCAAATGTAGCAATGTGAATGAGCTGGTATTTCTTAAGAAATGACAAAAATTCAATAGAAAAGTAGATCGTATTTAATAAACAAAATATGTGGCCAATTAGCAAACGCACCTGCAAGCAGCAAGCTAGCAGCGGAGCAGAGCATTTTTCCTATACGTGTGCACATATTGATCGTTTATTCTATGCATATGTATGTATGTATATACATACATATAAAGCGTGTCTTCTAGCATATTCTAAGAATTGATTCATGAAATTTCCAGCCGTTACTTTAGCTTACTTTTGTCAGATGACGCTCTCGAAGTGAAGCTATTCCGTTTTAGCTACCGTCTGATCGTATATTGCAATGGTGTCGATGGTAAATGCTATGCAAGTTGCGCTAGAATAGCACGAGTTCTAATCTCGCTGATGTCAAGTTTTTTAAATGTCTTTTTATAAATTAGTTATTTTATTGGGAAAATGATAGCTTATATCACAAACACATAACATTTTTGTTATTAGTCAAACATTTTTAAAGGGTTTTATAAGTTAAATTTTATTTTTGCTTAAATAACCCAGAAATGCTTATACGTACATACATGCATACATACATATGTATGTATTTGTCTGCACACACAATTTCAGCATGCCAGCGTTTTTTACGCGTGTGCAAATGTTTATGTATGTATGTACATATGTATGTATATTCAAATGCGTATTCGAGCAATTCTAAGAATCTCAATTGCGAATTGTCTTTGAATTGTGTTTGAATTTTCAGCCGCTACTTTGGTTTTTTGTTTACTATAGCTGCTGTAGCTGTAAAGTTACATATGTGTTAGTTATGATGTTCGAGATCAGTGCAATGGCGCTGTTAGCAGAGACGGTGTATGTTATGTCAGAATTCCGCGGTTCGGTCAAGCAATTAATGTTCTTTTATTTTTTTTTTGACAAACATGCTGTTTGATTGTGGTGCAAGTTCGAACCCCGCAGGAAATTTTTTAAAATCGAAAATTAAAATTTTTATAACAATTTTTTGGGTCATCGATAGAGGAGATTATCAAAAACTCAACTATCCAAATTTTAAGCTTCTAGCTCTAAAACTGTAGGAGATATAAACTTTTGCGGTTTGCCATGCTCCCTGTGGGCTATGTAGATATATCCGCCATAGCTTATTTATCTTGGGTCGTCAACCCGAGTATACAAACCGAATTTCAAGTCGCGAGCGTCAATAGTGCTCAAAATATAGGAGAATTTGGAAAATCACTATTTAGATCCGATTTGCCTCGCCCCCAGTGGGCGTGGATATATAGTTTTTTCTTCGGTCTTTATAGAATCGTAACATTAGCTTACGTGCCAAATTTCAGCATTCTAGCTTTACAACTTTAGAAGATACAGTTTTACCCGATTTGCCACGCCCCCAATGGGCATAGATATATCCGGCATATCTTTTTGATCTTGGGTGATCAACACGAATCTACATTTTTAATTTCAGCTCTCTAGCTCCTCAACTAATATAATTTCTGGCATACAGGAAAATGCATTTTCCGATTTGCCACGCCCCTAGTGGGCGTATATGGAAAATTTTTACACTTGATAAATCGGAGACATATACGAGTATATGTTCCAAGTTTCAAGTCTCTAGCTTCAATAGCCGCGAAAAAAATTGCATTCATACGGACAGCAAGACGGACATTGCACAAAACCAATATATTCATATCACTTCGTGAATGAATATAAAAAGTTATAGAAATACATTAACTAATAAGTTTATTTAATGCGTCAAACTATTCTCTTTATTGCCAAAATGACTGATGCGGTCATAAGGGCTCATTTCATAGTCAATCAACGAGATCGACAAACTTTGTCACTCTACAATTCAAACCATACAAGATTGACAAACTACTGAATCGCGGACACTCGACAGTTCTGATCATCGCATCCCATACACACACACATGCAAATGTGTATGTGCAGTTCACAAGGCCGACAAGCGGACTTTACAATTTCTTCAGGCAGCAAGAGTAGAGTTTCGCACGCAGGCAACAAAAAGCTCATACATGTAGCAATCGTCTGTAAGTGTGTGCATGCATGCCCGTCGCGAAGACATATTCATTGAGCGCACCAACGCTTTCATACCCTTCGCACAAATAATCATAAAAACGCTATCATTTTGCATGAGCATGGCAAACCCCTTCAAATGTTTGATATTCCACAGACAGTAAGAATAGTAAGAATGCACACAGGCACGAATCACCAAAAGTCTTCTCTGTGGTGTATTGAATACATATACTTACACATGCATATACGTATGTATGTACGTATGTATGTCTTAAAATAAATAAAGAACGTCTGTTTGGTTTCAATGTTGAGTTCTGACTGCTCTCTTTTTATTCTAGTCTTCATGTTGTATTTTTATACCCTGAACCCATTGAAAATGGGAAATCAGGGTATAATGTTTTTGTGAAAATGTATGTAGGATAATTTTATATTATTGTTTATTAAACTATAATGAGTTTCTTCTCAATAATAATGTCTACAATGTATTATATTACAATATTTAGTATTATATGGAATGATTTTAGTTACACTTAAATAAACAAAAAAATGGACGCGAAAATGTGATCTTTTGGCTTTTCAACTTTTACTTGCTATGCGTATTTCTATTCTCCGTCGACAACTTATAAGTTTGGCGGCTCTGTTGCGACTCTCTCGTCGACAGCTTATATGCTCAAACGGCTCGTGAACCTTTTTCGGAGCTTGCGTTCACTCCGTGGTTCTTTTGGCAGGGTTGCCACAAATTTCACGGATCCCACATTCGGCCCTCCTGACAAGTCCTTCGACCCGAAGGAATTCCACATCTTCATATATTCGGACACTGTTGTCGTTCTATGTGGTCCCTCTCCAACTCCTACTTTTTCGACCTCATATCTGCCATGACCTTTCTTTCCTAATATCTTATATGGCCCAAAATATTTAGCTTTCAGTTTCAATCCTGTACCATATTGGGTACGCTTTATAGCTACCAAGTCATTGATATCGTATTGAGTTTCTGTCTTCCTTCTCAAATTATAACTTCTCTTGTTCTCTTCCTGTAACTTCAGTATATTTTCTCGGGCTTGTTCCCGCACTTTAGATCGCTCATCATTTAACTCATCGATCAAGCTTTCGTCAATTAACTTCCTCAACTCAAGATCATCAGACAAACGCATTTCTAAGCCTGTTAGAATTCTAAAAGGAGACGCTCTAGTACTTCTTGGTGCAGTGTTATTAATTATTTGCTGAACTCTCCCAAGGTGTTTGTACCAGCCTCCGGAACAATCGTGACTTAACTTGGAAAGCATTGGTATGACTATCCTATGCATTCTCTCCACTTGGCCATTTCCTCGAGGTACACCAGTAGTAATTTGCAAGTGTGCAATGCTTTGTTTTTGACAATATTCTTTAAATAGGTGCGAGGTATACGCCGTCCCTCTATCTGACACTATCCGCTCAGGGTTTCCAAACACAACAGCTTGCCTTTCTAAACATGAAATAACTTCATCAACACCTGTACTACGAGTTGGGTATAGCCATACGAATTTCGAGAAAGCATCTACTACGACCAAAATGTGATTATAGCGTTTATTAGTCGACTCCATTGGTCCCACGTGATCAATATGATAGGTACACAACAGTCTATCACCCTTATCAATTGAAGACAGTAATCCTTCTCTCTTTCCACTTTTGGCATTCATAATTATGCACTCTATACAGTTTCCAACAATACCGACTATTTTATCTTTTAATTTCGGAATGAAATAGTCTTTTTCTACTAGGTCCTGAGTCTTTGCAGCTGAGAAATGTCCCTGCCTATGAGCAATCTGAATGATTTCGACTTCCATTTGTGACGGCACAACAATTAATTTACGATTTGGATCTTTAAACAAAATTCCATTCTCTATATAAAAGTCCTCATAACCTTTCTCTTCTACTATACTTCTTACAACCTTGGTCCACTCATCTCTCAGTTGTGCTTCCTTCAAACGATGCAATAAACTATCGCTCAGCATGTAACATGAGACTCGACTCAACGCATCAACGTGGCGCATTCTTGATCCAGAACGATGCTCAATTTTATAATCAAAATCTTGCAAATACATTGCCCACCTAGCTACACGCAAAGGAACATCTTTCTTTTTCATGGTCATTGTAAATGCGTTACAATCCGTTACAATCTTAAACTTCAAGCCTAGCACATACACACGCCACTTCTTTAAAGCACTAATGACAGCTAAAACTTCTAATTCATAAGAATCATACTTTTCTTCGACTTCACTAGTCTTTCGGCTCAAGTATTGAATAGGATGAAACAAACAATCTTCGGGATCTTTTTGCAATAATACTCCCCCATATCCATACTTGCTTGCATCTGTATGAATCTCAGTTTCAAACTTTGGATTGTACAATTTCAACACTGGCCCACTCATCAACGCTGCTTTTAACTGCTCAAATGCGACATGCTCTAATTCTTTAAATTTAAATGGTACATCCTTTCGTAGTAGGTCACTCAACGGTTTTGCTATCGCCGCATATCCTTCGACAAATTTTCGAAAATAAGAAGTGAGCCCTAAAAATCTCTGAATAGCCTTCCTATTTTCTGGTACTGGAAAATTTGAAACAGCTTGTGTCTTCTCCTTACTTGGACTTATTGTACCTCTGTGTACAATGTATCCCAAGAAATTGACTCTTTCTTGCAACAGCTGACACTTCGACCAATTTATACGTAAACCACTTTTCTCTGCAACGCTCAGTACCCTCTTGAGCTTCGTCAATCCTTCATCAAAATTAGCACTCGGAATGATCACATCGTCCATGTAGACAACGGCATCGCCATTCTTGATTAGCTCGCTCATAACTGACATTATAAATCTTGTAAACACCGCTGGTGAATTGGAAATTCCAAAAGGTACATATAGAAATTCATACTGCCCTTTTTGAGTAACAAACGAGGTGTATTTCTGTGAACCTGGTTCACCTGGAACATGGAAAAACCCATTAGTCAAGTCTAAAGTAGTAAACACTGACGCACTTTGCAACTTATCTATCACCCATTCCATATTTGGCATAGGAAAATTATCGCGAATCACCTTCTCATTCAACTTCCGATAATCACAACATAAACGCTTCTCACCATTTTTCTTGGAAACTAACACAATTGGCGAGGCATATTCTGAAACACTAGGTTTAATAATTTTCTCCGCTAGCCACTCTTTTATTTGTTTATCTACAATCTCCTGATCGCAGTCAGCTATGCGTCTCGGATGTTGGTACACTGGCAACTCGTCAGTTAACAAAATTTTCATCTCAATCGGGGAGTTTGGATTTTTTGCCGGGTGATAAGAATCTATAATTTGTCTCACATTTTCTTCTTGTGATTTTGTCAAGTGTGGCAATTCTAAATCTATAGTCTTAACATCCTGATCCGAACTAAGCATACATATGCCTCTAAACTCATTTAATACTTCCAAACAAGAACTATTTTCAACTTTCTTTTCAGCATATACTTTATCAACTTTGCGCTTTAATAAGGTTCCATCTTTGGTCACTATTAAATCAACAAAATTTAGAATTGTTCTGCCAAGAATGGCCTCGAAAACAATATCTTCATCTGGCACTACGTGGAATTCGATATTTATTTCGATATTGTCTATCTTTACTTCTACTGTAAAGCTTCTGAATGTCAAAATCTGGCCGTCACCTATACCATTTAAAGTTTTACCCGAGCCAGACAACTTTCTTATTCCTAACTTTCGATATACACACTTCTGCATGAGACACAGGTCCGCTCCAGTATCTACTAGACCTTTGCAAATCACTGCGCCACAAACTATATCCTTCAATTCCAATCCAGACTGCGTGAATGTACTCGACATCTTTTTTATCGAATTGTTCTCATTAACAATATTTGCTGATTTCATTTGTTCACTTTCAGTTTCGCCCTTGCACTGTGCTGCACGGTGTCCTGGCCTACCACATTTAAAGCAACAAAACTCTTTCTTAGGAAAATTTTTCAAGATATGCGACTCGGCTCCGCATTTAAAACATTTTACAGCTTTGTTATCTGAAGAATCTTGACTGCCTGAGTGATTTCTTTTAATGAACTTATTCGACGTTGAATTACACAGCCTCTGGTAACTCTGTACCTGTATTTTTAACTCTTTAATCGATCGAGCTTGCTACAACAGCGTCTTATTAATTTTAGAGTCGGCTATCCCTTCAATAAAATAATCTATCAAACTCTCCTCATCTAAATCAATATCTTTAGCTATATCCATCAATACATATAAGTATTCTTGAAGTGTCTCTCCTTTCTTCATTTGTCTCTTTCTCAACCTTCTGTGGATTTCTGCCGATGTCACTTTTACCTCAAATTCACTTATCAAAGCGGTTTTCAATTTCTCCCAGTTATTTATACGCTTCTGACTGCGAATAAATAACTTGGCAGCACCTTCGAGTAATTGCTTGGCATACACAAATAGCTGTAGCTCCGTCCACTGAACTGTAACTGCACATTCTTCAAGTTCTGATACCCACTGTTCTACATCCATTGAACTTGAGCCATCAAACTTACTTACACTATCTTCTACATCTTTAAGTGTAAACCACGATCTAACTTGCTCAGAACTACGCACTAATGAAGATATATTCACTGAATCATCTACTGAATTCTCTTCTGTGACTCCTAAGCCATAGTGCTCTAACAGTCTGTTCTGGAGTTCTACTTTGCGTTCCGCCGTGCTCAGTTCTAAGTCTTCTAGCTTGCCTCTCAATTGGTTGACAGCAAGCCTTAAGATTTCGTTTCGTTCCATTTTACAAAGATTTATCAGTTAGCTTAAACTATTAATTTCAATTTTTGTTTGATTTACGTTATTCAACACACATCGATTAACAACAGATTATGGTATGGTAATTAACATCGATAACAAATCGTTTTCTTTGCTCGCTTGCAATTGCTCGTTGCTATAACTTTATGTTATCTACTTACATACAAAACTTTTGCCGCGCAACAACGACTTTCAATTTTGTCGTCCGCCAATTCTACTTTCAGCTGATTATCTATGCTCGATTACAGCTCACCCAACTTCTAAGACCTTGATTCAGATTCCCTCGATGCCCCTCGTCCCAACGCACAGACACCTTGCTTGCGTTCTTGGTCGACTGCGTCCAGTTCCTCTACACCTCTGATCGTCCGCCTGTGATTCCAACGACGAATCTCAGCACCAGCTTCTCGTAGTTGATCTCAACGCACAGCCAACTTGCTTGCGCTCTTTATCAACTACGTCCAACGAAGAATTCTGCAACAACTTCTTGCAGCTGATCCTAACGCACGGCCAACTTGCTTGCGCTCTTGATCTAGTACGTCCAACGACGAATCTCTGGAACAACTTCTCGTAACTGATCCTAACGCACAGCCAACCTGCTTGCGCTCTTGATCAACTATCTCCAACGGCGAACTTCACCCGCAACTTCGAGTAACTAATCGCAACGCACAGCCAACTTGCTTGCGTTCTTGATTAATTTCGTCTTTCTACGCACCAGCTCATCCGCCTGCGTATCAGCAAATTATGACCTTGGCCAACATTGTCTCTGCATTTACTTCTGTTCTTCTTCGTCTCTGATTCTTTTCTGCACGCACGCATCGCTTTCGTCAGAAAAACGAAATTCGTTAGAATTTGAAATTGTCACTGAGCGTCTCTTCTGTCTCGCTCACTCACTTCACAATAATTGTTCATTTCACTTTTTCAGCAATTTTGTCTTTCGCAATTCAAATATTTTAATTATTTAAAATGTAACTTGGACCAATCCCGGTTGAGCCCCCATTTGTAGGATAATTTTATATTATTGTTTATTAAACTATAATGAGTTTCTTCTCAATAATAATGTCTACAATGTATTATATTAGAATATTTAGTATTATATGGAATGATTTTAGTTACACTTAAATAAACAAAAGAATGGACGCGAAAACGTGATCTTTTGGCTTTTCAACTTTTACTTGCTATGCGTATTTCTATTCTCCGTCGACAACTTATAAGTTTGGCGGCTCTGTTGCGACTCTCTCGTCGACAGCTTATATGCTCAAACGGCTCGTGAACCTTTTTCGGAGCTTGCGTTCACTCCGTGGTTCTTTTGGCAGGGTTGCCACAAATTTCACGGATCCCACATGTATGTAACAGGCAGAAGAAGGCGTGGCAGACCCCATAAAGTATATATATTCTTGATCAGGATGACGAGCTGAGTTGATCTAGCCATGTCCGTCTGTCCGTCCGTACTAACGCAGAGATATCCTAAACTACAAGTGCTAGAGACTTGAAATTTTACATGTATACTTGTGTATACCATACGCAGTACGAGTTTATCATATTTTTTCGATAACTCATCCCATTTCCTTTTTATCGATAACAATCGAAACTGACTTTGTTTTTAAAGCCTAGTTTGAATACTGTTACAGCTAGAGACTTCAGATTTACTGTGTAGATTTATGTAATGAATACAAAGATTTAGTTATTTACAGATTTTGGATGCCACGCCCCCTTCGGCCTAAATTTGAAAAAAACGTATATCAAGTACTAGAGACTTGTGCTTTGGCATATACACACATTCAAATGTTATTATCACGTTCTGAAAATTTGATGAAGATAGTCCCACTACAAAAAGATTTATTCAACAAACAAATTTTCATAATATAGCCCACACGGCAGCCCAAGCGCAGTAACTGCGCAGTTAGCAGAGCAATTGCTTATGCGTTCGTATGGATGCATACGTACGGGTGTGTATATGTGTTTTTGTATATGTGCATGAAAGAAGTGTAGAATTGTTGGAATCAGTACTTTGCAAGGTTCAGGGTATCTCCTAGTCGAGCAGTCTCGACTAGAGCCCTCTTACTTTTTATTTTATGATTCGTCTATGCTTAGTTGTGTCCCACTTAACATCCGCTGTTGCTGTTACTCTTGCTGCTGTTGCTGTTTCCTCTACACGGTGTGTAGAAAGATAAGGGTATTCGATTGGTAACTCACGCAAATGGTAATACATGTATCAAGGGCCTCTAAGTATGTGTGTGCATGCCCGTCGCGAAATCATATTCTCTATGCGCATCAACGCTTTCATACCTTCCCACAAATAATAGTGAAAGCGCTAACATTTTGCATGAGCATGGCAAACGCTTTAAAGAGTTCGACATGCTCTTCACTCAGGAGGAAATAAATGGGATCGTCGCGAACAAAATTCAATTTTTGTGCGCTGCTGATGTTTGAGAGACCATAGAGAGAGAGTGAGAGTGCTTCATATGAAAATGTGTTCGTTCCGCTAGCAGCGCTAGCAGCGAACTGATTTCGTCGTGCCATATTTTCAGTGTTCGCCCCTAAAACGACCGAGGCGAGCAGGCACGACTGGTTGACTGGTCTCTTCGACGAAGATATGCTTGTCTCGTCTATATGTTCTATGGTTAGTGATATTAATCAAAGTCAAACTTTTTGTTGTCTAATGTATTCAGGACAATCTTTGTTTTTTTAGTTATAAGATAAGACTTTTTATATTAAACTAAAATACAAATATTAATTTAATGAATTAAGACAAAAAATCGTTTATTTTATTTAATGGATTAAGTATTAATGATTATGAAATTGATTATTTTTTTCTCTGAATTTTCAGCAATTTTGAATGCTGGAGCTATTTTCTATGAAACCATCGATATTTGAAACCATCGGACTCAAAAAAATCGATGGACCGTCCATCGATGGTTTTGCAGCACTAGTTTTGGCTATTTCCACTAACCATGCAACACATAGACGAGACAAGTAGAATAAACTTTTTCGTGCGAAACACTACTCTTGCTGCCTGAAGAAATTGTAAAGTCCGCTTGTCGGTCTTGTGAACTGCACATACACATTTGCATGTGTGTGTATGGGATGCGATGATCAGAACTGTCGAGTGCCCGCGATTCAGTAGTTTGTCAATTTTGTATGGTTTGAATTGTAGAATGACAAAGTTAGTCGATCTCGTGGATTTTCATATCCTTTTCACACATACATATGTACCTATAGGCATTCATACATATGTACAGCATAGCAAACGCTTTGAAGAGTTCGCTAGCAGCGCTAGCAGAATTCTAATTTTGTCGCGGCATATTTTCACTGTTCGCCCCTGAAACGACCGAGCCGAGCAAGCACGAGGTTGACTGGTCTCTTTGACGCAGCTTTTTGCCGTTGAAAAACTTTGTACTACTTTTCCGGTCTATGTGTTGTATGGTTAGTGCTAGAGCTTTCTTACTTGTTTAATAGCTGATTTTCGATAATGTTTTTAGTCGGTAACAAGCAAGTGCATGAACCAAGAGCGTTAAGTACGTTAACCAGTGCACTATGGGTAAAAATACCGATATTTTGGCATAAACCTAATTTTTTTTGTTTTCGAATCCGCTAATTGATTAGTTTTTCTCATTAAGGAGATTCCAATAGACGAAAAAACAATTTTTATAAAATTTCAGGGACTGCCCCTAATGTTTTAAGCTTCGTCAAAGCACTAACCATACAACACATAGATGAGACAAGTAGAATAAACTTTTTCAACGGCGAAAATCTTTCTATGCGCTACCAGTGCCGTCGTGCCTTCTCGGCTCCGTCGTTTTAGGGGCGAACAGTGAGAGCATGGCACGACAAAATCAGTTCGCTGCTAGCGCTGCTAGCGAAACGAACACGTTTTCAAATGAAGCATGGCTATGCGCTTCTTTTCCTTATTCTCTCTCACTCTCTCTCTATGGTCTCTCAAACATCAGCAGCGCACAAAAATTGAATTTTGTTCGCGACGATCTCATTTATTTCCTTCTGAGTGAAGAGCATACCGAACTCTTCAAAGCGTTTGCCATGCTCATACAAAATGTTAGCGTTTTTCTGATTATTTGTGGGTAGGGTATGAATGCGTTGATGCGCATAAAGAATATGATTTCGCGACGGGCATGCATGCACACACTTACAGACCATTGCTACATGTATGTGCTTTTTGTTGCCTGTGTGCGAAACACTACTCTTGCTGCCTGAAGAAATTGTAAAGTCCGCTTGTCGGTCTTGTGAAGTGCACACACACATTTGCATGTGTGTGTATGGGATGCGATGATCAGAACTGTCGAGTGCCCGCGATTCAGTAGTTTGTCAATTTTGTATGGTTTGAATTGTAGAGTGACTATGAAATGAGCCCTTATGACCGCATCAGTCATTTTCGCAATAAAGAGAATAGTTTGACGCATTAAATAAACTTATTAGTTAATGTATTTCTATAACTTTTTCAGTTTGAAAATGTGTATAAAATAATTATAATTAATAGTTTTTTTTTTTCGATACCAGTAGATACGTACATTCAAAAACGTACATATGTAGGTATATTATGAATACCTATAGGTACATATGTACATATTTGTGAAAAGGATATGAAAATCAACGAGATCGACTAACTTTGTCATGGCAAACGCTTTGAAGAGTTCGGTATGCTCTTCACTCAGAAGGAAATAAATGAGATCGTCGCGAACAAAATTCAATTTTTGTGCGCTGCTGATGCACGATTGAGTTATAGTAGGTTATGCAAAGCGGTCCGTTACATTAACAGTGAAACGTCACAGTTTCAGAAAATGGTACGCGCGCTTTCAAATTTGTATGAAAATCAAGCAATTTCGACACTGTTAAGTGAATTAAAACCAGTAGACACAATAAAACGAGCTGGAATTCTAGTTACAAGTAGTATATAGATTCACGAATCGGACAATATAAGGGTTTTTGATAATTTTTGTATTCTTCGCCGTTTTCTAGCCAGTTTTTGATGAAGCAATCCCTTGACCACTTTTACTTTCGTGTAGAATGGCTTTAACTTTATTATCTAAGTTTTGTATTTGTAAAAATAAATAGTATTAATGAGTATTATACGTTCCCCATCAATCCACATATTTATAAGTACCACTTTCATTCATTATATTTATAATCTAATGGCCAAAGATTGGGTGCAGCATTCTTAGCCTCTGCCCAGGCTTCTGCAACTGGTTCAGGTAAATTATTTGTTTTATTGGGCCTTAATACTCATACTTATGCTCAGTTTTCAATTTTGTACTAAATACATAAATTTTATTTCATTCCACCGGATGTTTCCGACATGGCAGCAGGCGTGAGCAGCACCAGTATTGATGCAGCTTCAACGTGTACTATATTTGAATATGTGGTAGGTGGATGGCACAAATAAACGTTACTGATGGCTAATAGCACTAACCATACAACACATAGACGGGACATCTAGAAGAAACTTTTTTGCTCACTTTTTTTTGAGCCGGAGCACCCACACAACTTCGAATTCGCTTGTGCGCCTTACTTTTACGTGCGTTGTTCGAAAATATTCGAAAGCATAATCATTCCGCTTCAAGCGCTCGGCCGAAATGGTCGTCTTCGGAACAAAGCAATGCTATGATACATTTTTTCTTTGCTCTCTCTCTCTCTCTGCTCTCTTCTCTCTCAAATATATATATATATGTAGGCACAAGCAGCAGCTCACAAAAATTGAAATTTGTTCGCTGAAGATCCCATTTCTTCCCTTCTGAGCGAAGAGTATACCGAACTATTGAAAGCGTTCGCTATACGCATGCAAAATGTTTACGTTTTCATTATTATTTGTGGGAAGGGTATGAAAGCGTTGATGTGCATAAAGATTATGTTTTCGCGACGAGCGTGCACACACACACTTACAGTCCCTTGATATACGTATGAGCATTTATGTGCATGTGTGCGGAAATCTAGCTGCCTGTAGAAATTGTGAAGACCCACGTAGCAGTTGGTCGATCTTGTGGACTGCACACACATACACACACAGTTGAATGTGTGTGCGTATGGGCTGCGATGCTTACAATTGTCGAATATCACTTGTAAAAGCATTTGTGTGCCTGTATGAGAAATTTTAGCTGCCTGTGGAAATTGTGTAGCGCACGCATGGGATATGAACATTGGCGTGTGCCTACCTCAACTTTGAATTGCGTGAACGATTTTGGTTTACAATTGCAGAAGGATAGTTCAATTATAGTTTATTACCTGATTTTTCAATAATCTTGGGTTTGCCAACTGAATGAATTTAAAAAATATTTAGTACCTGTTTAAACCCAACGGGCAAAAATGGGATATGCTTTTCTAACCCATGCACCTTTGCATACATATGCAGGTCAATTTGACCTTTTTAACGGATGCATCTTTTTAAAAAGGTCAATTTGACCTGCATATGTATGCAAAGGTGCATGGGTTAGAAAAGCATATCCCATTTTTGCCCGTTGGGTTTAAACAGGTACTAAATATTTTTTAAATTCATTCAGTTGGCAAACCCAAGATTATTGAAAAATCAGGTAATAAACTATAATTGAACTATCCTTCTGCAATTGTAAACCAAAATCGTTCACGCAATTCAAAGTTGAGGTAGGCACACGCCAATGTTCATATCCCATGCGTGCGCTACACAATTTCCACAGGCAGCTAAAATTTCTCATACAGGCACACAAATGCTTTTACAAGTGATATTCGACAATTGTAAGCATCGCAGCCCATACGCACACACATTCAACTGTGTGTGTATGTGTGTGCAGTCCACAAGATCGACCAACTGCTACGTGGGTCTTCACAATTTCTACAGGCAGCTAGATTTCCGCACACATGCACATAAATGCTCATACGTATATCAAGGGACTGTAAGTGTGTGTGTGCACGCTCGTCGCGAAAACATAATCTTTATGCACATCAACGCTTTCATACCCTTCCCACAAATAATAATGAAAACGTAAACATTTTGCATGCGTATAGCGAACGCTTTCAATAGTTCGGTATACTCTTCGCTCAGAAGGGAAGAAATGGGATCTTCAGCGAACAAATTTCAATTTTTGTGAGCTGCTGCTTGTGCCTACATATATATATATATTTGAGAGAGAAGAGAGCAGAGAGAGAGAGAGAGCAAAGAAAAAATGTATCATAGCATTGCTTTGTTCCGAAGACGACCATTTCGGCCGAGCGCTTGAAGCGGAATGATTATGCTTTCGAATATTTTCGAACAACGCACGTAAAAGTAAGGCGCACAAGCGAATTCGAAGTTGTGTGGGTGCTCCGGCTCAAAAAAAAGTGAGCAAAAAAGTTTCTTCTAGATGTCCCGTCTATGTGTTGTATGGTTAGTGCTAATAGTCAGTTAACTGTGTCCATCAACCATTCCATCTAACGTATTGGCCATTTTGGCCATATCGTTGCTACTGTCGAAAGCCACCCAGTTATTTCCATTATCTACTTAGTGTTTTTATTGCAAGGTAATCAAATTAGTGATTGACCATTTTTAAGGTGAAATTTGCTTATATATAGTAAATTTTGGTTGTTTTGGACCACTTGGCGGATCTCTGCTGGAGTGCCCGCCAAGTTTCAGCTGGGATAACAGAGCACAAACTGAAAATGTGACGTCACAACAGTCTGTTAGTTAACATTAGAAGTAACGGGACTGGTCTTTGCGCAACCTACTGTGTCTTTTAACAGTGCTGCTGATGTTTGAGAGACCATAGAGAGAGAGTGAGAGAGAATAAGGAAAAGAAGCGCATAGCCATGCTTCATTTGAAAACGTGTTCGTTTCGCTAGCAGCGCTAGCAGCGAACTGATTTTGTCGTGCCATGCTCTCACTGTTCGCCCCTAAAACGACGGAGCCGAGAAGGCACGACGGCACTGGTAGCGCATAGAAAGATTTTCGCCGTTGAAAAAGTTTATTCTACTTGTCTCATCTATGTGTTGTATGGTTGGTGGTCAAAGTGAGCTGATTCAGGGTTGCATGGTGAATTGAAAAAAGTGCGGGAAATCAGTCTTAGCTTTCGAAGTAAACAAACCGTTGCAATTAAAATTTACGAAAAAGTTTAACTATGGAAAGTCTTTCTAATGGTACTATAAATAATATGTTTTAAAAGATTTTGTGCTATTTGTGTTTTATTGTGAAATCGTCCCATGTGTTGCTAACTGTATTTTCAGCCGTAACCTTAAAAATATTTGTGTGTTTCGTGGAAGATAACTTATAACATTAAAGTCCATTGTGAAATGTTTAACTAACATGGTATTCACTAAACTATTCTTAATCAAATGCTATAAAGGTTTTTTTCTCCTTTTGGCTCCATTTGGCCAAATATCGTATGTTGCAGATACATACGAGATTAGCAATTCGATTTTGTTAGAAGTTTGGAACACCAACAATAGGCAAGAAAGCGCTGTTAGATTTTCGAACGCATAAGTTGAATACAAAAATATAATCCAAAATAAATATATTTAGCACATTATTAAGTGTATATTAACTTTAAAACATATATTATTTATGAAATTGCTTGCAATCGTATTGATATTCTGAGGCCAATAAATGACACGTATGAGGGCGAATATGGGGGTGTAGCCAAAATAAAAAATAAAAAAAACCGAAATTTTGTATTAATATTCTTAACGTGTGTGCAAATGTTCAAGGCTCTATCTTTAAATTTACAGTTAATGCCAAAATATCGGTATTTTTACCCATAGTGCAGTGCCTTATATTTTTTAGCAGCATCTCCAAATCCCAAACATGTCTTAACCGTCAGTATTATCTTTGTGCATGCAAATTCAGTACGCACCACTTATTAGTCCTTATTACCGCTAAGATCTGAAAAACAGATTTCTAATGCCATGCTCATCCATTTAATGATGATGAAAGCGGACGCTGACACACGCTCTAGATGTAAAGAAAATCTCGAACACAACAAACTTTCATTGTGACAAGATTGTAAAGACGGTATCAACACTTAACTGATAAAGAAGCGTCATTTGCAACTAGTCCAAGTCGTAAAGTAATTTTTGACTGTAAGAAAAGAATTGGGAAAACTTTACTGGCTGTGGCTCAGCCAAGTCTGTCACAGGGTCCTAAATGCGTAGTTTGTAAATAGAATGATCATTTCATTCAGTCGTGTTCCTCGCTCGAAGCAATACCATGCCATAAGCGATTTAAATTCGCAAACAGCTATTCGCTTTGCATAAATTGAAGACATTTAGTAGCTGCTTGCAAATCAAATGACGAGTTTGCGCTAGCCCACACCACGCCATGCTGCATAGATACAGATCTGAGGCTGTCCTTCCTTCATTTCGTCACAGATCTCATCTGTTAGTCATAGTGGGGTCGCTTAAGATCAAGCTCTGTTGGCAACAGCAATTTTTAAAATAAAGGATCAATCTGGATCTTATTAGTTAGCCAGAGTACTCTTAGACTACGGCTTTCAAGTAAACTTCATAGCTGAAGAACTAGCAAAGCAGTAAAAGCTAAAGAAGCAGAGATCAGGAATTCAGTTGTTCGACATTGCTAACTGTCAGTCAACTGCTCATCCCAAACGGACGTCACAGAAATTATGACAGACATGTTACTTTCCATACCGTCGTACCAAACAGAAGCTTACTGAGCAGATCAATGTGCCTGCTAGCGTAAACTTACCTGATCCTCAGTTCAACAAGCCACAACGTATAGACTTGCTGCTCGGTGCTGATATCTTTTTTGATGTATTAAGAGAAGGTAGAATAAAGCGACCTAACAACAGTTCAGCAATCTTTGGTTGGATTGCCTCTGGTTGATGCCGTCTGGGACAGCGACTGCTCTATTCTTAGCAGATCGATGTTTAAAACTTTTGAGCGACTTGCATGCTTCCACTCTTCCAGCGGCTGCAAGGTCCTTAGCTCAGGATTTTGATGACGATGACTTGTTGACAAGAGCAAAATGAATAAGCAATGGGGGGTCCGAACACTCAGCCACAGTCATGGGGGACGATTTTGACTTCGTCCTTGGGCTGCTAAAATTTCACGTCAAATAGAACTTGAGTCCCAGCGCAATTTGCAATATAGGGGGAAAAGCCCACTGATTCGTAAAAGATTTTTGATTGATTGATTCCAACGGCTGCAAGGTTCTCAGCGCAGGATTTTGATGACAATGATTTGTTGACAGGAGCAAAGAGAATAAGCAATAGACCAATTCTGAGCCGTACAAGCTCAGTACTATGTACACTAGACTTAAGGGTTGAAATTATGCATGAGTCTGAGTATAAAAATCTAGGCTCAGAAGAATGAAAATCAATACCAATCGAGCACAACTGGGAACTCGTCATCGAACAAAACGGCGCTTGACTTAAATCGCATTATAACCAATTTTATGAACAATTGAAAATTCAATAAAAATGGAAAACTTTATATATTCTTGATCAGGGCGACGAGCCGAGTCGATTTAGCCCTGCCCGTCCGTCCGTCCGTATGTATGAACGCGTCGATCTCAGAAGATATAAAAGCTGGAGACTTTGAATTTGTTTTCGTAGGTCCGTATATTGAACGCGCATATCAAGTTTGTTTCAAAAAATCGATAACTATCCCCGTTTTTTGTTATCGATTAAAAACCTTATCGAAAATCAATTAAAAAATTATATTTTCTTCATCTTTAGAGCTAGAGTCTCCAAAATTTTGTTGTCATATTTCACCCCCAGCGTTTTCCACAAATTCTACTTTATTTTGAAACTTGGGATATATGTATGTATATTCGAGTTGACAGCCCAAAATCAATAAGATATGGCGTATATACTTACGCCCATTAAGGGTGTGGCAAAGCGGGAAAAACTGAATTTTGTACAGCTTTCGATTTGGGAACTTATGTATAGAGTCTACAAATTTAGATTGTGTATTTAATACACTTTTAATTTGATTAATGCCGTTGCAACTATAGCAAATGTATGAGTTAAAAAACTCTTTTTTCTATAACTTAAAGTTAAAAACTTAATATGTAACTACTTAACTTATATTTTCTTCCTCTATTAACTTGCCAAAATATATGATGGTGATTTAGCCAGTGTGTATTTACTTCTTTTTTTTTTAGTTAATATGCCTATTCATAAGATTTTATTTATTAGTCTAGCAACTGAGAAAGGTTTGTGGTTATATTAATAGTATATGTATATGTATATGTATTCGATTTTATTATTTGCAGGGCTCAATGACAACAAATAATATATATATATATATATTTAAATTGTTTTCATCTTTTACAAAAATATACAGTATATTTTTCGCTTCATTACTATAATTCATATGGAGGTGACTCCGTTTTGTCGTTTAAGGCATATTGTGTTTTTAAGTTTGGTGAACTTTTTTAAATTTACTTGTACTGCGCTTTCAAATAAATGGAAAATATAATTTAATATCAATTGAATTAATGAATGCAAAATTTATACATAAAGTAGCGTACGCCAACAAATTTTACAGGCAGACAGAGAGTAAGAGATGCGAAAAACAGCAAGAAAAATAAACATAATAAAACCATGTATCTGTATATAAACAAAGATCTATAGATTTTTCTTTTAGTTCGAACAAGTTTCTCGGAATTTCGGATATTTTGGGTTCAACGCCTTAAGACGTAAGAGGGTCGGGGTAATCCACTGCGTTTTATTTGTGTAGGTTGCCGGAGACCTGACGGCTTGGGAATGCACGTTGTACCAGATGTAACTTGTCCCAGCTTTGAGCATAGTGCTTGTGTTTCGAACCCGTCATTTTTTTTCGCATCCTTTTCATTCAGACTGCCACGTGAAGATGCAGAAGACAGGCTCTATAAAGTATTATTAAGTATTATAAATTAAAGTTTTATTGAAGTTTCAAGATTTAATTCACCTCAGGTGTTTCAGATTCATGAACTTCTCTCATACTTAAACTATAATAGCCGGAAGACGGGCGGGCTAGTCCATTTCCCACAACTCGCTTGCTCGAAGCTCCAGTAGCAGTCGACGCACGCAAGGCACCGACTAACTTGGGCACTTTAAATACGGAAGTTTCATCCTATTGAAAACAGTTTATTGTTACTTGTCATGTCATGAGAAAAAATCATTTTTACACCCTCAACCCATTAAAAATGGGGAATCAGGGTATAATGGTTTTGTTAAAAGTATGAAACAGGCAGAATATTCTTGATCAGAGCGACGAGCTAAGTTGATTTAGTTCTATCCGTCTGTCTGTCCGTCCGTCTATCAGTATGCATGAGCGCGTCGATCTCAGTAGATATTAGAGCTACAGCCTTGAAATTTGTTTTTATAGATCCGTATATTTCACGCGCATATCGAGAATCAGCTAAAAATAAGTAAGAGTGCTCTAGTCGAGACTGCTCGACTAGGAGATACCCTGAACCCTGCAAAGTGCTGATATTCCAATCATTCTACCTTTCTTTCATGCACATATACAAAATGACATGCAGAAGTCAGATTTTCGATTGTTATCGATAAAAAAGAAATGGGATGAGTTATCGAAAAAATATGATAAACTCTTACTGTGTATGGTATACACGAGTATACATGTAAAATTTCAAGTCTCTAGCACTTGTAGTTTAGGAGATCTCTGCTTTCATACGGACGGACGGACGGACAGACGGACAGGGCTAGATCAACTCAGCTCGTCATCCTGATCAGGAATATATACTTTATGGGGTCTGCCATGCCTCCTTCTGCCTGTTACATACATTTTCACAAAAACAATATACCCTGATTTCCCATTTTCAATGGGTTCAGGGTATAAAAAGAATATTTCCTACATATTCAGAAGTACGGTCTTCGTATTAAAAATACAGATTCATATATATTTTATAGAGTACGAATTTTGGTTATTTTCTATACTCAAAACCACCACCTTCCCTACAAATTTTAAAAACCGTATTTGCTTTGGCAAATACACACATTTGAATGTTAATATTACGGTCTGCAATTTTTATGAAGATTGTCCATCTACAAAAAAAATTGTTAAGCAATTAACTTCCCATAGTACGCCCACACCGCAGCCGATGCCTGCTAATACGTGCGTGCGAATATGTGTGTGCATGTTTTGATCCTTGTATAAGCAGAAACGAAGCGAAGAATTACTGAAATTGATATATCAGTTCCTCGAAGGGTTCAGGGGATCTCGTAGTCGAGCAGACTCGACTAGAGCTTTCTTACTTGTTTATTATACCCTGAACCCATTGAAAATGGGAAATCAGGGTATAATGGTTTTGTTAAAAGTATGTAACAGGCAGAAGGAGGCGTGCCAGACCCCATAAAGTATATATATTCGTGATCAGGCGACGACTTGAGTCGATTTAGCTCTGTTCGTCTGTCTGTCCGTATGTATGAACGCGTCGATCTAAGAAGATATGATCTAGAGACTTGAAATTTTTTTTAATAGGTCCGCATATATAGCGCGCATATCAAGTTTTTTTTTTTTTTTTTTTAAATCGATAACTGCTCCCGTTATTTTGTTATCCATTAAAAACCTTATCGAAAACCAGTTAAAAAATTATATTTCCTACATCTTTAGAGCTAGAGTCTCAAAATTTAAAATGTAGATTTATATGTATTTTTAAGAATTTCGGGTTTTGTCATATTTCACTCCCCACCCCTCAAAGTACCTCTTCACTACAAGTTTGCAAACTGTATTTTAAATACTAGAGATTTTTGCGACGAACGAAGAATTATTGAAATATTAGTTGCTGGAAGGGTTTAGGGGATCTCGTAGTCGAGCAGTCTCGACTAGAGCTTTCTTACTTGTTTTATATTTGTGTTACACACCTCGTTCTGTTGACCTGCTCGAAAGATACTCGACAGTTTGCTTACTTGAATGCTGGTTATTTTCAAGGCGTCACCTAAACTCTGACGAGGTGGCAACTCCTCAACAGATCCATCAGCACCCATAGAGTTACAAATGTTTGAGGACAAGTTATGAAACGACTTTGACTTAATGCCCATTGGACTTTTTACTCCATCTTCAGCTTTTGGCACTGTTTCCGTCGTTGTTGCCTTTGAGGATGCAGATAATACAGCATTCAGACCGCCAGCAGATGTTGCTTTGCTCACAGTACTGAGCTTTTGCAAACCACTAATGTAGCGTGGCCGAGATAGGGAACGTGGCTGAGATCGCGGATACTGCCCACACTCGGGTACCGAATGCGTTTGGTATTGTTTTTGCATCAGCAAGCTTTTCTCTTTTGGCTTTTTGTAGGTCAAGTAGTTTTTGACGCCGTCATTGTTTTCTGAACCATTTATGTTTCCAAGAGATTTTTGATCGAGCCGCGAAAGCCGTTTTTGTGGCGATTGTTGTCGATCCATTTTAGCTGAATTTAATGACTCAAACTGGGGCTCTTCATCATCAATACAGGGCACAACAATGTAACCCTCCTTCTTGTCAGTAGCTCGCATTTCGTTAGATATTTTGATGGTTTTAAAACGCTCGCGATCTCTAGAGCGGCGCTCAGCCATTTTATAGCTAAGCGATTCAGGTTCTGTCGTCATCTGGGTTTCTTCCGCTTCCATGTCCACCACATGCTTCTCAGCCTCGAGTAGTGGGATGCATACCCCCAATGTATTTTCTGGCTCCTTTTCCCGTCGATGGACTATAAAAGATGTAGAATTGCAACTGGTGGTACTGGCATCGCTGTCGTGCATTGCATTCAACTTCACATCGTCATAGAGGCGACTACGTCGGCTAAGTAAACGTTCACTGCTGCTAGATGATTGGCTATTACTTTGATTTTGACTATTCATTAAATGCGACTTTGACGATGAAGGAGTGTCATGCGCCAAATCCACTATTTCTTGCTGCTGCTCAGATTGAAAAGGTTGCTCATCTTTCTGAAAGCGACGCTTAATACTGTCCAATGATTTTTTAATTTTTATTTGCTCTGCATTGAGAGTATTTACTTTTCCAAGCTCAGCGAGTATATTTTCGAACTGCTCTTCATCACCCTGATGAGCAAGCAGCTCCACTTCTGCCTCGGCTAAATCCAAGACGCACTGCATCTGGAAATATTCTTCAGACTTGTCGTAGGTTGCATCAGTGACTGGTTGTTCGATTTGCTCAAGCAAATGCATTGTATCATGCACAAACTTTTTGCCATCAAAGCCATCAGGAGCCCCTCTAAGTTGAAGATCCTTCAATACTGCCCTTGGTGGTTCATATGTATGATTTAACTGTTGCCTGCAGCTGTAGCTTTTGTTTGGCGTTATACTGCTCACTATGGGAGATATGTTTACTATTTCTTCGCGGCTTCTGTGTGTCGGCGTGTAACTAGTCACCTTATTGTTGCTGTTATTGTTATTATTTTGATTTTTGTTGTTATAGTTGTATTGACAACGGGTGTTTATAGTCGTAAGTGGCGTAGATTGCATCTGAATTATAGAGAATTTAGTCTCAATATTCTCAGGTGTATCGCAACGAGCTGCTTCGGGCGTAAGGCACCCTTCGGTAAAAGTACTGTTCACCTGCCGACCCGCAAGTAGGTGTGTTTCATTTAGCACCGCAATTGGCCGTTTAAACGCGATATTCGTCTCCCCTTCACTTTGCGATTCTATTGTTGTACGTGAAGTGAGGCTATCTACCAGATTAAATGTAGTATCACCAATCAACTCCTCACCCATTGATTGTTGCAGTAACTGTACTTCATTTGGTGTAGAGACACTATCAGTGCTATTATCCATTGTGCTGCAACCGGATGTGGTTTTGCTTAATGGTATCAGTGAAATATCATCAATTTGGCCAATATGCGAGTCTTTAATTAGTGTGCCATCACCGGATATGCTAAGTGATTCGAGAACTTTGCGATCCCTAATCATTTCGCTCAGAGTGTAGCCTACGTCCTTGATTAACGTTGTCATTGTGGACATATTGTGATCCCTTGTTGGATTTGTATTAGTTGGTTCCAAACTATGGATCGATTGTAAAAAGTTTAGATTTGTAAAGTCAGCTGAGCTGATAAGCGAACTATTCATGCATCCGTTGTTTATTGATGTGCATATGGACGATGGAGGCGACGTGTCCTGCAGAAAAGATTTATGCATATTTGTCACAAGTCCTCCAATTTCCAGACTTAGCATCGGCGATGCAGAATTTTTTGTTGATATAGTAACATTTTCTGTTTGTGTCTGCATAAAGAATTTTAAATGATTTAGTTATGTGAATTCATATAACCTAAAAGTCGTTTTAAAATATTATCATTTGCAAATATAATTATTAAATAATTTTGCCATTTTACAGTAATAAAGTCATATATTTTTCACCGAGAATAGTTGTTTATTAGTAATATTTAGGATAGTTAAAAAAAGCATAGAATTCTAAAATACTATTAATTTGTTATAATACAATGGAATGGATTCCTTGCTGTTATCATTGATATTGAGACAATTTTTTATTTTTATTTTTTGTGCTTACGCCTTAATTTTTTTAAATAAAATCTATACTCTGATCGTCATTCAGGTAAGCGCCTCTTTTGTGCTGATTTCCCATTTTCAATGGGTTCAGGGTATAATGGTATTGTTAAAAGTATGTAACAGGCAGAAGGAGGAAAGTATATATATTCTTGATCAGGGCGACGATTTAGCCCTGTCCGTCTTACTTTATGGGGTCTGCCATGCCTCCTTCTGCCTGTTACATACATTTTCACAAAAACATTATACCCACTCCCGACTAGGGTTTCATATTTGTTTTCTCATTTCTATACGGATTACCGGTATTATATTATATGGTATAAATTTTTACAGTTGCATATACGGATTAACAATATTATATATGGTATTCTTATTTTTGATAACATCAATAAAAATTATTAAATAAATTTTCACTTACAAATTGTGTGTCCATTTTTTCTGCCGCTTGTGATTTGCGTTTGGGCCTCGTAAATGTTTTTGAATTATGTTTGTATGCTTGATATCAAAATATATGTAAATACATAAATTAGATTTAATTGATATATCACAAGAATTAAAATTAGATCGGGGTAGATTGTCTAAACTAGCAAAGCGAAGATTTTAAATTGATGTTGAGCGTCCTGTTTTTCCTCATATATTTTAGTCTGATTTGTTATTTATCAAAAACAGCTAATGAAAAGACTTATGTTGCCAAAAATCCAACGAAACGTATCTCAACACTTTTGATTATTTCGTTTCATTTAAACACTTTTTAATCGAGGTATGCTGAAAAATCGTTGTGTACATAAACTTTTTTTGCTGACTGTATGTATGTAGACATACCGGACTCGACGTTAGTGCTTAATGTGAATTTGAACCCCAGAAATTGTAAAACCACTTAAGTGAGTTGCATTACTTAATTGTTTTAATTAATTATTGCTTGCAATAACATTGACTACATATGAGCAATAGCATTAAAAACAGTTAACACGCTGCCCGTGTACACCCATTATTAACCTATGTATGTACATACTTAAGGCATTTACGAATCTGCCTGTAACACTACTTAAAATGGTCTGCATATATATATATGTATGTACATATGTAAATACATATACGGATATCGTTGTTTGACATTCATATATATATATATATATATATATATATATATATATATATATATATATATATATATATATATACATTTTTTTTTTATTTTTTTTTTTTTTTTATTTATGATATTTGTACGTACCTTCTCCATTATTCGGCTGTAAATGTTGTTGCAACTGCTGTTGATTATTTGTTTTCCATTGGTGAAGAATATTTGATATATCATCGTGCGTTTTATCTGCCAGAAAACTAAAATTTTGAAGACAAACGACCGTAAGTATTTTTGGTTCTAAACTAACCGCAAATGCAAATACAAATGGTTTCAACATACATGTATGAATCATCTTTTAATGCCTCATCAATGTCCAATATATCCATTTCCTGGTTAAGCGCGGTATTTTCTTATAGCTTTATTGTATTACCTGGAAGCACGATAAACATTTACTCTCTCGTCGGTTTTAGTAAATTGCATGTTTTATTTTAGCTATAAGCGCAAGTGGTAGAAAAACAACTGCATCCAAAAAATATGCATTGTATACATTGACAATATTTTAGAGTGCTTATATATTATATTCTTTTAAATTCACCGTTTTTATAAATAGGCAGTGGTATGCAGTGCGCATACTATCTTTAACGACAGACAATTATCGGCACAGATAAAAGTAGCAGGGATGCATTTGATAGGGGCTCCGTATAATAGAACCAGTAATGTATGGAATTATCAGTTCTCCATCACTGTTACAAGACTCAAAAGCTGGTAAACTATCGATGGCACTATCAAGGTATCGAATTTTCACCTTCCTGCGCCACTATCGATGGTCGAGAGTAGATAGTAAGATTGTTGCCAGCTGTTGAGCTACGAAATAAGTTGGATTGCGGGAAAAAAATGGCTAAAATTTGAAAATAAATGCTGAAATCTAGGCTAGATTATTAAAGGAGTAAAATAGCTCAAAACGATGCAATATATTGAGATAAAAATATGATATATAATAATTTCCGCGCAATATGGAAACATAGTTGTGTATTCGGTCATTTGCTGACCTTTTTGTTTTTTATGTATGTTGCTTCAAATTTCAAATAAAACATGAAGTAAGAAAAAAAAAATTTATTTTGCTAAATTTTATTTTGCAAAAAACAAATGAAACCAAGTAAGCTCTAGTGGAGATCCCCTGAACCCTTCCAGGAACTAATATTTCAAAAATACGTCGCTTCATTTCTAATTACACATGCACACACACATACGCACGCACGTATAAACAGGCATGGGCTGCCATGAGGGCCAAATCACAAGTCTCAAGTATTTGAAATACGCTTTTTGCAAATTTGAAGGGGGTTGATTTTGGGGGTAGGGGTGGAATATGACAAAACCCGAAATTCTTAAAAATACATATGAATCTACGTTCAAAATTTGAAAACACTAGCTTCAAAGATGAGGGAGATAAATTGTATTACTGCTTTTTGATAAGGTTTTTAATCGATAACAAAATGACTGGGATAGTTATCGATTTTTCGAAACAAACTCGATATTCGCGTGCAATATACGGACCTACGAAAAAAATCAAGTCTTAAGCTCTTATATCTTCTGAGATCGACGCTTTAATACATACGGACGGACGAACGGACGGACAGACAGACAGACACGGCTAAATCAACTCGAATCGAGTAGCCACGCCTCCTTCTGCCACGCCTCCTTCTGCCTGTTACATACATTTTAACAATATATAATATAATTATACCATGATTTCCCAATATCAATGGGTTCAGGGTCAAACAAAAGGGCTCTAACCGAGACTTCTCGACTATGAGATACCCTGAACCCTGCAAAGTACTGATATTCCAATCATTCTACACAAATACGCATGCATCCATACGAACGCATAAACACACGCTCTTCTAACTGCGCAGTTACCAGTTACTGCGCTTGGGCTACCGTGTGGGCTATATTATGAGAATTTATTTGCTGAATAAATCTTTTTGTAGGGGGACTATCTTTATTAAACTTTCGGAACGTAATAATAACATTCAAATGTGTGTATATGCCAAAGCAAAATTTTCTAGTACTTGATATACTTTTTTTCAAATTTTGGGCGAAGGGGGCGAGGTATCCAAAATCTGTATATTACAAAATCTTTGTCTTAATCACATAAATCTACACAGTAAATCTGAAATCTCTAGGCCTAACAGTATTCAAATTAGGCTTAAAAAACAAAGTCCGATTTTCGATTATTATCGATAAAAAAGAAATGGAATGAAAGAAATGGAATCTAGGTCTAACAGTATTCAAATTAGGCTTAAGAACAAAGTCCGATTTTCGATTTTTATCGATAAAAAAGAAATGGAATGAGTTATCGAAAAATATGATAAACTCGTACTGCGTATGGTATACACGAGTATACATGTAAAATTTCAAGTCTCTAGCACTTGTAGTTTAGGAGATCTCTACGTTCCTACGGACGGACAGACGGACGGGCGGACGGACGGACAGACGGACATGGCTAGATTGATTCAGCTCGTCATCCTGATCAAGAATATATATACTTTATGGGGTCTGACATGCCATTTACACAAAAACATTATACCCTGATTTCCCATTTTCAATGGGGAACCCTGCAAAGTACTGATATTAAAGTACACATATACTAACTGCGCAGTTACCAGTTACTGCGCTTGGGCTGCTGTGTGGGCTATATTATGAGAATTAATTTGTTGAATAAATCTTTTTTAATTTGGAACTATCTTCCTCAAAATTTAAGAACGTGATAATAACATTCAAATGTGGGTATATGCCAAAGCACAAGTCTCTAGTACTTGATATACGGTTTTTTTTTTCAAATTTGTACATAAATCTTCACAGTAAATATGAAATCTCTAGATCTAACAGTATTCAAACTAGGCTTGAAAAACAAAGTCAGATTTTCGATTATTATCGATAAAAAATAAATGGAATGAGTTATCGAAAAAATATGCACGTACGAACAGCCATGGGCTGCGTGTGGGCTTACTATGGTAACTTATTTGTTTAATAACTTTTTATTGAGACGGACAATCTTTCTAAAACCTTGATAATAACATTAAAATGTGTGTACTTGTACTAGTACTTGACATACGGTTTTTGCATACTTATAGGGAAGGGGATGCTTTGGGGGGTTGGGGGTAAAATATAACAAAAATAAAAATTCTTTAAAATACAAATGAATATACCTTTAAAATTTGAAAGCTCTACCTCTAAATATGTGGGAGATACAATTTTAAAACTGATTTCGATAAGGTTTTTTATCGATAATAAAAAATAGGAGCAGTTATCGATTTTTAGACACATGATCTGCGCGTGCAATACACGGACCTACAGTTTCAAATTTTAAGTCTCTAGGTCTTATATCTTCTGAGATCGAGGCGTTCAAGCATACGGACAGATAGAAAGACAGACGGACAAGGCTAAATCGACTTTAATCCTCGCCCTGATCAAGATCAAGAATATATACTTTATAAGGTCTGCCACGCCTCCTTGTGCCTGTTACATACTTTTAACAAAACCATTATACCCTGATTTCCCATTTTCAATGGGTTCAGGGTATAACAAGTAAGAAAGCTTTAGTCGAGACTGCTCGACTACGAGATCCCCTGAACCCTTCCAGGAATTAATATTTAAATAATTCGTCGTTCCACTTCTACTTACACATGCACGCACACATACACACATACGCACGCACGTATAAACAGGCATGGGCTGCCATGTGGGCTTACTTTGGAACTCAGTTGTTTAATAACTTTTTATTTAGACGGACAATCTTCAGAAAACTTTCAGACCGTGATTATAACATTAAAATGTGTGTATGTGCCAACTCACAAGTATCTAGTATTTGAAAAACGGTTTTTGCAAACTTGTAGGGAAGTGGGTGCTTTGAGGGGTGGGGGGTAAAAAATGACAAAAACCGAAATTCCTAAAAATACAAATGAATCTACATTTTGAATTAGAAGACTCTAGCTCTAAAGATGTAGGAAATATAATTTTTTAACTGCTTTTCGATAAGGTTTTTAATCGATAACAAAATAACGGGAGCAGTTATCGAATTTTGAAAAAAAAAAAATTGATATGCGCGCTCTATATACGGACCTACGAAAAAAAACTTCAAGTCTCTAGCTCTTATATCTTCTGAGATCGACGCGTTCATACATACAGACAGACGGACAGGGATAAATCGACTCAGTTCGTCACCCTGATCAAGAATATACACGCCTCCTTCTGTCTGTTACATACTTATAACAAAACCATTATACCCTGATTTCAATGGGATCAGGGTATAAAAATAATAGCATCAACCTTGCACCATTTTTGTAAATCGATTGTTTCTCCTTTCCAACATGGTTTCTTTCAAAATCGATTAACCTCAACTAACCTACTTGAACTTAATTGTCTAATCAATGATAGCTTTTTAAATAAAATGCAAACTGATGTTATTTATCCTGATCAGTAAAGCATTTGATTCTGTTAATCATGACGTCTTAATTCATAAGCTTGATCGCTTAGGATTTCACCGCAGACTTATGTCTTGGATTTCATCCTATTTAAAATGTAGAACTCAAAGGGTATTGTTGAGGACAGCTATTTCGAAACCTGTTTTTGCCGTCTGTCCGTCCGTAGCAACGCAGAGATCTCCTAAACTACAAATTCTAGAGACTGGAAATTTTACATGTATACTCGTGTATACCATACGCAGTAAGAGTTTATCATATTTTTTCGATACCTCATTCCATTTATTTTTTATCGATAATAATCGAAAATCTGACTTTGTTTTTTAAGCCTAATTTGAATACTGTTACACCTAGAGATTTCAGATTTACTGTGTAGATTTATGTGATTAAGACAAAGATTTTGTCATTTACAGATTTTGGATGCCACGCCCCTTTCGCCCCAAATTTGAAAAAAAAAACGTATATCAAGTACTAGAGACTTGTGTTTTGGCATATACACACATTTGAGTATTATTATAACGTTCTGAAAGTTTAATGAAGATATTTCCCCTACAAAAAGATTTATTCAGCAAATAAATTCTCATAATATAGCCCACACGGTAGCCCAAGCGCAGTAACTGGTAACTGCGCAGTTAGAAGAGCGTGTGTTTATGCGTTCGTATGGATGCATGCGTATTTGTGTAGAATGATTGGAATATCAGTACTTTGTAGGGTTCAGGGTATCTCCTAGTCGAGCAGTCTCGACTAGAGCCCTGTTACTATTTTCAAATAATTTCGGGATTGCAGATAGCTTTGCAATACCTCTATAATTTGAAATATCATACCTCCCACCTTTTTTATGTTGAGGAATGATGAAGGACTCTTTCCAAATAGAAGGAAAAACAGAAGTCTCCAAGGACAAGTTAAACAGTTTTAATAAAGGAACCACTGCATTCTTTTATAACACAGCTTGGAATGTTATCATCGCCAGGAGAAGAAGATGATATCAATGTCTGAATGGCTGAAGCTAGAGAATCAAGGGAAACATTAGGAACATTGATACTATTTTTAAAATTTTTGAAACATTTGGTTTTAATATTTCTAAAGTTTGTAAGAGTCTGAGTAAACCAGGGGGGCTTAATAGAAACAGGCCTATAGAGACACAAAGGAACACACATATCAAGGATTGAGTTTAACGTATCATAGAATATGTTAGCTGCCAAAAAGAATATCAACAGAGTTATATAAAACTGACCAGTCAGTTGCATTAATTAAATTATTAAGCAAGTCAAAATTGCATTTACGATAACAGCGACGATTTATAAGAGGAATATAAGCAAAAAATTGTTGAGCATTTATGGAAAACAATCATCCCACTTTGGAGATGATGTAAATCTTCAGGCATACATATAGGGGTTGATCTGGTAACATTAATGTTAATGCCAGATTGCATTAACAGGAATTGCTCCTCCCGCACGTAGCCATGCTATGCTATTAACAGCATTATGTTAATAGCATAACTCCAACACCAGTTCTCCTACTGGTTCTTGGTACTAGCATCCCGCTGAGTACTGGTATATATACATACACACTAGTACACACTTACTTACTTTCTGGCACTTCTACACATATAAGAACGCAATAAAGACGAGGAAATTACAAGCCGGTCTTTTGTATTTATTTTTGACGCCACCTCTACAAACATTGGTCCTTCGAGCCGGAGATCATCCACCCAATCACATCAGCGTTCCACAGGCCGTCGAGATAAGTACCCCATATGTGCACAAATTAGTACATATTTACATATATTGGCACTTCTGATCCGCCATATTTCATTGTGTTAAAATATGTACTAATTTTTCAATATATTACTACGTGCCTATATGTATATATCCTTATATATATAGATACATATATATAAAGCTGTGTGTTTAATAACTATATTTTTATTTATTTTATATTTTAACTATAACAGCCATCGCTGGTATTTTCAACTTGTCCGTTCGTTTGCTTACTTGATACTAAAAAATGTTTATCGGCTTATCCGATAATTGATCTCAATACAGCTATTCATTTGCCGATAACAATTAAAGCTACAACTTATGATAACAAAAGACAGATGTGCTAGATAACAAAAAATGTACTTAAAAATGACAAATGGTTCTTCAACATCCCGGCTCCCCCTGAAACTCTGTTTCTGAATGTGGAAGGGCTGCAATCTTCGTGATGGGTCGTATGGTCTCTCCAGAAACGACCTTGAGCTTAATTCCTGTTGCCAACGTTTCCAAAATCCTTGAAGCATTGCCTGAATGTGTTGCCAATATCCCAAGCGATTGGTTGGCACCTCTGTGTAGCTCCCATCTGGAACTGCAGTGTATGTCCGTCCGATCAAAAAATGCGCTGGTGACAAATATCCAATTTCTGTGTCTGAAGTTGCGCATAATGGACGGGAGTTCACGACTGCCTCTATCTGTGTAAGAAGTGTGCGCATCTGCTCAAAGGTAATCACTGTGTTTCCGATCACTTGCCGCAAGTGTAGCTTCAAGGAAGTGTAGTGTAGCTTCAAGCCACCCCAATGTGGCGAATATGGTGGAATGAAATTCCATTTGATGCTTTGCTCCGCCAATATCCTTGCTACCACTTCATTATGCTCGCGTGAAGTATGTAGTTGCAACATCTCGTTTAATGCGCGCTTAGCACCGACGAAGTTACGCCCATTGTCGCTATACATTTCTGCAGGCTTCCCACGGCGGGCCATAAAACGTCTGAGGGCTGCCAGGAAAGTATCTGTGCTTAGGTCTGTTGCCAATTCTAGATGAAGTGCTGATGTCACCATACAGACAAATAGACAAATGTAGCCCTTCTCTTTACGCGGATTGCGTCCTTTGTGTACCTTTAGCAAGATAGGTCCAGCATAATCGACTCCAGTGTGCTCGAACGTATAGGCCTGTCGCACACGAGTGGCAGGTAAGTTAGCCATAAGCTGTTGTGAAGTGTGATGACGCTGCTTGAAACAGTTTAGGCATCCATGCGTAATTCGTCGGATGAGGTTTCTGGATCCAAGTATCTAGTACTTCTGACGAATTATGGCAAACATTGCCGAAACTCCAGGATGAAGGTTGAACTGATGCTCATGCTTCAGTAACAGCTCAACTAGTCGATTGTGGTTAGGTAGTACAATCGGGTGTTTGGCATCTCTAGATAGGTAAGAGTTCTCTAAGCGTCCTCCAACTCGAATAAGGCCATCCTGGTCAACAAATGGAGCTAGCTTGCTCAACTTGGAACGGTGCTGCAGCGGTTGCTTATTCAACAAACGCTGCCGATCAACATCAAATACGTTTTGCGCTTGCTTTAGGCAAACCTTTCGTGCTGCGTCAATTTCATGAAACATCAAGGCAGCTGAATGGAGTGGGCTCCTTGATCGGACGCGATGTACAAAGCGTTGAACGTATGCGATGATTCGAATCAGTTGCAGCCATGATGATACTCTAGTAAGTAGAAGGTCAAAGGGCGACGATGCCGTTTCCTCCCTTGACGTCAGAATATTGGCCTTGAATTCCGCTTCCGCTGCTGGCGGCACGATAGAGCAGCAGAATTCTGATCGCCGCAGCATCTCTAAACACTCCTTAGCATCATGTAGCCAGGAGGGTCCTTTCCTCCATAGGTCATATTTTAGAAGGTCACCGGCAAGCATTCCTCGTGACGCACAATCCGCAGGATTTTCCTTGGTACTCACATGCCTCCAAGCGTCCCGTGGAATTGCCTCAAGTATTTCTGCCGTGCGATTGGCTACGAACATCTTCAATTTACATGGTTGATTGGACAGCCAGGACAACACGATTGTAGAATCGCACCATGCATATACCTTCACTTCCTTCTTGCCAAGACTAGCTTGAATTGACTTAAGTCAGTAGTAGAGCTCCACACAGCTCGAGGCGTGGCAGCGTTTTTAGTTTTAGAGGTGCGACGCGAGTCTTAGCAGCAACAAGATATACTCCTATAGTGCCATCACTATATTCAACCCTGCTGTAAACGACCGCAGCATAAGCCTTAAGTGAAGCGTCTGAAAATGCATGTAACTCAATGTGATCCATGTGACTGTCCATGAAGCGGGGTATCTTGAGCTGTTGTAGCGACGAAATGTCCTTGCGATACATCTGCCAAGAGTGCGCCTGTTTCGTCGGGAGCTCAGAGTCCCAATCCAAATCAAGCAACCAAAGTTCTTGGAGCAGAATCTTGAACTGGACTACCACTGGCGACAAAATGCCAAGAGGATCAAAAATGTGTGCTACATCGGATAGCACTTGTCGCTTTGTACAGCTTGCATTCTCCGATAAGATAATGTTGTATGCAAGGTTATCTTCTCCAGGATTCCAGTGTAGTCCTAGTACCTTTGATGTTGCTGTTGATATGTCGACCTTATTGCCTTGCGCAGTCCTCAGTCGTGTGCTATTTGAGATCCATTTTCCCAATTCCAATTGTGCACGTGACATGAGTGCGACCAGCTCAATTTGAATGTTAATAAGTTCCTCCTCTGTCATGGCTCCTGTTAATACATCGTCCACATAGAAATCCTCAAGCAGTATCTTAGCTGCTATAGGAAACTCATGCTCGTGGTCCTTGGGGAGTTGTTCTAAAACCCTGACTGCCAGGAATGGCGCAGACGCAGTCCCGTATGTAACTGTGCAGAGTCTGAAGTGTTTCAACGGTGCTGAAGGATCTTCTCTCCATAATATTCGTTGAAAATTCTGGTGTTTAGGTGCAACCAAAATCTGTCTAAACATCTTCACTATATCTGCCGAAAACACATACTTGTGCATTCGAAACCTCATGCATACGTTGAAAAAATTGTGTTGTATACATGGACCAATATGAAGTGCATCGTTTAGAGACCTACCATCTTGGTCTTGGAATGAGCCATCAAATACCACACGCAACTTTGCACCTAGCACTGGATGATGCGGCATGTAGAAAACCGTCTTTGAAGTGGCGCCGTCATCTGCATCCACCTCCTTCATGTGGTCCAGTTGTATGTACTCCCTCATGAATTGTACATACTTCGATCTTAAAGCGTCATCTTTCAGTAATCGCCGTTCAACTGCCAAGAAGCGAGACTTGGCTCCTTGAAAGGTGTCTGCAAACTCTGGGCTCTTTTGCTTAAACGGTAGCTCGACTATGTATCTCCCTTCAGCATTACGGGAGTGTGTTTGGACGAAATGTGTCTCCACTAAATCATCTTCTGCATTTGCAGACGTAAACGATGGAACTTCCTCCAGTTCCCAAAACCTTTGTAGCAATGCGTTGATGTCCATGGTAGCTAAGAGTGACGTCGTTGTAGGACTACCTTCTCCTCCGACTGATGTGATGATCCATCCAAATATTGAATCAATTGCGATTGTGTTCCCCTGGACATTACACAACTTATCTCCAGTAAGAACCGTCCAAATGTGATCGTTACCAAGCAGAATGTCGATTGATGCGTTGGTATTGAATGCGGCATCTGCTAGTGTGCGGCCGCCAAATATAGATAGGTCTAGTGCGTTTATATTTTCTCTCATCAGTGTCGAAGTAATGTTTCCAAGCACATGTGCCTTGACCTCAAGAGATGCATCTGACACTCGAGACTTGATGTGTAGTGAACAGAGCCCTCTTGTCGTTTCTGCCTTTATAGATGAGATTCCAGATATGGAGATGCGAGAGTGTGAACGGGTCAGACCCAATGTCTGGATGCACCGTTCCGAAACGTAAGACAACTCCGAGCCGCAGTCCAATAATATGCGGCAGACAACTTCTTGTCCTCGAGAATTACGCACATATACCTGCGCCGTTGGCAGTGTACTTCTCATAGTTGCACCTTTGCCACCTTTCAAAGTATTCATGGCGTTCGTCAGTGCTACTACTGTGCTAGCACTTGGTGCCTCTTTTGACTCATCCTTCTGGTGCTGCTGTGGCTCAGCCTTGTACGTAGTACTACGTTGGTCGAAATGCAAAAGTGAGTGATGTCGGCGCTTGCAATGCTTACAGGATGACTTCGATGTACAAGCGCTCACTCCATGACCAGGTCTCAAACAATTAAAACACATGTGTTTGGACTTTGCAAAGGCATATCGTTGCTGAGTAGACAGGTCCAAGAACTGTGAACATGCCATTAATGCGTGTTCCTTGTTGCACTTTGCACAGCGCTCTAAAGTGGCGAGTAGCGCATGTGCGTTCCTGGTACCTCTGTCCTGTCTAGGTTTGCTGCTTGTCTGAGTTGCAGATTGGCTAAGCTCCAGCCGATCACAACGTGTATCCAGGAACTTGAGAAACTGCGTTACCGTAGGATTTACCATATCTTGACTCTTTTCATACCATTCACGACGTGTGGTGTCATCAACCTTTGCGAGGAGCAAATAAATCAACCAACAATCCCGATCCGTTTGTCCAGAAGCGTCTAATGCCCGAATTACAGTACCAGCTTCGTTTGTTAACGATCGCAGCGATGCTGGGTTGTGATCCGCAACCTTGGGCAGTCCAGTAAATGTATCCAACAACAAGTTCACCAAATAGCGCGGCTTCTCGTACCGATCAACTAATGAATTCCAAGCTATTTTATAGTTGGCATCGGCTAAGGGCAGATGCTGGATAAGTTTTGCAGCCTCTCTCTTTAAACAAGATTTTAGGTGATGATACTGAATATTTGTTAACGTTGTCTTGCTGTGAACGGCACTGTCAAATAGACCCTTAAACGCGTGCCATTCCTTATAATCTCCATCAAATGGCGCGATATGAATCCGTGGCAGTTCCCAATCCTTCGTTGGTGGTCCCGCTACTTGCTGTGAGCCTGACGGTGACTCGTTATCCACCTGCTGTGGTAGCAGTCGTTGAATTATATGATCCATAGTCTCATCTGCTGCATTTGTTGCATTTGCATCTGAGACTGTTGCTGCATTTGTTGTAGAATGCCTTGGATAGGCGATTCATCCCTTTCACCAAGCACATTAGATGTGGTATTGGACTCCACCAATTTGCGGGGTTTGTACTCAGCATGTAGTGCCTTAAGAAGGGCACAAGCTCGTTCATAGCGCTCCTCATATATATTGTTGTCACTTGTTGGATCCACATATCCCTGAACTTCTTCATATTTCTAAAGTTCATCGCCAAGGTTGATAAACTGCTTCCAAACCTGAACCAACGTGTCCAATTTTGTATCAATGTCAAAGAAAGTGCAGCCATCAGGTGGATGCTCTGCATATCCAGAAATACGGGTGATTGATGCCTTCAATCTACCTCTGGCTCCCAGCAAAGTACGTATATTTTCCATTGCAGCTTGCTGCGTTCCAGCAGCCAATCCAAGTTATTGTCCAAAGTAGACAGGTATCAACGTAATGTGGTGCAAATGCTGCGTCTCTAGCAGCAAAGCACAACAACAAAACACGGCACTTCCAATAGTGCGCTGAGAATTACGTATGATGCCAAATATCGATACGTAATTCCAAGAATGTGCAAATGCTGCGTCTCTAGCAGCAAAGCACAACAACAAAGCACGGCACTTCCAATAGTGCGCTGCGAATTACGTATGATGCCAAATATCGATACGTAATTCCAAGAATGTGCAAATGCTGCGTCTCTAGCAGCAAAGCACAACAACAAAATGCGGCACTTCCAATAGTGCGCTGTGAATTACGTATGATGTCAAAAATCGAATACGTAATTCCAAGAATGTGCAAATGCTGCGTCTCTAGCAGCAAAGCACAACAACAAAATGCGGCACTTCCAATAGTGCGCTCTGTATATCCAACAACTCCAAATTGAGTATCCAGTAGCAATGCCCAACGGCTCCGGCTCGAAGGACCAATTTTATGTTTAATAACTATATTTTTATTTATTTTATATTTTAACTATAACAGCCATCGCTGGTATTTTCAACTTGTCCGTTCGTTTGCTTACTTGATACTAAAAAATGTTTATCGGCTTATCCGATAATTGATCTCAATACAGCTATTCATTTGCCGATAACAATTAAAGCTACAACTTATGATAACAAAAGACAGATGTGCTAGATAACAAAAAATGTACTAAAAATGACAAATGGTTCTTCAACACTGTGTTAAAATCCGTACACAAGCATGTTCATTTCCCAACTAGCTGTTGCCGCTATTGCATAGGTGCATTTATGTTGGCTACTGTCCACAGCTGATCCACTTGAGCAGTCATCAGGTATCGACATTCATATGTTTGGACATATATTCTTACATATATGCACCTGATATAATATATCATTTATATCACTCCATCTCGCGATCCGATTGTGAAACTAATTTGCAATTTCCATATGTACATACATGTACTATTTGCCGGCGGCATTGCGACAAATCTATGTACATATGTATGTACATACATATGTATGTACGCATATATCTAAATACTCCACACTCGAATATTCATCTAATAAAAACACCAATATCCTTTGTTGTTCTTTATTAAATTTATTTTTCAACTTATAATTATTTATCACAACCACTAAGTGTAATACTTTTTATTTGTTTTTACTTATTTATGTGCCAATTGTGTCGCCGCTTGCCTCTGTTCGCGCGAACATACGCTCATTCGTATGCCTACATACATGTATCCACATGAATGCACATACGGCGCAGCAACACAATTAACATATAAACTTACAGTAAGATATTATATTATATTAATATAAATATATATAAACATATGCTACACAGCACTTATAAAATAATAAGATTGTTGAAGTAGTTGTGTTGAGTCCGATCAGCTGCTATTCCACTAGTGATGAACACAGCATTTTCGATATCTTACCGACCGCCACAATTTTGTACCGATAGTTCATGATCGTAATTCATTGCACGAATATTCGGTGACTTGTTTTTCTTAAATTCCATTTATTCCAAGTAAACGAATTTTTAATTCAACTTAACTTATTCTAATTAGGTTAATTAAATATTTTCGTTTCTTTGTTTGTTTACTTTTTTAATTAAATAAACTAACATAATAAAAAATCAATTTATCCTAATTGAACTATTTAAATTTCTTCCATTTGTTGTTTATTTATTCAAAACAAAAATTTTCGGCAAACTTAATTTATCCTAATTAAGTTAATTTGAACTTAATTTATTCTAATTAAGTCAACTTAATTCAAACTTAATTTATCCTAATTAAGTTTTTTTTTTCTGTCCGTTTGTTTTTTCAATCGTTATTTTTTCGGCAAACTTAATTTATTCTAATTAAGTTAATTAAATCTTCCGCCTCCGTTAGACTTCCGTCAACTAACATCTAATTAACCCCATGTCCGATCGTTCTAGCCGAGCGCAACTAAGTGTGCCCGCTTCGCGTTTGGTCAAGCGCAGTGGTTCTGCATCGCCAATTCCGGCCGTGAAACCGCACCTCACAAGCACATTCAAGCGCAGTCCGGTCGTAACCCATTCCAGCCCAAAACCCGCAAGTCCAAGAAAAATGGCTCTCGCCGAATTCATCTCGGCCGCGGATAGGCTCATAAAATTTGAGGCCCGCATTGACGGCCCCGGAGACTCAGACGCCACCCAGGCGGCTCAGCTCCGGGCCTTGGTGATCCGCCAAGATCGGGTCAAGACATTGTGGGAGAAAACAGAGCAGCAGTACGAGGCGTGTTCCAAGGCGCTTAGCCAGGGGGCGGGTAGTGGCGAAGTTGAGGCCATGGAAGCCAAGTTCGACAGTACAGTTTACGAGCGGTGTACGACCCAGTTGGGGATACAGATCGACGCTCTTTCGGCATCGAGTGCACCGCCCGCTCCCATGTCCGCTCCTTTCGCCTCTTCTGGAGGCTGTCGCCTTCCACCGGTTGACATCGAGGTATTCCACGGCGATTACTTGCGCTGGCTAACATTCCGTGATCTCTTCACGGCCATTTATATCCAAAACCCGAGCTTGACTCCGGTGGAAAAGTTATTCCACCTTAATGCCAAAACAGCAGGCGATGCAAACGCGTTAGTCGCAGAGTTTCCTCTAACAAGCGACGGCTTTGCATCGGCTTGGGGCTCCTTGTGTGATCGTTTCGAGAATAAGCGGCTGTTAGTCAACAGCCAGCTTAAGATCCTGTTCAACCTCTCCAAAGTCACCAAGGAATCAGGCTCGGCTCTCAGAGAGTTGCATGGCACCATTCATAGGTGTCTCACAGCAATCGAGCATTCTCAAATCTCTACGGAGAATCGGGACTGTATCCTTGTGTTCGTGTGCACATCCAAATTTCCGGAACACACTCGATCTCTCTGGGAGCACTCACTGACACGAAAAACCGAAATCCCAGCCTGGCAGGACGTTAGTCACTTCCTTAGTGAGCGTGCTCTTGCTCTCGAGGCTATGGAAGGTGATCGTTTTGTTCCAACAGTTCCAATCTCAGTTCCGAGATCAGCGAACACTGCTCCTCCCAAACGAGTCAACTCCTTCACAACGCAAGTGGCTACGAAGAGTACCATGTGCGATCTATGTTTAAAAGAGAACCATCCAATCCGATGTTGCCCTCGATTTCTTCAACTATATATCCATGAACGAGAGGTATACATAAAATCCAAGAAGCTTTGCCTAAACTGCTTCGCTAAGGGTCACCAGTTACGAGAGTGCACCAGTACTCACAACTGCTTTAAGTGCAATGGTCGACATAACACCCTACTCCATAGGGACAATAGTCCTCAGATCGCTGCTGCATCCGCAACAGCTATAGATCCGACTCCGACTCAAGTTATGTCCAACGTCCAAACGTACCTGGCAACCAATACGCGAGGTGTCCTCCTCGGCACGGCGGCGTTCAATATATGCCATTTCGGAGCAATCTATCCCGCCCGTGCTTTAGTCGACTCAGGGTCCGAAGCAACCTTCATTTCTGAGCGACTATTCCGCAAACTCAAGTTGCCCTTCACATCCGTGCGTACTCAAATTTCCAGCTTGAATCAAGCAGTTACAGCTCATGCACAAAAGCTATGCAACTTTGACATTGGTTCTCCTGTGAAACCAAGACTACGCATCGAAACTTCTGCTCTCGTCCTTCCAAATCTCGCCGGTAAACTCCCTTCGTCTCCAATTCCGCAGCTCTTATTGAAACAGCTTCCGAACTTTCAGCTAGCTGATCCCGAGTTCTACAAGAGTTCGGAAATTGATGTCGTTATAGGCGCGGATATCCTTCCGACAATTATTCAGGGAGGTTACCACCCTAACATTTGTGGATCTCTTCTAGGTCTAGAGACTGTTTTCGGTTGGGTACTGACAGGCCCACTGTCACGAACATCACCGGAAATGGTCTCCTCCTTCAATACTCAAGTTTCCGTTCCGGATGAGGCGAGACTTGAGTTTGCGACAACCTTGTCATCTACCAAAACTCTTCCATCCCGAGATCCCGACAGCACCACTACGAAAGTGAAGGTCGGTTTCAATGCGCTCTGTCCAGCATTTAATAATAACAGCCTGAATGATGTCCTTCATTCAGGCCCAACGCTCCAACCAGACCCCCGTGCTCTGTGTGCTGTCCAACTCACTTCCGTATTGTGTTCTGACGAGCAAGCAATTCACCCTCTCACTCATTCGTTCTTCCAGGTTAAGACGCCGTCATCAGAAAGCAGCAAGCCACGCGGTACCAATTCCTTCCAGTGCCGCGTGTGCAGAGGAGCCCACGGTCTCCGAAAATGCCGGCGCTTTCTGGGCCTTCCAAAGGAGAAACGGATGCGTGCGGTACTTATACATAAGTACTGCACGAACTGCTTGGCTCACGAGCACTCCGGGCAATCCTGCCGCAGCAAGGGATGGTGCAAAACGTGTGGTCATGATCACCACACGCTCCTGCATCTCCAGGGATCAGCACGTCATTCCGCCTCGACTTCTAGAGACTTCGGTATCCCACCTATGGCGAACGGCGTGCTCAGCACACCAGCTTCGAGCGCGACGTCATAATTTGCAATCCTTGCAAGGGGGGGAGTATGTTAATGCCAGATTGCATTAACAGGAATTGCTCCTCCCGCACGTAGCCATGCTATGCTATTAACAGCATTATGTTAATAGCATAACTCCAACACCAGTTCTCCTACTGGTTCTTGGTACTAGCATCCCGCTGAGTACTGGTATATATACATACACACAAGTACACACTTACTTACTTTCTGGCACTTCTACACATATAAGAACGCAATAAAGACGAGGAAATTACAAGCCGGTCTTTTGTATTTATTTTTGACGCCACCTCTACAAACAATTAATAACAGAGTAATCATTCAAATAATTCAAAACAGAGTTCATTTGAAACATAGAGAGGCTAAACAGTTCATTAAAAATTTAATGGTCTGTGGACGGAAAAATTAAAATTAGAAGTTGATGCCCAAGAAGTTTTAGGTATATTAAAGTCACCCAACACTAGAAATAAGTCACTGTCATTTATATAATCAGAAATTTCTTAAATACAAGCTTAATGTTGTGCATAAACTTGTATATCAGAAGAGGGAGGAACGTAAAAACAAGTGACAAATAGAAAACAGGATGGAAGAGTTATTTTAACCCCAATAATCTCAGCATCGGGATGTGCTTTGAAACTTATCGATTCAGAGAGGAAATCGGCCTTGACAGCTATTAAGACACCACCACCTCTGCGTATCAATCGCTCGTATCTATAATATTGAAATTATTAGAGAGAATCTCACTATTATGAACATTAGAACTTAACCACGTTTCTGTGAACGCAATGACATCATATTGAAAACTAAAACTGCTCAAAAATAGACTTTTGAGTTTAGAATTTAGGCCCCGAATGTTTTGGTATGCTAAAGACAAGTGCGGTGAAGAATTGTTCCAATTTAGTTTTTTGATTACGATTCTTCGGCTTAAATTCATGTACAACTATATGTGGAGGCCAAAACTTGGAATCACATAAGACAGAAGTGACTGTCGGCTTGTTATTCACTGTTTGAACGACAACCGGGGAAGCTTTTAATTTTTTAATGGGAATAGGAATAGAATCACTAGTTTCTATAGTACCTGTAGTTTCTTTAGTACTTGTAGCAACAGGTGTTGAAAACAACTCTATAGAAGATAGATTCGAAATAGAATCCTGAGTAGGAGAAGGAGGAGCAAGTGAGTTATGAACGAAGTAGTCTCCATTTGAATATGTGGAGGTTCAAAATTGTACTGATTTAAGATTTGTTCCACAGCTTCTATATCACTAGAAAGCTGTTTTGAAATTTTACTCAATTTTAAAAATTGAACTCTCACCGAATTATACACCAACTACAAGCCTAAAGGAGCATGATTTCTTACAGCATGTCATTTTGACGATTGGGGTCAAACAAAACAGACTGAAAGCAGAGAGCGAAATAATGCAAAAACCAAAGTAGATGAAAAATGCGTTGGGAGTACAGAATAGAGAGTATCACGCACGAAGAGAAATATCGTGCACAAAACAAACTAAGCTAGCAACAACAACTACAAACACAGATGTAAATGTGAGCAATCTGTAACACACACAAGTGTGAGCAGAAGAAAAATAAGAGAGCGGTATTAAAGCAGAGACGCTAATAAATCAAGATGCTGAATGAACCAAAACCAGAATAAAAATCAATAATAATAAATACACAAAGCATAACAGATCAAACCTTGCACAGCAATGTAAAGCTAATTAGCTAGTGAACGAATACACTTGACTATGGTTTGTAAGACCAGAAGACAAGAAACTACGTTGGTGTTTAGTTTAGTATTGCTTTTTATTAAGCTGAGCCCGGGTTTATATATCCAGACTCATGCATATTCTTATCTTATCGCAGAGTTTGTAAGACTTCGCGCTGGTCTATTATCTATTCTTATCCTACCGGTGAGTTTGTAAAGCTCAGCGCTCCTCTATTACATATTCTTATCGCTGAAGTTGTAAGGCTCTGCGTTTGTCTGGCTATTTATAGAATCGGTACAAATGGCCCTTATCTATTTCTAACACCCCATCTGCTAGCCGTAGAGTGCGTACAAGGCATCTACACGATCCCTGTACATGTGTATGTTCATGCCTGAACATTCTGCGGGGGGCCAGAAGATGTGATATCTAGCTACTGCTGTCTGTGGTTTCTTTTCTTAATCAGGACAAATAGAAATATTATAATTATATAAGATTACACTTGTCGAATTGTATCAATGCCTGCAGTCCTTGTACGTTTTGTACGTTCGTGCCTGAACATTCTGCGGTGTCCAGAAAATATGGTAGCCAGATATATTGCGCTGTATGTATGTATGTTGCTATTTCCAGTTAAGTCCTCGTCCGATGTAATTGTAATTACATCATTAATCTCTGAAGTAGTTTCCAGATTGAACTCCGCTGCTGTGGTCATAACTGAAGAGTTTTGATCTCCAGCTGCACATGCAGTCGCCGTTGCAGTCGTCACAGAAGTTTGGTCATTCATCACGCTGCTAACAGTGTTAATATCACCAGCAGCACTCAACGTTGCTGTCGATGTCGAAGATGTGGCAGCAATTGCTTTCTCGTCCCCATCTTCTATATCCTCCGACTTTTCTGGTTGATCCTTTGTCGGAGTTGATAGCAAACAGATCTTGTTTCTTGACCTTTTGTCTTGGATCTTTTGCTTTGTTTTTGTTGTTACTACTCGAACTTTATTATCTTGTTCTTCTGTAGCTTTAGTTATCTTTCCTCCCATGTGGGGGCTTGCCGGCGGGAGGGATTCCCAGTTTTTGAACACTATTTTGTCCAAAGCGGCCTGATATATTAACTGCTGATCAGCGGTGGCGTTGTCGCTGTCAACGGAGGTGCTCACGAACATGCGGATACTGCCTTCATAATTGTTTTTCAGCAGTTCCGTGTCCACTGGCTTGCTATCGATATAGCGTTTGTAGCGTTTGCATAAATAGTCCCACGCTGGATTGTAGTTAGCCGATTCATATTTGAAATGGCTAATGACCCTGTGGCCGTCTCCTCTGAGGTACAATTTCAGGTACATCAGCTTAGTCTTGTCGCTGATATCCTTTCTGTTGTGAATTATATTGGTGAACTGCTCGAAGAACGTTGGCCACGCCTCAGGACTTCCATCGAAATAGGGAAGAGTAGGTCTTCTTCTTTTTTGTTGTGAAAGTCATCTAACTTTCTGTTGATTTTTTTTTTTGTCAGTCTGTAGACTCTGCCTTCCAATGCGTCTATGCCTTTGATTTCGTAGGATGGTTTATTGTACTTCACCTCGAGATCACTGAGCACTGACTGGACTTTATTCCATAGAAACTCTAGCATATCTTTATGGTCTAGAGTTTCTTCCTGGTTGCTGAGCTCTATGTTGGCATACACCTCTTCAATGTGCAGCTTTAATGCTAGAGCTCATCTATCCACAAGTTCTACCAACGCATCCATTGGGCTCGCGACTTTGCGTGAGAACAATACTTCTTGTTGAGTATGTTTTTCCCTGGATGTTTCCGGTTGCATTTCCCAGCTAAACTTTGGCACATCCTTTTTCGGGATGGCCTGCTGGATGTTGTCACAAATCTCTGATTGCTTTTTTAGCACCTCAAGATTTTTGTCCGACTGCATCCTGTTTGTATTTATTTGTTAAGCCGAAGAACCCCTTGGAGGTTTTTTTGTTTTGATCACTTGGTTGATCGTGCTGTGCCTCTACTCACAGCTTGGGTTTGTAAGCCAAAGAACAATTTTTTAGCACTTTACTTAGCACTAATCACAAACATTTAGTAGCCTTGTGGTTCGAAGTACTATGACTGTACTTCATCCGGCTCGAAGGACCGTGAACGAATACACTTGACTATGGTTTGTAAGACCAGAAGACAAGAAACTACGTTGGTGTATAGTTTAGTATTGTTTTTTATTAAGCTGAGCCCGGGTTTATATACCCAGACTCATGCATATTTTCAACCCTTAAATCTAGTGCGTCTATTGTTGAGTGTGTAAGGCTCAGCATTGGTCTATTACATATTCTTATCTTATCGCAGAGTTTGTAAGACTCCGCGTTGGTCTATTATCTATTCTTATCGTATCGCTGAGTTTGTAAGGCTCAGCGCTCCTCTATTACATATTCTTATCGCTGAAGTTGTAAGGCTCTGCGTTTGTCTGGCTATTTATAGAATCGGTACAAATGGCCCTTATCTATTTCTAACACCCCATCTGCTAGCCGTAGAGTGCGTACAAGGCATGTACACGATCCCTGTACATGTGTATGTTCATGCCTGAACAGCTAGAGTTAACGGATCGCGACAGTGGGATATTTATTATAAAATAAAATGAAAAATATGAAGTAAAACTTGAAGTGCACAAAATAAGAATTGTTAACACTTCCAAATAAGAACTCTGAGTAGTGCCGCATTTAAAAAGGGGCGAAAAAAAACGTTACCCAATTGACGAGAAACAAATTCGACATTCAAGTAAAATATAAGTGAAATAACAAAACAAAAAATAAAAATAAAAAAATGAGGCTTTTAGCTTTATTTTTAGATTTTATGCCGCCAAAATCGACAAATCGTCCATAGTGCACTGGTCAACGGCAGAGCAACAACTACTATCAACCGTTGCAAGCGCTAGATGTCCAAACTGATAATGACAATTGTGAGGAAGTAATTGTCAACAAAACCAAAACTTACGTTCCTCCTATTACGGAGCTTAAAATTAGCGCTGAGCAACTGCATGGTATTTGCAAATTGCTAAATGTATGACTACTCAATCAGAACAATGTCTATTGGAGTCAAATTGCATAGCGAAGAAGAGGTAGACTTTGTCAATGTCTGCACCCACCCCCTCCTTTGCAAAAACATAATAAACCATATAAAGTGGTACTTACGGGCCTTGATGACACTCCGGCTGATGCGGTTAAAAACAAGCTTATCAAAATGGGACTTCAATGTACAGACGTTAAGTTTATCCAAAAAACGACCCAACAACAGTAATTTATCGCTGTATGTAGTTTACTTCGTCATCAAATCAACCAGTCTAAACGAGCTGAAGAAAAACTACTCTGTCGTTGACCATATCAGAGTCAAATGGGACTACCAAAAACGAAAGCCAAACACCGTCACTGAGTGTTATAACTGCCTGATGTTCGGGCACGGATCGTCCTATTGTAGTGTAAAACCATATTGTATGAATTTGGCAGGGCACCACGAAACTATAGAGTGTTTAGAAAAGTCACCCGTTAAGTATGCAAATTGTCACGGCTCTCATAAGGCTAATTCAGTGGAGTGGCCAGGCAGAATTAACTATGTAAGGGCAAGGGAAAAAGGCAACACCAAAGCACGGGTAGTCTTAACACCATTACAGGCACCACAGATTAATGGGATGATATCTGAACTATTTAACCAGAGTTAAGTAGTACTGATCTCTTTTCCATAGACGAGTTAAAAAGTCTTACTTTTGTTTGACAACGATATTGACATCTGCCTTGTATCTGAAATCTAGTTAAGAAATGGAACCTTGCTTTAAATTCGTAATTATAGCTGTTAAAGGAACGATGGTATGACTAGCAGGGGGAGGAGTAGCAATCTTCATTAAAAGAATTATTCGACACTCTTTGCTTCCTCTCCCAAATACTAAAATGGCACAGAGACGTCCCTTGTCTCATGCTATTTCTCAGGGAGCCGCGAAAATCTCTCTAAAAAACAAATTTTTCAGGCCGATATACATAAGTTATGTAGTTCAAATGGAACATTCACTCTGGGAGGAGATTTTAATTGCAGACATCAGTCATGGAGATGCTCTAGAGCAAGTTTATGGGGTAACCTACTAAAATCTGAGGTAGACTGCAGCAACTTTAATCTAATGTATCCCTCTGAGCATACATATTACCCCGCAGGAAGTCACGGGCAACCATCAACTTTATATTATATATTTTCCTTACCAATCGTCCCGTTTATCTAGCTAGCCCACGAGTGTTACACACATTCAATTCTGATCACCTTCCAGTGCTGCTTGATGTCTCAGTCAACTTTGCCGCTACCGCAAATTGCTTTTACTTCAATGTTAAAAGAGCAAACTGGGTAAGATTCGCTCGTTTCGTCGAAAATTCGCTTCCTCACCTAAACTCAAGCTCAATGTTTATGATATGATTAACGTTTTTAGTCAAGTCCATCGTGAAGCCAAAGAGGTTACCATCCCAAAGGAACAAGTGAAATATTCTCCAAAACCATTGCCACGCATTCTTAGCCTTATAAAGAGTAGAAACATACGACGACGCATCTGGCTAAGGTCACGAGTCTGATATCACCTTTTTCAAGTGGTTAAATAAGCTGATAACCAAAGCGGTACTAGAATTAAGAAATAAATTCTGGAATATCACTCTTGCAGCCGTAGATAAGGGTTCTTCTTTTCTTTTTGGATACTCTCTAAAATTATTAGAAAGAAACACCTGAACATTCCAACGTTAGTTAATAACAACATCAGTTACTCGGCGGACGAAGAAAATGCCGAGGCGTTAGCTCAATCCTTTAGACTAAACCATATCGCATCTGCTGGGCTCGATGATCCGGTAACTAAAGCCGCCGTCGACGCCTTAATTTAGCCCTGTCTTTCCGTATGTTTGAACGCGTCGATCTCAGAAGATATAAGAGCTAGACAATTAAAATTTGAAACTGTTGGTTCGTGTATTACACGCGCAGATCAAGCTTATTCCCAAAAATCGATAACTACTCCCGCTATTTTGTTATCGATAAAAACCCTTATCGAAAATCAGTTATAAAATTATACCTCCCACATCATTAAAGCTAGATTTTAAACGTAGATTTAAATGTATTTTTAAAAATTTCGGTTTTTGCCATATTTTACCTCCACCCTTCAAAACACCGCCTTCCCTACAAATTTGCAAAAACCGTATTTCAAATACTAGAGACTTGTGGGTTAGCACATACACACATGCTATTATCACGGTCTAAAAGTTTTAGCAAGATTGTCCGCCTACAAAAAAAGTTATTAAGCAAATAAGTTCCTTTAGTAACCCCACACAGCAGCCTGTACATGTTTCATTCATGAGCAGAAAAAAAGCGAAGATTAACTAAAAATGAAATATCAGTTGGGGATTTTTATTTCTTTGTAATACCCTGAACCCATTGAAACGGGAAATCAGGGTATAATGGTTTTGTTAAAAGTATGTAACAGGCAGAAGGAGGCGTGGCCATAAAGTATATATATTCTTGATCAGGCAGACGAGCTGAGTCGATTTAGCCCTGTCTGTTTGTCCATCTGTCTGTCCGTATGTATGAGCGCGTTGATCTAAAAAGATATAAGAGCTAGAGACTTGAAATTTTTATCATAGGTCCGTATATCAAGTTTGTTTCTAAAAATCGATAACTACTGCCTTTATTTTGTTATCGATTAAAAACCTTATCGAAAACCAGTGAACAAATTATATTTACTACATGTTTAGAGCTAGAGCCTCCATTCATTAGATTCATATATGTAGTTTACGGAATTTCGGGTTTTGTCATATTTCACCCCCCACCACTCGAAACACCCCCTTCCCTAAAAGTTTGCAAAAACTGTATTTTAAGTACTAGAGACTATTGCATTGTTATTATCGCGGTCTGAAAGTTTTATCAAGATTGTCCATCTACAGAAAAAGTTATTAAACAAATAAGTTCCCACAGTAAGCCCACACTGCAGCCCATGCCTGTTTATACGTGCGTGCATGCGTAAGTAGAAATGTAATAGAAATATTACTTCCTGGAAGGATTCGTAGTCGAGCAGTCTCGACTAGAGCTTTTTTACTTGCGACTGCGGGGTCGACTGCAATTCGCTATGCTCGGGCAATAGTTTTCATGCCGCCTATGGGCCAAAACTGCAGTCGAATTGCTCCACACAAAGCCTGCGGTCCTGCATGGTGATGCTTCTGATGAAGATGCGAGATTAGGGGATGTTCTTTGGGCAAGGTAATTGGGTGTCGCACATCGAAGCCGAGAGTAGAGTGTCGTAAATGATGAGGTAAGAAATATTTGGATTCATTGATCTGCATCATATGCACCATATGACATATGGTTGAGATCAATATATTCCTTTATAAATGCTTAATATTTCTCCTAGGAATTTGATTTTCAAATTTATGAGTCGATGCTTGGCCTGCAAATAGGACTCGCCCAAAGATTTGACGCCTTGCTTCTTTGGCAAGCAGACTGAATATTTTCCTGAACACAATCGACGATTATTTGTGATTAAATGCTGCTGACAATAGAGCTCCTCTGTTGTTATCTTTGCGATAGGCTCGAAGACGTGCTCCACTTCTCAAGATTGACGCACCAAATCATCAAGCCGAGTGCTGTGATTGGTGTCATCCGAAGCTCTTTGGGTTGCGATGAACGACGAGAGTTTTGAGGCCGATCGCCCGCCACCTTACATAATCCAGCCGAGTTGAGTGTTTTGATAATGCTAAAGATAAGCAATACGCAAGCGCGACTGCATGCAAGATTATCTGAGCTTTTATGTATGTACATATGTATGTGTGTTTTTTTATACCCTGAACCCATTGAAAATGGAAAATCAGGGTATAATGGTTTTGTTAAAAGTATGTAACTGTTTGTACGTGTGTGTGTGCATGTTTAAGTAGAAGTGGAGGGCCGAATTATTGAAATATTAGTTCCTGGTCCTGGAAGAGGGTTCAGGGGATCTCGTAGTCGAGCAGTCTCGACTAGAGCTTTCTTACTTGTTAAACCCTGAACCCATTGAAAATGGGAATTCAGGGTTTAATGTTTTTGTGAAAATGTATGTAACAGGCAGAAGGAGGCGTGGCAGACCCCATAAAGTATATATATTCTTGATCAGGATGACGAGCTGAGTTGATCTAGCCATGTTCGTCTGTCCGTCCGTCCGTATGAACGCAGAGATCTCTTAAACTACAAGTGCTACAGATACGCAGTACGAGTTTATCATATTTTTTCGATAACTCATTCCATTTCTTTTTTATCGATAATTATCGAACATCTGACTTTGTTTTTAAGCCTAATTTAAATACTGTTAAATCTAGAGATTTCATATTTACTGTGTAGATTTAAGTGAGACAAAGATTTTTTAATTAACAGATTTTGGATACCACGCCCCCTTCGCCCCAAATAAAAAAAAACGTATATAAAGTACTAGAGACTTGAGTTTTGGCATATACACACATTTTAGTATTATTATCACGTTCTGAAAGTTTAATGAAGATAGTCCCACTACAAAAAGATTTATTCAGCAAATAAATTCTCATAAGTAGTTCGCAGAGCTCGTGTTTATGCGTTCGCATGGATGCATACTATGGGTGTGTGCATGTCATGTATATGTATGTGCATGAGAGAAGTGTAGAATGATTGGAATATCAGCACTTTGCAGGGTTCAGGGTATCTCCTAGTCGAGCAGTCTCGACTAGAGCATTCTTACTTGTTTTTGTTTTGTTTTGCGCGCTTTATATGCAGATGCTGCTGAGAAGGCGCCAACCGCGACGAACGAAGCAAATGAAAAAAAGAATAATGAAACTCAATATATTGCACGCACAATAGCATATACTGCAGAATGCACCTTGAACTATGTAAGTATGTAAGTTAACAATTAACACTTAATATGGGATATTTTATAAGTTTATAACCAACCCTCGCTATCGCGTGCTCTATAAGTTAAGTAACAGCCCTCGTAATTGCGACATTACATAAGTTGTATCAGCGCGCTATAACTGCAATGGTCAGCGACGGTAACCGGACACTTTTGTTTTTCTGCAAGAGCTTCCGTTATCGCCAAAGATTTGCTGAGTCGGCTTGCCGACCATGACATTGTGGCGTGATGCGAGTTTTGGCTTAGCTTAAGTGAAATATTCTGTGTTTTAAGAAATCAGTTTTGAATACAGCGCTCTTCCAGTAAGTCGCTTAAATAAATATTCACTCCGGCACATAGCCGTTAAATAATTTGTTTTATTGTCTGAGCCCGAGGCCAGCAATAAGAGGTACAGTTCGCCTCTCAACCTAATCTTCACCCACAAAAGGAACGAAGGATAATAATTGGCGCCCAACTAGTGGACGGACTCCACAACCAATATCAATTAAGACAGCAGCGCGGGAGCTGCGAGTGACCAAGCTTATAAATAATTTTTTTTTTTTGTGTTAAGTGAATCATGTAAGTGGATACTCTAGCCAAAATTTTTTCTTCAAATACAAAAGTCTTAATTTTTTATAAAAATTAGTTAATACTTGTGAGTATTTTATATTGCAACAGATCATAATTAATAACAATAATCTGAACCAGGTTTCTGAAACACGTGAGAGTGACTGCCTTGAGGATTCTAGTTGAAACAATTTATCATCCAGATCATTAGTAAAATTACCTTGTGTTATTTCTGTGTGTCTAAAATTGTGCTGTATCAATGCATACAGTTCTCGTGATTCAGAGCTACGTCGTAATTCGATCCATCTTTTGACGCCCCGTTTTGCTTTTCGCGGCCACTTGCCCGCGCATGTTTCAGTTCAGCCAATATAGAACACCTCGCAAGCAGCTTAGCGACTCAGATTCCGACTGTGACATTCCCATCCGAGTCTCGGCTACAAGACCTCTCCCTGCAGTTTCCCCCCATTAGGTAAAATGGATCCAGATCAGCTTAGGGAAATAATAAGGTCGGCGGTCAGCAATGCTTTAGCTGAACAGGCCACTGCAAACGAGCAGAGGGAGCGAGCATTGACTCAAAGAATTAATGAGTTGGCTCAACAAATAGCAGCAGCAAACGTTGCTGCCCCACAAGTAGTAGCATATGCTGCTATAGGAATTAGAAACGACATTCGCTGTGACGAGCCACTAGATGCCGTCAAATGTTTACCTGAGTTTGCAGGAGTACAGGAAGCTTATGTATCTTGGAGGCAGGCAGCATTAGCAGCTTACGAGATCTTCAGACCACATAATGGCAGTTCTCGTCATTACCAGGCTGTTATCATTATAAGAAGCAAGATCAGGGGCCCCGCAGACGCGGTGCTGGCCTCATTTGGTACTGTATTGAATTTTGATGCGATAATAAATCGCCTCGATTTCACATACAGTGACAAGAGACCAATTCATGTCATTGAACAGGAATTAGGTACCTTGAGGCAAGGTGCCCTGTCCCTGCTCCAGTATTATGACGAGGTAGAGAAGAAACTCACTCTTCTCACTAACAAAGTTAACATGTCATATGAGCCGGCTTTAGCAAAGGGCCTATGTGAAAAATTCCGTGACGATGCGTTGCGTGTGTTCATATCGGGTCTCAAGCGCAGTCTTACAGATGTGCTCTTTGCAGCAAAGCCCAGAGACTTGCCTTCAGCGCTAGCTCTCGCGCAAGAGGTTGAGTCAAATCATGAAAGGTACACATTCGCGGCTAATTTCGCAAGAAGTCTAGAGGACAAAGAGCGCAGGCCGCATGCAAAAGCGCAGGGTCACCAACAGGAAAGGCATTCGCAACAAGCCGAAATACAAACTGTCGGTACCAAGAATCCACACTTCAGCAAGCAAAGCAAGGCCCCAGTGCAGACTGACCAACGAAGCAGCAGGCAGCACAATAGTAATGGCGCACCGGTGCCCATGGAGGTCGATCCTTCCTTCTCAAGGGTATTGCAGCCCACTCAGGCCCCCGCTCACGCGAATAGGAAGAACCCCGCATCCAACCGCACAGGTGGTCAGAGAGATCAACAAAGATTGAATCACGTCACGCAAGACGCGGGACAGGGAGCAGAGGTGTACGCTGATGCCGCCTCTAGCGCAGCGGCACAAATCAATGACGATGCTAGTTATGACTCTGATGCCCTCAATTTTTTAGGAGTAAATCCCTGCTACCCGTCATCAGACGAAGAATAGCAGGGACTCACATGCGATTCCTCATAGACACGGGCGCGGCCAAGAATTTCATTCGACCACATGAAGGGTTAAAAGGCGTCCACTCTGTAGAGTACCCCTTCAAAATTCATTCCATTCACGGCGAGACACAAATTACACACAAATGCTTCGTTTCAATGTTTGGGTTAAAGGCAACTTTTTTTATTCTGCCGGACTTGTCAACTTTTGATGGGATTATAGGCCTTGACCTGCTAAAGCAGGCAGCTGCTTCGCTTTGTCTAGCTTCAGGACAGCTTAAGTGGGGCACGGAGGTCGAACAAATCACCTTCCACACGTGCAAAAATGTAAATTTCACAAATGTAGACTGTGCAGAGGCATCCCCATTAGCCAGAAGTTCCTTTTTGAAAATGCTAAAGACCAGACAAAAGGCCTTTGCAGACCCAGACGAGGCGTTGCCGTATAACACATCAGTCGTGGCTACCATTAGGACCATAGATGAGCAACCGATCTATGCCAGGCTTTACCCGTATCCAATGGGAGCAGCTGATTTCGTTAATAAAGAAATCAAAGATCTGCTAAAAAATGATATAATTCAAAAGTCAGTCTCTCCCTACAATAATCCAATATGGGTAGTAGACAAGAAGGGCACTGATGAAGCGGGCAATAGGAAAATGAGGTTGGTAATGGACTTTCGTAAACTTAACGAAAGAACCGTGCCTGACAAATACCCTATGCCAAATATATCAATGATATTGGGGAATTTGGGAAGAGCCAAATTCTTTTCAACATTAGACCTCAAGTCCGGTTATCACCAGATCATACTCGCTGAACGCGACCGCGAAAAAACCTCTTTCTCTGTAAACGGGGGGAAATACGAGTTCAAAAGGCTCCCCTTTGGATTAAAGAATGCAGCAAGCATCTTCCAAAGAACCATCGACGACATACTGCGAGAGCAGATTGGCAAATTTTGCTATGTTTATGTCGATGATGTAATCATCTTTTCAGAAGATGAGGACTCCCACATTAAACACGTGGATTGGGTCCTAAAAAGCTTACACGAAGCAAACATGAGGGTCTCCATCGAAAAGTCACGATTTTTTAAGAAAAGCGTGAACTTTCTTGGTTTTATAGTCACCAGCACTGGCACCACGACGGACCCTGAAAAGGTTAAGGCAATACAGGAGTATCCAGAACCTAAAACACTATTCGAGGTCAGATCATTTCTAGGCCTCGCAAGTTATTACAGATGTTTCATTAGGGACTTCGCCGCAATAGCAAGACCCATCTCCAATATTTTGAAGGGTGAAAATGGAACAGTCAGTAAGCATAGGTCCAGAAATATAAAAGTTCAATTCTCTGAAGTGCAGCAAAGGGCGTTTCAGAAGTTGCGCGACATTTTGTCATCTGAGGATGTAATGCTCAGGTACCCCGATTTTAAGAAGCCATTCGATCTAACGACCGATGCTTCGGCTTACGGCATAGGTGCAGTCTTGTCTCAAGAGGGTCGTCCTATAACAATGATTTCAAGAACATTGAAGGACAGCGAGGTAAACTATGCGACAAATGAGAGAGAGTTATTGGCCATCGTATGGTCACTTGCCAAGTTAAGGCATTATTTGTATGGGGTGAAAGACATTAACATCTTCACTGACCATCAACCCTTGACCTTCGCAGTTTCGGAATCCAATCCAAATGCGAAAATCAAAAGGTGGAAAGCGCGCATTGACGAGTCTAATGCACGTATCTTCTATAAACCCGGCAAGGACAATCTGGTTGCGGATGCCTTGTCAAGACAGCAGCTCAACGCTGTGAATGAACAAGAAATTGAGTCCTGCGCAGCAACGATCCACAGTGAGGTATCTCTCACCAACACCATTGAGACAACAGACAAACCCTTGAATTGATTTCAAAACCAAATAGTGGTAGAAGAGGCGCGTTTACCCTTAAAACGAAGTTTTATTCTTTTTGGAAATAAGAAACGCTACTTGATCAGCTATACTTCCATCGAATCGCTGCTAGACGAGCTCGATGATGTAATTTCACCCAAATGCGTAAATGCTCTCCACTGTAATTTACACACGCTTGCAATGATACAAGATTCATTGGTTCGTAGATACCCGGCCACAAAGTTCTGGCATTGCAAAAATCGCGTAGTGGATGTAATTGCGGTGGGAGATAGAAGGGAAATCCTCACAGCCGAGCATAATAGGGCCCATAGGTCTGCACAGGAAAATATTAAGCAGGTACTCTCGGAGTACTACTTTCCAAAGATGGCAAGAATGGCCAATGAAATAGTACAAAATTGCAAAACATGTGCTAGGGCTAAATATGATAGACACCCCAAAAAACAAGAGCTTGGAGAGACACCGATCCCCTCACATGTAGGAGAGATGTCACACATAGACATTTTCTCCACTGACAGAAAATACTTTCTAACTTGCATCGACAAGTTCTCTAAGTTTGCTATTGTCCAGCCGATCCCCTCAAGAACCATTGTGGATCTGAAGCCAGCTCTAATGCAAATCATGAATTTTTTTCCCAAAGCCAAATCCATTTACTGTGACAATGAACCGTCATTGAATTCAGAGACCATAGTGACTATGCTCGCAAACAACTATGGGGTCAGCATTTCAAATGCACCACCATTGCATAGCATCTCGAATGGACAGGTTGAGCGCTTTCACAGCACTCTGTTAGAGCTAGCCAGATGCCTAAAAATCGATAAAGGCATAAATGACACTGTAGAAGTCATTTTACTGGCTACAACTGAGTACAATAAGTCGATCCATTCGGTCACTGACCAGAAACCAGTCGACGTGGTTCAGGCGCACCCAGATGAGCCACAAGGAGAAATACAAGAAAAGATCAGAAACGCTCAGACGATGCTCAGAGCTAGGGAGAACGCAAATCGGCAGAATAGGGTCTTCGAGGTTGGTGACAAAGTTTTGGTCAAGTCCAACCGACGGCTCGGAAACAAACTCACACCTTTATGTGATGAGAAGGCAGTGGAAGCAGACCTGGGGACCGAGGTCCTCATTAGAGGGAGGGTGGTCCATAAGGACAACCTAAGGTGACTCCCTTGTTTTTTTTTGTACACCTGTTTTTAAGCCACTAGGCAAGCTCGTATAAGTTAGATATAGTTGTTCAACTTACTTTTAGCCACTTGGCATAATTTTTATAAACTTTCTTGGTGGTGGGCCGTAAAAGGAAAAACAAAAAAATTGCGAAAAAATAAGAAAACAGCCTCACTTCACAGGTTTGGATCCATATTACTCTTCTCCTTATCCCTGGCTTCGGCACATGTCATCGACTACTCGCGTGCCAAGTACATTCCCATCGTCGACGGCGAAATCTTGGTATGGGAGAAATACGCCTATGCCAGGCACTCGGCAAACCTCTCCGAGTACGCGCGAATGGTGGAAGAAACAGTCAAATTAATTGACATGTTCCCGCTATCCCACATGCAAAAACTTCTAACTGTGGACACGGCACATCTACAAGACCTATTAGAGGCGTTAGGCACGCACCATAGAGTCGCCAGGAGCTTAGATTTCCTAGGGTCCATACTAAAGGTTGTGGCGGGTACACCCGATGCCGACGATTTAGAGCAGACTAGGTTTACTGAAATGCAATTGATAAATGCCAATAATAGACAAATAGGAATAAACACTAGAGTTCAGGAACAGCTTAACCAGTTAACAATCACTGTCAACAGAATTCTCAAGACAGTCAAAAACTCACAAGTTGACACTGGCCATTTATATGAAACACTACTGTCTAGAAACAGGATGCTAATGATGGAGTTGCAAAATTTAATGCTTGCTATTACTCTGGCAAAGGCTAACATTGTTAGCCCAAACATTTTGGACCACTCAGATTTGAAATCAATTTGGCTAGAGGAACCCACCAACACTCCCATAGGAGACCTTATGTCCGTTGCGTCCGTAAAAGTTCTTCAATCCATTAACACCATACACTTTATAATTAAATTCCCCAAGATTAAAAAGGCTTGCAGGAAGATCACGATCTATCCTGTCATCCACAAGAACTTCATAGTACGATTGCTTGACAACGTCATAGCCGAATGCGATGGAGAAACCCACACACTGCAGAGTTGCGCCGCTTCACCTGGAGCCACATTTTGTCGTCTGGCTTTGGAAAGTTCATGTGCCAAAGAGCTCCATGCAGGTGTCACGGCACACTGCGAGATCCAGCCGAGCAACCTGGAAATAATCACCCATGTAGATGACGGAATCATCATCCTCAACGACGGGTCCGCAAGGATTCAGGTGGACAACGGCACTGAGATCCAGGTACAAGGCACGCATCTCATCACGTTCGGAGACCGAGTCGCAATTAACGGGACCCTGTTTTACAATCACAACAACGTGCGCAATAGAGTCCCTGGTATTGCCAATTCTCCCTTGCTGAACATCACTGCCACCCAAGATGTCCTCAGCCTCCCTTACCTTCATCGTTTGAGTGAACGTAATCTGGAGGTGATACAGCAATTTGAGAAAAACGCCGGAACTGATCAGGCTTATCGTGTGGCATTCATTATTGGAGCCATATGCTGTGCTTTAACCTGCATTGGCCTCACTCTTAGTCGATTCATCAGTGCAAAGAAGTCCGCAAAGCAGTTACGAGAAGTCGTCGCCGGGATTGGGTCGGCCGAGGACGGCCTTATACTTGAAGGGGGAGTAGTTAACAATTAACACTTAATATGGGATATTTTATAAGTTTATAACCAACCCTCGCTATCGCGTGCTCTATAAGTTAAGTAACAGCCCTCGTAATTGCGACATTACATAAGTTGTATCAGCGCGCTATAACTGCAATGGTCAGCGACGGTAACCGGACACTTTTGTTTTTCTGCAAGAGCTTCCGTTATCGCCAAAGATTTGCTGAGTCGGCTTGCCGACCATGACATTGTGGCGTGATGCGAGTTTTGGCTTAGCTTAAGTGAAATATTCTGTGTTTTAAGAAATCAGTTTTGAATACAGCGCTCTTCCAGTAAGTCGCTTAAATAAATATTCACTCCGGCACATAGCCGTTAAATAATTTGTTTTATTGTCTGAGCCCGAGGCCAGCAATAAGAGGTACAGTTCGCCTCTCAACCTAATCTTCACCCACAAAAGGAACGAAGGATAATAATTTGTATATAATTTATCCACAATTGTTAATGTTTCACAGATTGTATACACTGCCGTATGCCCTTTGAACTATGCATGTACATATGTATGTATGTATGTATGTACAGCTGATACATAATTTGTGCAAAAATGTATACATATGTATGTACATATGTATGTATGTTTTACACTGTTGTGTTACGACGAAGTTGATTGTTAATTTGAATGCACTTTTTTAACTTGAGAGAACTAAATCTAAGAGCAATTATTACCTGCTGCCCCGAACAGTTAGTTAAGATTAAATCAATGTCTGCACCATTAGCTTCGTTGTCACTTTCATCACTTTGAGATGCAACTTCCTCCAAAATGTCGTCGTCAGTTAACGTAATGTGACACACAGCAACGTTGTTGCCAAAATTTACATATTCGTCAAAAGAGGCAGGATTTTCAGTTTCCAAAAAGTTATTTTTCCCAGGTATAATCAATGTTTAATAGATCATCTTCTAATAAATTGTTTTTTAAAGCCGTTTTAATAAAACCACAAAACATTTTTACGAATCGTCTTCACGCTTCCAATAAAATGAGCAAACTAATGTGAATCCAATGATAGAACAACAAAATTTTGCAAATGAAGCGACATAAAGGCGCCATGCATAATAGTCTGCGAGACCTAACGGTAGTTTAACTTCCAGCTAAATCAAGCATTACGAATTACAAAAGGTTTCGAAACGAAGTTATGAATTATAAGAGGCAATATCATCGCCGAGTAGGCAGAAAAACTTCGAGTTAACGATGGTGGGATTTTTACGAATTAACGAAGTTTTTTCAAGGAATCAGCCGTTTCTAACGAAATATTGAGGCTTTTTGATTTAGCGGGGTACGAATTACCAAGACACGACTGTATATACAGTGATTTCCCATTTTCAATGGGTTCAGGGCATAAAAAAGCTGTTTTTAGTGGGAAGACACTAAAAAAAATGATGAAATTAAAAATAAAAAAACTGACAAAACCTTTGTTTTAAAGGCTTTATTTTACAAATAGCTCAGTATTTCATCCAATTTCTGACAATTATTATCTTTATCGTATGTATGGCATTATCAGTGTTGCCGTTTTGGCTAATTTTCCGCCAGATGTGGCTTATTCGTAAGTGGGATTGCGGAAAAATTTTGAAATTGTGGATAGCGGAAAATCTGGCTTATTTAGGAGTCGGAAGAGCTATGAATATTTCTTGTGGTTTTTGTATCAAATTTGAGTATTTTAATGCGAAATTACCGAATTATCTATTAGATATTGCCAAATTAAAAAAATCGAGCAAAACAAAAAAAAAAAGGTCGACAATTCTACGAATGCACGTTTATGTGAATATGAACACATATTTCTCATAAAACCTGATACAATCTCTTCCAATCACGATTCACCTAATTTTGGTTGGCTTTCTAGCTAGATTTAGCTATATTTGCTCGGGAAAAACGGCAACACTGGGCATTATTACATTTTGTTTCCACAAAATCACAGAGCTCGATAATATTGTTCCCAATAAGATCAATTGAACTATTTGAATGAACAAAATTTCTTTATTCTAGTTTGAAAAATCAAATAACATATCATATTTTAATTCAGTTAGCTCCACTCTGTTAGCTATTAGTTCGTTTATTGAAAATTGAGCTACTGAACTATTTGGATTTAATCACTAACCATACAACACATAGACTGGACAACACACAGTAGCTCAAAATTTTTCAACGGCGAAAATCTGAACCTGAACGACCAGTCTATTTAGTCTCGGGCAGTCAACATATAGTACAAATAACTAAGAGGGCTCTAGTCGAGACTGCTCGGGTAGGAGATACCCTGAACCCTGCAAAGTATTCCAATAATTCTACACCCATACGCATGCATCCATACGAACGCATAAACAATTGCTCTGCTAACTGCGCAGTTACTGCGCTTGGTCTGCCGTGTGGGCTATATTATGAGAATTTATTTGTTGAATAAATCTTTTTGTAGTAGAACTATCTTCATCAAACTTTTAGAACGTGATAATAACATTCACGTGTGTGTATATGCCAAAGCACAAGTCTCTAGTACTTGATATACGTTTTTTTTTCAAATTTGGGGCGAAGGGGGCGTGGTATCCAAAATCTGTAAATAACAAAATCTTTGTATTTATCACATAAATCTACACCTTAAATCTGAAATCTCTAGGTCAATCAGTACTCAAATTAGGCTTAAAAAACAAAGTCAGATTTTCGATTATTATCGATAAAAAATAAAATTTTAAGTCTTTAGCACTTAGCACTTAGGAGATCTCTGCGTTCATATGGACGGACGGACGGACGGACGGACGGACAGACGGACGGACGTACGGACGGACAGGCGGACATGGCTAGATCAACTCAGCTCGTCATCCTGATCAAGAATATATATACTTTATGGGGTCTGCCATGCCTCCTTCTGCCTGTTACATTCATTTTCACAAAACCATTATACCCTGAATTCAGGGTATAAAAATATATAATAAAGTATGATCTATGGTTATCCGTTCAAGAGGAACGATGGTTATCCGTTCAAGAAGAATGATGATGAACGATGTTTATCTGTCCAAAAGGGACGTAGTCTATCCGTCGAGTGAGACGAAGTGTTATCCGTCTAGGAGAGACGATAGTTCGCAGTAATGTGAAGTGTTGCGCTAACTAAGGACATGAGAGGTCTTTAGTATGGGAATGCTACACGAGAACGTGTATTCGTCAGGATGGCCGTGTCGGGGCGAAATTGATGCCTTGGAGGCGGACAGTGATATGTAGCGCTGTTGTGTACAGTGTTGTGTATCACTGCTGCAGAGATTTTTAACGAAACTATCAGTGTGGCGATATTTTAATTAAGTATCGCCAGTTTGTCCCTGCTGTGTGGTGGCTCGTCAACAAGGAAGCGGCCATCACTCTTGGCGCAACCGGAAGAGAGAACAGACAGCGAGTCACTGCACGGAGTTTTTCAAACGTTTTATAACCAATCTAAGTTTAGATAATCGAAACGTAATACAAAAACGACTATGTATGACCCTAATACAACCGATGACTCTACATATATATATTCTTGATCAGGGCGACAAGCTGAGTCGATTTACCTCTGTACGTCTGTCTGTCTGTCTGTCCGTCTGTCTGTATGTATGAACACGTCAATCTCAGAAGATATAAGAGCTAGAGACTTGAAATTTTTTTTCGTAGGTCCGTATATAGAGTGGGCATATCAAGTTTGTTTTCAAAAATCGATAACTGCACTTGTTATTTTGTTATCGATTAAAAACCTTATCGAAAACCAGTTAAAAAATTATATTTCCTATATCTTTAGAGCTAGAGTCTCCATATTTAAAATGTTGATTCATATGTATTTTTTTTCGGTTTTTGTCATATTTCACATACACACATTTTAATGTTATAATCACGGTCTGAAAGTTTTATCAAGATTGTCCGTCTACAAAAAAAGTTATTAAATAATAAGTTCCAAAAGTAATCCCACATGGCAGCCCATGCCTGTTTATACGTGCGTATGTGTATATGTGTGTGCATGTTTAAGTAGAAGTGGAACGACGAATTATTGAAATATTAAATATGTTTCTTCTAATCTATTTTTAACTAGTGCTGATGATCCTCCAGGGCAAGGTTGAATGCCTTTCTCTAACGGACGTGCATCACGCTGGGTTGACTATTGTTGAAATTTTCTTGAATTCGTCTTGCACGACAATCAGCCACTTTATGTCCTCGCCTTCCACAAAAGTGATACTTCGAAATGGGTTGTAGTCGCATATTCTTACTCGAACAGTTTTCGAGGACCGAGTTGTTCTTCCTCTGGCAACACAACTAATGCAGCGCTTTGTTCGATGCTCACATCCTTCCATTTGGAGACAAGTGACGTAACCATTCAGCTTCCATATAAAGACAGACCCTCATCAACGTTTGGAGCACTATTCGAGATGTTGAAAATTGTTGCAGCTGTAGTTTAATGGCCTTCGAAGTACTGTACAAACAGATCCTTGAACTGCATCCATGTCATTCCAGCAAACGATATTTGGGACAGCCAATTAGCTGCGTTGCCCTCCAATGATTTACTAAGTGCCATGAGCAGAGCATTCCAAAAGGTTTTCGGTCAGTATGAAGTTGACTATAGCACACCAAGCTGCTGCACTCGATCTCGTAGCATTGGGGTTGAATTTTGGCAGTGTAATTAATTTTTTAGCACTTTGTTCTTGTTGGCCACTTTTCACTGCACTTATAACTTCCAACAAGTTGCGGTGTTGCGATTCTAAGATCGCGCACAAACGATCATCGGGATTGGTTTGGGGTGGATCTATTCCCACTTTCTGATTTCGCGTTTTCAATGTTGTCACATGTTTGCTCGTTAGACTTCTTTTCAAGACTGCTCTCACTCAGCTCCAACAACTTTCTGCTCTTCTCAGTGCACTCACACATACCCTCGCTCACATATTGCAGTTGTTATTCTTGTCTCGCTCTAACTTAATGTCGGGCTCAGTCTGCGTCAGACAGAGTCGTCTGCCAGGTTAGGATAATTCAACGGAAGAGAAACGAATGAAACTGAGACAACAGAACACTCAATATTAAGAATTACTGCGAAATAGATTTGACTCGTTCCTGTTTAGGCTTTTATTCTTAAAATATAGTGATGAGACGATACTTAGAATATAGTGACGCCACGACATGCACATAAACATTTGCATGTGCGTGTATGGGATGCGATGATCAGAACTGTCGAGTGCCCGCGATTCAATAGTTTGTCTATTTTGCATGGTTTGAATCGTAGAGTGACTGTCAATTGAACCTATATGACTTAAATAAATTTATTAGTTAATGTACTTTTTTAGTTTAAAAATGTGTATAAAGTTATTATAATTGATTGTACTGTTTTTTCGATACCCGTAGATATGTACATTCAAAAACGAACATATGTACATGGGTATAATATGAATGCGTATAGATACATATGTACATATGTATGTGTGAAGAGGATACTCAAATCCACAAGATTGAATAACTGTGACAGTCACTCTACAATTCAAATCATACTTTTCTTGCATAAGCAGAAAAGAATCGAAGAATCAGCTTAATTGAAAAATCAGTTTTTCGAAGGCGATCTGCCTGGATTACGGTCAGATTGCGGCCAACTACGGAAGCGAATGTGACTTAAAGGGTGCCTGCTTCAGGTGTGGAGAGATGGGTCACAGTGCAAAAGCATGCACAATGCCTCCAAAATGTAGCTTCTGCGCCCGGAAAGACGAAAGTCAGACGTGCCATGCAGCTGGCAGCTTCAAGTGCCCATCCTACCGTGAAGCTGCGCGTAAAACTAAATCTTAAAGTTCCTATAACTTAACTTAAATCATTGTGTTGCAACTTATGGTTTTACAGTTGCTATCTGGCCTCCAGCATGCAGCTCAGCGAATTCACAATATTGCTTGACGAGGGGTCAAGGGTCGGAATGCTATCATGGCAAGAAATTTCAACGCATGGGTGCTAGAATGGGGTAGTCTTATAAAAAATGCCAGAGGCCGTATCATACAAGAGATCTGCTCGGGATCTCGGGACTTCTGTTCACAATAGGTGAGTCACCTGCCAGGGCGCCAACTTTGAGGAGGGAATTGTATCAACTCGATACTTTTGATCTCGCCGCTTTTTCGGAGACCATTCAGTCGCTGGGCACAGTTGACAATGCTGAGGCTAGAGCTTGCCAAATGGTACCCCAAATACAGAGTTTCTGCAACAGTAGCATGCAACGGCGCAAGGATTTCTGTGACAACAAGCGCCTATGTATTCGTGGAATGCAAAAATAGGTGACATTCAACTTAAATGCATCCAGGCGAGAAGAAGCTATCAAAAGACCCACGGCAGGCCTACGTACTTAGAAAAGCAGTTAACTTATTAGACGACTAGAAGGCAGTTACAGAAACCCATTAGGGTAGGCAAAAGAGAATGTTTCTTAGAGTTGTGTAAAGTGGTTAAAAGACTATACGCAGGCAGACAGGTGCAACTTACTGATCGTTTGGAACTTAAATCGATAGTGGGAACCCACTTTCTAGATAGGCTAAGCTCGATCCATCGCTCAGGCTCCAGCGCGCATTCTGTTTTAGTTTGCTTGCAGGTCATTTTAGGGAAATCACACACACTGCTCACGCGTGAGCTAATGCATATGGATGTTCCGACAAAGCTTCCACATTGTGTAGTGATTTCCCATTCCAATTTACCATATTTATTTTTAAGATTCTTTAATAATTATTTTGTAAGTTTCTAAATAAAAACACCAGATGGAAGCATGGGACTAAGCTCATCTAGCGGGGACATGATACTTGATGCACTGTCGCAATATAATATTCCATAATATCTAAAAGTGATAATAAAGTACTACTTCAGAAGAAGAACACTATAACACAACACGAGCGAGAGTCCCCAAACTCATGCAGTATCAACTGGAGTCCCCCAAGGATCAGTGCTGGGGCCTCTCCTATGGAATACTATGTGTTACAATTACAAGGTACGCACTCCATTGGCTTTGCTGATGATGAAGCTTTCGTCTCCATAGGAAAGAAGCTTAACGATACAGAGGATATGTGCAGCGCAAGCATCAGTCGTATTCGAGACTAGTTGGCAGGAGCTGGACTCGAACTAGCGGCGCACAAAACGGATTAGCTTATATTAACTTTTCGCGAGCACAATGTGCATAAAAAGGCAGCAAAAAAGTAGAGCTCTCTCAAGAATTATGCTTAGCACTTGGGGACCAAACTAATGAGCGTCCTTAGGTCCGTCAACCTTTATGTTGCGCCAATTTGGTCAAGAGCGACGGCAACTCCAAGCTACAGCCGAGGCATTTGCACCACCTACAGACTGAACGCAGAGTCAGCTGCGCTTTCAGGACAGTCTGATGACGCGGAACTCGTCATAGCTGACACTATGCCACTGGAGAACTTGGTCGCCTAAGCCGTGGAGTACACACGAGCCTTGCACGATGGCAAAGAAAGTGTAATAGCTCAACAAAAGGGCGATAGACGCACACGCTCATTCGGAGCTACTTAAAACTCTTTGGCCACGAGGAAATTGACGAATGCTCTTGGTGTAGACGAGGTCTGGTGGAAGACGCCAAACACGTCTTTTTGAGTGTGGACGCTTCCTCCACGAGGGGCTCCCTAGAAAAACCTGTAGGCGACGAGCTGAGTCGATTTAGCCCTGTCCGTCTGTCTGTCTGTCTTTCTTTTTCAGTTTCCAAAAAGTTATTTTTCCCAGGTATAATCAATGTTTAATAGATCATCTTCTAATAAATTGTTTTTTAAAGCCGTTTTAATAAAACCGCAAAACATTTTTACGAATCGTCTTCACGCTTCCAATAAAATGAGCAAACTAATGTGAATCCAATGATAGAACAACAAAATTTTGCAAATGAAGCGACATAAAGGCGCCATGCATAATAGTCTGCGAGACCTAACGGTAGTTTAACTTCCAGCTAAATCAAGCATTACGAATTACAAAAGGTTTCGAAACGAAGTTATGAATTATAAGAGGCAATATCATCGCCGAGTAGGCAGAAAAACTTCGAGTTAACGATGGTGGGATTTTTACGAATTAACGAAGTTTTTTCAAGGAATCAGCCGTTTCTAACGAAATATTGAGGCTTTTTGATTTAGCGGGGTACGAATTACCAAGACACGACTGTATATACAGTGATTTCCCATTTTCAATGGGTTCAGGGCATAAAAAAGCTGTTTTTAGTGGGAAGACACTAAAAAAAATGATGAAATTAAAAATAAAAAAACTGACAAAACCTTTGTTTTAAAGGCTTTATTTTACAAATAGCTCAGTATTTCATCCATTTTCTGACAATTATTATCTTTATCGTATGTATGGCATTATCAGTGTTGCCGTTTTGGCTAATTTTCCGCCAGATGTGGCTTATTCGTAAGTGGGATTGCGGAAAAATTTTGAAATTGTGGATAGCGGAAAATCTGGCTTATTTAGGAGTCGGAAGAGCTATGAATATTTCTTGTGGTTTTTGTATCAAATTTGAGTATTTTAATGCGAAATTACCGAATTATCTATTAGATATTGCCAAATTAAAAAAATCGAGCAAAACAAAAAAAAAAAAGGTCGACAATTCTACGAATGCACGTTTATGTGAATATGAACACATATTTCTCATAAAACCTGATACAATCTCTTCCAATCACGATTCACCTAATTTTGGTTGGCTTTCTAGCTAGATTTAGCTATATTTGCTCGGGAAAAACGGCAACACTGGGCATTATTACATTTTGTTTCCACAAAATCACAGAGCTCGATAATATTGTTCCCAATAAGATCAATTGAACTATTTGAATGAACAAAATTTCTTTATTCTAGTTTGAAAAATCAAATAACATATCATATTTTAGTTCAGTTAGCTCCACTCTGTTAGCTATTAGTTCGTTTATTGAAAATTGAGCGAAGGGGGCGTGGTATCCAAAATCTGTAAATAACAAAATCTTTGTATTTATCACATAAATCTACACCTTAAATCTGAAATCTCTAGGTCAATCAGTACTCAAATTAGGCTTAAAAAACAAAGTCAGATTTTCGATTATTATCGATAAAAAATAAAATTTTAAGTCTTTAGCACTTAGCACTTAGGAGATCTCTGCGTTCATATGGACGGACGGACGGACGGACGGACGGACAGACGGACGGACGTACGGACGGACAGGCGGACATGGCTAGATCAACTCAGCTCGTCATCCTGATCAAGAATATATATACTTTATGGGGTCTGCCATGCCTCCTTCTGCCTGTTACATTCATTTTCACAAAACCATTATACCCTGAATTCAGGGTATAAAAATATATAATAAAGTATGATCTATGGTTATCCGTTCAAGAGGAACGATGGTTATCCGTTCAAGAAGAATGATGATGAACGATGTTTATCTGTCCAAAAGGGACGTAGTCTATCCGTCGAGTGAGACGAAGTGTTATCCGTCTAGGAGAGACGATAGTTCGCAGTAATGTGAAGTGTTGCGCTAACTAAGGACATGAGAGGTCTTTAGTATGGGAATGCTACACGAGAACGTGTATTCGTCAGGATGGCCGTGTCGGGGCGAAATTGATGCCTTGGAGGCGGACAGTGATATGTAGCGCTGTTGTGTACAGTGTTGTGTATCACTGCTGCAGAGATTTTTAACGAAACTATCAGTGTGGCGATATTTTAATTAAGTATCGCCAGTTTGTCCCTGCTGTGTGGTGGCTCGTCAACAAGGAAGCGGCCATCACTCTTGGCGCAACCGGAAGAGAGAACAGACAGCGAGTCACTGCACGGAGTTTTTCAAACGTTTTATAACCAATCTAAGTTTAGATAATCGAAACGTAATACAAAAACGACTATGTATGACCCTAATACAACCGATGACTCTACATATATATATTCTTGATCAGGGCGACAAGCTGAGTCGATTTACCTCTGTACGTCTGTCTGTCTGTCTGTCCGTCTGTCTGTATGTATGAACACGTCAATCTCAGAAGATATAAGAGCTAGAGACTTGAAATTTTTTTTCGTAGGTCCGTATATAGAGTGGGCATATCAAGTTTGTTTTCAAAAATCGATAACTGCACTTGTTATTTTGTTATCGATTAAAAACCTTATCGAAAACCAGTTAAAAAATTATATTTCCTATATCTTTAGAGCTAGAGTCTCCATATTTAAAATGTTGATTCATATGTATTTTTTTTCGGTTTTTGTCATATTTCACATACACACATTTTAATGTTATAATCACGGTCTGAAAGTTTTATCAAGATTGTCCGTCTACAAAAAAAGTTATTAAATAATAAGTTCCAAAAGTAATCCCACATGGCAGCCCATGCCTGTTTATACGTGCGTATGTGTATATGTGTGTGCATGTTTAAGTAGAAGTGGAACGACGAATTATTGAAATATTAAATATGTTTCTTCTAATCTATTTTTAACTAGTGCTGATGATCCTCCAGGGCAAGGTTGAATGCCTTTCTCTAACGGACGTGCATCACGCTGGGTTGACTATTGTTGAAATTTTCTTGAATTCGTCTTGCACGACAATCAGCCACTTTATGTCCTCGCCTTCCACAAAAGTGATACTTCGAAATGGGTTGTAGTCGCATATTCTTACTCGAACAGTTTTCGAGGACCGAGTTGTTCTTCCTCTGGCAACACAACTAATGCAGCGCTTTGTTCGATGCTCACATCCTTCCATTTGGAGACAAGTGACGTAACCATTCAGCTTCCATATAAAGACAGACCCTCATCAACGTTTGGAGCACTATTCGAGATGTTGAAAATTGTTGCAGCTGTAGTTTAATGGCCTTCGAAGTACTGTACAAACAGATCCTTGAACTGCATCCATGTCATTCCAGCAAACGATATTTGGGACAGCCAATTAGCTGCGTTGCCCTCCAATGATTTACTAAGTGCCATGAGCAGAGCATTCCAAAAGGTTTTCGGTCAGTATGAAGTTGACTATAGCACACCAAGCTGCTGCACTCGATCTCGTAGCATTGGGGTTGAATTTTGGCAGTGTAATTAATTTTTTAGCACTTTGTTCTTGTTGGCCACTTTTCACTGCACTTATAACTTCCAACAAGTTGCGGTGTTGCGATTCTAAGATCGCGCACAAACGATCATCGGGATTGGTTTGGGGTGGATCTATTCCCACTTTCTGATTTCGCGTTTTCAATGTTGTCACATGTTTGCTCGTTAGACTTCTTTTCAAGACTGCTCTCACTCAGCTCCAACAACTTTCTGCTCTTCTCAGTGCACTCACACATACCCTCGCTCACATATTGCAGTTGTTATTCTTGTCTCGCTCTAACTTAATGTCGGGCTCAGTCTGCGTCAGACAGAGTCGTCTGCCAGGTTAGGATAATTCAACGGAAGAGAAACGAATGAAACTGAGACAACAGAACACTCAATATTAAGAATTACTGCGAAATAGATTTGACTCGTTCCTGTTTAGGCTTTTATTCTTAAAATATAGTGATGAGACGATACTTAGAATATAGTGACGCCACGACATGCACATAAACATTTGCATGTGCGTGTATGGGATGCGATGATCAGAACTGTCGAGTGCCCGCGATTCAATAGTTTGTCTATTTTGCATGGTTTGAATCGTAGAGTGACTGTCAATTGAACCTATATGACTTAAATAAATTTATTAGTTAATGTACTTTTTTAGTTTAAAAATGTGTATAAAGTTATTATAATTGATTGTACTGTTTTTTCGATACCCGTAGATATGTACATTCAAAAACGAACATATGTACATGGGTATAATATGAATGCGTATAGATACATATGTACATATGTATGTGTGAAGAGGATACTCAAATCCACAAGATTGAATAACTGTGACAGTCACTCTACAATTCAAATCATACTTTTCTTGCATAAGCAGAAAAGAATCGAAGAATCAGCTTAATTGAAAAATCAGTTTTTCGAAGGCGATCTGCCTGGATTACGGTCAGATTGCGGCCAACTACGGAAGCGAATGTGACTTAAAGGGTGCCTGCTTCAGGTGTGGAGAGATGGGTCACAGTGCAAAAGCATGCACAATGCCTCCAAAATGTAGCTTCTGCGCCCGGAAAGACGAAAGTCAGACGTGCCATGCAGCTGGCAGCTTCAAGTGCCCATCCTACCGTGAAGCTGCGCGTAAAACTAAATCTTAAAGTTCCTATAACTTAACTTAAATCATTGTGTTGCAACTTATGGTTTTACAGTTGCTATCTGGCCTCCAGCATGCAGCTCAGCGAATTCACAATATTGCTTGACGAGGGGTCAAGGGTCGGAATGCTATTATGGCAAGAAATTTCAACGCATGGGTGCTAGAATGGGGTAGTCTTATAAAAAATGCCAGAGGCCGTATCATACAAGAGATCTGCTCGGGATCTCGGGACTTCTGTTCACAATAGGTGAGTCACCTGCCAGGGCGCCAACTTTGAGGAGGGAATTGTATCAACTCGATACTTTTGATCTCGCCGCTTTTTCGGAGACCATTCAGTCGCTGGGCACAGTTGACAATGCTGAGGCTAGAGCTTGCCAAATGGTACCCCAAATACAGAGTTTCTGCAACAGTAGCATGCAACGGCGCAAGGATTTCTGTGACAACAAGCGCCTATGTATTCGTGGAATGCAAAAATAGGTGACATTCAACTTAAATGCATCCAGGCGAGAAGAAGCTATCAAAAGACCCACGGCAGGCCTACGTACTTAGAAAAGCAGTTAACTTATTAGACGACTAGAAGGCAGTTACAGAAACCCATTATGGTAGGCAAAAGAGAATGTTTCTTAGAGTTGTGTAAAGTGGTTAAAAGACTATACGCAGGCAGACAGGTGCAACTTACTGATCGTTTGGAACTTAAATCGATAGTGGGAACCCACTTTCTAGATAGGCTAAGCTCGATCCATCGCTCAGGCTCCAGCGCGCATTCTGTTTTAGTTTGCTTGCAGGTCATTTTAGGGAAATCACACTCACTGCTCACGCGTGAGCTAATGCATATGGATGTTCCGACAAAGCTTCCACATTGTGTAGTGATTTCCCATTCCAATTTACCATATTTATTTTTAAGATTCTTTAATAATTATTTTGTAAGTTTCTAAATAAAAACACCAGATGGAAGCATGGGACTAAGCTCATCTAGCGGGGACATGATACTTGATGCACTGTCGCAATATAATATTCCATAATATCTAAAAGTGATAATAAAGTACTACTTCAGAAGAAGAACACTATAACACAACACGAGCGAGAGTCCCCAAACTCATGCAGTATCAACTGGAGTCCCCCAAGGATCAGTGCTGGGGCCTCTCCTATGGAATACTATGTGTTACAATTACAAGGTACGCACTCCATTGGCTTTGCTGATGATGAAGCTTTCGTCTCCATAGGAAAGAAGCTTAACGATACAGAGGATATGTGCAGCGCAAGCATCAGTCGTATTCGAGACTAGTTGGCAGGAGCTGGACTCGAACTAGCGGCGCACAAAACGGATTAACTTATATTAACTTTTCGCGAGCACAATGTGCATAAAAAGGCAGCAAAAAAGTAGAGCTCTCTCAAGAATTATGCTTAGCACTTGGGGACCAAACTAGTGAGCGTCCTTAGGTCCGTCAACCTTTATGTTGCGCCAATTTGGTCAAGAGCGACGGCAACTCCAAGCTACAGCCGAGGCATTTGCACCACCTACAGACTGAACGCAGAGTCAGCTGCGCTTTCAGGACAGTCTGATGACGCGGAACTCGTCATAGCTGACACTATGCCACTGGAGAACTTGGTCGCCTAAGCCGTGGAGTACACACGAGCCTTGCACGATGGCAAAGAAAGTGTAATAGCTCAACAAAAGGGCGATAGACGCACACGCTCATCCGGAGCTACTTAAAACTCTTTGGCCACGAGGAAATTGACGAATGCTCTTGGTGTAGACGAGGTCTGGTGGAAGACGCCAAACACGTCTTTTTGAGTGTGGACGCTTCCTCCACGAGGGGCTCCCTAGAAAAACCTGTAGGCGACGAGCTGAGTCGATTTAGCCCTGTCCGTCTGTCTGTCTGTCTTTCTTTTTTTCTGTCAGTCTGTCCATATGTTTGAACGCGTCGATCTCAGAAGATAAGAGCTAGAGACTAGAAATTTGATAAAAAACTTGATTGAAAATCAGCTATAAAATTATATCTCCTACATCTTTAGAGCTACGGTTTTCAAATTTAATATTTTCAATCGTATTTTATAAAATTTCGATATTTTTATACGTTACTCCCCACCTTCCAAATCACCCCCTTCCCAACAAATTTGGGAAAAAAAAACAATTTTAAATTCTAAAAAATACATACAAATCTATATTTTAAATTTGGAGACTCTAGCTCTAAAGATGTAGGAGATATAATTTTTTAATTGATTTTCGATACGATTTTTAATCGATAAAAATAGTTGTTATCGATTTTTGGAAATTAGCTCGATATGCGCGGATATACGGACCTACAGAAAAAATTTCAAGCCTGTAGCTCTTATATCTTCTTGAGAGAGAGAGAGAAAGAGGGCATAAAAGCGAGCTCGGGTGGGAGCAAAATGCTGCAATTCCAAGTTACGATGTAGCATCGATCAAAATGTTCTCTAAGCCTGCACGGAACGAGGTATAATGACGGGGAATACAAGCGCATTCTTCAATGGATCATGGAAATAAATTTATTGCAAGATATGACATTAGCGATTCTTGGTTTTGGTCAGTTTCTCCAAAGGCTTGATATGCAAGCCGGTAACTCAAAATCAGCTCAGTCAAACTGGCACCATAAGAAAATATTTTTGAATTATTTTCAATAGATAAAGTAGCAGTAAAATATTGAATATGTCGGAGTCGCGGTTATTTCATGCGGCCGATCTAAACGTTGTCTGCTCGATCTGTCTGAACGCAACTACCCGATATTTTAGTTCTTGCATCGGTATCTACTTATTTCTTTGCAAACGCAAGTTGGACTACGCTCAGTCGCCTCGCTCATAGGCGCCTGCGATATTCATAATTCTTGAAACTTCCAAACGCTTCATTCCAAATAATAATTTCATAATAGGCCAAACCTGACAAATCACACGTCCTCGTGTGTTGTCTTAACTCAGCAACAGAAACTCTTATATATATATTTCACAAATAGAAATAAGCATTAGCTATTATTTTTAACATACCAAACAAGAATTTTTAATTTATATAATATAATTATTATCAGTTCAAATTTCATCTACTTCAAAACAATTTAAATCAATTTAACTTACGACCCATACCCATACGACACCCGCCATAACAAGTCCTTCTGTTATCGTGCGGTCTCCAACTTAATATTTGTGTAGTTCCCTTTACACATACGACGCCCGCCATAACAAGTTCTTCTGTTATGGTGCGGTCTTCAACTTAGCATTTGTGTAGTCGTGTAGTCCCGGCGAAACCTCAACTACTTCAAAGGGGCCTTTAAATTTTTGATCAAGTTTAGTTTTATGACGCTCTTCCTTTTTCAGCAAAACGTTATCACCAACATTGAAGTTTACAATTTTATCCTTATTTTTGTCAAACCTATTTTTCTCGTATCGTGCTTGAGATTCCATATTTTTCTTAGCCTTCTTTCTTAAATTTTCTTTGTCCACTTCCTCATTACCTTCCTCGTTTATTGGTAACAAACCAAAGAGACGGGCTTCTTTATCAATTAATAGTTCTAATGGGCTAAACTTAGTCACACGATTAATTGTACAACTCATTGCTAGGTGCACTTCAGCCAGCGCATCTTGCCATGATCTCTGACTGGTTTCGACTGCAGTCAACATACGTTTCAGGGTACTTATGACACATTCTACATGGCCGTTTACTCTACTACCAGTACCAGTAGCAATTTAATGTGAATTTATTTTTTGAGAGGAGCAGAATTCACCAAAACTTTTACTTGAGAAACTACGTCCTTGATCTGCTATAATTCGAGTGGGTAGCCCAAATAAGGACACGGCTGATTTGACAGCCTTAATGCAGCTTTCTGAATCTACATTTAGTGCGTGATAAAAGTAAACAAACTTTGTAAAGGCATCTATAAGAACAATAACGTATTCCTTTAAGTTATTTTTACCACTCAGCTTACCTGTTATGTCAATGTGCACCGTATTCCACGGTATATCTATTTTAGGAATAGGAGCAGTTCTCCCAGCAATTTTCCTACACGTGGCTTAGAAACTGTACATGTAATGCAATTTCTACAAAACGACGCACATATTTTGACATGTTTTCAAAGCTGTTTCAAAAGCTGCCTTATCCAAATCATCTAATTCACTATGCAATTCTATAACGTCTTCATAATTGGCCATTTTAATCGAATCTACTCTTTTTATACCCTGAACCCATTGAAAATGGGAAATCAGGGTATAATGTTTTTGTGAAAATGTATGTAACAGGCAGAAGGAGGCGTGGCAAAGTATAAATAAAGTATATATATTCTTGATCAGGATGACGAGCTGAGCTGATCTAACCATGTCCGTCTGTCGGTCCGTCCGTCTGTCCGTCCGTACGTCTGTCCGTCCGTCTGTCCGTCCGTCCGTCTGTCCGTCCGTCCGTCTGTCCGTCCGTCCATCTGTCCGTCCGTAGGAACGCAGAGATCTCTTAAACTACAAGTGCTAGAGACTTTAAATTTGACATGTATTCTCGTGTATACCATACGCAGTACGAGTTTATCATATTTTTTCGATAACTCATTCCATTTATTTTTTATCGATAATTATCGAAAATCTGACTTTGTTTTTTAAGCCCAATTCATTAAACTTTTAGAACGTGATACGTGGATGCATGCGTATGGGTGTAGAATGATCCTAGTCGACCAGTCTCGACTAGAGCCTTCTTACTTGTTATTTTTATATTTATGCCAAGTCCGTGGTGGCAGTTTAGGCAAAGTTAATTATATGCGAAAAAAATAAAATAGGTGTTGACCGATTGAAGACAATTTTAGTACAGCGATACAGAGATTAAAGAATAGAAGTTTCAAGTAGAAGGAAGTAAATAAAAGCCGAAATGTACATATGTATGTGTGTTATTTATGTGCGGGAGTGCACTAAGAGCGAACAAGTATAACAAAGAATAGCCTAAATTTGGATAACAAGGTGTGCATTTCGTCGAATTCAAGAAATGCCGATTCCATAGAGCGATATAGGTGTTTCTTAGCGGTCTTAACTGCTGCTTTTTGATGCAGTAGTTCTGAACTTCAGTGCGATGTTCCTGGCTCAACAGTAAATGCCTCAGATCCGCCACCTTGTTCCGTGCACCCACAAAGTTAGTAGCGTTGTCAAACAAAATGCATCTTGGAATGCCACGCGTACCATTGAAACGCTTAAGGGCGCCCAAAAAACAAATGTCGACAGATCCTTAGCGACTTCCAACCATTCAGCCTTAGTTGCGAAGCAAAAGAACACGCAGATGTAGCATTTTACTGATGCTCTGCTACGTACATCAGGCTTGTAGTAAAAAGGACCACAATAGTAAACTCCAGTGACTATAAATACCGGTGAGCACTGTGCCATTATATGCTTGACTAGACGAGCCCGGGATCTGCACCAAATTACACATTTCAGCAATGCTCGGACAATAGTTTTCATGCCGCCTATGGGCCAAAACTGTAGTCGAATTGCTCCAGGCAAAGCCTGTGGTCCTGCATGGTGATGCTTCTGATGAAGATGCGAGATTATAGCGAAGGTTAGGGGATACTCTTTGGGCAAAATAATTGGGTGTCGCGCATCGAAGCCGAGAGTAGAGTGTTGTCTGTCTGTCCGTCCGTCCGTCTGTCCGTATGTATGAACGCGTCGATCTCAGAAGATATAAAAGCTAGAGATTTAAATTTTTTTTTCGTAGGTCCGTATATAGAGCGCGCATATCAAGTTTGTTTTCGAAAATCGATAAATTCTCCCGTTATTTTGTTATCGATTAAAAACCTTATCGAAAACCAGTTAAAAAATTATATTATCTACATCTTTAGAGCTAGAGTCTCCAAATTTAAAATTTAGATTCATATGTATTTTTAAGAATTTCGGTTTTTGTCATATTTTACCCCCCATTTTCAAATACGAGAAACTTGTGCGTTGGCACATACACGCAGCCTAAAAGCTTTATCAAGATTGTCTACAAAAAAAGATATTAAACAATTAAGTTCCCAATGTAAGCCCACATGGCAGCCCATGCCTGTTTATACGTGCGTGCGTATGTTTCATGTGTGTGTGCATGTGTTAGTAGAAATGAAACGACGAATTATTAAAATATTAGTCCCTGAAGGGCTCAGGGGATCTCGTAGTCGAGCAGTCTCGACTAGAGCTTTCTTACTTGTTTACTGATGAATTTGTGAATGTAATAAAAAATACACTTCCTTATTCCGAATGAATTTATGTGCTTGAATTACAAAGAGATATCTACATGGTTTGCTGAGGCATGCTTAAGACAAGCAGTGCCTAGGATAATAGCATTTTTCCTTTTGCAAAAAGTTTGAGTGTAAAAGCTCCAACGGCGCTGCTCCTTTGGACAACATATGCGTAGGATTTATATCAGTTGACACTTAATGCCAGTCCATGCCGATCGGGAGTTGATGTATGGCACAAATCTTGTTAGCGCCAAACCCATTGAGCAATGCATCTCACATTCGAAGCTAGCACAAATGCAGAGCATAACTCAAGCTTAAGCACCGTGAGGGTCTTGAGTGGGGCGACTCTAGCTATGGATGTGGCTATTGAAGACTGATTACAATGCAATAGAGTATGGTGCTTCGATTGACAAGTACGCCAGAAGCTAGATTTACAATCTTTCAACTAATGCTCTTTTCTCAGACAATTGAGACAAAGTGCAAGTGTCTTGGCCTCCTTATGTCGTGCAATTGGTGCCAATTGCTCAAATCGCTCACATTGGAATATCATGTGATTTGAATCTTCACAAAAACGACTGGGAGTCTTGGGGGCAACAAATGATTTTCACTTGACTTGCCAACCTGACCATTTTGCAATACTTGATCCACATTTTCAAGATTTCGACACCGTCCTTACGAGAATTCTGAAAATTTGGACCATTCCTCCCACTTGGCCTGACATGTCCAACTCTTGCAACACTGTTGCACGATGATTCAATGAGCAACTTCTTCCCTCGATGCTAGAGAATCCATGGCACGAACGTGAGATGTAGCTTTATCGCCAGTAAAATAAAACATTTATTATCAAATTGACGTTGAAGAATATCCAGAGCGACAATATAGTTGGTCTTGTTGATTTTCAATCAGCTGATAGTATCCAAAGCAGCACCACTTAAGCAGGATCGAAGATGCTGGAACTTCTCAATAGGGTTAAGATCAGGATCAGTATCTATGATCGTTTTGAACATAGTGTAAAACTTTTCCCACTCAGTGTAGATTCCACTAAATTTCGGCAGCTCCAGCTTCAACGAACGCGATCGATTAGCCATAACGAGCATTGGAGGAGCATTCGCAGAACTTGTGCTAAGTGTCGAAAAAAATTGTTGATTCGGCCGACTACCTAGTTCGCGTTGAAGCAAGGCCTTAAACTTTAGTAGTGTTTATTCGAATTTTGCAGGTAAATCACTAGATATGAAATCAAAATTAGATTCATTAAGCTAGTGTGGACTACATTAAAATTTGTCTCTAACTTAGTGAGTGAATCCAAGAGCACATATGGCTCAGTTTATCAACGTCCAATTCAGAATATAGACTTTCAAGTCTATCGAAAAGTGCTTTTGTTTTAAGCCTTAAGAAAGTAACCTGAGTTGTAGGCACTTGATCATCATTCGACTCTGAGCTATGCATTTTATTAATCACAAATTCCCTAAGGTTATGTTTACAGGCGCTGCACAAAAGACGCCAAACGCGATGAACAACCGGCGTAAAAGAGAATGCTAAAGATAAGCAATACGCAAGTACGACTGCATGCAAGATTATTTGAACTTTTATGTATGTATGTACATATGTATGTGTGTCATCTACGATTGACACAGTCTTCTTGGGTTTGCGCGTTTTCTATGCAGGCGTCAACCGCGACGAACAAAGCAAACGATTAAAAGAGAATTAAAGAATTGCATACACTGCAGTATGCACTTTCAACTATGTAAATATATAACTTGTGCACAAATGTTTTACGACGAAATTGATTTTTAATTTGAATGCACTATATTTGCACAAATGTTTATGATTTTCACTGTTGAATGACGACGAAATAGATTATTAACTTTTAACGCACTAAACGAACACCTCGGAGTGTATTTATCACGTCGGGGTCACCAAAATGTTGGAAGCTGCCGAGCTTTAGCTTTTTCGGCAACTCTGGCTCCAATCATTTACGAAGGCACAAATAAAATTCAATACGATTTACTTTATTATATTATTTATATTTTTTAATTATAAGCGAAAACGTACAGCGATACAAAGTTTAAAGAATAGAAGTTACAAGTAAATAGAAACCGAAATGTACATATTATTTATGTGCGTTTTATTTAAGAGCGAACAAGAATAGAAAAGGAAAAATGAGCTTAAGAGAACTAAGTCTAAGAGCAACGTTAACTCAGCGTCAGCGATAAAATATTGGAAGTATCTGGTTACCGCTGCAGACTATTATAGGTCGAACAGTGGCTTCCTTCAAAAATCTCTCAGACTCCAATTTTGGCTTGACTTATATGTATGTAAAGCCGCCTAATCTGCATAAACACGCACATAATCTATAATCATTGCCTGGTTATTTTTCCATGTGGACTCCCAAGCAGTGCGATTTTGCCAAAAAAAAAGAGCGGCCCGCGGTTCTTTATTTTTAAATGGCTTTACATCGTTCATTAGCATGTTATCATTGAAATTGAGAAATCCGCCAACTGTAACGCCAAAAATTATGAAACATTTCTCATTAAAAAATTGCAAACCATTGTAGATCTTTCCGTAAATCTTATCGTCGACCAAAAGTGTTATCTTGTCCCGTTGCCAGATCATTGTATAATTATGAAAATCATCACCATAGTGCTTTGTATTAAGCTGATCCCTTAGAATTTGTACGGCACGTTTTCCATGCCAACCAATGATGCCGCCATATAGCCGGTGACCCGATATATCCTCTTGCTGAGAGCTACGCAAATAATTATTTCCTCGAGCATAGGCAATCCCTAAAAAAAGTTATTTTATTTTTTTGTAAAACTACTAATTAAAATAAATAATAGTCGGTATTCAAAAATTTATGAGTTGAGCTCGTCGATCTCAGAATATATAAAAGTTAGAGACTTCAAATTTTGTTCTGCAGGTCCGTATATTACAAGCGCATATCGAGATTGCTTTCAAAAACCGGTTTTTTGTTATCGATTAAAAACCTTAGACCCCATAGAGTATACATATTCATGATCAGGGCGACGAGCTGACTATGAACGCCATATCTCCTAAACTACAAATTATAGAGACGTGAAATTTAACATAGTGTATACAATACGCGGTAAAAGTTTATAATACTTTTCCGATAACTCATCCCTCTTCTTTTTTACCGATAATAATCGAAAATTTGACTTATTATACCCTGAACCCATAGAAAATGGGAATTCAGGGTATAATGGTTTTGTGAAAATTTATGTAACAGGCAGAAGGAGGCGTGGCAGACCCCATAAAGTATATATATTCTTGATCAGGATGACGAGCTGAGTTGATCTAGCCCTGTCCGTCTGTCCGTCCGTCCGTCTGTCCGTCCGTAGGAACGCAGAGATCTCCTAAACTACAAGTGCTAGAGACTTGAAATTTTACATGTATACTCGTGTATACCATACACAGTACGAGTTTATCATATTTTTTCGATAACTCATCCCATTTCTTTTTTATCGATAACAATCGAAAATCTGACTTTGTTTTTAAAGCCTAGTTTGAATACTGTTAGGCCTAGAGAGTTCAGATTTACTGTGTAGATTTATGTGATGAATACAAAGATTTTGTTATTTACAGATTTTGGATGCCACGCCCCCTTCGCCTTAAATTTGAAAAAAAACGTATATCAAGTACTAGAGACTTGTGCTTTGGCATGTACACACATTTGAATGTTATTATCACGTTCTGAAAATTTGATGAAAATAGTCGAGCAGTCTCGACTAGAGCCCTCTTACTTGTTTAAGCCTAATTTGAATACTATTAAACCAAGTGACTTCAGATATACTGTGTAGATTTATGTAATAAATACAAAGACTTTGTAATTTATAGATTTTTGATACCACGCCCCCTTCGCCAAAAATTTAAAAAAGAATTATATTCAGTACTAGAGACTTGAGCTTTAGCAAATTTCAATGTTATTATCACTTTCTGAAAGTTTGATGAAGATATTCCCACTACACTTTCCACACGGCAGCCCAAGTGGAGTCGCTTGTAACTGCGCAGTTAGCAAAGCGCGTATGCGTTCGAGTGGATGCATGCGCATATATATGTGCATAAAAAAAGCGTAGAATAATTGGAACAGCTCTTTGCAGAGTTCAGGGAAGCTCCTAGTCGAGCAGTCTCGACTGGAACACTCTTGTTTGACTGGCTTTCGATAAACCTTTTAGTCAACAACATTTAAACAAAAACAGATATCGATTTTTGGAAACAAACTCGACTTGGGCGTGCAATATACGGACCTACAGAAAAAATTTCAAGTCTCTAGCTCTTATATCTTCTGAGATCGACGCGTTCATACATACGGACGGACGGACGCACAGACAGACGGATAAGGCTAAATCAACTCAGCTCGTCACCCCGATCAAGAATATATATACTTTATCCGGTCTGCCATGCCTCCTTACGTACATTTTAACAAAACCATTTTATCCCGATTTTCGTTTTCAATGGGTATAACAAGTGAGAAAGCTCTTGTCAGGACTGCTCGACTACGAGATCCCATGAACGCTGCGAGGAACTGATATATAAATTTCAGTTAATCTTCGCTTCTTAAACAGGAATGGGATGCAGTGTGGGCTTACTATGGGAACTTAATTATAAAACTTTCGTTATTTTCTTATCGAACAAAATTCTTATCGAAAACAAGTGAAAAAATTATATTTCCTACATCCTTACAGCAAAAGTCTCCAAGTTTAAAATGTAGATTCATACGTATTTTTAAGCATTTCGGGTTTTGTCATATTTTACCCTCACCCCTCAAAACACCCCCTTCCCTACAACTTTGCAAAACCCGTATTTTAATTAGTAGAGACTTGTGCGTTGGCACATATACACATTTTAATGTTATAATCACGGTCTGATAGTTTTAAGCGCACATGGCAACCCATGCCTGTTTATACGTGCGTGCTTATGTGTGTGTGTGTGTGTTTGTTGCATGTGTAAGTAGAAATGAAGCGACGAATTATTGAAATATTAGTTCCTAGAAGGGTTCAGGGTATCTCCTAGTCGAGCAGTCTCGACTATATATGCACATTTTCATGTAAGTACACAAGCGTTCTACCTATGGTCCAGTAATTTATAATTAAATGTAATGTTCTCGTACTTACGAAGCTGATTAGCACGGTGGGTTTCTGCATGGGTTGACACTGGCTGTAACATCATATCTGTGCAATTTCATTAATTATTTTTAGCTATAAATTATTTCACGTAATTTAAACTATTTACATGGAAACAGCCAATCCCCTTTTGGAAGCTTAGCACGAACCACAATTTTTCCATATTTAAAGCTGAAGCTCTCCCGGGTGTGCAACTGAGCCGAATATACAGGTGGTTTTATCTTAAAGGAGATATCCTGGGAAATACTGCACTCCAACTGACGGTTATCAATAGCCGTACAGCGATCGCCTAGGCTGTAAACTTCCTCTCCCCTCACTTCGCTTGCCACCATCGGCACAATGTGTAGGTGTCCCTCACGCACATACGAAGTTCGCGGCGAATTTTCGAATGCTACTAGTTCCTCTTCCTCATAATACATGCGATGACGGATGTCATACATCCAAACGCTGCTATTCAGTTGTGCTTCACTAAAGTTATCTTCAAAAAGAAGGTCGTGTTGACATGCACTTTGACTAGTACTAGTACTACTCGTAATGCTGTTGGTTGGTTTGCAACTAGGTTGTAATTGGCATTCACTCTCGTTGCTCTGATTGACGATATTTGAATCTTTGGATTGTAGTATATTGACGGTATTGCTTTGCTGGGTGGTTAGAAAACGTGTGTTGAGTTTCACCCGTGTCTCGCTCTTCTCGTAGATATGATTATTGAACTGCACCAAAAGCGAGACTCGCAGTTTATCATTGTTTCGCAACCTAATGCGTTGTACGCTGATCCAACTGTTATTAGTGGCTTTAGTTATGTAGTCCATTAACGCCGGACAGCTGTCATCCACTTGCAACATAACAAACACGCGTTGCATGCCTGCCTCATCTTTGGATTTGTTATTATCATTAATATTGGTATTGTAGTCAGGCACATCAACTTACCAGGTATTGAGATCTTAAGCCCCCGTTCTTTGAATATTTCTATATTCATGCTTGGCATTTTATATCCCATATTTTTTTGGCCTATCAGTAGTAACAGAAAAGTCAGTTTGAAATTTAGTAAAAACTGGCAAGCCATGACGCAGGTGTATTTGAAAAATGACTAATGCTAATACTAATATTTGTGTAGTATTCTGTTCAACCTTCCGCGCAAGTTGTTGCTAACCTGTTAAGTTACATTCAATGGAAACTCGATCGTGCCAAAGCTCTCCAGCTACTAGATTCTTACAAAGCTTTTCTTGACAATTGCATACAGGTTAAATATTAGCACATGCACACACACAAATACTTTTTTGCGGAATTTATCCTCTTGTAGATGGAATAATGATAATAACATTCTCTAATATTTGAAATACGTTTTTTGCAATTTGGGAGGAAAGGAGGTGGATTTGCGACCAGTATCCAAAATATATCCAAAATCGAATTTGTATAAAATACACAATACAATTTACATATACATATGTAAAATTTAGCGACTCTAACAGTGTCAGGGTTCAGGGTTACATTAGTAACACAGTGTACGTACATACATATATTATATACATACATATGTACTTGATGAGGTCTGCCACGCCTGCTTCTGCCTTCTTCAGCCTGTCAAAAACCATTATACCCCATTTTCAATAGGTTCAGCGAATAAAAACATCTTAAACAATCATTATTATTTTATTTAACAGCTCATTTGACGCATCATATAAGACAAATATTTATTTGCAGAGGCTAATGATGATGCACCCACAAAAGGTACTGATCATAATTTTAATTAATGAGTAATACGAGCCCAAGCCACTAATAATTCGAACAGCATGTTTTTTTGCAGTGCGCAATGTTCAGCACACTATATCACCAATACTACTAGAGATAACGCATACCAATGTATTTTGTCTTAACGAGAATTTTATTCTCTTAACGATGAAAAAAAAGTTTTGTACTACTTCCAACATCAACAGCAATATGAGTAATTTATTCAAACGGTAGCCTTAAGAGATAAGAATAAAATTACCACTATTAATTCCAGAGCAAAACAAAAGCACCCAATGTAACCGAATCACTATCTAGTTATACTCTGCAAATAATATCACGATAAACTTTTAAAATTGATGCAGATCAGTGAAAGTTTAGCAACGATGGTACGTGGTAAACCTATTTGCAACGAAATCAGATTGTTGATTAGAGATTATTTTAAATCTGGGAAGACACTTACGGAGATCAGGAAGCAATTAAATTTGTCTAAATCGTCTGTGCATGGGGTGATAAAAATTTTCTAACGAAATTGTAATATTGAAAATAATTTTGCAAATAGAGGCCGAACATCAGCAAAAACACCCCGCGGACAGGGCTAAATCGACTCAGCTCGTCGACCTGATCAAGAATATATGTATATACTTTATGGGGTCTGCCACGCCTCCTTCTGCCTGTTACATACTTTTAACAAAACTATTATACACTGATTTACAATTTTCAATGGGTTCAGAGTATAAAAAAAAGGTCATAGAACACTCCCTCTGTAAATCTGTATCAACCGAAGTCGTTCGCACAATTAAACGCCCGTGGCAGCCACACGCCAATGTGTCTGCTACAGCAGCAAAAATATAGTTTCAGGCATACAGGCAAATGTAAGAAAAAAATATTCTTTATGCGCATCAACTCTTTCATACCCTTCCCGCAAATAATCATGGAAACGCTAACATTTTGCATGAGCATGACAAAACCTTTCAAGAGTTCGATATTCCACAGACAGTAAGAATAGTAAGAATGCACACAGGCACACAAATAGTCATACATGAAGCAATGGTCTGTAAGTGTGTGTATGCATGCCCGTCGCGAAAACATATTCATTGAGCGCACCAACGCTTTCATACCCTTCGCACAAATAATCATAATATCGCTAACGTTTTACATGAGCATGACAAACGCTTTGAAGAGTTTGGTATACTCTTCACTCAGAAGGGAATAAATGGGATCGTCGCGAACAAAATTCAATTTTTGAGCGCTGCTGATGTTTAAGAGACCATAGAGAGAGATAGCATAGAGAGAGAGTGAGAGAGAATAAGAAAAAATAGCGCATAGCCATGCTTCACATGAAAATGTGGTCGTTTCGCTAGCAGCGAACTGATTTTGTCGTGCCATATTTTCACTGTTCGCCCCTGAAACGACGAGCCGAGCAGGCACGAAGGTATGACTGGGACGTGATCTACAGATTTTCGCCGTTGAAAAACTTTATTCTACTTGTCTCGTCTATGTGTTGTATGGTTAGTGATGTTATAAAAACATGTAGCACCACTTGCAAAAAAAAAAAAAAGTTTGGTATCAAAATATACCATTTTCGATAAAAAAAATGTACCAGTTTTGGTAAATAAATACCAAATGTGTGGAAGAGTGGCAGCTTTATCTTACGTTTATATTGATATTCGCCAATATCACCACCACTACTTCACGCAAAATGTCATCATTGCAGCTACTGCAAAACTACAATAACTGCAAAGCTGAGTGATCTACGTACTCATGCAAGCACTAAAAAACACACAAATGCGTTAGGCGGCTTCCAGCAAAAAAAATTCTTTTTGATTTGCCTACAAAAGCTGTAGAGCAGGAAGCAGCATTGTGTCTGTTTATTGCACAGCACACAGCTGGGCAAATACTGTTATGAATATAAAGTCAGTTAAAATTATCTTCGCATGATTGGCACTAACATGTCGTACGATTTTGAAACCGATGCTAATCGCGAAGATTTAGACAACATGCTGAAAATCTTATAAATAACAAGTAAGAAAGCTCTAGTCGAGACTGCTCGACTACGAGATCCCCTGAACCCTTCCAGGAACTAATATTTCAATAATTCGTCGTTTCACTTCTACTAACACATGCACACACACATACAAACATACGCACGCACGTATAAACAGGCATGGGCTGCCATGTGGGCTTACATTGGGAACTTAATTGTTTAATATCTTTTTTGTAGACGAACAATCTTGATAAAACTTTCAGACCGTGATTATAACAATAAAATGTGTGTGTGTGTGCCACGTTCTAGTCTCTAGTATTTGAAATACGGGGTTTGCAAACTTGTAGGAAAGGGGGTGTTTAGAGAAGTGGGGGGTAAAATATGACAAAAACCGAAACTCTTAAAAATACATATGAATACACATTTTAAATTTGGAAACTCTAGCTCCAAAGGTGTATTAAATATAATTTTTTTACTGGTTTTCGATAGGTTTTTTAATCGATAACAGAATATTGAGAGCAGTTATCGATTTTCAAAAACAAACTTGATATGCGCGCTCTATAGTTCTTATATCTTCTGAGATCGACGCGTTCATACTTACGGACAGACGGACAGACCGACAGACGGACAGGGCTATATCAACTTAGTTCGTCGCCCTGATCAAAAATATATATACTTTATGGGGTCTGCCACGCCTCCTTCTGCCTGTCACATACTTTTCACAAAACCATTATACCCTGATTTCCCATTTTCAATGGGTTCAGGGTATAAAAACGGAGAGTCAAACGTTTTATTATAAAATTATATCTTCTACACCTTTGAAGATAGAGTCTCCAAATAAAATGTAGAATCATATGTATTTTTAAGAATTTCGGTTTTTGTTATATTTCACCCCCCACCCCTCATAACACCCCCTTCCCTACAACACCAGTTCTCCTGCTGGTTCTTTGTGCTTAGCTTTCCGCTGAGCACTTGCATCTCCTGGTACTTGCCTACATACATATATACGTGTGTAGACACTGACACTTACACTCTCTCCGTAATTAGAACTCTTTCCACCACCCAATTGTGAACGTCAGACACTTTGATAGTGCAAATAAATATATATTTTAAACCGAAAAATGGAGACTTCTTTTTTTTGGAAACAATTCACTGGAACGCCACCTCTACAAACATTGGTCCTTCTAGCCGGAGATCATCCATCCACCCACAACTACAACCACCAGCGATTCACAGGCGATCCAGATAAGTAAATTCTTTTTTTCTTCCGCTGCAACTTGCATCCGCCATTTGCTCTTGCTCATTTGCAAGTTGCTCTACCCGTATCTATATACATATATATCTCCTTTTATATATGCAGATACGTGAGAAGCGGTCGAAAACCACTAAAAAATTCATACACATATGTCGATATACACATAAATATATATATATATATATATATATAGCGCAATATCCTTTGTGATTACATATATTTAAATTATTGCCTCGCTTTTGCATTAGCATGTACATACATACGTACATTTTATTTTGTTCGTCCGTCTGTACGCAACAGCTCTTATTTTCCACATATGTATATACATACATACATACATGATTACATTACTACACAAGACACACATATATAGAAACATTTCCAAATGCGCTTCACACACAAAGATATTTAATAAAGATTGATAAATTAACTAACAATATCCTTTGAGTTTTTTTTATTAATTTTATTAACATATTTCTCGTTTTGTGTTTTATATATATTTTCTTATATATGTACATATTTTTGCGCACATACAACCAACAGCCAGCACTTATTAAATAAAAATACAAGCCAATACATTTGTTGTTTTTCTTTCAAATAAACTTTTTATTCTTTTTCCACTATAGATTTACAATTGCAATAAAGTAATAAATAATAATAATAATACATAATACTAAAATTCACTGTCTTATTCTACAACATAAACGTTTGCACTTTTTGTTAGTTGAGCCCAGTCAGCTGTTCGTCACCGCTAGCGATCGCAACCTCTCCGATCACTATCGCCCACCGCCACAATTCCGTGCCGATAGTCTATGTTCATCGTTCATTGCACGAATATTCGGTGACATTTTTTTTTTTAAATAAAATTTTCCCTTTCTTTTGTTTACTTACTCCAAGTAAACAATTCTTTATTTATTTATTCGACTTAATTTATCCTAATTGAGTTAATTAAAGACTTTCTTCCTTTGCCTGTCTATTTATTTTAATTAAATAAACTATCAAACTATTCAATTTATTCTCATTGAACTAATTACATTTTTTCTTTTGTTTACTTATTCCAAGTAAACAATTCTTTATTAATTTATTCGACTTAATTTATTCTAATTAAGTTAATTAAATATTTTCTTCCTTTGCCTGTTTATTTATTTTTAATTAAACAAACTATCAAAATATTCAATTTATTCTAACTGAATTATTTACATTTTGTTCTTTTTTTTATTTTGTTTATTTATTCAAAGTAAACAATTCTTTATTTATTTATTCGACTTAATTTATCCTAATTAGGTTAATTAAATAAATAAAATAAATAAACTAGCGCCCAACAATATTTCGATTTATTCTAATCGAGTTAGTTCATTTTCTTGGTCCTTTCGTTTGTTTACTTATTCCAAGTAAACAATTCTTTTTATTACAACTTAGTTTATCCTGATTATGTTGATTAAATATTTTCCTTTTTTCTGTTTGTTTAGTTTTTATTAAACAAACTGCCATATAAGGCAATCAGTCCGATCGTTCTAGCCGAGCGCAGTTGGGTGTACCTCCGTCGCGTTTGATTAAACGCAGCTCCTCTGCATCTCCCATTCCGTCCGGGAAACCACAGACCACTAGCACGTTCAAGCGCAGTCCGATCGCAACGCGATCCACCTCCAAGCCCGCAAGTCCGCTACCACAAATGTCGCTGTCTGATTTTATCTCGGCTGCGGATAGGCTCATCAAGTTTGAGTTCCGCATAGATTATGCTGAGGACATTGGCTCCACTCCGGCAGCTCAACTCGAAGCCTTAGCAATCCGACGGGATCGGGTCAGGGTCCTTTTGGAGAAATCAGAGCAGCAGTACGATGCGTGCTTCAAAGCGCTTAGCCAGAGGGCGGGTAGTGGCGAAGTTGAGGACATGGAAGCAAAATTCGATCATTGCTACACTGTTTATGAGCGGTGTACAGCGCAATTAAGCAGGCAACTCGCCGCCATTTCAGCGTAGAGTGCGCCGTCCGCTCCTGTTTCCGTTCCCTTCACCTCGTCGGGAGGTTGTCGCCTTCCACCGGTTGACACGGAGGTGTTCCGCGGCTAATTACGTTGGCCGACATTCCGTGATCTCTTCACGGCCATTTATATCCAAAACCCGCGCTTGACTCCGGTGGAAAAGTTATTCCACCTCAACTCGAAAACAGCAGACGATGCAAATGCAATAGTCGCCGAGTGCCCACTCACAAACGACGGCGTTGCATCGGCCTGGGACGCCTTGTGTGACCGAGAACAAACGAGAACAAACGGCTGTTAGTTAACAGCCAGCTTAAGATCCTTCTCAACCTTCCAATGGTCACCAAGGAGTCAGGCAAAGCTCTCAGAGAATTGCATGGCACCATTCATCGGTGTGTCTCTGCCATCGAGCAAGCCCATATCTCTACGGTGAACTGGGATTGTATCCTTGTGTTCTTGTGCACCTCCAAATTGCCAGAACACACTCGATCTCTTTGGGAGCATTCACTGATTAAAAATCAGACATCCCAGCCTGGATGTAAGTCTCTTCCTTAGCGAGCATGCTCGCGCGCTAGAAGCTATGGAAGGTGACAAGTCCAGCGCAGATCCGAAATCCACAACCACCGTTCAAAAGAAAATCCATTCCTTCGCGACACAAGTCAACCCAAAATCCAAAATGTGTGACTTGTGTTCTAAAGCGAACCATCCGGTTCGACTATGCCCTCGGTTTCTCCAAATGTCTCTTGTAGCGCGTGAGGCATACATAAAGCGAAAGCAGCTTTGCCTGAACTGCTTTGCGCAAGGCCATCAGTTACGCGACTGCACTAGCATCTATAATTGCGCTAAGTGCAAAGGCAGGCATAACACTCAGCTCCACCGTGAAGGGCCCACGGCAGCCAGCTCCTCGTCCGGAGCCTCTCTAACTCCTCACACGTCCGAAGCACCAGCGAATGTCCAATCTTATTTCGCGGCTCATACGCAAGGTGTCTTGCTCGGCACTGCGATCATCAATGTGTGCCATTTAGGAGCAACCTTCCCCGCCCGGGCCCTCATCGATTCGGGGTCTGAGACGACGTTCATTTCCGAACGATTGTTCCGCATAGTCAAGCTGCCGTTCCGACCTGTGCAAACGCGTGTGTCAGGCATCAGACAATCGGTGACAGCCCGATCACAGAAGCTCTGTGCCTTCCACATCGGGACTTCGTTGAAACCAAGGCTACGGATTGAAGCTTCAGCGCTCGTCCTTCCAAAGCTTGCGGACTCTCTTCCGTCGTATCTATTCCCGCAGCAGTTGCTGAACCAGCTTCCGAAAATTCAGCTAGCTGATCCCGAGTTCTACTAGAGTTCGGAAATTGATTTCGTTATAGGCGCGGATATCCTTCCGACTATTATTCAGGGAGGTTACCACCCTAACATTTGTGGATCTCTTCTAGGTCTAGAGACTGTTTTCGGTTGGGTACTGACAGGCCCATTGACACGAACGTCACCGGAAATGGTCTCCTTCTTCACAACTCAAGTTTCCGTTCCGGATGAGGCGAGACTTGAGCTTCCGACAACCTTGTCATCTACCGAAACTCTTCCATCCCGACAGCACCATTACGAAAGTGAGGGTCGGTTTCAATGCACTCTGTCCAGCATTGAAGAATAAGAGCCTGAATGATATCCTTCATTCAGGCCCAACGCTCCAACCAGACTCCCGTGCTTCGTGTGCTGTCCAACTAACTTCCGTGTTGTGTTCTGACGAGCAAGCAATTCACCCTCTCACTCATTCGTTCTTCCAGGTAAAGATGCCGTCATCAGAAAGCAGTAAGCCACGCGGTACCAATTCCTTCCAGTGCCGCGTGTGCAGAGGAAACCACGGTCTCCGAAAATGCCGGCGCTTTTTGGGCCTTCCAAAGGAGGAACGGATGCGTGCGGTGCTTATACATAAGTACTGCACGAGCTGCTTGGCTCACGAGCACTCCGGGCAATCCTGCCGCAGCAAGTGATGGTGCAAAACGTGTGGCCAGGATCACCACACGCTCCTGCATCTCCAGGGATCAGCACGTCATTCCGCTTCGACTCCTAAAGAGACGGTCACAGCTCCGCTGACGGCCTTGACTCGACCTGAGGTCTTCAGGATCCCACCTATGGCGAACGGCGTGCTCAGCACACCAGCTTTGAGCGCGACGTCATAATTTGCAATCCTTGCAAGGGGGGGGGAGTATGTTAATGCCAGATTCCATTAACAGGAATTGCTCCTCCCACACATCGCCATGCTATGCTATTAACAGCATTATGTTAATAGCATAACTCCAACACCAGTTCTCCTGCTGGTTCTTTGTGCTTAGCTTTCCGCTGAGCACTTGTCTCTCCTGGTACTTGCCTACATATGTACGTGTGTAGACACTGACACTTACACTCTCTCCGTAATTAGAACTCTCTTTACACCACCCAATTGTGAACGTCAGACAATTTGATAGTGCAAATAAATATATATTTTAAACCGAAAAATCGAGACTTCTTTTTTTTGGAAACAATTCAATGGAACGCCACTTCAACAAACACCTGTTTATACGTGCGTGCGTATGTGTGTATGTGTGTGTGCATGTGTAAGTAGAAATGAAGTGACGAATTATTGAAATATTAGTTCCTGGAAGGGTTCAGGGGATCTCGTAGTCGAGCAGTCTCGACTAGAGCTTTCTTACTTGTTTTATCTGGCACTTGCACTAATAAATATTTTGAAGAAAAAAAAAATTTTTCTTTATTTTTTTTCACTATTAAAATTTACACAGTAAAATTAGCTTGAACCTTTCTGGTCGACGAGGCAAAATAAAAAGCAAACATGGCCGGTGCTTGAGCGGCTTGTCAGCGCTTGGGAACAGTCTTAATTTCCTAGCGAAAGTGACAGGTAATCCTGTTATCAAACTGTTATCAAATATATATATATATATATATATATATATATATATTCTTGATCAGGATGACGAGCTGAGTGCCTGAAATTTTACAAGTATACTCATGTATACTTGCAAAATACGCAGTACGAGCTTATCATATTTTTTCGATAACTCATTCCATTTCTTTTTTATCGGTAATTATCAAAAATCTTATTTCGTTTTTAAGCTTAATTAAAATACTGTTAAACGACAAATCACGACAAAAATTTTGTAATTTACAGATTTCGGATATCACGCCTCCTTCCCCCCAAATTTGAAAAAACCGTATATCAAGTACTAGAGACTTGTGTTTTGGCATATACACACATTTGAATGTTATTATCACGTTCTGAAAGTTTGATGAGGATAGCCCCACTACAAAAATATTTATTCAACAAATAAATTCTCATATTATAGCCCACACGGCAGCCCAAGCGCAGTAACTGGTAACTGCGCAGTAAGCAGAGCGCGTGTTTATGCGTTCGTATGGATGCATGCGTATGGGTGTAGAATGATTGGAATATCAGTACTTTGCAGGGTTCAGGGTATCTCCTAGTCGAGCAGTCTTGACTAGAACCCTCTTGAACCCATTGAAAATGGGAAATCAGGGTATAATGTTTTTGTGAAAATGTATGTAACAGGCAGAAGGAGGCAGCGCAGACCCTATAAAGTATATATATTTTTGATCAGAATGACGAGCTGAGTTGATCTAGCCATGTCCGTCTGTCTGTTCGTCCGTCCGTATGAACGCAGAGATCTCCTAAACTACAGATGCTAGAGACTTAAAATTTTACATGTACATATATTCGTATATACCATACGCAGTACGAGTTTATCATATTTTTTCGATAACTTATCCCATTTCTTTTTTATCGACAATAATTGATAATTTTATTTCGTTTTTTTTGCCTTATTTGAATACTGTTAGACCTAAAGATTTCATATTTACTGTGTAGATTTATGTGACAAAGACAAAGATTTTGTCATTTACAGATTTTGGATACCACGCCCCCTTCGCCCTAAATTAAAAAAAAAAAACGTATATCAAGTACTAGAAACTTGTGCTTTGGCATATACACACATTTCAATGTTATTATCACGTTCTAAAAGTTTGATGAAGATAGTCCCACTACAAAAATATTTATTCAACAAATAAATTCTCATAATAAAGCCCACACGGCAGCGCAAGCGCAGTAACTGGCAACTGCGCAGTTAGCGGAGCGCGTGCTTATGCGTTCATATGGATGCATAGTATGGGTGTGTGCATGTCATTTTGTATATGTACATTAAAGAAGTGTAGAATGATTGGAATATCAGTACTTTGCAGGGTTCAGTCGAGCAGTCTCAACTAGAGCATTCTTACTTGTTTTTATTATACCCTGAACCCTTTGAAAATGGGAAATCAGCGTATATGGTTTTGTTAAAATGTATGTAACAGGCAGAAGGAGGCGTGGCAGACCCCATAAAGTATATATATTCTTGATCAGGGCGATGAGCAGAGTCGATTTCGCCCTGTCCGTCTGTCCGTCTGTCCGTATGTATTAACGCGTCGATCTCAGAAGATATAAGAGCTAGAGATTTGAATTTTTTTCGTAGGTCCGTATATAGAGCGCGCATATAAAGTTTGTTTTTAAAAATCGATAACTGCTCCAGTTATTTTGTTATCTATACAGAGTTCAGTGTGATCTGCCAAACCTTACGCACGTACGAGCGCATCGCGAAAGTGACATTTCTTATCTCACACTCGACTTAAAACAAAAACAAAATAAAGAGAACAATTAGTCTGGCTGGCGTCGCTATGTCGCCAACACAGCGCAGAAAAGCTCCAAAAACAGACACTGGTCAACGGCAGAGCAACAACAACTATTATCAACCGTTACAAGCTTTAGATGACCAAACTGATAAAGACAATAGTGAAGAAGTAATCGCCAACAAAACCAAAACTAACGTTCCTCCTATTACGGTGCTTAAAATTAGCACTGAACAACTGCATGGTATTTGCAAATCGCTAAATGTCATAAACTACTCAATCAGAAAAATTTCTATCGGAGTCAAACTACACTGCGATGAAGAGGTGGACTTTGCCAATGTCTGCACCCACCTGCAAAGCTCTAATCATAAGTTTTTCTCCTTTGTTTAAAAACATAATAAACCATACAAAGCGGTACTTACGGGCCTGGATGACACCCCGGCTGATGAGGTTAGAAGCAAGCTTATCCAAATGGGACTTCAATGTACAGATGTCAAGTTAATCCAAAGGAAACGACCCAACAACAGTAATTTCTCGCTGTATGTAGTTTACTTTATCAACAAATCAACCAGTCTAAACGAGCTGAAGAAAAACTACTCTGTCATTGACCATATCAGAGTCAAATGGGACTACCAAAGACGCAGGCCAAACACCGTTACTCAGTGCTACAACTGTCAGATGTTTGGACACGGATCGTCCTATTGTAGTGTAAAACCATATTGTATGAACTGCGCAGGGAACCACAAAACTAATGAGTGTCCAGATAATTTAACCGTTAAGTGTGCAAATTGTCACGGTTCTCATAAGGCCAATTCAGTGGAGTGTCCAGGCAGAATAAACTATGTTAAGGCAAGGGAAAAAGGCATCAGCAAAGCACGGGTAGTCAGAAAGCCATTACAGGCACCACAGATAAACTGTGTCAAAACTTTTCCAAATCATTATGGGCAGACATCTGAACCATTAAACACAACCTGGGCCAGGCAACCAGAGTTATGTAGTACTGATCTCTTTTCGCTAGACGAGTTAAAAAGTCTTACGTTCGAGCTCATTAGCAATCTCAGAAACTGTAAATCCAAGACTGACCAGTTCGAGCTAATAACCTCACTTGCCTTTAAATTTCTGTCTTAATGGTAGATAAAGTAAAGATCATTGCGTGGAATGCCAGGGGTATTCAAAACAAAAAAGAAGAATTTTGTCACTTCCTGTTCGACAACGATATTGACATCTGCCTGGTATCTGAAACCTGGTTAAAAAATGGAACCTTCCTTAAGATACGTAATTATAGCTGTTACAGAAACGACCGTACAACTAACAGAAGGGGAGGGGTAGCAATCTTTATTAAAAGAAATATTCGCCACTCTTTGCTACCTCTCCCAAATACTAAAATTATTGAAACAATTGGCATAAAAATCTTCATTAGTGATGGCACGGAGACGTCCATTTTTGCATGTTATTTTCCAGGAGGCCGCGAAAATCCCTCTAATAAACAGCTTTTTCAGGCCGATTTACATAAGTTGTGTAGTGCAAATGGAACTTTCATTCTGGGAGGTGATTTTAATTGCAGACATCAGTCATGGGGATGCTCTAGAGCGAACTCGTGGGGTAACATACTAAAATCCAAGGTAGACTGCAGGAACTTTTATCTAATGCATCCCCCTGAACATACATATTACCCCGCAGGAAGTCATGGGCGACCCTCAACTTTAGATATTTTTCTTACAAATCGTCCCGTTTATTTAGCTAGCCCACGAGTGTTACACACACTAAATTCTGATCACCTCCCAGTGCTGCTTGAGGTCTCAGTCAACTCTGCCATTACCGAAAATTGCTTGTACTTCGATATAAAAAGAGCAAACTGGGTAAGATTCGCTCGTTTCGTCGAAAATTCGCTTCCCCACCTATGTTCAAACTCAATATGCCGCACAGAAGATGTTGATGATATGGTTAAAGTTTTTAGTGAAGTTATTCGTGAAGCCAAAAATGTTAGCATCCCGAAGAAACAAGTGAAATTTTCTCCAAAACCACTGCCACAAAACATTCTTAGAGTAGAAGTAGAAACATACGACGGCGCACATGGCTTAGGTATCGTCACCAGTCCGATCTCATCCTCTTCAAATGGTTAAATAGGCTAATCACCAAGGCGATGCTAGAATTTAGAAATAAATCCTGGAATATCACACTTGCAGCCCATGATAAAGTTTCTTCCCCAAAATTATTAGAAAGAAACACCTGAACATTCCAACATTAGTCAATAACAACATCAGCTACTTGACAGACGATGAAAAGGCTGAGGCGTTAGCTCAATCCTTTAGACTAAACCATACCATATCTGCTGGGCTCGGTGACCCGGTAACTAAAGCCGCCGTCGATGCCTCAATTCTCTCAGTTGCGCAGTTGTCTATAGGGCCGCTAAATGACTACGTTGTTAGCTCCAGCGTCATAAAAAAAACATACTAAATAGGCTTAAAAAGAATAAATCTCCAGGGATCGATAAAATTGACAATCTATGCTTAAGAAACCTACCTACGAAGGGAATAAGGTTTATTACTTGCATAGTCAATAAATGCCTAGAGCTATGTTATTTTCCCTCTGTCTGGAAATGTGCCAAAGTCGTTCCTATTTTAAAACAAAATAAGCCTGTCGAGTTGCTCTCTTCCTATAGGCCTATTAGTCTTTTGTCGGCAGTCAGCAAAATCCTAGAGAAGGTTATCAAAGATAAATTAACTCATTTTATTGAAACTAATAATATCCTTCCAAGTCATCAGTTTGGTTTTCCCCCTGCGGCCATAAAGATAGTTCAAAGTTATCTAGAAAAAAGATCCTACGTCGTACATTTAGGAAATGCTTCATCCACATCAGTCAATATTCCAACAGGCTGCCCCCAAGGCTCATGCCTATCGCCTATACTATATAATATATATACCTCTGATCTCCCAATATCACACCAATGCTCCACCTCGGTTTTTGCGGATGACACAGCAATTCTTTGTGGGGGAACTCTTTATGCAGATATAGCCAGAAACCTCCAAGAAGCATTTGACTCGTTAGATACATATTTCTCCCAATGGAAAATCTTAGTCTGCCCAGAAAAGACCAATATTTTTCACAAAAAAACGAAAGGACATCTACGTGCCAACAACCGATATCAGACTGGGCTCGGAATATATAAAATGGGAGCCAAATGTCAAGTACTTGGGTATTACACTGGACAAAAGACTTACTTTCAAGGACCATATATCCAATACAAACAAAAAACTCAAACATATAGCCCGTACGCTCTATTCGTTTATAAACAGAAACTCGAGACTAACTATAGAAAACAAAATGTTTTTGTTTAGGTCAATTTTCCAAGCAGTAACTTTTTACGGTGCACCAGTCTGGTCAGATATAGCCAAATGTCACATAAGCCACTTGCAAATCACGCAAAATAAAGTCTTGAAGCTTATCCTAAATCGTCCGTGGCATAATTCCTTTTTATGTAACGGAACAATTCCTTTGACAACGATTAAGTTTACGAGACATAAAAGGCACCGGTACCTCTTCATTATTGTCCGTTACCTGAACTAACACAGCACCATCGCAGTGTATCGAGTATGGTCTGTCAAAATTTGAGCTATGCGGAACTGGAGCCGTACTTAAGCTTCCCCTTGAGTTCTTCGAACGCCTTTTGTACTGATTCACCCCATAAATTTTTGTTTCTGTTTCAGCGTATCTGTTATAGGAATAAATTTATTATACCACTATACCTAAAAACCGCCTAACTTCTTTGACTGACCTAGGAACTGGGAATTCTGTAATAGATACAATCTTCTGTGCCAACTGTACTTTTTATACCCTGAACCCATTGAAAATGGGATTTCAGGGTATAATGTTTTTGTGAAAATGTATGTAACAGGCAGAAGAAGGCAGGTGGCAGACCCCATAAAGTATATATATTCTTGATCAGGATGACGAGCTGTCTGTCTGTCCGTCCGTCCGTCCGTATGAACGCTAACGCTACAGACATGAACGCTACAGACTTGAAGTTTTACAAGTATACTCATGTATACCATACGCAGTACGAGTTTATCATATTTTTTCGATAACTCATTCCATTTCTTTTTTATCGATTACTATCGAAAATCGGACTTTGTTTTTTAAGCCTAATTTGAATACTGATAGACCTAGAGACTTCATATTTACTGTGTATATTTATGTGATCACGACAAAAATTTTGTAATTTACAGATTTCAGATATCACGCCCCCTTCGCCCCAAATTTGAAAAAAACGTATATCAAGTACTAGAAACTTGTGCTTTAGCATATACACACATTTAAATATTATTATCACGTTCTGAAAGTTTGATGAAGATAGTCCCACTACAAACAGATTTATTCAACAAATAAATTCTCATAATATAGCTCACACGGCAGCCCAAGCGCAGTAACTGGTAACTGCGCAGTTAGCAGAGCGCGTGCTTACGCGTTCGTATGGATGCATGCGTATTGGTGTAGAATGATTGGAATAGTACTTTGCAGGGTTCAGGGTATCTCCTAGTCGAGCAGTCTCGATTAGAGCCCTCTTATTTGTTTTATATGTGTATTTTTTTGCGCTTAGACTGCCTTTTGCGACAGTAAGTGGGGTCTACTCTACATTAAAAGGGACCAAAAGAAATATTTTTCGAAAAAAATGTTTGTTTCACCCGAAAGTTCTGCTTCTTACGAATCAAAAAGTATAGTTGGGTCCAAAATCGGGCTAAGAATACGCGAGCTAGAGCCATTCAAAGTTCAGCAAGTAATTTTTCCGTAGTAATGTGAATATTTTCAAAAGTTCTTAGCCATTGTCAATTGGTAAGTATACATAGATGCTTCGATTAAAGACGCTTCTAAAACGGTATGCCATAAGGAAATCGGATAAAAAATGGTCGAGTTATAGCCTGTTGCGATAGTAAATGGGGTCTACTCTACACTAACGATTGAAAAGGGACAAAAAAAAATATATTTCGAGAAAACTGTTTATGTTTCAATTCAAAGTACTACTTTTTACAAATGAAAAAGTATAGTTAGGTCAAAAATCGGGCTAAGAATACGCGAGCTAGAGCCATTCAAAGTTCAGGCAGAATTTTTCCGTAGTGATTTGTATATTTTCAAAAGCTCTTAAGCCATTGTCAATCGGTAAGCATACATAGATGCTTCGATAAAAGACGCTTCTAAAACGGTATGCCATGAGGAAATCGGATAAAAAATGGTCTATTTATAGTCTTTTATGCCTCAAAAAATTTATTTTTTTGCGCTCAGACTGCCTTTTGCGACAGTAAATGGGGTCTACTCTACACTAACGATTGAAAAGGGACCAGAAGAAAAATTTTTCGAAAAAAAATTATTATATTTCAATCGAAAGTACTGCTTCTTACGAATCAAAAAGTATAGTTGGGTTCAGGAACAATTTTTATGAGGCAGAAATTACTTATCTCAATATTGATGGTCAAACCTATCTGCCTACCATCTAAATAAATAAAAACTTCACGACGCAGATTAGTGGGAATTATTTTATCCATCAACTTCGACATTGTCTGTGGAGCATTACAAAGCCAAAAAGGCATAACAGTGTATTGATACAACGGCCTACCAGGTACGCTAAATGCGGTTTTATCGCGCGATTTCGACTCTAATGGGATTTGCCAGAAGGCGTCTTTTAAGTATAAACTGGTAATAAATACAGCTTTTGGTAGCCTGCTGAGAATGCCATCAATAAATGCCATCAATGAAGAATATGCATTCTTGATTGTAACCGTGGAGAAACAACTGGAGAAGACCAAGAGCTTTGTGATTCCTCTATCACGCCTAATTTAAGCATTCTGTCCAGCTTTTCATACATTAACATTTTAATTGCTGGTGAAACGGAATAATGGCGTTGCTTAATCGGAGCGGCTCCGGCAACATTAATCTCATGAAAAAGAAGACTTGTTCGACCTAAGCCCAATTTAGCAAAAGAGGGGAACATGTTAACGTGTTGCAACAAAGGTTCCGATCCTCGATGGAAGACAAATGATTAAACTTGGGACAAGGAGGGTACTATGTAAAATGTCAACATTCTAGCTTCATTTTTAAATTTAATTTCTGTATTAATTTTGCCTATAATATTATGCGCCTTCCCATCCGCGTACGGCTGGGAAGCCAGTAATATTCTTTCCTAACAACCCAACAACTGCATACGGGCTAATGTCTTGAGCATTATCTATCACAGCTAACATTAATTGCGTCGTTCTGCCATACATTCTTGGTACCTGTTCCCTGTCGCATTACAGTTCCAGCCCAGTAAATTTACTGCTGATATTTCTAGACTGTCAACTTCCTCATCCGAGGACTCGTGTGAAGTGGCATATGTATAGGATGCGGCCGAGAAACTAATGGTTTGCCAATCGGTTGCAAAAAAATTTCGCGTGTGAGCACCAAATGTCGCAACTGGGCAACTCTCTTAATTCTCTCATGAAGAAGCTCCTGCTGAATCTCTGGGAACAAATTATTACGGAGAAAGTTTGTCCGAAAGTGCTACAATGGCCTCATGGAACTCGTCGAACGGTTCACCTATATTTTTAACGTACCTAGACAACAGCTCGTAACTGCCTTCTAAAGTCTGATGCGATAAAGCTTCAGTTCGGTAAATAAAATCGTCTACTGACAATGCCGTTTTACCATTGAAACGAACCTTTCAATTTGCAATGATTTTGCTGATGCGATCTGCTCGCAAATCTGTTCCTACTGAAGTGAGTCTGTTGTTAGGATGGGTGCCAGATACAGTTGATGCTGGTCGAAACTCATGTTGAGCAAGATTGCTGGTGTTTTCTGGTACTGGCAGTATAGGACTGCGAATTGTAGGCGGCACTGAGGAAGATGAAAGCAGTTTCTGGAAACCACTCTCTATCGCCTGGGACAACGTCTCATTTTGCCTTTAAGAAATCTGGGCCATCAACACTGTTTGCCGAAGTGAAGCGGCAGCAATGGCATCTGCTATTAATGTAGCCATGTCTGGAGTAAAATATAAAATATCACCTTCAGACATATTTGATGCTGCTGTCTTTCTTGCCTGGGATCTACTTTTAGTTGCTATATTCGATCCTGATCACTTATCCATTATATATTCGGTATTGACGGCATCACTCGGTAACCGCAACGACTGCTTACAAATTGGACAAACTGTCTTACTGGTGAGTTTCGAATAAATACACGATTGATGAAAGGTATGGCCACAATTTGTTTTAAATAGCTGGCTTTCATTAATAATAGACTCAGCACAAATAAAACAGTTTATGACGCATTTTCCAATTTCTTTTATTTCTTGAACGCTATTAATTTACAACTAAATCGCTAGCAACTGATTGGCAAAAGATAATTCAACTGACTAATAGTAAATCTACACAGTAAATCTGAAATCTCTAGGTCTAACAGTATTCAAATTAGGCTGAAAAAACGAAAAAATTATCGATTATTGTCGATAAAAAAGAAAAAAATATGATAAACGTATGGTATATGGTATAGCACTTGTAGTTTAGGAGATCTCTGCGTTCATACGGACGGACAGACGGACATGGCTAGATCAACTCAGCTCATCATCCTGATCAAGAATATATACTTTATGGGGTCTGCCACGCCTCCTTCTGTCTGTTACATACATTTTCACAAAAACATTATACCCTGATTTCCCATTTTCAATGGGTTCAGGGTATAAAAAAATACTAATGAATTGACCTCACTAATAATAATACTAATGAAAAAATAAACAAATATATCAGCTAATTAAGAATTCTAAACCAAAGCGAAAAAAATTAATACAGAAGAATGTTAACTGCAAAAAAAAAAAATGAGTAAACCAAATTTAAAAGAATATCTCAATTACATACGATTTAGGGTATCATGCGAACACCTCCAATAGACAAGTTTAAGAAAGGTATTATTTTGTGCTAAGGAGATAGAAGAAAATTGTAGTAAAGAATATAAAGAGTGTATTAGTTAGGCGGCAGGTCATGGTCTCAAACCAAATAGAGATAACTATAAACCACAGTAACTGGTTATTACTCTAAATGGTAGCACTGTCACTTAGACTAACTGTTATGACCACGCCTATAAGGCGTAAATATCATCTTGCGCGGAGGATAATAGAAGATGTCAATTGAAATCCACAGCAAGCAACAAGACAAATACTAAACTAAACAATTAAGAAAGCTCTAGTGAAGACTGCTCGACTGTGAGATCCCCTGAACCCTTCCAGGAACTAATGTTTCAATAATTCGTCGCCTCATTTCTACTTACACATGCACACACACATACGCACGCAAGTATATGCAGACATAGGCTGCTGTATGGGCTTACTGTGGGAACTTATTTGTTTAATAACTTTTTTAGTAGACAGACTATCTTTATAAAACTTTTAGACCATGATAATAACATCAAAATGTATGTATGTGCCAACGCACACAAAAACCGAAATTCCATACAAAATACATGTAGGAAATATAATTTGTTCACTGGTCTTTGATAGGGTTTTTAATCGATAACAAAATAACAGAGTAGTTATCGATTTTTAGAAACAAACTTGATATGCGCGCTCTATATACGGACATAAGAAACAAAATTTCAAGTCTCTAACTCTTATATCTTCTGAGATCGACGCGTTCATACATACGGACAGACGGACGTACGGACAGACAGACAGTCAGATGGACAGAGCTAAATCGACTCAGCTCGTCTCCCTATAAAATAAGTCATCTGATAATGTTTTGGAGCGATTGTTTTCGGTTCTGCCAGATTGTCGGGCAACACGTTGGGCACCAAATAAATATAATTATTATTATTAATAATATTGTAACATGTTATGTGAGCGGGTGTTAGGGGTTCGGAGTGTTTGTGCAGTGCACGCGCTGGATCCGGCTATTAGGTCATCGGGAAGAGGGTACAAAGGGGAACTACAACTCCTAGTGGTGCTTAAATTAGATATTAAGGCGACCGACCATGCCTACCCAACCATGATCTGGATACCTGCCATTATTCTTCGCGATCCCATCTCCAGCTTGGGGAGCTAACAAAAACTACAAAGCTGCGTCGCGTGGCCCCTAAATTATTAGATTTAGTTAAATTTCATTTCACTACACAAATTTAATACAAACAAGAATTCTTGTTTTGCTCAAAGCTTTCTGTTTGGGTAACAAGGCTTAGAAGAAAAGATAAAGAAAACAAGTAAGAAAGCTCTAGTCGAGACTGCTCAACTACGAGATCCCCTGAACCTGGAACTGATATTTCAATAATTCGCCGCTTCATTTCTACTTACACATGCACACACACATACACACGTACGCATGCACGTATAAGCACGCATGGGCTGCAATGAGGGCTTACTATTGGGAAGTAATTTGTTTGACAACTTTTTTTGTGGGCGAACAATCTTGATAAAACTTTCAGATCGTGATTATAAATGTGTGAATTAAAATGTGTGTATGTGCCAACGCACAAGTGTCTAGTACTTAAAATACGCTTTTTGCGAATATGGAGGACTGGGGGTTGATTTTGGGGGTGGGGGTAAAATATGAGAAAAATCGAAATTCTTAAAAATACATATGAATCTACATTTTAAATTTGGAGTCTCCAGTTCTAAAGATGTAGAAAATATAATTTTTAAACTGGTTTTCGATAAGGTTTTTAATCGATAACAATAAAAGGGGGTAGGTTTCGATTTTTGGAAACAAACTCGATTTGCCCGTGCAATATTTAAAAAAAATTCTACGAACATGGACCCAAGTCAGGTGCAGGCACTTATAACCAAGGCATTAGCAGTCTAGACTGTACCTACTGTACCTACGCTGATAAAACATCTCTGAGGCTTTTACGTCAACAACTAGAGATGGTCAGGCAGGGCGACATGACACTGACAGAGTACTACGATGATGTAGAACGCAAATTAACACTTGTAACGAACAAAGTAGTAATGACAAGGGACCCGGAAAAAGCAGCAATGATCAATGAAGGGGTTAGAGATGACGCGTTGCATGCGTTCATCTCAGGATTGAAAAAATTTCCCAAATCAGTGGTGCTTCCTTCCAGGCCTACGGATTTGGCTTCTGCGCTAGCTTTGGCCAGAGAGACCGAGGCTAGCATGGAGAGGAGCGCATTTGCTGCTACCTATGCGAAGGCAATGGAAGAAAAGACACAAGCGAACGATAAAAAAGATCGTTCAACAAACAAAGAAAAAGCCTCGAGTCGAATGTACATCAGGGCAAAGACGTCAGCGGGTGAACCAAACTGTACAACTGAGATTGATGATGATTCCGAATCTTTAGAAGGGGATGACTCAATCAATTTTTTAGGGAACGCTCCCAACTACCGTTTATCGAACGGCAGTTGGCTGGGAGAGTTGTAAAAATCCTAATCGACACCGGGGCTGCCAAGAGCTACATTAGACCCTTAACAGGGCTAAAACATGTAAAAAAGGTAAAGACCCCGTTCCATCCATCAGTTTCTGACAAAGTTCACCAAAAATGCCAAATTAACATTTTCGGTGTGACGGCAACATTCTTCATATTAGACGCTTTGCGTCCGTTCGACGGCATAGTAGGCTTTGACCCGTTAACACAGGTGGGGGCAACACTAAACTCCAAAAACGGCACAATTAATTATGGAACTGTATCTGAAGAGCTACAGCACCATCTTTGTGACAACGTAAACTTTACGAATGTCAACGACATTGCCGTGCCACAATCAGTGAAAGCTGAGTTAAAAAAAATGATTTTGAACAGAGTAAAGGCATTTTCGACTTCTAACGAAGCACTGCCATTCAATACATCTGTTGTAGCAAAAATTCGTACTGTGGATGATGAGCCTGTTTACTCAAAACTGTACCCACATCCAATGGGTGTGTCCGATTTCGTTAACAAAGAAATCAAAGACCTACTGCGCAATGGCATCATCAGGCCATTAAAGTCTCCGTACAACAACCCCACCTGGGTTGTAGACAAAAAAGGTCATGATGAAAATGGCAATAAAAACAAGCTGGTCATTGACTTTAGGAAGTTAAATGAACGAACCATTGCTGACAAGTACCCCATGCCGAGCATCCCCATACTTTTGGCTAATCTGGGAAAGCTAAGTACTTCACAACGCTAGATTTAAAATCTGGTTACCATCAGATTTACCTTGCGGAACAAGACCGCGAAAAAACATCCATAAAACATTCAGTAAACGGGGGAACATATGAGTTTTGTCGATTACCGTTCGGATTGAAGAATGCGGGAAGCATCTTCCAAAGAGCAATCGACGACGTCCTGCGTGAACAAATCGGGAAAACTTGTTATGTTTACGTAGACGACGTCATAATTTTTTCGGAGAATAAAAAAGATCATGTTAGGCACATAGATTGCGTTCTAAAGAGCCTGTGTGATGCTAACATGAAAGTGTCTCGAGAAAAGACTCGCTTCTTCAAAAAAGTGTTGAGTATTTGGGATTTATTGTGACTGAGGGCGGAGCAAAAACTGAATACAGAAAAGGAAAAAGCTATCCAAGAATACCCTGAGCCAAAGAACCTCTACGAATTAAGATCGTTCTTAGGCATGACTACCTATTACAGGTGCTTCATTAAAGACTTTGCAGCAATAGCAAAGCCGTTAACATGCATCCTGAATGGAGAGAACGGCTCCAAAGAAAACTATTATCAGCTTTGACACCGTGCAGAGAGAAGCTTTTGAGAGACTAAGGAATATATTAGCCTCAGAAGACGTCATTCTTAGATATCCAGACTTCAAGAAAACTGTTGGCAAGTTGCAACACGCACGAAATGGCACGAAAGATATAAATATCTACATGGGCCATCAACCTCTCACTTTTGCCGAATCTGACAAAAATCCCAATGCAAAGATATAAAGGTGGAAGGCGTATATTGACGAAAACAACGCAAAACTCCACTACAAACCGGGCAAAGAAAATCATGTTGCTGATGCCCTATCCCGACAAAACGTAAACACCTTACAAGACCACATATCTTCAGACGTAGCAACAGTCCATAGTGAGGCATCACTGACGGACACAATAGAATCGACTGACAAACCGCTCAACTGTTTCAGGAATCAGATAATTCTAGAAGAAGCACATTACTCTCTCAAGCGAACATTTATACTTTTCGGCGAAAAAATTCGCCATATCGTTCATTTCACAGATAAGGCAAAAGCTCTTGACGAGGCCAAAGCATTAGTAAAACACAATGTTGTCAATGCCGTCAATTGCGAACTGCCAATGTTAGCGTTCATCCAACACGAATTGGTGAAGACCTTTCCTTCAACCAAATTTCGATACTGCAAAAATGTAGTATCCGACATGGTAAATAAGGATGAACAGAGAGAAATAGTTATAGCAGAACACAATCGCGCCCATAGGGCCGCCCAAGAGAATGTGAAGCAAATACTGCAGGAATATTATTTTCCAAAAATGACCAAAATAGTGACAGAGGTAGTGGCAAACTGCAAAACCTGCACTAAAGCCAAGTACGATAGGCACCCAAAGAAACATATTCTTGGTGAGACTCCAATTCCCTCGTACCCTGGGGAAATGTTGCAATTATACATATTTTCAACTGATAAAAAGCAGTTCCTTATTTGTATTGACAAGTTCTCTAAGTTTGCAACAGTACATCCAAATACGTCTCGAACAATAACCGACGTAAAAAACCCCATCATTCAAATAGTCAGTCTGTTTCCGAAGACTAAAATCATTTATTGCGATAATGAGGCGTCATTCAATTCAGAAACAATCTCCTCAATGCTGAAAAACAGATATGGAATAGATATCGTAAATGCACCACCGCTTCATAGCACCTCCAATGGTCAGGTAGAGCGTTTTCATAGCACCCTGTTAGAGATTGCCAGATGCCTAAAAATAGAGAAGAAAATAGATGATACAGTAGAGCTAATCCTACATGCGACAGAACAAAGTGGTTGAGGTAGGAGAGAAAGTGTTTGTTAAAACGAATAAGAGAGTGGGCAACAAACTAACCCCTCTATGTACCGAAGAGACCGTTCAGGCAGACGTAGGAACGTCCATTATTGTTAAGGGGAGGGTGGTCCATAAGGACAACCTAAAGTAACATCGAAAAGCGAGTGTTTAGTAGGCTAGTGTAAGTTAAGAGAAACGCAGAGCTAATGCTTTTCATTTCTACAGGTTGATCACGTCAATTTTATGGCTACTGTCGATGGTAAATGCTCGAATTACCGACTTCTCTCACTCCAGGTACATTCCTATAGTAGATGGGGAGGTAATAGTTTGGGAGCAAAGAAGTTATACCATACCACCAACTTAACTGAATTCTCCATGATAGTAGAAGATACAGAGAAATTGTCCGCTTATTTCCCTCAGTCTTACATGAGGAAGTTGCTAGATGTTGACATCAGTCACCTCAAGAGCCTATTGTCCGTATTGAAAGTACACCGCAGGATAGCTAGAAGCATAGACTTTTTAGGGACAGTGCTCAAGGTAGTAGCTGACACCCCGGACGCTTCGGATTTAGAAAGAGTCAAGATAACAGAATCCAAGTTGATCGAGTCAAATAATAGGCAGATAGAGATAAATACAGAAACCCAAAGGCAGCTGAACCAATTAACAGAAACAGTAAACCAAATACTTAAGGCAAAAAAGAAAGAGCTAGTAGACACTTCGCATTTATATTAAATTTTTGTTATATATATATTTATTTAAAATTTAACGAATAAATTGCTGTTGGCACAAAGGTAATATATAAAGCAATTGGGGGCGTGGCAAAACCGAAAATGGACTCGGCACAGATTGGGCCGTGAATGAGTACTCTGGTTGGTAACGCCCGATTGCATCGTTCTTAATTTTTATACCCTGAACCCATTGAAAATGGGAAATCAGTGTATTGGTTTTGTTAAAGGTATGTAACAGGCAGAAGGAGGCGTGGCAGAAACCATAATATATATATATTCTTGATCAGGGTGACGATTTAAGTCGATTTAGCCCTGTCCGTATGTCTGTCTGTCTGTCCGTATGTTTGAACTCGTCGATCTCAAAAAATATAAGAGCTGGAGACTTGAAATTTAAAACTGTAGGTCCGTGTATTGCATGCGCAGATCAAGTTTATTTTCAAAAATCGATAACTGCTCCCGTTTTTTTGTTATCAATAAAAAAGCGTATCGAAAATCAGTTATAAAACAAGTCAGAGGTCTCTAGTCGAGACTGCTTAACTAGGAGATACCATGAACCCTGCTAAGTACTGATATTCCAACCATTCAAGCACACACACATACGCATGCATCCACACAAACGAATAAGCACGCGCTCTGCTAACTGCGCAGTTAGCAGCGACTGCGCTTGGGTTGCAATATGACAACTTTTTGTTGAATAAATTCTCTTGTGGTGGGACCATCTTCATCAAACTTTCTGAACATGATAATAACACTCACATGTATGTATTTTCCAAAGCACAAGTATTTGAAAAACATTTTTTTAACTTAAAGCGAAGGGGCGTGGTATCCAAAATCTGTAAATGACTAAATCTTTGTCTTTGTCACATAAATCTACACAGTAAATCTGAAATCTCTAGATCTAACCACTAACCATACAACACATAGACGAGACAAGTAGAATAAAGTTTTTCAACGGCGAAAATCTGTAGATCACGTCCCAGTCATACCTTCGTGCCTGCTCGGCTCGTCGTTTCAGGGGCGAACAGTGAAAATATGGCACGGCAAAATCAGTTCGCTGCTAGCACTGCTAGCGAAATATACATACATTTTAACAAAACCATTACACCCTGACTTCCTATTCTCAATGGGTTCAGGGTACAAAAAGATGTTTCGACCAACATTTTCATGGTAACCATTTTAGCAAACACTAACATGTACATATGTATGTATACATACATATGTATGTATGTACATAGATATGTACATATTAGTGCTGGGCGCAACATCGATGTAACATCGATACATCGATGTTTCAAATAAATTGAGAAGCATCGATGTTTTTTATTCGATGTTCGATGTTTTGTAAAATTGGTTTAATACATATTAATTATTATACATCTCTAATACCAGTCAACTGAATTAAGCAGAAAACGTGTTGTGAGCTCACAAAAAGCTTTAAGAAATATTTATGTGTGCCAGCAACCTCTACTGAGAGTGAGAGGATGTTCAGCAAAGCTGGACTTATTATTAGCGAAAAACGAAGCTCGCTAAAATTCAAAAATGATGACATGTTAGTGCTCGTTAACAAAAACGATTGGATCTCAAATGAGACTCATTAGAATATTAGATGGTAAAGTTTCCCATGCCTAGTTAATTTTAAATAATTTAATTTAATTTTAAATAATGATATTAATAACAATTTGATTGCAAATCTTAAAATACGAGAATTTTGAAAAAGGCGCCCAGCAACTGCTATTAACGGTTAAGACTGATGACGTGATACATATAGTTTTTATTCATTATTTAATTTGTTTTTTTTTTCTTTTTTTAATTTGAAGTTTTGAATTCGTGAAATAATGAATTTCAATCGAATATATCATTTAATTTTGTTAAGATTATGAACATTGAATACGCTTATAATAAAAAAAGCTTTTCCCGATGTTTCATCGATACATCGATGTTTTTGACTGAAAAACATCGAAACATCGATGTCGTCAAACATCGATGTTTCTCCAGCACTAGTACATATGTATGCATGTATCAACATATAGACATACATACATATGTATGTATGTATGTATGTACTTATTTTTGAAAATTTAGGGTAATAAATAAGATAATAAGACTATATAAAATTTGTCTAGTTTGATATATTTACATACATATGTACATACATACATATGTTTTATTCGTTCCCAAAGAAAAAAGTTACTGCTGTCTTTTCATGATTTATTTTTTATAGGGCTGTTATTCAAACAGTTATATACATACATATGTACATATGTATGTATGTATTCAATTTGATTATGTTTGTTTGCTTTACATATGTACAACTTTCATTACACAAAGTAGTCGTCTGTCTTAATTAAACAGTCGATTGATTTTAATTTTTTTGAAGCACTCATAAGAGCTCCAAGAAAGAATTCGAATTATGACGTCACATTCACATACATATGTACATATGTATGTATGTATTTTACATAAACTCAAAGCAACGAATCGAGTCTTTCAATAGTGCTACTTATAAGTACATACATACATACATATGTATGTATGTATATGTGTACATATGTACATATGTACATACGTCTTTGCTCACTGTTAAAAGTACGGTATTTCTAGAAGCTAAAATATCAATTCTGTTTCTTTTAATGGTAACAAACAGTTCTAATAATTAGTATTTACTATTTTTCAATCGTGGTGAAAAAGTATGTACATACATATGTATTTATGAACATATTTTCAAGCATACATTTTAAGCGTATATTTTGCGAGTAAGGTTGCGAAATCAGAGTCGCTAACTCACTGCTCTTTGAGAGCACATGACGATAACGGAATGGAGCTCATACTAAGATACATAAAGATCACATTACAGATTGTGTGTTAGAAAAGCGATAATGCCCCGAATACACGCGTACAGGCATACCCTGTAAATAAATGTTAAAACCGGTCTGTGAGTATTTTGAATTAGTCTTTAAAACGGCGTATGAGCGAACGGTCTGGAAATAATGCAGTCATTTAAAAGATTACTTACAGAAAAGCTACTGGTGCTGCTGGCTCTGCTTTATTGTTCGATTGTCGGCATATGCTCTTATAATGTGCCTGCGGTTAAAGTGGATCTATTGGTAAACGGTTTTCGTGTGTCCATACCAGGTAAATAGATTACTCCCACGAACTTATACAGAGTTTCATGTATCAAATTATTTTGGAAGATGATCATGACATTAAAAGCGTGGCTTTTAATGTCAACCGTAATCGAAATTTTACGGGCTTTGAGGAAGGCGAATTTAGCGCTCAAGTAAGAACATCACAGGATGCACACTGGCAATATGATTTTGAGCGAGTTCCCTTAAAAGCACATGATACGCTTTATATATGGACCAGCGTACAACATGGAAATGCCATATTTCGTGATCAGGGTCAGATGTTTCAGGTTTGTCAATTGTATGGAGCTCATTTGCCTACAGACTGCTTAAAGAAACCTAATCTGAAAAAAGATACAACAGAAAAGGACAACAGAGAATCACTGGCAACGTCTTGCACATTGAAAAGCGAAACGGTGATGTCACCTCCTCCAACAACCCCACTTTGCAAAGGTCAATTAATATTCGAGGAGGAATTCAACCAATTAAACGAGAGCCGTTGGATTCATGATGTGCGGGCTCCACTTGACAGTACCGATGCTGAATTTGTGTTGTATGATGGAAAGGCACGTGTTATTGACGGCCAACTGATCATTGAGACTAAACTGTGGTCCAGTTATCGACCGGACTTGCACATAACCAATGCTAGGTTAGATTTGTCTGATCGCTGCACAGGCACGCATAATAAGCAAAAGGAATGCGTGCTGTTGACCAGTGGACCACTTATTATGCCCCCAGTGGTGGTTCCTCGACTGAGCACTAAGGAATCCTTCGCTTTTAAATATGGTCGCATCGAAATACGGGCAAAGCTCCCCAAGGGCGATTGGTTAGTGCCGCTATTGCTGCTAGAGCCGCTAATGGAGGCATATGGTCAAACTGGCTATGAATCTGGTGACTTCATAATATTTATATAATAGTTGAATATGATTAATATTAGGTTTTAACCACCCTAGGTCAACTGCGTGTGGCCATGAGTCGTGGCAATCAACAGCTACGTGTCCCCCATGGTAAACTCGTGGATGGTTGCACCGTTTTCGCCGGAGCCGTGCTCTCAACTGAAGCTTCTCAGCGTGAAGATTTTATGGTCCAACAACGACGTAGCGTTCATTTTGGCGACGACTTTCACCTATACAGCCTTATATGGAGCAGTCAAAGTTTGCGATTTCTTATTGATGGTCAAGAGTACGGTGAACTTTTAAGTGGTTTTGCGGAATCTAATATAAATCCTAGCTGGCGTCGGGGAGGTTCCATGGCGCCCTTTGATCGAATGGCAAGTATCATATAAATATAATCCAATCCACTGAAGCTTATGCAATTGGACGTCAAATCGGCAGGTCTTATCAATTATGAATTGGAAAAGTTGAAAATACAATTCAGATGAGGTGAATGAGAATAAAAATAAATTTTCGTGGATGAGTATAAAAAATTTAGTTTTTAACAAGAGTGCTCTAGTCGAGACTACTCGATACGAAATACTGCTCCACTTATTCTACGCTTCTTTTATGTACACATATGTATGTAAATACATACATATGTACTTGCGAATGCATCCACGCACGCGTAAGTACGCGCTCGGGCTGCCGTGTGGAATGAGAACTTATTTGTTAAATAAATCTTCTTGTATTGGGACTATCTTCATCAAACTTTCAGAACGTGATAATAACATTCTAATGTGTTTATTTGACAAAGCACAATTATCTAGTACTGGATATACGTGGTAATCAAAATCTATAAATTACAAAATCTTTGTATATAGCACATAAATCTACACAGTAAATCAGAAGCTCGTCGTTCTGATCAAGAATGTATATACTTTATGGGGTCTGCCACGCCTCCTTCTGCCTGTTACATACATATTCACAGAAACATTATACCCTTATTTTCAATGGGGTTTAAAAACGATATAAAATCTGCAACTCTTCAATGATAGGGGTATCTATTGAAAAAGTTACAAATCAAAATCAATCTCTTCACACGCTTTTAGTTAAGTATGGTCCTTACGTAAATATTTTAAATTTAAAGTTTAGCACTGACCAGATATAATTAATATAATATCAGTTGTGATTTATCGGGTACCCGATAATAGTAGTAATTATATAACATTAACACTTCTCTGTTATACAACTTAATTTTTTAATGTAGTTTTACATCACTCTGGGCCTCTCGGTTGGCGGCTTCGGTGACTTTGTTGATAAATTGCAGACTTCAAGCTTTGAGAAGCCTTGGATCAACAAACACCCACAAGCTAAACTTAATTTTTGGCAGAGCCAGGATCAATGGTTACCCACTTGGAAGCAACCGAAATTATTAGTCGATTATGTTAGAGTTTATGCAATATAAGATATAATTTTATTTCTATTTTAAATAAAACAACTAAGAGTGCTCTAGTCGAGACTGCTCGACTAGGAGATACCCTTAACCCTGCAAAGTACTGATACTACAATCATTCTACAACCCTTTCATGCACATATGTATACTAGCTGCGCAGTTACCAGTTACTGAGCTTGGGCTGCCGTGTGGGCTATAATATGAGAATTTATTTGTTGAATAAATCTTTTTGTAGTGGGACTATGTTCATCAAACTTTTATAACGTAATAATAACATTCAAATGTATGTACAGTTTGGCAAGAAAGTGTTTACACACATTTTTTGTTTGAAGCGATTTTGATTTTTATTTAAAAACAGTAAGAATATGTATATTTAAATTTTTTTAATGCAAATAGGTAAATTATACTATTAACTTATTTGTAAGTAAAAAAAAAAATATGTTTCCATTAACAAAAAACAAAAAAAGTAACAAAAATTAAAATTTTTTCCCTGTGTGTAAGCACTTTCTCGCCAAACTGTATATGCCAAAGCACAAGCCTCTAGTACTTGATATACATATTTTTTTAAATTTGGGGCAAAGGGGGCGTGGTATCCAAAATCTATAAATTACAAAACCTTTTCATTTATGAAATAATTCTACACAGTAAATCTGGTCTCTGGGTCTTACCACTAACCATACAACACATAGACGGGACATCTAGAAGAAACTTTTTTGCTCACTTTTTTTTGAGCCGGAGCACCCACACAACTTCGAATTCGCTTGTGCGCCTTACTTTTACGTGCGTTGTTCGAAAATATTCGAAAGCATAATCATTCCGCTTCAAGCGCTCGGCCGAAATGGTCGTCTTCGGAACAAAGCAATGCTATGATACATTTTTTCTTTGCTCTCTCTCTCTCTCTGCTCTCTTCTCTCTCAAATATATATATATATGTAGGCACAAGCAGCAGCTCACAAAAATTGAAATTTGTTCGCTGAAGATCCCATTTCTTCCCTTCTGAGCGAAGAGTATACCGAACTATTGAAAGCGTTCGCTATACGCATGCAAAATGTTTACGTTTTCATTATTATTTGTGGGAAGGGTATGAAAGCGTTGATGTGCATAAAGATTATGTTTTCGCGACGAGCGTGCACACACACACTTACAGTCCCTTGATATACGTATGAGCATTTATGTGCATGTGTGCGGAAATCTAGCTGCCTGTAGAAATTGTGAAGACCCACGTAGCAGTTGGTCGATCTTGTGGACTGCACACACATACACACACAGTTGAATGTGTGTGCGTATGGGCTGCGATGCTTACAATTGTCGAATATCACTTGTAAAAGCATTTGTGTGCCTGTATGAGAAATTTTAGCTGCCTGTGGAAATTGTGTAGCGCACGCATGGGATATGAACATTGGCGTGTGCCTACCTCAACTTTGAATTGCGTGAACGATTTTGGTTTACAATTGCAGAAGGATAGTTCAATTATAGTTTATTACCTGATTTTTCAATAATCTTGGGTTTGCCAACTGAATGAATTTAAAAAATATTTAGTACCTGTTTAAACCCAACGGGCAAAAATGGGATATGCTTTTCTAACCCATGCACCTTTGCATACATATGCAGGTCAAATTGACCTTTTTAAAAAGATGCATCCGTTAAAAAGGTCAAATTGACCCTTCTAAAAATATGCATACATACGCAGGTCGAATTGACCCTTTTAAAAAGATGCATCCGTTAGATGTCATAAAATCAATCAAATCAGACAAGAAGCCATTCATTCCTAAACTTAAGGAAAAAATTGTTCTCCATTGCATGCACGCTACAGCTAAGTCAACCTTACATAGCGAATGGTTTTCCCCTATCCACCCTTGCTTTGACCATCGAAAATTCCTTCTTAATCAGTTTATATTAATTTTAATAAGAAAGAATTGTAAATGGCTTACAGATAGCATAGTTAGTAAAACTAGTAATTTAAGTAAAACAAAATTGAAAATTATTCGCCAATAAAGTATTTGAATTAATAAATATAAAACATACATTCATAAATTTTTTTTATTTTTTTATTTATTATTTACGGATGCATCTTTTTAAAAAGGTCAATTTGACCTGCATATGTATGCAAAGGTGCATGGGTTAGAAAAGCATATCCCATTTTTGCCCGTTGGGTTTAAACAGGTACTAAATATTTTTTAAATTCATTCAGTTGGCAAACCCAAGATTATTGAAAAATCAGGTAATAAACTATAATTGAACTATCCTTCTGCAATTGTAAACCAAAATCGTTCACGCAATTCAAAGTTGAGGTAGGCACACGCCAATGTTCATATCCCATGCGTGCGCTACACAATTTCCACAGGCAGCTAAAATTTCTCATACAGGCACACAAATGCTTTTACAAGTGATATTCGACAATTGTAAGCATCGCAGCCCATACGCACACACATTCAACTGTGTGTGTATGTGTGTGCAGTCCACAAGATCGACCAACTGCTACGTGGGTCTTCACAATTTCTACAGGCAGCTAGATTTCCGCACACATGCACATAAATGCTCATACGTATATCAAGGGACTGTAAGTGTGTGTGTGCACGCTCGTCGCGAAAACATAATCTTTATGCACATCAACGCTTTCATACCCTTCCCACAAATAATAATGAAAACGTAAACATTTTGCATGCGTATAGCGAACGCTTTCAATAGTTCGGTATACTCTTCGCTCAGAAGGGAAGAAATGGGATCTTCAGCGAACAAATTTCAATTTTTGTGAGCTGCTGCTTGTGCCTACATATATATATATATTTGAGAGAGAAGAGAGCAGAGAGAGAGAGAGAGCAAAGAAAAAATGTATCATAGCATTGCTTTGTTCCGAAGACGACCATTTCGGCCGAGCGCTTGAAGCGGAATGATTATGCTTTCGAATATTTTCGAACAACGCACGTAAAAGTAAGGCGCACAAGCGAATTCGAAGTTGTGTGGGTGCTCCGGCTCAAAAAAAAGTGAGCAAAAAAGTTTCTTCTAGATGTCCCGTCTATGTGTTGTATGGTTAGTGGTCTTACAGTATTCAAATATGGCTTCAAAACAGTCAGATTTTCGATTATTATCGATAAAAAATGGAATGACTCGAACTGCGTATGGTATATACTAGTATACATGTAAAATTTCTCTAGCACTTGTAGTTTAGGAGATCTCTGCGTTCATATGGACGGAATGACAGACGGACATGGCTAGATCAAGTCAGCTCGTCATCCTGATCAAGAATATATATACTTTATAGGGTCTGCCACGCCTCCTTCTGCCTGTTACATACATTTTCACAAAAACATTATACCCTGAATTCCCATTTTCAATGTTTTTTTTATACCCTGAACCCATTGTCCGTATAAACGCAGAGATCTCCTCAACTAGAGACTTGAAATGTAAAGTCATATGTATTTTTAGGAATTCCGTTTTTTTTTCATATTTTACCGCTCATCCCTCAAAACACGTCCTTTCCTACAACTTTGCAAAAAGCGTATTTTATTTTATGTGCGTTGGCACATACACACATTTTAATATTTCATGAATGAACGTTTTATCAAGATTGTCCGTCTACAAAAAAAGTTCCCACAGTAAGCCCACACAGCAGCCCATGCCCGTTTATACGTGCGTGCGTATGTGTGTGTGCATGTGTAAGTAGAAATGAAGCGAGGAATTATGATGTCATCTTGTATTCTTTTCTAATAGAATTTTTCGGTTAATAGCTCCCATCGCACACTATCCACACCCCTATGTTGCAGAATTATTTGTAACAAGCAGAATTTGGCATCTGTATTCTTATAGAGCATCTCAGAAGTTTCAGAATTGTTACCAAAGATCATCGTGAGGAGGAAATTTTCTGCTTTTCTGTTCTTATGTACCTAAATTGTTATGTATGAAAGTGCCTAAAACAGAAATAGAAAATGTAATTACTTTACGAATCATTGAATATACAAATGTGTGTACATACATATGTACATACACATGTACATACATATGCACATACACATGTACATACATATGTACATACATATGTATATACATATGTACATATTCACAACCAATCGGATGTAAGATTTTAAACCGACAAGACTGGGATGAATTATTCTATTTGTGTACTTACGTATATTCAAAATATATTATAAATGACTTGGTTCTGATAAATTTAAGTAGTTTTTATATATAGCTTGATTGGATAAATGTGTATGTAAGTAGATATGCACACTAGTGCTGCAAAAAAATCGATATTTGGCAGTATCGATAGTTGCGATATTTTCAGAGAAAAATATCGATAATATCGATATATCGACCATTTTTTAAAAAATATTTATTTTCTTGTAAATGATCTATTTTAATGCTTATATTAGTTATAACTTCTTAATGGATAAAAAGGCAACCATTTCAATATTTAAATAAAAGCAACAGCTCAAACAAAAACAAATTTTTTAAAACAAACAAGCCAAAAACTTTATAGTCGTATAACTGGATTTTTTTTTTCATTAACCTAAATCCAACCAATAAAAATAATTCATTTAAACTAAAAATTTAAATCCATTATGCGTTCCTTAAAATTAAATAATAATAATAATAAAAACCAGTGCCTCCATGGCAATTTGAGCGAGATCATATACCATACATTATACATATATATATACTACTACTATACATTACTATAAAAGCTAAGAGAAAACTATATTATCAAATCCCGATGCTTGAAATTAATTAATAATTAATAATAACAAAATCAATTGCCTCCATGGCGATTTTAGCGAGATCTTTCGCTGTATTTAGAAATCTAAGACAAAACCCATCGGTTCTTATTCAGAAAAGATAGCTTTTTAACTGTAACTGGTTTTAACGATGCTCGTCTAGAATTAGCAATTATTCCAGCTTTACTGAACATTCGCTCACTTTCGGCAGATGTTGCCGGAATGCATAAATGTTTTTTGCCAGCGTTTGAAGAGCTACGTCGTTGTTGGCGTTCTGAAAAATTATATATTCATGAATATAGCAATATTAATTTGTGCATTAGTGCAATAATTACCTTCCAATACATTAAAGGATCTTGATTCTCATCCAAATTTTTCTTTTTTAAAGCAATAAAATTAAAACAATCCAATTTTTATTGAAAAATTTAGAATTTGATAAATGTGCTACATACCCATTTAAAAAAAACGCAAAGATTGACCGTTTTTTCGATACATCGATACTAAGAAAACCATATCGATGTTTTTCCAAATTTCGAAAATATCGATTATATCGATACTGATGCGATATTTTTGCAGCACTACTATTTTGGGATGCTTCCAAGTTTTAGTAATATCTGATAGTTTATCTTCAAATAATAGTGGTCCCTTGGGCGAGTTAAAATATTTCATATCTTCAAAATTAGAACTGTCTTCTATGGGAAAATTCAGTGCACCTCCAGCAGTCACACCCAGTACGATGTAATGCTGTAATAGGTTTGGTTATTACCTACCATTTAATACTTCAAAATAAATTTACCTTATTTTTATTTATCTCTGCCAAAATCGAGGGATTGTCAACAATACCGTAGGTTTTCTCATCTACTTTATATATAATTCGATCCCGATGTCGTATCAATGTATAGTTATGATAATTATCTCCAAAATGTCCGACTTCCGTTTCGAGCTTAGAGCTCTTAAAAGTTTCATATTGATCGCTCTGCTTGCTTAAGACGCTTCCAAAAAGGATATTTCCACCCATATCGGTGCCGGAGCTATCGAATATCTGAAGATTGCCTCGCGCATATGCAACTCGAATATGTGGCTCAAATTTATAAAACGATTCAAATTCGGCGTTACTTGGATAGAGGAGTAAATCTAATATATAAAAAAAATAATAATGTTAATATTAAACAAGTAAGACTGCTCTAGTCGAGACTGCTCGGCTAGGAGATACCCTGAATCCTGAAAAGTACTGATATTCCAATCATTCTACGCTTCTTTTATGCACATATACTAACTGCGCAGTTACCAGTTACTGCGCTTGGGCTGCCGTGTGAGCTATATTATGAGAATTTATTTGTTGAATAAATCTTTTTGTAGTGGGACTATCTTCATCAAATTGAAGTGTGTGTATATGCCAAAGAACAAGTCTCTAGTACTCGATATACGTTTTTTTTTTAATTTGGGGCAAAGGGGGCGTGGTATCCAAAATCTATAAATTACAAAACCTTTGCATTTATGAAATAATTCTACACAAAAAATCTGAAGTCTCTGGGTCTTACAGTATTCAAATATGGCTTAAAAAAGTCCGATTTTCGATTATTATCGATAAAAATGGAGTGAGTTATCGAAAAAATATGATAAACTCGTATATGCGTATGGTATACACTAGTATACATGTAAAATTGCAGTTTCTAGCATTTGTAGTTTGGGAGATCTCTGCGTTCATATGGACGGACAGACGGACATGGCTAGATGATCAAGAATACATACAATTTATAGGGTCTGCCACGCCTCCTTCTGCCTGTTACATACATTTTCACAAAAACATTATACCCTGAATTCCCATTTTCGATGGCTTGAGGTAAGAGAGATGCGACAAAAATACAATTGCGACTCGCTGCGCTCAAAGCAATAAGAATAAATATCGCTAGTAGTGAAATAGAAATCCATCATGTAACAAAATAATTTAGAGCCATCTCTGACATATATGTATGGTTAACAGAAAGGTAGGACTTTTTTTTAACAACACCCCTATACCCTGATTTTAAATGAGTTTGGGGTGTAAAAGCAAACGAAGATGATTACAAAGAATATACAGATATGAAAATCTGACACTAACTGGCAATATCAGTGAAATATAATAAATAAAACTATATATATATATATATATATATATATATATATATATACTATGATAAATAAGAATTTAAATTTCTATAGTATTTATGTACTCACAGGGAAAAAGCCAATCACCGACCGGGAGTTTAGCACGTATCTCAAACTTTCCATATTTAAATATGTTTGTTTTCCTAGTTGTTATTACTGCTGAGTGCACAGGTGGCAGAATTTTATTAAAACTTAGTCGATAAGGTCCACACAATAATTTTTTGTTATCACTTTTCTCATACGTACATTCAGGATAATGCATTTCTTCTGATTTATTAATTTTTTTCGGCAAAGTTGCATGTAAATATAATTTTTGATTTTTTATATAGCAGTTTTCTTTGTGTTTCCTAAATGCCGCGAATTCCAAATGGTCTGTATATACCCGTAAATACTGAACATAAGTCCAATTGGTTGACAAATTGTTGTCACTGAAACTTTCCTGAAAAATGAGTTGGCCACTGCACTGCTCTGATTTATCCGAGTCAGATTCTGCCAGTAAACAATTTAACTTATCATCGTATTTGGGCTTATCACATGTTTCAATCTTATCTATATCTTTAATGTGGTTTTTGCCATGACCAATTTGAAAATGATTACTTGCCGCTAAGACTTGATCTTCGGTTTCAATGATACTGAGCACGCGCAAAGTATCATTTTCCTTTGGGTTCTGATTTCCTTCTAGTTTAATGCTAAACTCGTTGCTATTGTTGAAGTAATAGTAGTCAGATGTACATTTGTCACCGATTTCAGTTGAAAAAAACATTGATTTTACTTCTGGATCATCTGCGAATTTGTAATTTATAATTTTATAAATTGATCATTTATTCACAAATGGTTCATAGCACAGAACTCAAAGCTTCTTACATACCGGACACACTGACCGTAACATTTCGTCCTGTTATTCGAACATTTACATCTAGCTTATGTATAGCAGTGGTGCTAAGGCCACCAAGAATGAAACCGCTCAGAAAGAGCAAGTACTTGAAATTCATTTCAATATTTTCACTTTTAAATATTTAAATATAAATCAAAAGCCAAAGAGCACTGACTGACGTTCAAGGTGGCGTGATTTCACTAGATCGGAGTCTGTTCTAACAGCAGATTAAATATACACTCTGTACATTAAATCACTAATTAGTGATTAAATTCTTGTGTCCACTGTAACAGTCGACTCTCTGCGGTCGATGGTCGATGTGCTGTTTAATTATAGTCGAAAGATTTAAAAAAAAAAAAAATCATAAGAAATGATATCTTTTGTTGATGATAATTATATTTTATAAAATGAAAATGAAATATGTGCTGTTAATTTCTTGCATAATTGGTTTTCTGGGCGCTGAAGGAAAAAATGATATAGTGGTGAACGTAAAAGGCAGTGAAATAACTATTAGAGTACCAGGTATTGAATGTAATATATTTTATTTGAGTTCTTCAAAATTTTATATTTATAACATTTTTGCTTCTTTCCAGGGGGCTGTAAATTTAACAATTTTTTCTTTTCAACAGACATTGGTGAAAAGTGTAGCTCAGATTACAGCTTTGTCCACATCCAAGATACAAATGGAACATTTGACTTTAGAATAAATGTAAAAAAACAATTTCTTACGGATGATCAGCTCCGAATTTTCGGAGTCTTCGAAGCTAATAACGAAGTAACAACTGAAACGTATGACCTAATCATTGATAGCAATGGACATGGAATAGAAAATGAAATTTGTGGTTGCGTCAGTTCAGAAACTATGGTTTCTTCTAATTTGCAAAAGTGTGCTGATGCTCTAATTTTCAAAGAAGATTTTGATCAGATTGCAGTTTCTAGCATTTGTAGTTTGGGAGATCTCTGCGTTCATATGGACGGACAGACGGACATGGCTAGATGATCAAGAATACATACAATTTATAGGGTCTGCCACGCCTCCTTCTGCCTGTTACATACATTTTCACAAAAACATTATACCCTGAATTCCCATTTTCGATGGCTTGAGGTAAGAGAGATGCGACAAAAATACAATTGCGACTCGCTGCGCTCAAAGCAATAAGAATAAATATCGCTAGTAGTGAAATAGAAATCCATCATGTAACAAAATAATTTAGAGCCATCTCTGACATATATGTATGGTTAACAGAAAGGTAGGACTTTTTTTTAACAACACCCCTATACCCTGATTTTAAATGAGTTTGGGGTGTAAAAGCAAACGAAGATGATTACAAAGAATATACAGATATGAAAATCTGACACTAACTGGCAATATCAGTGAAATATAATAAATAAAACTATATATATATATATATATATATATATATATATATACTATGATAAATAAGAATTTAAATTTCTATAGTATTTATGTACTCACAGGGAAAAAGCCAATCACCGACCGGGAGTTTAGCACGTATCTCAAACTTTCCATATTTAAATATGTTTGTTTTCCTAGTTGTTATTACTGCTGAGTGCACAGGTGGCAGAATTTTATTAAAACTTAGTCGATAAGGTCCACACAATAATTTTTTGTTATCACTTTTCTCATACGTACATTCAGGATAATGCATTTCTTCTGATTTATTAATTTTTTTCGGCAAAGTTGCATGTAAATATAATTTTTGATTTTTTATATAGCAGTTTTCTTTGTGTTTCCTAAATGCCGCGAATTCCAAATGGTCTGTATATACCCGTAAATACTGAACATAAGTCCAATTGGTTGACAAATTGTTGTCACTGAAACTTTCCTGAAAAATGAGTTGGCCACTGCACTGCTCTGATTTATCCGAGTCAGATTCTGCCAGTAAACAATTTAACTTATCATCGTATTTGGGCTTATCACATGTTTCAATCTTATCTATATCTTTAATGTGGTTTTTGCCATGACCAATTTGAAAATGATTACTTGCCGCTAAGACTTGATCTTCGGTTTCAATGATACTGAGCACGCGCAAAGTATCATTTTCCTTTGGGTTCTGATTTCCTTCTAGTTTAATGCTAAACTCGTTGCTATTGTTGAAGTAATAGTAGTCAGATGTACATTTGTCACCGATTTCAGTTGAAAAAAACATTGATTTTACTTCTGGATCATCTGCGAATTTGTAATTTATAATTTTATAAATTGATCATTTATTCACAAATGGTTCATAGCACAGAACTCAAAGCTTCTTACATACCGGACACACTGACCGTAACATTTCGTCCTGTTATTCGAACATTTACATCTAGCTTATGTATAGCAGTGGTGCTAAGGCCACCAAGAATGAAACCGCTCAGAAAGAGCAAGTACTTGAAATTCATTTCAATATTTTCACTTTTAAATATTTAAATATAAATCAAAAGCCAAAGAGCACTGACTGACGTTCAAGGTGGCGTGATTTCACTAGATCGGAGTCTGTTCTAACAGCAGATTAAATATACACTCTGTACATTAAATCACTAATTAGTGATTAAATTCTTGTGTCCACTGTAACAGTCGACTCTCTGCGGTCGATGGTCGATGTGCTGTTTAATTATAGTCGAAAGATTTAAAAAAAAAAAAAATCATAAGAAATGATATCTTTTGTTGATGATAATTATATTTTATAAAATGAAAATGAAATATGTGCTGTTAATTTCTTGCATAATTGGTTTTCTGGGCGCTGAAGGAAAAAATGATATAGTGGTGAACGTAAAAGGCAGTGAAATAACTATTAGAGTACCAGGTATTGAATGTAATATATTTTATTTGAGTTCTTCAAAATTTTATATTTATAACATTTTTGCTTCTTTCCAGGGGGCTGTAAATTTAACAATTTTTTCTTTTCAACAGACATTGGTGAAAAGTGTAGCTCAGATTACAGCTTTGTCCACATCCAAGATACAAATGGAACATTTGACTTTAGAATAAATGTAAAAAAACAATTTCTTACGGATGATCAGCTCCGAATTTTCGGAGTCTTCGAAGCTAATAACGAAGTAACAACTGAAACGTATGACCTAATCATTGATAGCAATGGACATGGAATAGAAAATGAAATTTGTGGTTGCGTCAGTTCAGAAACTATGGTTTCTTCTAATTTGCAAAAGTGTGCTGATGCTCTAATTTTCAAAGAAGATTTTGATCAGACTTTTGAAAATTGGACACATGAGAATAGGGCCCGGATTTATGATAAAGAAAACGATCGCGAATTCGTGGCTTTTATAAATACTACAAATACTAATTACATAAAAGATGGTTATTTGCACATAGAGGCAGAATGGGCTAATTACACGAACAATTTACCATTTATTGTAGAAGGGTGAACAACTATAAAAGCTGAAGCATATCAAATATACGATTGTGGGCCACAAATTCAGCCTCAACATACGTTGCCGCCTGTCCACTCAGCAAAACTGCATACTAAAAAAAAGTTTGAATTTAAATATGGTAGAATAGAAATACGTGCTAGGATGCCGATAGGCGATTGGTTATATCCATGTGAGTATGACTAGTGACACGACACTGTATTGCATAAAGTCGATTGGAACTGAATTTTTTTATCCAAATTTTTTAGATTTAATTCTGCAACCCGCGAAGTATTATAGTGAAGAAAATGGTGTCAATCAATTACGAATTCCATATACTCGCAGCAACGCACTTTTGCAAAATATGAACTCGATTCCTATTAGTGGAAGCCGACTCTTTGGAAGCGCTATTCTTTGGACGTCAGAAAAAAAAGTATTCTCGGAATACATGAATTTCAAGATATACCCAGGACACCAAAAACTAAGCAATGATTTTCACAATTTCACTTTGATATGGCACAAGGATCGCATTATATATAAGGTGGATAATCTTACTTACGGCACAATAACAAATTCAACCGTTCTTAATGCGTTTAATTCAGCAGAGGTAAACAAAATAGTATAATATAATAAAATAATGTTTAATAAATAAAACATTTTAATGGCAAGAAGAGTATTGAAGATAAAAGAAGTGTAGATATTCAAACTAATGTTTATAAACTAAAAACGTTATCATTTTGTATCTGAAAACTAAATGAATATTTGTTGACCTATTTATCATAATTTTCTTTATTTTTAGTCTTATATTTTATTGGGTCTTTCTGCAGCCGGAAATGTTAACTTCCCAGATGAAACTGTGATGTCCGAGCATAAACCGTTTTTAAATACCGATCCTAGGGGGTCACATAAATTTGAAAGTTTGACTAATAAAGAAACATGGACACAACCCAATCTTCTGATGGACTATGTTTACGTTTACACAACTCACGGAAATGAGGAATAAGTATTGTCGATCTAAATGTATTGATTAATATTTACATAAGATAATAACACATGTTAATAAAGCTCAGACACATCACGCTAGAAAGTTTTTCCATTATTCTTTTTAGATCCGTTGTTTCGAGTGTTCTGTGTTGACTTCTTTTTGCGCTTATCTGATGACCAGTCCACATCATCTTCGTCATCGGTACCGCCTGTATTTCCACCTGACTGAAGGTATGTTGAAATTGAGGAAGAGCTGGCATTAGTGCCCTCCTTAGTTGCCAACCGTCGACTAGCAATGCGGGAAGAAATGCGTCCCATGCCCATGCATTTCTCCAAGTGTGGTGCAAATCGGGCCGCAGCCACTAACCTGTCACAATGTGGGCAGGTACAGTCCATCGGTTTTTTAGCGGTTGATATGCCAAAAATATCCAAGTTTGGCATCTCACAAATTCTGTAAGCAGACTCAGCATTTTCTTCCCCGACTCCGTCAAGCGCTGTCAGATTGCCTGTCTTCCGCAAATGATGAATTTCTATGAAAATTCCCGCTACTACATCATCCAAAAGCCCCTGAAACAAGTAGTTTGCAGCATCGTCTAATCCATTTGGTTCCTTGATAAGTTCTCGAAAATTGAATGATATGGCTGAGGCTGTTAAATGGCCCTGAGTTGAGGCCATTTGAGATACACTTCCAGATGAGCTCATTATATGCATTTGATTAAGGAAATACGTTGGATTTTTTCTTGTGCAAATTTTGTAGCCATATACTACATTATCGAATGTTATTTGCCACGTTAAAATGACTTATTAACCCAAACAAGTATTTTGGACTACAAAATCAGGAGAAAAAAAACGAGTGTTAGCTTATAACTATCGATAGGACTGTGAGAGGATTAATCGATATGAACTAAACAAATGTTTGGTAATTGTCACTAACCGTGCAACATCTGCTGCCAATTTAGCTTTTTTCCCTTAAAATCTGGCTTTTTCTGAAGACCAATTGCGGAAAAAAATTGTGAATTAGGGGAAGCGGGAATTCTGGCTTTTAAAAATATTAATATGGCTTTTTTTCGCTTTTTTTTAATGATGCTAACAATGTTATCACTAACCATACAACACATAGACGAGACAAGTAGAATAAAGTTTTTCAACGGCGAAAATCTGTAGATCACGTCCCAGTCATACCTTCGTGCCTGCTCGGCTCGTCGTTTCAGGAGCGAACAGTGAAAATATGGCACGACAAAATCAGTTCGCTACTAGCACTGGTAGCGAAACGAACACATTTTCATGTGAAGCATGACTATGCGCTTTTTTTCCTTATTCTCTCTCACTCTCTCTCTATGCTATCTCTCTCTATGGTCTCTTAAACATCAGCAGCGCACAAAAATTGAATTTGGTTCGCGACGATCCCATTTATTTCCTTCTGAGTGAAGAGCATACCGAACGCTTCAAAGCGTTTGCCATGCTCATGCAAAATGTTAGCGTTTTCATGATTATTTCTGCGAAGGGTATGAAAGCGTTGGTGCGCTCAATGAATATGTCTTCGCGACGGGCATGCATACACACACTTACAGACCAATGCTACATATATGAATTAGGGAAAATAATAATGTTCACGAGTACCTTCAGGAAATGCGAGATTATTTTCAAGATCTGTGTTACCCACACAAAGTATATTGCATTGATGGGATGATTATTACAATCTCATCAGTAATTGCTTTGGCGGAAAATATTTGGAGAGACAACAATGATATTTTCTTTGATGCCACATCCAAATTAAACCAAGACCCATTAAAAAAATTTATTTTATTTAATTAGAATTCGGGGAGCAACGAATTCAAACCAAATCATTTTTGAATTTAATACCATAATTTCAAAAATGCTTTCAATGAAAATGCTAACATCTGCTTATATATCTGGAAATTGCATTGCAGATGAAGATCTCATGCTAGCAAATATCATAAAAGATAGCGGAACTCAACTATCTGTATTTCATGAGCAATGTAATTCACGTTCCATTGCTACAGATATTGAGCCTTTACATAATGATGATTTAGAAATGGAAATGTCATTAGATGCAACGATTGCAGATATTCAAAATGTTTTTAATGAAAATACATTGAGATATTTTGCTGGGTATCTTATGCACAAGCTGTTGCTAAAAACTGATTGCGAAGTTTGTACAAATCTTCAAAAATCATCAGATGAAATGCAGTGTTCTTCTGAGTATTTGATACTCAATAAAAATTATCACTATATAAACCATTACCTCAAGTTGAAAGCCCCTTCTGACCATTTTTACTTTTTAATTAAACTGCATTTCGAAACGTTCAAGAAAATTTTCGACAAGAAACCATTTATTGCACGAATTAAAGAAAAAATTGTTCTGTACTGCATGCACGCTACAGCAAAATCATCTTTAGATAATGAATGGTTTTCTTCCTCCCACCCCTGCTTCGAGCATCGAAAATTTCTTCTTAACCAGTTGGTTTTAATTTTAATCAGAAAGAATTTTAAATGGCGAACTGATAAGATTGTAGGTAAAACCAACCCCTTAAGTAAAAATAAATTAAAAATGATTAAGGAATAGGTAGTTTAACTATATATAAATTTTGGGGCAATTCCTAGCAATAATAAAGCACTGAAGTGATAAACAAGTAAGTAAGCTCTAGTCGAGACTGCTCGACCCTTCCAGGAACTAATATTTCAATAATTCGTCGTTTCACTTCTACTAACACATGCACACACACATACAAACATACGCACGCACGTATAAACAGGCATGGGCTGCCATGTGGGCTTACATTGGGAACTTAATTGCTTAATATCTTTTTTTGAAGACAAACAATCTTGATAAAACTTTCAGACCGTGATTATAACAATAAAATGTGTCTTTGTGCCAACGCTCAAGTCTCTAGTACTTGAAATACGGGGTTTGCAAACTTGTAGGGAAGGGGGTGTTTAGAGAAGTGGGGGGTAACATATGACAAAAACCGAAACTCTTAAAAATACATATGTCTCTCAAAAATTTCAAGTCTCTAGCTCTTATATCTTCTGAGATCGACGCGTTCATACATACGGACAGACGGACAGACAGACAGACGGACTGGGCTAAATCAACTTAGTTCGTCGCCTGATCAAGAATATATATACTTTATGGGGTCTGCCACGCCTCCTTCTGCCTGTTACATACTTTTAACAAAACCATTATACCCTGATTTCCCATTTTTAATGGGTTCAGGGTATAAAAATAAAAACCTTAAAAATAATAAAACCATAAAAACAGCTTTTTTACGCTTTATTCAGAAATTTTTCAGCTATTTTTGCCGTTGCTTCAATCCAGAAAGAGCTTTTTTTCTGGTAAAAAATTGGCAACACTGCATACAACACATAGACTGGACAAGTAGTATAAAGTTTTTCAACGGCGAAAATCTTCGTCAAAGAGACCAGTCAACTTCGTGCCTGCTCGGCTCGGTCGTTTCAGGGGGAACAGTGAAAATATAGCACGACAAAATCAGTTCGCTGCTAGCGCTGCTAGCGAAATGAACACATTTTCATGTGAAGCATGGCTATGCGCTTTTTTTCCTTACTCTCTCTCTCTCTCTCTCTCTATGCTATCTCTTTCTATGGTCTCTCAAACATCAGCAGCGCACAAAAATTGAATTTTGTTCGCGACGACCCCATTCATTCCCTTCTGAGTGAAGAGTATACCGAACTCTTCAAAGCGTTTGTCATGCTCATGCAAAATGTTAGCGCTTTCACGATTATGTGTGGGAAGGGTATGAATGCGCTAATGCGCATAAAGAATATGTCTCCGCGACGGGCATGCACACACATACTTAGAGGCCTTTGCTACATGTATTACCATTTGTGTGCCTGTGTTCATTCTTACTATTCTTACTATCTGTGGAATATCGAACTTTTGAAAGGGTTTGCCATGCTCATGCAAAATGTTAGCGATATTATGATTATTTGTGCGAAGGGTATGAAAGCGTTGATGCGCTTAATGAATATGTCTTCGCGACGGGCATGCATACACACACTTACAGACCATTGCCACAAGTATGAACATTTATTTGTCTATGTGCGAAACTCTACTCTTGCTGCCTGAAGAAATTGTAATGTCCGCTTGTCGGTCTTGTGAAGTGCACAAACACATTTGCATATGTGTGTATGGGATGCGATGATCAGAACTGTCGAGTGCCCGCGATTCAGTAGTCTGTCAATTTTGTATGGTTTGAATTGTAGAGTGACAAAGTTTGTCGATCTCGTGGATTTTCATATCCTTTTCACACATACATATGTATGTACATATGTATGTATGTACCTATAGGCATTCATAATATACCTACACACATACATATGTATGTACGTTTTTGAATGTATCTATCTATCGGAAAAAAGAGAACTATTAATTATAATTACTTAATACACATTTTCAACTGAAAAAGTTATAGCAGTACATTAACTAATAAGTTTATTTAATGCGTCAAGATATTTTCTTTATTGCTTAAATGACCGCTGCGGTCTTAAAAGCTCATTTGACAGTCACTCTATAAATCAAACCATACAAAATCGACAAACTGCTGAATCGCGGCTACTCGACAGTTTTGGTCATCGCATCCCATACACACACATATCATCAATCTACACAGTAAATATGAAGTCTCTAGGTCTATCAGTATTCAAATTAGGCTTAGAAAACAAAGTCCGATTTTCGATTATTATCGATAAAAATAAATGGAATGCGCTATCGAAAAAATATGATAAACTCGTACTGCGTATGGTATATACGAAAATACATGTAAAATTTAAAGTCTCTAGCACATGTAGTTTAGGAGATCTCTGCGTTCATACGGACGGACGGACGGACGTATAGACGGACAAGGCTAGATCAACTCGGCTCGTCGACCTGATCAAGAATATATATACTTTATTGAGTCTGCCACGCCTCCTTCTGCCTGTTACATACATTTTCACAAAAACATTATACCCTGAAATCCCATTTTCAATGGGTGCAGGGTATAACACCGCTAGCATTTTGCATGAGTATGGCAAACGCTTTGAAGAGTTCCGTATACTCTTCACTATGGGATCATCGCGAACAAAATTAAATTTTTGTGCGCTGCTGATGCTTGAGAGACAATAGAGATAGATAGCATAGAGAGAGAGTAAGGAAAAAAAACGCATAGCCAAGCTTCATATGAAAATGTGTTCATTTCGCTAGCAGCGAACTGATTTTGTCGTGCCATATTTTCACTATTGGGTCCACTTGAGCGAAGTTAAGCACGAAGCTTGCTCGGCTCTGTATACTTCGGCTCGAGCAGCGAAAATATAACACGACAAAACAAGTAAGAGGGCTCTAGTCGAGACTGCTCGACTAGGAGATACCCTGAACCCTGCAAAGTACTGATTCCAATCATTCTACACTTCTTTCATGCACATATACTAAAACACATACACACATCCGTACGCATGCATCCATACGAACGCATAAACAATTTCTCTGCTAACTGCGCAGTTACGGCACTTGGGCTGCCGTGTGGGCTATATTATGAAAATTTGTTTGTTGAATAAATCTTTTTGTAGTGGGACTATCTTCATCAAATTTTCAGAGCGTGATAAAAACATTCAAATGTGTGTATATGCCAAAGCACAAGTCTCTAGTACTTGATATACGTTTTTTTCAAATTTAGGGCGAAGGGGCCGTGGCATCCAAAATCTGTAAATAACAAATTCTTTGTATTCATCACATAAATCTACACAGTAAATCTGAAGTCTCTAGGTCTAACAGTATTCAAATTAGGCTTTAAAAACAAAGTCCGATTTTCGATTGTTATCGATAAAAAAGAAATGGGATGAGTTATCGAAAAAATATGATAAACTCGTACTGCGTATGGTATACACGAGTATACATGTAAAATTTCAAGTCTCTAGCACTTGTAGTTTAGGAGATCTCTGCGTTCCTACGGACGGACAGACGGACGGACGGACGGACGGACAGACGGACATGGCTAGATCAACTCAGCACGTCATCCTGATCAAGAATATATATACTTTATGGGGTCTGCCATGCCTCCTTCTGCCTGTTACATACATTTTCACAAAAACATTATACCCTGAATTCCCATTTTCAATGGGTTCAGGGTATAATCAGTGCGCTGCGAGCGCTCTAACGAAACGTTCATATTCTCATATGAAGCACAGCTTTGCGATATTTTTTTCTTACTCTCTCTCACTCTCCTCTATTCTCTCTCTCTCTATGGCCTCTCAAATAGCAGCAGCGCACAAAAATTGAATTTTGTTCGCGACGATCCTATTTATTTCCTTCTGAGTGAAGGTATACCGAACTCTTCACAGCGTTTGCCATGCTCGTGCAAAATGTTTGTGTTTTTATGATTATTTCTGCGAAGGGTATGAAAGCGTTGGTGCGCATAAAAAATATGATTTCGCGACGGGCATGCATACACACACTTACAGTCCCTTGTTACATGTATGATCATTTGTGTGCCAGTGTGCATTTTTACTATTCTTACTGTCTGTGGAATATTGAACTTTCGTCAATCGTCCGTTACAGTCCCGTAATACATGTATTATCATTTATGTGCCTGTGTGCATTCTTACTATTCTTACTGTCTGTGGAATATTGAACTTTTGAAAGGGTTTGCCATGTTCATGCTAAATGTTAGCGTTTTGATGATTATTTTTGGGAAGGGTATGAAAGCGTTGATGCGAATATTTTTTACTTAGATTTGTATGCCTGTGCGCGAAACTACATATGTATGTATATGCTTGCTGCTGTGGCGGGCACTTTGGCGTGTGCCTGCCACGGACGTTTAATTGTGCGAACGACTTCCGTCGATCAGATTTGCAGAGGGAGTGTTATATGACCTTTTTATTATCTCTTATTATTGAATCGTCGCAAAATTTATATACAGTTAACTACCTATTCCTTAATCATTTTTTATTTTTTTTTTACTTAAAGTGTTGGTTTTACCTACAATCTTATCAGTTTGCCATTTACAATTCTTTCTGATTAAACAAACTGACTAAGAAGAAATTTCGATGTTCAAAGCATGGGTGGGTGGGAGAAAACCATTCATTATCTAAAGATGATTTTGCATGCAGTACAGAACAATTTTTTCTTTGATTCGAGCGATATATGGTTTCTTGTCGAAAATACAGATAGTTGAGTCCCGCTATCTATTATGATATTTGCTAACATGAGATCTTCATCTGGAATGCAATTTCCAGATATAGAAGCAGATATTAGCATTTTCATTGACAGCATTTTTGAAATTATGGTATTAAATTCAAAAATGGTTTCGTTTGAATTCGTTGCTCCCCGAATTCTAATTAAATAAAACAAATTTTCTAACGGGTCTTGGTTTAATTTGGAAGTGGCAACAAAGAAAAGATAATTTTTGTCACTCCAAATACTTTTCGCCAAAGCAATTACCGATGAGATTGTAATAATCATCCCATCAATGCAATATACTTTGTGTGGGTAACACAGATCTTGAAAATAATCTCGCATTTCCTGAAGGTACTCGTGAACATTATTATTTTCCCTCAGCGCACACCTATAAGGATTGATATCAAACAGGACATGGCTATTTAGACAATCAAAGAGTTTATTTATTTTTTCTATAAATATTTCCGTTGCAACTGCACTGTCTTTGCAATCAGCAAACCCGCCTGAATCGACCACTGTGCGTATCGCAGCAGACACACTGTGTGGCAAATTTAACCTTCATTTTTTCAAAGCAATTCGGACTGACATGTTTTAAAGACAATTTCGGACATAGGCGTGTTAAATTTTTAGTTTCAATTTCATATAATTTTCTGATTATATGCCATGAAACTGTTCCATGAGGTGTAGAAATATGTTTTAAAAGAATATTTCTTAGCGATTTAATAAGATGTGGTGCATCGAAGATCGCAAATATTTTTTTATCATTAACACAAAAACTGGAATTGTTAATGTCTATACCACATCTATTAAAAACGGCTCTGTTATTGGAACCCTGATCGCAAACAACGGCCTTGACATTAAGCCCCAATGCTTGCGATAGGCCAATGTTTGCTTCAACTTTGGACTCGAGGTCAGAATGTTTTATGCCACTTGATGAAACAGTATAGCTTAAAACATACTTCCCATTTTCAAAGAGGCCCCTTAAAAGGAAAACGCAGACCTGTTGACCTAAAAACCTACTTCTTTTTTCCCCATCATTTTCAAATCCCTGAATCTCGTCAAGGGATGAATTATATTGAAGGCCTCTTCTTACTTTGATCTCATCACAAAGTAAAACTGCATATTTGCCCTTATCACTCATTTTTTCCACAATGCCCTGCAGATTTTCTAATAAATCTGGATTAAATCCAGGAACTAAATTTTTAAAAATCGCCCATCGATTTAATGATTTCTTACATGGGAGTCTCAAATTGAGAACATCCCTAAAATAATCATATGCCCTAGCTGAATAAAAATTAATATTTTGGGATATAACCCTTTCAGCGCTATTATAAAAACAATTATTTTTCAAAAGCATTTTGCATAATACTTTTGACTGGTCAGAGACATGTGGAAAATTGTCAATTGTCTTCAAGACATTGACAGGCTTTTTGACCTTTCTAATTCTATAATAAATGCTTCTGTATCTAGAAGCATTTTTTAAAGCTAAATATCTCTTTTTTAAATTAAAATACTCTTTCTGTACTTTTTTAAGGTCTACTCCCATATCATAATATTTTTTCCTATAATATACTTCATTTTGTTCTCTTTTTAAACAATTTGAACAAAAAGAAGAGATACCAACGCTTAAATCTTGCCACAATTGATTTTTCAAATTGCAGTCAAAGGTCAAAAGATTCGCCAAATCTTCTTCCTCGTCACTTTTATTCTGAGCGCTTGTATTCTGTTGTTTTTGGCATATAACTTAACAAACTCATCTAAATTATTATTCTTATTTTCTTTATCTAAATTAATCTTTTGGTAGCTATAAGGGGTAATATCCTCTTCCTGAATGTCTATTGAATAAATCTCATCATTGAAGTCAGTATTACTTGAAAGAAATTTGGAGTTGCACAATTGTAAGGTTGGGACGGCATTGAGTCTTAAATAACGTTTACCAATATATTTCATTTCGAAATGCTTGCTACATATGTACATATCTTAGCTCTTTTTCGGTCAAAATTATTGGTAAATTGCATGCTTTGTTTAAATAAATCTCTTTTGACGGAAACGAAAATAATCTTACCGGAAAATTAATAGAACTTTTTCTATAACTCGCACCACACGTTTCAATTATACATTTACCGCTATTTCTTCCTGAATATTTGTTATTAATATTTTTCCCGCCAACGGTTGATTTTTTTATAGCACTTGTTTCAGCCATAGTTTTAAAAAAAACTGATATAAATTTCGTAGCAATAACAATAACAAAGCACTGAAGTGATAATAAAATATCATTTAACACTTCCTCTGCAAATCTGATCAAAAATCGTTCACACAATTAAGAGCCCGTGGTAAGCACACGCTGTGTTCGCTTATTATGCCCATACATACACACATACAATACAGGCAGAAAGAATTGTTTCGCACACAGGCACATAAATGATAATACGAAATTGACGAAAGTTCAATATTCCACAGACAGTAAGAATAGTAAGAATGCACACAGGCACACAAATGATCATACATGTAGCAAGGGACTGTAAGTGTGTGTATGCATGCCCGTCGCGAAATCATATTCCTTATGCGCACCAACGCTCTCATACCTTTCGCAGAAATAATCATAAAAACACAAACATTTTGCACGAGCATGGCAAACGCTGTGAAGAGTTCGGTATACCTTCACTCAGAAGGAAATAAATAGGATCGTCGCGAACAAAATTCAATTTTTGTGCGCTGCTGCTATTTGAGAGGCCATAGAGAGAGAGAGAATAGAGGAGAGTGAGACAGAGTAAGAAAAAAATAGCGCGTAGCTGTGCTTCATATGAGAATATGAACGTTTCGTTAGAGCGCTCGCAGCGCACTGAATTTGTCGTGTTATATTTTCGCTGCTCGAGCCGAAGTATACAGAGCCGAGCAAGCTTCGTGCTTAACTTCGCTCAAGTGGACCCACGCTTACACTTTTTTTATGTGGAATAAATCTAGCTGTCTAGTCTATATGTTGTATGGTTAGTGGTTGTATGATTAGTGTAATTGTTTACATTAGCCACTTTAAATAATTAAATTTAAAATTAACATGAATTTTGGCTGAATCTATGTAGTTTTTTATTAGGGTTCCATTTTCGTTGTCAAAAATAAGTTATTAGGATTATTTAAATAATAAATATATACAATTATTTAAGTTACAGTGTTCAAATGAGAAGAGTAATAGCGGATAATGAAGATAATGACAAAAGAGTACTACATTCAGAAACATTTTTCTACTGGGACTAAAATCAAATATTTCTAGCTAAGTTTCAAAAAAGCAATGAACCCGGGATTCAACGACGCAATCACTGGTAGTTATCGAAACGTGGACGAGATTTCATATATCGATATATGTGCAATCTTTCCTGCTTTCTACAAAACATATAGTTTTGATACATATCCATTCCAATATACATATGTACATCTATAAAAAAAAATGACTCTTCATAAAAAAGATGAAACTTACAAACATTTAACAGAGAAAATATACATTAAATGTCTGCAAATACAAGCTGAAAATGAACGCAGCATTATGAGGTAACATGAAAGACCGACGTATTCTATTATTTCCAAATCTAAAATGCTGCGCTAAAAATTACAGAGTAAATGAAATAAAAAAGTTACTACGCCGACGGGCATACGATGTGATGTTATTAAAAAACAAACTAGACAAGCATGGTGATAATTGGCGTTCGATACCAATGATGGTGCCACAGCCGAAAGGAAAGCCCGAGCAAAAACGTCGTGGACCTAAACCTAAAATTAAACAGATCGAATCAAAGGAAGTCCAAGACACTGCACCTCGCAAGCCCAGAAAACAGCGCATGAAAACTCAATCGAATACACTTCAAATACAGACACAACTATCTACAGTTATTGCTTAACATTTTCTTCGAACTTTGCAGATATATTAATTACATCAATTTGGAGTACTTATATAAATAAAAACAAATTTGAGGGTTACATTGATTTGAAAATGATAATGACATCTCAAACTACTCAGCTTGTCGCAAACGTGCAAGGCGCTGTGTTAACTCGTCCTGTTCTTGTGAGACTTGCGTGGAGGCGCCAATCGTTGAACTTTGCACACCGCTGGGCAGCTCCATATTAAGTTCGAGGCCTGCTTCGTCAGCGACTTGTTGCAATAAATTATCAACATCCCCTTGTGGTACCGACGTAGTGACCGTATCAGACATAGTTCCCTCCATTACTGAGCTTTGTACATCCAAGTCTTCAAATTGTGATTCGAATTTTTCCATAAGAGATGAAATTTTTTCTAGATTCATTCCTTTCATGGCCGCATCCATGGCCTTAACTACACCAGCCATTGAACCAGTAACTTTGCGTGTTGTCAACGCTGATTGCACGCGACTGGCCACAGCATCTACACGAGCGCTCATCCTCAGGTAATTTACGGCCTGATTCTTTTGTCGTATGGCATTTTCGGCATGAATTCGAGCAACATCCATATTACCCTTTTGTATGGCTTTTTTAGCTTTTGCCTTTTCTAGCTTTTCCTCTTTTTCACATTTTTTGGAATTGCGCTCCAGGTCTTTCACAGCGAATTTTAAATTGAAAAGATGTTCTATGGAATGGATGGGTGCGGATTATTATTAAAATCTAATGGTCTGATTACTAATACTTACTTTCCATTGAAGATGTGGACATGTCGTTCCCCAGTTTGAAGCCTTTAATGCTGATTCTACTCAAAAATATTTAATATTTTGTGTTAAATTAATTTTGTTATTTGTTTCAGTAAATTGAACTCGCTTTATGAATCACTTCCGACAGCTGCTTTTGCAATATACATATATCGATAACATATCACTTATACACTTTCACAGTGGGATTATCGAATATACATACTTTTAAATTCAATCTAACCATATCCATGTCACAATTATAATTTTTATATATATATTATATATATATATATATATATATATATATATATCTACATGTAAATACATATTATCACTAGCCATACATACGCTCTCTGCTCTCTCAAATATATGTATGTATGTATGTATTATTTTGTGCATTACCACTAACCATACAACACATAGACCGGACAAGTCATATAAAATTTTTCAACGAAGAAAAAGTATACATGAGGGCCTAGTACCTCGTGCCTGAGCCGAAGCAGTCTGTTTAGGCTCGAGCAGCGAAAATATAACACGACAAATTCAGTGCGCTGCCAGCGCTCTAACGAAATGGTCTCATTCTCATAAGAAGCACAGCTATGCGCTATTTTTTTTCTTACTCTCTCTCTCACTCTCCTCTATGCTCTCTCTCTCTCTATGGCCTCTCAAATAGCAGCAGCGCACAAAAATTGAATTTTGTTCGCGACGATCCTATTTATTTCCTTCTGAGCGAAGAGTATACCGAACTCTTCAAAGCGTTTGCCATGCACACGCAAAATGTTAGCGTTTTTATGATTATTTCTGCTAAGGGTATGAAAGCGTTGGTGCACTCAATGAATATGTCTTCGCGACGGGGATGCATGCACACACTTACAGACCATTGCTACATGTATGAGCTTTTTGTTGCCTCTGTGCGAAACTCTACTTTTGCTGCCTGAAGAAATTGTAAAGTCCGCTTATAAAATTGACAGGCCACACGACAGTTTTGATCATCGCACCCCACACGCACACAGTCAAATGCGCGTGTGTGCTGTCTACAAGATCGACCAACTGAAAATGTTGGGCTTCACAATTTCTACAGGCAGCAAGAGTTTCGCACACAGGCACATAAATGCTCATACATATAGGAAGGGACTGTAAGTGTGTGTGTGCATGCCCGTCGCGAAAGCATATTCTTTATGCGCATCAACGAATTCATACCCTTCCTACAAATAGTCATAAAATCGTAAACATTTTGCATGAGCATGGCAAACGCTTTGAAGAGTTCGGTATACTCTTCACTCAGAAGGGAAGCACCGGGGTCTCACAGCGAACAAATTTCAATTTTTGTGAGCTGCTGCTTGTGCCTACATAAATATATGTATATATATATCTGCTCTCTCAAATATATATGTGTGTGTGCATACATACATATGATTTGAGAGAACAGAGAGCAGAGAGAGAGAGAGAGAGAGCGAAAAAAAAATGGATCATAGTGGTGCTTTGTTCAAAATAGGACCATCTCGGCCGAGCGCTTGAAGCGGAAGGGGCACGAGCGTCAACGAAGTTGTCGGGGGCACAAAGTCAAAATTTAAGTGTTAACATAACATTGTTCGGCTTGTCCGGTCTATGTGTTGTATGGTTAGTGGCATTACTCATGGATTACTTCTCACCTGCGTGCATAAAAATACCGACTACAAGCTCCATTACTTTCTTAACAAATGGCCGCGTTTTCTACTGGGTGCAAAAATAAAAGAACTTTGTAATACAGAAAGTAATAAAGCGACGAAGTTTCTTTGAAAATGGATATAATGGTTTGGTTAAAGTATGTAATAGGCAGATGGAGGCGTGGCAGACCCCATAAAGTATATACATATATTCTTGATCAGGGCGACGAGCTGAGTCGATTTAGCTCTGTCCGTCTGTCTGTCTGTCTGTCCGTATGTATGAACGCGTCGATCTCAGAAGATATACATATGTATGTAAGAGCTAGAGACCTGAAATTTGTTTTCGTAGATCCGTATAATGAGCGCGCATATCAAGTTTGTTTTCAAAAATCGATAACTGCTCCTGTTATTTTGTTATCGATTAAAAACCTTATCGAAAACCAGGTAAACAAGTAAGAAAGCTCTAGTCGAGACGGCTCGACTACGAGATCCCCTGAACCCTTCCAGGAACTAATATTTCAATAATTCGTCGTTCCACTTCTACTTACACATGCACACACACATACACACATACGCACGCACGCATAAACAGGCATGGGCTGCCATGATGGCTTACTTTGGGAACTTAATTGTTTAATTACTCTTTTGGTAGACGGACAATCTTACTAAAATCTTCAAACCGTGATTATAACATTGAAATCTGTGTATGTGCCAACTCCCAAGACTCTAGTATTTGAAATACGGGTTTTGCAAACTTGTAGGGAATGGTCTGTTTTGAGGGATGGGGCGTAACATAGGACTGTAATAACGGGCCCTGCTTTGTAGTCGATTGCTGCTCAGCATCTCGGTGCCGGTTCCCACATCCCTTCCTTTCCTCACGAGCTTAAGCTTTAATCCCTCGGTGGAGTTTCCGTGATCCTCTTCTGATGCTTGCTCCTCAAGTTGTGCGGCTGGCTGTGGAGTTTGGTTTGTGGCCGGTATTGGAGCTCGATTGAACATTAACTCGGTAGGAGCGGAGCCTGTGGTTCCATGACGGGTTACATTGTACATTAGTGTGAAAACTTGAATTTCATCCTTAAGATTTCTCTTGTTTTGATGAGCTATCTTCAACCGCTTGACTAATGTCTTGTTCATATTCTCGTCCTCGCCGTTGGCTTGTGGCCAATAAGGAGGTGTTGTTAGTTGCTTGATGCCGCACGATATACAGTAGTTCTTGAACTCAAGGCTTATATATTGTCATTACCGGTTCGCAATTGTTTCGGGTAACCCAGCCTACTAAAAATGTTCTTACACGCCCCAATTAATGATTCAGATGTGATGGAGCGAAGAAATTTAAATTCCATGTATCTGGAGTAATAGCACTGACCATACAACACATAGACGAGACAAGTAGAGTAAAGTTTTTCAACGGCGAAAATCTGTAGATCACGTCCCAGTCATACCTTCGTGCCTGCTCGGCTCGTCGTTTCAGGGGCGAACAGTGAAAATATGGCACGACAAAATCAGTTCGCTGCTAGCACTGCTAGCGAAATGAACATATTTTCATGAGGCATGGCTACGCACTTTTTTTCCTTATTCTCTCTCACTCTCTCTCTATGCTATCTCTCTCTATGGTCTCTCAAAAATCAGCAGCGCACAAAAATTGAATTTTGTTCGCGACGATCCCATTTATTTCCTTCTGAGTGAAGAGCATACCGAACTCTTCAAAGCGTTTGCCATGCTCATGCAAAATGTTAGCGTTCTTATGATTATTTGTGCGAAGGGTATGAAAGCGTTGGTGCGCTCAATGAATATGTCTTCGCGACGGGCATGCATGCACACACTTACAGATCATTGCTACATGTATGACTATTTGTGTGCCTGTGTGCATTCTTACTATTCTTACTGTCGTTTTCGTCAATCGTCCGTTAAAGTCCCGTGCAACATGTATATGCATTTATTTGCCTGTGTGCGAAACTCTATTCTTGCTGCCTGTAGAATTTTGTATGTGTGAATGTATGCGCATAATACTTGAGCATTGTCTTGTGCTTGCCACGGGCTTTTAATTGTGCGGACGACTTTTGATTACCTCTGCGGAGGGAGTGTTAATCGACTATTTATTATCACTTCAGTGTGCTTTCTATTGTTAAGAATCGTTACAAAATTTATATAAGTTTTTTTCAAAACTATGGCTGAAACAAGTGTTATAAATAAATCAACTGTTGGTAATAAAATATATTCACGACGAAATGGCTCGAAATGTATAATTGAAACGTGTGGTTCGAGTTATAGAACAAGTTCTATTAATTTTCCGGTTAGATTATTTTCGTTTCCGTCAAAGGAAATTTATTTAAACAAGTGGATCAAGGCATGTAATTTACCAAATAATTTCGACTGGAAGAGGGCTAAAATATGTCACAAGCATTTCGAACGGAAATATTTTGGTAAACGTAAATTAAGTGTTAATGCAGTCCCAACCTTACATTTGTGCAACCAAAATTTTCTTTCAAATAATGTTTCTGACTTTAATGATGAGGTTTATTCAATAGACATTCAGGAGGAGGAAATTTTACCTTATAGCTATAAAAGGAAAAGTTTAGATATAGTATTGGATGACTTTGTGAAGCCATCTGGTACAGAACAGCCTCATCAAAACGTTCCGAATGAAAGTGACGAGGAAGAAGATTTGGCGAATCTTTTAAGCTTTGACAATGATTTAAGAAATCAATTGTGGCAAGATTTAGCCAACGGTAGGTCTTTTTGCTCAAATTGTTTGAAAAGAGAGCAGAATGAGGTATATTATAGAAAAAAATATTATGACATAGGAGTAGACCTTCAGAAGGTACAAAAACAATATACAAATTTAAAAAAAAGATATTTAGTTTTGAAAAATGCTTCTAGATATAGAAACATTTATTATAGAGCTAAAAAGGTAAAAAAGAATGTTAATATCTTCACCAGTATTGACAATTTACCACATGTTTCAGACCAATCAAAGGTCTTATGTAAAATGTTTTTGAAAAAAAGTAATTTTTATAATAGTGCTGAAAGGGTTATTTCCCAAAATATCCATTTTTATTCAGCTAGGGCCTATGAATATCTTAGGGATGTTCTTAGCTTAAGACTGCCATGTAGGAAGTCTTTAAATCGATGGGCGATTTTAAAAAATTTAGTTCCTGGATTCAATCCAGATTTATTAGAAAATCTGCAAAGCATTGTAGCAAATATGAGCGCCAATGGAAAATATGCAGTATTAGTTTGCGATGAGATGAAAGTTAAAAAAGGGCTTCAATACAATTCATCTCTTGACGAGATTCAGGGGTTCGAGAATGATGGTGAAAAACGAACCAGGTTTTTAGGCCAGCAAGTTTTGGTTTTCCTTGTTAGGGGCCTTTTTGAGAGCTGGAAGTATGTTTTAAGCTATACGGTTTCAGCCCAGGGCATAAAACATACTGACCTAAAAAATAAAATTGAAGCCAATATTGGATTGTCGCAAACATTGGGGCTTAAAGTCAAAGCCGTTGTTTGCGATCAGGGATCCAATAATAGAGCAGTGTTTAATAGATGGGGTATTGATTTACACAATCATAGCTTCCATGTTAATGGTGAAGAAATTTTCGCGATATTTGATGCACCGCATCTAGTGAAATCTCTTAGAAATATTCTTTTAAAGAATGATATTTCAACACCAGAAGGCACAGTTTCATGGGCAATTATTAGAAAATTGTATGAAACTGAGACCAAAAATTTAACACGTCTATGTCCGAAACTAACTTTAAAACATGTCAGTCCGAATTGTTTTGAGAAAATGAAGGTTAAGTTTGCCACGCAAATCTTTAGCCACAGTGTAGCTGCTGCGATACGCACAGTTATCGATTCAGGTGGGTTTGCTGATTGCAAAGACAGTGCAGTTGCAACTGCAATATTTATTGACAAAATAAATAATCTTTTTGATTGTTTAAATAGTCATGTTCTTTTTGATAGCAATCCTTATAGATGTGCTCTTAGGAAGAATAATAATGTCAATGAGTACCTGCAGGAAATGCGTGATTATTTCACAAATCTGCATTATCCCCACAAAGTATATTGCATTGATGGGATGATTATTACAATCTCATCGGTAATTGCTTTGGCGGAAAATATTTGGAATGACAACAATGATCTTTTCTTTGTTGCCACATCCAAATTGAACCAGGACCCCCTAGAAAATTTATTTTATTTAGTCAGAAGTCGGGGAGCAACCAATGCGAATCCCACCATTTTTGAATTTAATTCCATTATTTCAAAAATGTTATCCATGAAAATGTTGACATCTGCTTCTGTGTCTGGAAATTGCATTCCAGATGAAGATCTCATGTTGGCAAATATCATACATGATAGTGGGTCTCAACTATCTGTATTTCATGACCAATGTAATTCACGTCATATTACTACAGATATTGAACCTATAGACGATGATTTAGAAGTAGAATTGTCATTAGATGCAACCATTGCAAATATTGAAAATGATTTTAATGAAAATGCATTACGATATTTTGCTGGCTATCTTCTGCACAAGCTATTGCAAAAAACTGATTGTGAAGTTTGTACAAATCTTCAAAAATCATCGGATGAAATGCAGTGTTCTTCTGAGTATTTGATACTCAACAAAAATTATCACTACATCAACAAATATTTGAAGTTGAAGGCCCCTTCTGACCATTTCTATCAAATAACTAAACTGCATTTCGAAGTATTTAAAAAAATTTTCAACAAGAAACCATACATTGCTCGTATTAAAGAAAAAATTGTTCTGTACTGCATGCACGCTACAGCAAAATTTTCTTTAGATAATGAATGGTTTTCCCCCACCCACCCTTGTTTTCAGCATAGGAAATTTATTCTCAATATGTTTGTTTTGATTTTAATTAGAAAAAATTGTAAATGGCAAACAGAGAAGATTGTTGGTAAAACCAACATTTTAGGTAAAAGGAAGCTAAAAATAATTAAAGAGTAGGTAGATTAGCTTAATATAAATTTTGGCACGCTTCTTAGCAATCTTTATGACTTAAGAAATAATAAAAGGTCACTGAACACTCCCTCCGCAGAGGTAATCAAAAGTCGTCCGCATAATTAAAAGCCCGTGGCAGGCACAAGCCAATATTCATGTATTATGCGCATACATGCATCCCACAGGCAGCAAGAACAGAGTTTCGCACACAGGCACATAATTGGATATGTATACATGTAAGTAAAAACATATGTATTCATTTTAAATTAGCATAGTAAACACTTTGAACAATTTTCAGAAGGAAATAAATGCGATCGTCTCGAAGAAATGCTGTGCGCAATTGGCTTGTCTTTTGGATTAGATATATGTATTAATTATTTATTAGCTTTTAATATATAATATATAATTTAAGATATATAAATAAATTAGCCGTATGTTAAGTTGTAAATAAATATTTAATTATAAAAAGCTATTGGCTTGTGAGTGTATAATATAGTAACCCAAGATCATTGAAAAAATCAGATAATAAAATATAATTGAACTATCCTTCTGCAATTCTAAACCAAAATCGGTCACACAATTCAAAGTTGAGGTAGGCACACGCCAATGTTCATCTCCCATGCGTGCACTACACAATTTCCACAGGCAGCTAAAAATTTCTCATACAGACACAGAAATACTTGTACAAGTGATACTCGACAAGTGTAAGCATCGCCTCCCATAAGCACACATATTCAAATGTGTGTGTGTGTGCAGTTCACAAGACCGACCAGCTAAAAATGTTGAGCTTCACAATTTCTACAGGCAGCAAGAGTTTCGCACACAGGCACACACATATGCATATGCTCATACATGTAGCACGGGACTTTAACGGACGATTGACGAAATGATATTTATATTCGCACCATAGCTTTCATACCCTTCCCACAAATAATCATAAAAACGCTAACATTTTGCATGAGAATGACAAACGCTTTCAAAAGTTCGATATTCCATCGACTGCAAGAATACAGTTTCGCACACAGGCACACAAATGCTCATACATGCAGCAAGCCACTGTGAGTGTGTGTGTGCCTGCTCGTCGCGAAACCATTCTTTATTAGCATCAACGCTTTCATACCCTTCCTAGAAATAATCATGAAAACGCTAATATTTTGTATGAGCATGGCAAACCGTTTTAAGAATTCGGTATACTCTTTCCGCGGAAGGAAAGACATGGGATCGTCGCGGACAAATTTCAATTTTTGTGCGCTGCTGCTATTTGAGAGACCATAGAGAGAGAGAGAGCATAAAGAGAGGGAGAGAGAGAGAGTAAGGAAAAATAGCACATAGCCGTGCTGAAGCATGTGTCCGTTTCGTTTGAGCGCTCGCAGCGCATTAACTTTGTCGTACTATATTTTCAATGCCCGAACCCCAAGAGAGCGAGCCGAGCAAATACGACTGGTAGCTAATATTTCGACTGCCTTTTTCGGCGTTGAAAAAATTTGTTCTAGTTGGCCTATCTATGTGTTGTATGGTTAGTGGTAATAGTCTATTAAAACTAAGATATATTCATTGTTGGGTAGCAGCCCTAAGAGATCTGTAGCGACCTCTTCATTGATGGTGGATTTGTTGCTTGGGATACCAAAATACAATCAAAACAATTTTTCACAAATTTTTCGGTATCTCTGTCAATTTGGGGCCACCAGACTTTGGACCTCAATCTTCGCTTCATGGCCGATTCACCTGGATGTCATGTGCCAGCACCAGCACTTTCTGTCACAATGTTGTTGGATAACAATAACGATTCGAACTCGTCTAAGCATGATTGCTCCAATAGCTGACAGTTCATGTCGAAATGGATATAATTTATTCGACATTGTCGAGTCCCAAGAGCCCTGTGGAAGGCACGTCATTGCATCTACTATTTCCTCATTTAGTGTGCTGTTTTCAGCAATTTCAGATATCGATATTGGTATTGGTGTAGAGTTTTCAATAATTCGCAATATGCTGTGGTCACCCTTGATGTCGTAGCAACTGGATGGCGTTTGCTCACACAAACGGGATAGACTATCAGCTATGTTTTCCTTTCCTGATTTGTAAATAACTTTAAATTTATACGCTTCAAGACGCAGAAGCCATCTTTCGATACGCGCTGGAGGCTTTGATGTTGGCTTAAAAATGGTTTCTAGTGACTTATGGTCTGTCACTAATTCGAACTCTAGTCCTATCAAATAGAAATAGTATTTTTCTACTGCCCAGCTCAAAGCTAAACTCTCCTTTCCGTCTGGGAGTAACGCTTTTTTACATCTGTTAAGCTCCTACTAGCAAATACGATTATATTTGGCTCGCCCTCATTTTTAAATGTTACTGCACCTAGAGCCACTGGACTAGCATCAGCGATTAACCTCGTTTTATTTTTGGGGTTAAAATTTGAGAGGTTCGGGATCTTAGTTAATGCTGACTTTAGCTTCTGAAAACCATTTTCTTCAGCTGGTCCCCAAGTAAACTTCCGATCTTTCTTTACTAGCTCACGTAAGGGTTCCGATTGGTCCGCTAGGTCTGCGATGAACTTGCCCACATAGGTTACTAGTCCTAGGAAACTACGAGTCTCTTCCTTATTTTTAGGTGCACGAAATAATCTAATATACTCAATTTTGTCAGGATCTACTTCAATTCTTCTGTCTGTTAATATGTGTCCTAAAAATTTAATTATGTTTGTTTACTAACTACATTTTTCATTGTTTAGAGTTACATTACTATCTTTGAAAATGCTTCTAACCTTTTCCAGTGTTTTATCGTGCTCTTCTTTGTTTTTCCCGAATATTATAACATTGTCGATATAATTCGTGACGTTATTGCACGGTGCTAAGAGTTCTGCCATTCGTCGTTGAAAGATTTCCGACGCCGCATTTATTCCAAACATTAGTCGTTTATACCTAATTAACCCCCGAGGCGTAATGAAAATCGTTATCTGCCTACTTGATTCATCCAACTCCAATTGATGATATGCGTCCTTAATATCCAGTCGTGAAAATATTCTGGCATTTCTTAACTTAGTCATAAAAGATTCAAATGTCGGCAAAGGGTAGTTCTCACGAAGAATCGCCCGGTTGGCTTGCCTCAAATCCAAACATATACGAATATCACAATACCACCTTTGAACGTGATCACCATCGGAGATACACGGACTGGTTCAATAATGTCCAGTTTGTAGGCTTCCTCTAACTTAGCATTGGCTCTTCCTTCGAGCGCAACAGGAATGCGCCTCATAGGTTGTTTCACAGGATCGACGTAGGGGTCTATGGTTAGCTTTACCCTAATACCTTTCCACTTGGGAAATGGTGGCACGATCTCAATGTTGTTAACCGGTAGTCCAACTCGCAGAACGTTCAACTTCGTTGCCATTTCTCGTCCCAGCAGTGACTACCGTCCTTTTTCAATTATTCAATTATTATTCTGCATTGCATCATCTCATCATACTCCGCGTCACTGTCTATCTTAAAACAATTTCGTAGGATTGTCTTATTCTCCTCTGGGTCCCCGTCTTCAATTCGATGCACATATTTGCAATGGGAATTTCCTATCGCTTCTTTATTATTCGATTGTGGGTATGGGCGTTTAAGGTTTGCTCTGCATCTGCGGGCAAAATGACCTACGCGAGAGCAGCGACTGCCTTGTGTCCTGGCCGTCCGCACCTTCCACAATCGCTCTGATGAATTTTCCTCGATTTTAAATTAGTTATTTTATTTATGGTTTCTGGCAATGACTTCGATTGCATAAGCTGCGACTGCTTATTTATTTCCTCGTCCACTTGGCAAGCTTAGATGAGTTTGCTTAAAGTATGTTCTTTTTCTAATAATTTATATAGGAAAAAATATATATAGGAAAGGTTTTATGACGCTTTCGGTCATTGCGATCAAGTAAAGATGTTTGTCTGCAAGCAAAATCAACCATTAATTAAATGCTTCTGTCGAGCAAGCTGCATATTATTGACTTTCTTATCGGCGGACTGCCACTGACCACTGTAAGATAATATAAAAACTGTGTATTAAACTTTTGTTTAATATATAATCGGCATTTCGCCTCTGACTCTTGTCAGATAATTCTATTTATTAAACATTTGTTTAATATCTGATCGGCATTTGGTCTCTGACCTTTGTCAGATAATTCTCTTTATTAAACATTTGTTTAATATATAATCGGCATTTCGCCTCTGACTCTTGTCAGATAATTCTATTTATTAAACATTTATTCAATATCTGATCGGCATTTGGCCTCTGACCTTTGTCAGATAATTTTATTTATTAAACATTTGTCTAATATCTAGCCGGCTTTTTTTTCCCCCTGACCTTTGTCAGATAATACTTCTAATTCAATATTTATTTAATATGTGATCGGCATTTCTTCCAATTTCTTCTCTTATTTTTCGATTGCAAGTGAGCAACGCATTTTACTTTATTTTGCATGTCCATGTGTACGCGTACGTATGTGTGTGTACATTCATATTTTACGCCTACTGTAATACCACCGCTTTAGGGTTTCTCTTAAGATCATTTCTCTTCTTTTTTTCTCTTTGAACTCGCGAGCACGACGAACGAAACGCGAAAACAAACAGACAACGAAAACTAACGGATCCTAGCCAAGCATTGGAATTGCATTGACACAGCCACGCTGCATTTATATTGCATTTCTTTCTTTTCACCGTTCTGTTTGTTTTTTTTATACCCTGAACCCATTTAAATTGGGAAATCAGGGTATAATGGTTTTGTTAAAATGTATGTAAGAGGCAGAAGAAGTCGTGGCAGACCCTAAAAAGTATAAAAAGCACGCATATCAAGTTTGTTTTCAAAATCGATAAATACTCCCGTTATTTTGTTATCGATTAAAAACCTTATCGAAAACCAGTTAAAAAATTATATTTCCTACATCTTTAGAGCTAGGGTTTTGAAATTTGAAATGTAGATTCATATGTATTTTTAAGAATTTCGAATTTTTGTTATATTTTAACCCCCCACCTCCTAAAACACCCCCTTCCCTACAAGTACGCCATTTGCCTATTTTAAGTACTAAGCACTTGTGTGTTAATGTTAGTTTTATAAAGATTGTCCGTCTACAAAAAAGGTATTAAACAAATAAGTTCCCACAGTAAGCCCACAGGCAGCACATGCCTGTTTATACGTGCGTGCGTATGTGTGTATGTGTATGTGCAGTAGAAGTAGAAATGAAGCGACGAATTATTGAAATATCAGTTCCTGGAAGGGTTCAGGCGATCTCGTAGTCGAGCAGTCTCCTAGAGCTTATAGCAAAATAACTGGAGCAGTTATCGATTTTTGAAAACAAACTTGATGGCGTTCATACAAACGGACAGACGGACGTACGGACAGACGGACAGACAGACAGACAGACGGACAGGGCTAAATCGACTCAGCTCGTCGCCCTGATCAAGAATATATATACTTTATGGGGTCTGCCACGCCTCCTTCTGCCTGTTACATACTTTTAACAAAACCATTATACCCTGATTTCCCATTTTCAATGGGTTCAGGGTATAAAAATTATATATCTTACATCTTTACAGCTAGAGTCTCCAAGAAGAATTTCGGTTTTTGTCATATTTCACCCCCCCCACCCCTCAAAACACCCTACCTTCAAATTTGCAAAAAGCGTATTTCAAATACTAGAACTTGTGCGTTGGCACATACACATATTTTATTGTTAAATCGCGGTCTGAAAGTTTTATCAAGATTGTCCATCTACAAAAAAAAGTATTAAACAAATAAGTTCCCACAGTAAGCCCACACAGCAGCCCATGCTCATACTCAGCGATAGGATAAGAATAGATAATAGATCAATGCTGAGCCTTACACACTCAGCAATAGACGCACTAGATTTAAGGGTTGAAAATATGCATGAGTCTGGGTATATAAACCCGGGCTCAGCTGAATAAAGAATCAATACTAAATTAAACACCATCGTAGTTTCATGTATTCGTTCAGAATTATTTTCTACAATGTGTTTAAGTGGTGTTGGATGCCAAGTGTTGTTTTGGTTGATTACATTGAGGAAAAGGGGAGAGTACTTCCCAGTATCTGTGGACACTAGATCCTGCGGCGTTATAATTTTTATTTTGCCTATCCTGGCTGAACATCCAGCGTGCAGTTCGAATATGCCTTGGTTCGATAATAACGTCATCTCCTCATAGTTTCCGCATATGATGTGGGCTGACTTTTTATCAAATACTTTGAAGAGCCACCGGTTTTTTCCGTTAAGGTTTTTAACGAAGGTGTCCTCCTCGTACTCGTACATCTTGCACGGCTGTTTGTTGCTTGGTTTTAGGGGTGATATTTCAAAACTCTCGTCATCTGCATCTTCCCACGCCCAACTTCCTTGACATAAGTATGTTTCCTCGTCTTCATGCCGACACTGACTTACTTCCATTTCAGTCATTGAGTGGTATGCGTTTATTTCATTATTGAAGTTCAGGAAATTTGGTTTTAATTCTCGGAATCACGTTTCTTCCTTTAAGAACGAGTGGTATGGGTACTGCTTTGAAGAGAGTGGCATGCTGATTGATGTTGATGATTGATGTATATTGGCAGTCTTGCGTCAATAATCAGCATTTTGTCTTTAAATATCGCTTGAGCCCTCATTAATTTGTATACTAACTGAATTCTTTTTGGAGAGTTTCCGCCGTTGGTTCCTTTGCAGCCTCGATATCGTTGAGTTCGGCCAACATCTTACGTATGAACTCTTCCTTGGTTTATGTCCGTCACAAGAGCAATTACTGCTGACTGGAGATCTTCGGTTTCATCAATCCAGTTACGCACTTGGTTGATCAACATGAAGAACTTTAGGGATTCCTTGTAAACAATGTAGTTCTCTTTCATTGTGTTAGTCATTTTGTTTAATTCCATTGTGACTTTTTCAAAGTTTTTATTGAACTCTTCTGTAGTAGCTTGCACGAGATTTGACGTTGCATTAATGATTGATGTTTGGTTGCTTACATAATCATTCAGGCGTTTTTCGTTTCTGACGATCGTCTGCATGGTTTCCTCTACCCTATTTGCAGTTTCAATATCGAAAAACATTATGAACCGTTTTGTGCTATTAACTGTTTGAGTGAAAATCTTATTTATCTCCCTTTTTTTCGCTTGTTTTAACACTTCAAAATATGATTGCATATTGTAATAAAACATCATCTGCCAGCTTGATGAGACGACTTCTGCCTTTTCGAGTTTGTCCATTAGTATCGCTGTTTGTTGATCCATATCTTGGATTTTCAGCTTGCTTGTGTCTGTAGCAGGTCGCTCTGATTTTGCTCAGCGTTGCGTGATTGGCAGTGAATTTGCTGCCAACTCATCCACAATTGTGAACCCCCCCTTCCCTACAAGTTTTCAAAAAGCGTATTTCAAATACTAGAGATTGAGCTTTGGAACATACACACATTTTAATGTTATTATCACGGTCTGAAAGTTTTATGAAGATTCTCCTACAAAAAAAAGTTATGAAGCAATTAAGTTGCCAAAGTAAGCACTCACGGCAGCCCATGCCTGCTTATACGTGCGTGCGTATGTGTGTATGTGTGTGTGCATGTGCAGAAAAATTATTGAAATATCAGTTCCTGGAAAGGTTCAAGGTGTCTCCTAGTCGAGCAGTCTTGACTAGATCACTATTACTTGTTTCCCATAATATACTTCATTTTTATACATGTAACATTCATTTTATATATGTAACAGGCAAAAGGAGGCGTGGCTGACTCCATAAAGTATATATATTCTTGATCAGGATGACGAGCTGAGTGGATCTAGCCATGTCTTTCGTCTGTCCGTCCGTATGAACGCAGAGATCTATTAAACTACAAGTGCTATAGACTTGAAATTTTACATGTATACTCGTGTATACCATAGGCAGCACAAGTTTATCATATTTTTTCGATAACTCATTCCATTTCTTTTTTATCGATAATAATCGAAACTCTGACTTTGTTTTTAAGCCTAATTTGAATACTGTTAGACCTAGAGATTTCAGATTTACTGTGCAGATTCACGGGAATAAGACAAAGATTTTGTCATTTACAGATTTTGGATATCACGCCCCCTTCGCTCCAAATTTGAAATAAAAACGTATATAAGTTACTGGAAACTTGTACTTTGGCATATATTTTGAATGTTATTATCACGTTCTGAAAGTTTGATGAAGATAGTCCCCCTACAAAAAGATTTATTCAACAAATAAATTCTCATAATATATCCCACACGGCAAACCAAGCGCAGCAACTGGTAACTGCGCAGTTAGCAGAGCGCGTGCTTATGCGTTCGTATGGATGCATGCGTTTGGGTGTAGAATGATTGGAATATCGGTACTTTGCAGTCTTCAGGGTATCTCCTAGTCGAGCAGTGTCGACTAGAGCCCTCTTACTTGTTCTCTCTTTGTAAACAATTTGAGCAAAAGGTAGACCTACCAACGCTTAGATCTTGTCACAATTTATTTTTAAATTGCTTTCAAAGCTCAAAAGATTTTCCAAATCTTACTCCTCGTCATTCATTCTGCGCGCTTTTATTGTGTTCTTCTGTGGCACATGACTTAACAAACTCATCTAAATTATTATTATTATTATTTTCTTTATCTAAATTGTTTTGTTAGATATAAGGGGTAATATTCTCTTCCTGTATGCCTATTGAATAAATCTCATCATTAAAGTCAGTATTATCTTAAAGATTGCACAATTGTAAAGTTGGGACGGCATTGAGTCTTAAATTACGTTCACCAATATACATATTTGCTTTCGAAATGCTTGTTACATATCTTTGCCCTTTTTCGGCCAACATTATTTGGTAAATTGCATGCTTTGATACACTTGTTTATATAAATCTCTTTTGACGGAAACGAAAATAATCTAACCGGAAAATGAATACCACTTCCTCTTGAATCTATTTTACTCCCAATAGTTGATTTTTTATAACACTTGTTTCAGTCATAGTTTTGAAAAAAAAAAAAATAAATTTTGTAACGATCCTGAGCAATAGAAAATACACTGAAGTAATAATAAAAGATCGTTCAACACTCCCTCTGCAGATTTCAAAATCGTTCGCACAATTAAAAGCCCGTGGAAAGCACAAGCCAATGATCACGTATTATGCACATACATTCATACATACAAAATTCTACAGGCAGCAAGAATTGAGTTTCCCACACAGGTACATAAATGCATATACATGTTGCACGGGACTTTAACGGACGATTGACGAAATCATATTCTTTACGCGCATCAACATTTTGCATGAGCATGTCAAAGTGGAATATGATTTCGTGACGGGCATACACACACACTTACAACCCCTTGCTACATGTATGAGCATTTATGTGTCCCCGTGCCAAATTCTTCGCTGCCTGTAGAAATTGTAATTTAGTGATTTAGAAGCTGGGGAACAAATTTTAAACAATTTTGAACCTCAACATATTCAAATGAAGACTCAATCATTGTTGGCAACCACTTCTTTACCAATGTTGATTCCTTACTCACTTGCTCCTCCTTCACCTATCTTCTATAGAATTTTTTTGTACACCTGTTGCTACAGGTATTATAGAAATTAGTGATCCTATTCCTAATCACATTAAAAAATTAAAAGCTTCCCCGGTTGTCGTTCAAACAGTGAATAACTATACGACAGTCACTTCTGACACTATTGCTTCCACCTTATCAGTCGTGTCTCCTCGAAAGCAAATTTTCAGATCTAGGCTTTCAGCCGACACATGTGATGCAATATCAGAGTATATTGCTAATAAGTCCCCTGTGAAAGTTTTTATTTCGAAGTTTAATTTTGCGACTCCTCGTCAAATTGCTTCATTTAAAATCAATGTGCCGGTAGAATACTTTACAGCTTTATGTGATTCCAAGTTTTGGCCTCCACATATAGCTGTACATGAATTAAAGCCGAAGAATCGTAAGAGATTACCTCCAGCAACAATCAATCCTACTTCGGTACAAACTACATTGAACATTGTATCAAAAAACTAAATTGTAATAATTCTTCACCGCACATGTCTTTAGCATACCAAAATGTTAGGGGCCTAAATTCTAAACTCAAAAGTCTATTTTTGCGCAGTTTCACTTTTCAATATGATGTCATTGCGTTCACAGAAACGTGGTTAAGTCCTAATGTTCATAATAGTGAGATTCTATCTAACAATTTCACTATTTATAGATATGATCGATTGATACGCAGAGGTGGTGGTGTCTTAATAGCTGTTAAGGTCGATTTCCTCTCTGAATCGATAAGTTTCAATGCACATCACGATGCTGAGATTATTGGTGTTAAAATAACTCTTGTTCCATATTTGTCGCTTGTTCTTACGTTCCTCCCTCTTCTGATGTAAAAGCTTATGCACAACTTGTATTAAAGAAATTTCAACTTCTAAATTTAATCCACAGACCATTACATTTTTAATGAACTGTTTAGCCTCTCTGTGTTTCAGATGAACTCTATTTTGAATCATTTGAACCGTTCTCTCTATCTTGTTTTTGTACCCTGAACCCATTGAAGATGGTAAATCACTAATGTTTATGTGAAAATGTATGTAACAGGCAGAAAGAGGCGTGACAGACCCCATATCCCCATGAGTTTATCTAGCCATGTCCGTCTGTCCGTCCGTCCGTATGAACGCAGAGATCTCCTAAGCTACAAGTGCTAGAGAAATTTTACATGTATACTCGTGTATACCATACGCAGTACGAGTTTATCATAATTTTTCGATAAATCATTCCATTTTTTTTATACCCTGAACCCATTGGAAATGGGAAATCAGGGTATAATGGTTTTGTTAAAAGTATGTAACAGGCAGAAGGAGGCGTGGCAGACCCCATAAAGTATATATATTCTTGATCAGGGCGACGAGCTGAGTTGATCTAGCCATGTCCGTCTGTCCGTCCGTCCGTCTGTCCGTATGTATGAATGCGTCGAACACAGAAGATATAAGAGCTAGAGACTTGAAACTTGAAACTGTAGGTCCGTGCATAGCACGCGCAGATCAAGTTTGTGTCTAAAAATCGATAGATGCTCCTGATTTTTTGTTATCGATAAAAAACCTTATCGAAAATCAGTTATAAAATTATATCTCCCACATATTTAGAGCTAGAGTCTTAAAATTTAAAAGGTTGATTCAATTGAATTTTATATCCCCAAACCCCCCAAAGAACCCCCTTCCCTACAAGTTTGCATAAAAGTTTCAAATACTGGAGACTTGTGCTTAAGCACATACACACATTTTAATGTTATAATCACGGTCTGAAAGTTTTATGAAGATTGTCCGTCTAGAAAAAAAGTTATTAAACAAATAAGTTACCATAGTAAGCCCACACTGCAGCCCATGCCTGTTCATATATGCATGCTTTGTTTCTTTCATGACCAGAAAAGAAGCGAAGACGTACTAAAATTGAAATATCAGTTCCTCGAAGGGTTCAGGGCATCTCGTAGTCGAGCAGTTTCGACTTACTTGTTTTATTATACCCTGAACCCATTGAAAATGGGAAATCAGGGTATAATGGTTTTGTTAAAAGTATGTAACAGGCAGAAGGAGGCGTGGCAGACCCCATAAAGTATATATATTCTTGATCAGGGCGACGAGCTGGGTCGATTTAGCCCTGTCCGTCTGTCTGTCTGTCTGTCCGTATGTTTGAACGCGTCGATTTTAGAAGATATAAGAGCTAGAGACTTGAAATTTGAAGCTGTAGGTCCGTATATTGCACGCGCAGATCAAGTTTATTTCTAAAAATCGATAACTGCTTCTGTTTTTTTGTTGTCGATAAAAAACCTTATCGAAAATCAGTTATAAAATTATATCTTCTACACCTTTGAAGATAGAGTCTTCAAATTTAAAATGTAGAATCATTTTTGTCATATTTCACCCCCCACCCCTCATAACACCCCCTTCCCTACAAGTTTGCAAAAACCGTATTTCAAATACTTGAGACTTGTGAGTTGGTACATACACACATTTTAATGTTATTATCACGGTCTGAAAGTTTTATCAAAATTGTCCGTCTACAAAAAAAGTTATTAAACAAATAAGTTCCCACAGTAAGCCTACACAGCAGCCCATGCCTGCTTATACGTGCGTGCGTATGTGTGTATGTGTGTGTGCATGTGTAAGTAGAAATGAAGTGACGAATTATTGAAATATTAGTTCCTGGAAGTGTTCAGGGGATCTCGTAGTCGACCAGTCTCGACTAGAGCTTTCTTACTTGTTTTTTATTTATTAATAATCGAAAATATAACTTTGTTTTTAAGCCCTATTTAAATCCTGTTGCCCTAGACATTTCAGATTTACTGTGTAGATTTATGTGATAAATACAAAGATTTTGAAATTTGCAGACTTTGCAGGCTTTACGCCTCCTTCGCCCCAAATTAAAATAATATGTATATCAAGTACTAGAAACTTGTGCTTTGGCATATACACATAGTTGAACGTTATTATCACGTTCTGAAAATTTGATGAAGATAGTCCCACTACAAAAAGATTTATTCAACAAATAAATTTTCATAATATGGCCCACACGGCAACCCAAGCGCAGTAACTGGTAACTGCGCAGTTAGTATATGTATACGCATGAAAGAAGTGTAGAATGATTGGAATATCAGTACTTTGCAGGGCTCAGGGTATCTCCTAGTCAAGCAGTCTCGACTAGAGCACTCTTACTTGTTATTAATAATGACTCTTCATTAATGTTACCAGATCAACCTCTATATGTACATATGTATATCGATCAACCTCAACTAACCTACTTGAATTTAATTGTCTAATCAATGATAGCTTTTTAAATCAAATGCAAACTGATGTTATTTATACTGATTTCCGTAAAGCATTTGATTCTGTAAGTCATGACATCTTAATCTTGAATGCTTAGGATTTCACCCCAGATTTATGTCTTGGATTTCATCCTATTTAAAATGTAGGACTCAGAGGGTATTGTTGACGACAGCTATTTCGAAACCGACTTTTGCTTCCTCAGGTTTACCTCAGGGCAGTCACTTTTTTCCCTTTTTATACCCTGAACCCATTGAAAATGGGAAATCAGGGTATAATGTTTTTGTGAAAATGTATGTAACAGGCAGAAGGAGGCGTGGCAGACCCCATAAAGTATATATATTCTTGATCAGGATGACGAGCTGAGTTGATCTAGCCATGTCCGTCTGTCCGTCCGTCCGTCAGTCCGTCCGTCCGTCCGTCCGTCCGTACTAACGCAGAGATCTCCTAAACTACAAGTGCTAGAGACTTGAAATTTTACATGTATACTCGTGTATACCATACGCAGTACGAGTTTATCATATTTTTTCGATAACTCATCCCATTTCTTTTTTATCGATAACAATCGAAAATCTGACTTTGTCTTTAAAGCCTAGTTTGAATACTGTTAGAGCTAGAGACTTTAGATTTACTGTGTAGATTTATGTGATGAATACAAAGATTTTGTTATTTACAGATTTTGGATGCCACGCCCCCTTCGCCCCAATTTGAAAAAAACGTATATCAAGTACTAGAGACTTGTGCTTTGGCATATACACACATTAGAATGTTATTATCACGTTCTAAAAAATTTGATGAAGGTAGTCTCACTACAAAAAGATTTATTCAACAAACAAATTTTCATAATACAGCCCACACGGCAGCCCAAGCGCAGTAACTGCGCAGTTAGCAGAGCAATTGTTTATGCGTTCGTATGGATGCATGCGTACGGGTGTGTGTATGTGTTTTTGTATATGTGCATGAAAGAAGTGTAGAATGATTGGAATCAGTACTTTGCAGGGTTCAGGGTATCTCTTAGTCGAGCAGTCTCGACTAGAGCCCTCTTACTTGTTATTAATGACCTTCCTGACTGTATTGTGTAGTGGCCGAAATAAAATAAAAAGCATATTCAAATTATAAGTACAAATATAATAGTGGGAACGGATAGTAAAATAAAATTCGGTATGTCATGAGTCACCCTACTGTCGTTGCTTGCTATCTACCTTTGCCTTATTATTCGCAATAGCAAGACAAGCACATCATACGATTGCACCGCAAGATTTATGATCGTACGATTGTACCGCAAGTGCAAGGCTTATGACCTTGCGGGTATACCAAAAGCAAACGAAAGCCAGAGCAACTAGCAGAGAACAGACGATATTACAGTTATGCTTAGCGCCACTTAAGCTCAGTACAGCGTCAGCTAATCGACCACAGACAGAAAGCAAAAGATCATTGTTGAGGGCAGACGTTAATCGCTGCCGTTAAGTAAAATACAGAAAACGTGTGTGGGAAACATAACCAAGTGCATCGCAGTATTAAAAATAAGAATATAAAAGTGAAATAATAATTAATTATAGATCGAGAGGTACGTTAACAAGTGAGAGTATTATAGTTTATTAATAAACGTTTTACTTAGGCAGCCACCTCCAGCAAAACAGCATATAGGCTAGAGCCTTCTCTAGACCGAAGACTTCGGTCAAGAGCAACCGTCTCTGCTTGCTTATAATTGGCAATATTTTTAAAAACTATGCGACAACATTCAACTGGTCTGCACCCCACCACAACAACTAAACGAACCCCAACAACGACAACAACAACTCCCAACTCTATCTACGATGAGTCAAATAACTCACAGCGCTTAAATAGTCGCAACCGGCTTCATAAAAACGGCCGCACCGTAAAGCGAAAAAAACGCAACCATCTACCGGTTACATTTTTAGGCAAACCCAAAACAGAGATTTAAGTAATGTACTCGACCTAAGTGTAGGGTATCAGTTGACGCGCTGAGGCGGAATATAGATAATAATGAGATAGATACATAATAATGAGAAAAATATAAAGTTTGTTGAATTTTTAAAATTATTGCTAAAAAAAATAATATCAAAGAGAAATAATGCACAGCAAAAGGAAAACGTAATCCACAATTTTGTAAACATAAGACAATTATTAAAACTAGTGTTTAAGAAAAGCGCCAGAAATCATGTTAGTTTGTAAGCATAATATATTATCATATTGTAAACACTACACATGTTAGTAGTACACCACCCCGGTATGATTGAATTATACCACCCTATTACTGGACAGACTTGTCATACCCTTTAAAAGCCATATATGAAATTAAAAATCTTGAAGTTATGATGAATTTGTGAGCCTTATAATTTAGTCTGTCGACCATCCATGCCAGGGTCTTATAAGATGTAGTTAAGATCATTGAGAACTTAATTAAGGGACAATACATTAAAAGTTGCATTATTGTCAAGGTAGGGAGGGTAGAGAGAGAGAGAGAGAGAGACAAACCACATCTTAGTCCTCTCCATCAGTTTAAGAACATAGGAGGGTTTAAACATAGGGCGTGTCGGCGCTTCCATCATTTATGGTTTATTTTTGTTTTGGTAGATTCTGAAACGCGCACTAAATTAAGTGTGTTAGGGTGCAACCGTGTAGATAGGTAAAGAAGAACCCCGACAATCCGGCGAGCTAGTACGAGCATAGCGAGAGTGCGCACATCTAAGCCTTCTGCACATGTCTAAGTCCAGAAATTCCATCAACTGGACGGACCGAATTATAATCACAAAATTGATTATATGACCTCTTCAATCCCGTACACTACACATTTTAATGGCGCCCAACGTGGGGCCCGAGACAGATTGTTTTGATACTACAAAACTAACTCATGTAGCGACTAGACAGTTGGCTTCACAACTGTTAGTATTGTCTGGGTTCCTTAAGCTCATCCGTCAATCCATCCATATAGTTCATATCATAGTTAACTAATTGTCAGTTATATATTTGTTGAAGATATCGTTCTCTTACACTTAGGCTCGCATTCGTGGATTGAGCGATTGCAATTCATTCCTTTGAGTTGATCGACCTGAATAGACCTACAGTTTCAGATTGCGACGAGCACCAATTAAATAATTGATAATACACATATTGTAGAATACAGCTCAATAAATTTGGAATACAGTAGACTTACTTTAGTGTGAGTGCTGTCCATTAATTGAATGTTTTGGTGAATGAAAATAGAACAATTAACGACAATAGAAATAAACCCCTGTGTCTTAGACTGGAATTATCTTATAAAATTCTGGCATGGAAAATACAGACATATTAGTACCCCAAACAATTTTGAATATTTAATTTTTTGTAATTATATTTTATTTTTATTTTTGTAATTATATTTATATTTTAGAATTTATTATTGCTTAAACACAAAGCAAAATGTCGGTAATACATAGTACCGAAGATATAGCAGCCGCGTTGCAAACGGAAGACCCTTTCTGTAATATATGCAACGAAGTCCTAAATAGAAACGATCTAGTAGCGAATACTCCATGTAGGCATACTTTTCATAAACTTTGTATTATAGACCATCTTAAGATAACTCCAAAATGCCCAACATGTAACAATGATTGCACGGCCATAGCCCTAACATTCTCGAACAATACCTTGTTTGCAGAGCTTCGCTCAGAAGCCGGTTCACAACCTGATGCAAACAAATCCTTTAGTACAAGCGGCAATAGGTCAAATTACCCAAGGAGAAACCATAGATCTACTAGAAGTCGAGGAATAACTCCAAGGCGAGGTATGCAAACACGATCCACCACTCGACTAGAAACGGACCGTAATTTGAACACTACTAATATCGGACTTAACAATCAAGACGAGATAGCTACCTATATACAAGCTTCTATAAATATTCAGCAGGAACAATTGGTAGAACAACCCACGTCACTTTTATCTAAAGTCATTGAAATATCTCTGCAAAATAAATTAGTATCTCTTAAACTGGTTCCATCAGAACAACCACCATCCTTTGCTAACGACAGTAACATTATAATCAGGAATACAGACGTCCAACAGTCTCATTACAATAACATTGAAAGCATCTCGAGGGCTAGTCTCAATCAAAGCAGCTCCATTTCAAATATTTCCTCTGGGAAAGTACCCAATATTATGCTGAGTTGGCACATCAAATTTGATGGGTCAAAGAATTGCATGCGAACGGATGAATTTATATATCGCGTTCGTTCTCTTACCAAGCAGAATTTGAATAATGAATTTAAACTTTTATGTGACCATTTATATCTGTTGTTTATGGGTAAAGCAAGTGATTGGTACTGGAAATTCCATCGTACTCACTCCAACTTTACCTGGGAAATCTTTTGCTTAGAGTTCAAGAGAAGATTTGAAGATATAGAAACCGATTATGACACATGGGAAAAGATTAGGAGACGTCGCCAAGGCGAAAACGAACCATTTGATGACTTCCAATACGCAATAGAAGATCTTGTTGATAGACTCCAATCTGGGATACCTGAAAATGAATTAGTCGATCTGTTGATTCGAAACGCCAAGCCCATAGTACATCACGAATTACTTCATTTAAATGCTTCGAACAGATCGCAGCTCCGAAGAGAAATTAGGAAACATGAACAGTTTTATAATGACATAACAACTTTTAAGCCTCGGGCTGTGCGTTCATATGTCACAGAATTGTCAGTACCCGATGATTCTGAACAGTTAGCTGACGATGTTAACGTCTCAAAGAACATATCAGAAATACAAAGACATACCGCAAAAACAGTTCAAGTTTGTTGGAATTGTGACAAACCTGGTCACAGATTTGACGACTGCGTAGGTCCACGGAAAATATTTTGTTTTGGCTGTGGAGCTAAAGAAATATTCAAGCCTATGTGTCCGAAATGTAACCCTTCGGGAAACCGGAAGCGGGATGTGTCAACCAACACCAAGTAGGCACATCCTCCGAAACCATTGATAGTCAGGATATTGGCACTCAGACGGACAACCAATATAATTCCTCTAACATTCACTTTTCATTTACACCTTTACATGGAAGAATACATAATTACAATTTAGTCCGCAAGCAAATTTTTGGTAACATAAATGGAATTAAATATAGAATTAAACCTAAACGTTCAACGCAACGTTTGAGAGACTTCTGGAAAAGTATAAAGAAGGTTAGGAGGAAGTTTATATCAGCCATTTTTCTAAGCTCAGATAATAGACTTTTCACTGAAATTAATATAGAAGGTAAAAGTTATATAGCCCTGCTAGACTCCGGAGCTACCATAAGTTGTGTTGGCGGCTCAGCAGCAAAAGAATTATTGCTAAATAAGCAAATTAGAAAATGTTCGGGATACATTAAAACCGCAAATGGAACAGAAAGTAAAGTAGTAGCAAAGCTTACAAGTCAGATTAAATATCAAGGGAAAGAAGCAGATCTGGAAATGTTCATCATTCCTGAACTTAAACAAGATGTATATCTAGGCATCGATTTTTGGGATAAATTTGGACTTCTAGACAGGATAACTGCACAAACGAACGTGGCAGAATTAGATGTAGGTACCGTGGATGATAACGAAGATTCCCCCAACTATCACACGTTGACGAAAGAAGAGAAGGCACGACTTGATAAGGTCATAGCAATTTTTCCGTCTTTCGCTACCGAAGGTCTTGGTCGTACTAGCTTAGCAACTCACTCTATAGATGTTGGCTCAGCAATACCAATAAAACAACGTCATTGGCCAGTTTCGCCAGCTATAGAAAAGATTATGTTTGATGAAGTCGACAACATGTTGGCACTAGATGTCATAGAAGAGTCAAACAGCCCTTGGAGTAGCAATTGTGTTTTAGTTAAAAAGGGAGAAAAATACCGACTTTGTTTGGACTCGAGAGAGGTTAATAAGGTTACCAGACGGGATGCATACCCTTTGCCTCACATCGATGGCATTTTAAGTCGCATACCACCAGCTCGTTTTATTACCGGCTTAGACATGAAACACGCAAATGTGGCAAATTCCTTTAGATGAGAAATCTCGACAATATACGGCTTTCACAGTCCCAAATAGACCATTATATCAGTACAAAATGATGCCATTCGGCTTATGTAACGCCGCTCAAACACTATGTAGATTAATGGATCAAGTTATTCCAGCTCATTTACGAACACGAATATTTGTATATCTAGACGATCTTCTTATTTTGTCTGACGACTTGGATTCACATTTGTTGTTGTTACAAGAGATAGCACTTTGTCTCCGCAGAGCAAATCTTACGATAAACATAAGCAAATCAAAGTTTTGTATGAAAGAAATCACCTATCTCGGCTTCATAATCGGAGACGGTCAAATAAGAACCAATCCCGATAAGATTAAAGCCATCAGTGAGTTTCCTCTTCCTACAACTGTGAAACAACTACGCCGATTTTTAGGTTTATCAGGTTGGTACAGACGATTTGTAGAAAACTACGCCACTGTCAGTTTTGCCTTGACAGAATTGCTAAAGCAAAAGAAAGGTATAGAGTGGAATCCAGAAGCCCAGCAATCGTTCGAATCTTTAAAGTCTTGCTTGACAGCAGCACCAATTCTTATAACACCAGATTTTTCTAAACCATTTGTTTTACTCTGCGACGCAAGCATGTATGGAATAGGTTGTGTTTTAGCTCAGGAACGGGACGGCATTGAGTTGCCAATAGCATATATGTCCGAAAAACTATCAAAAGCTCAACGCAATTATTCGGTTACAGAATTGGAATGTTTAGCAGTCATTAAAGGTATAAAAAAATTTAGATCGTATATCGAAGGTCAGGAATTTGTAGTGATAACTGATCATGCTGCATTGAAATGGTTGATGAATCAGAAAGATTTGTCTGGAAGACTTGCCAGATGGTCTATGAAGCTACGAACCTTTTCATTTAATATTCTACACAGGAAAGGCTCGCTAAATGTGGTAGCAGATACCTTGTCTCGACAAAACGACCCAGCTATTGAAGAAATGACTTTCAATTGTCCGATTATCGATTTAGCATCCAGCGAATTTAAATCACCCGAGTATTTAAGTCTGATTGAGAAAATCAAATTGAATCAATTCAGATTCCCAGATCTAAAAGTAGTTGATAATTTTGTTTATAAAAGAACAGAGTTTGCTTCTGGCGATGAAGAACAAGAAAGCGGTTCTTGGAAACTCTGGGTACCATCAACATTGGTAACAGAAGTCTTACAGCAGGCACATGACGCGCCAAGCTCAGCGCATTGTGGTATGAGTAAAACTGTAGAAAAGATAAGAAGATATTTGTTTTGGCCCAGGATGGTTAGTCAGATTCGGGAGTACATATCCAAATGTATTGTATGTCGCACGACGAAGAGTCCAAACACCATTCTTAAACCTCCAATGGGTAAACCCTTTTCATCTGAAAGACCTTTTCAAAAGTTATACATTGATCTATTAGGACCCTATCCGCGTTCCAAAAACGGTAATATTGGCTTACTTGTAGTGGTTGATCATTTCACGAAATTCCATTTCTTGTGCCCGCTTAAGAAGTTCACAGCCCCCAAAATTTGCGAATTCTTAGAAGGTGCTATATTTTACACGTTTGGAGTACCAGAAATGATACTCACAGACAATGGATCACAATTTAAATCCAGTGCTTTTCAGGCATTCTTAACGAGCTTCGGTGTAACTCAAAAGTGCACTGCAATTTATTCACCACAAGCTAATGCTAGTGAGAGATTAAATAGGTCAGTCTTAGCCGCAGTACGTGCCTACATTGGTTATGATCATACCAATTGGGATGCTAATTTGAATGCTATTAGTGGAGCGTTAAGAGCGTCATTACATCGTAGTACAGGCTATTCCCCTTATTTTCTCGCATTTGGCCAAAATATGATTTTAAATGGGAAAGATTACTCTCTACTAAGGAATTTAAATCTTTTGAACGATGACACCAAACTAAACAACCACGACATATTACAGATGCTGCGGGAAAAAGCTAAACAAAACATAAATAAATGTCATGAAGCAAACGCCCACAGATATAATTTACGTAGTCGTAACGTTCAACTAAGTGTAGGAGATACAGTTTATGCTCGGAACTTTACACAGAGTAATGCTATTAAAAGATTTAGCCCTAAGTTGGCACCTGTGTTTATTCCAGCTAGAGTACACCAAAAGCGAAGTCCAAATTACTATGTACTTAAAACAGAGGACGGAAAGGACTTAGGCGTATATCACCTAAAAAATATACAAATTCGGACATAACGTATCCAATGGTCTTCAGATAATGTTTCTTCGAGCTGGTCTTGCCACATTATCTGTGCTGTAGTGGCCGAAATAAAATAAAAAGCATATTCAAATTATAAGTACAAATATAATAGTGGGAACGGATAGTAAAATAAAATTCGGTATGTCATGAGTCACCCTACTGTCGTTGCTTGCTATCTACCTTTGCCTTATTATTCGCAATAGCAAGACAAGCACATCATACGATTGCACCGCAAGATTTATGATCGTACGATTGTACCGCAAGTGCAAGGTTTATGACCTTGCGGGTATACCAAAAGCAAACGAAAGCGAGAGCAACTAGCAGAGAACAGACGATATTACAGTTATGCTTAGCGCCACTTAAGCTCAGTACAGCGTCAGCTAATCGATCACAGACAGAAAGCAAAAGATCATTGTTGAGGGCAGACGTTAATCGCTGCCGTTAAGTAAAATACAGAAAACGTGTGTGGGAAACATAACCAAGTGCATCGCAGTATTAAAAATAAGAATATAAAAGTGAAATAATAATTAATTATAGATCGAGAGGTATGTTAACAAGTGAGAGTATTATAGTTTATTAATAAACGTTTTACTTAGGCAGCCACCTCCAGCAAAACAGCATATAGGCTAGAGCCTTCTCTAGACCGAAGACTTCGGTCAAGAGCAAGCGTCTCTGCTTGCTTATAATTGGCAATATTTTTAAAAACTATGCGACAACATTCAACTGGTCTGCACCCCACCACAACAACTAAACGAACCCCAACAACGACAACAACAACTCCCAACTCTATCTACGATGAGTCAAATAACTCACAGCGCTTAAATAGTCGCAACCGGCTTCATAAAAACGGCCGCACCGTAAAGCGAAAAAAACGCAACCATCTACCGGTTACATTTTTAGGCAAACCCAAAACAGAGATTTAAGTAATGTACTCGACCTAAGTGTAGGGTATCAGTTGACGCGCTGAGGCGGAATATAGATAATAATGAGATAGATACATAATAATGAGAAAAATATAAAGTTTGTTGAATTTTTAAAATTATTGCTAAAAAAATAATATCAAAGAGAAATAATGCACAGCAAAAGGAAAACGTAATCCACAATTTTGTAAACATAAGACAATTATTAAAACTAGTGTTTAAGAAAAGCGCCAGAAATCATGTTAGTTTGTAAGCATAATATATTATCATATTGTAAACACTACACATGTTAGTAGTACACCACCCCGGTATGATTGAATTATACCACCCTATTACTGGACAGACTTGTCATACCCTTTAAAAGCCATATATGAAATTAAAAATCTTGAAGTTATGATGAATTTGTGAGCCTTATAATTTAGTCTGTCGACCATCCATGCCAGGGTCTTATAAGATGTAGTTAAGATCATTGAGAACTTAATTAAGGGACAATACATTAAAATTTGCAGTATTGTCATGGTAGGGAGGGTAGAGAGAGAGAGAGAGACAAACCACATCTTAGTCCTCTCCATCAGTTTAAGAACATAGGAGGGTTTAAACATAGGGCGTGTCGGCGCTTCCATCATTTATGGTTTATTTTTGTTTTGGTAGATTCTGAAACGCGCACTAAATTAAGTGTGTTAGGGTGCAACCGTGTAGATAGGTAAAGAAGAACCCCGACAATCCGGCGAGCTAGTACGAGCATAGCGAGAGTGCGCACATCTAAGCCTTCTGCACATGTCTAAGTCCAGAAATTCCATCAACTGGACGAACCGAATTATAATCACAAAATTGATTATATGACCTCTTCAATCCCGTACACTACAATTGCTCATTCAACAATTTTAATGTAGATGATAATGCAGATGATGTAAAACTTTGCCTTGCTTATTCTAACTCAATGGATCATCTTCGCCAATAAAAGGAATCAGTTGCATTTAAACTGCTCCAAGTGTATGACAATGACTTTCAGTCGTATCATTCCACATATATTTTATTATACAATTAACAACATTTTCTTGCAACGAATTTTTACTGTCAAAGATCTGGGTGTGCTTTTTGACACAAAACTTTGTTTCAATCTTCATGTCTCTAACATCGTAAAAGAATCTAAAGGTGCTCTTGGCTTTATTTTTTATTATTATTAGTAATATAGATACGCCCTGTTTTTTAAAGCAAATTAATTTCTCTGTGCCTTACAGATCAACCAGACTCCTATTTACCATATTTTTTTTTAAATTGGCTGTGAATTGGGGCATAGCTGGCGGGACTGACAAATAAAGTACCCCCACCGGGTTGGTGGTATTATTGATGTTTTGTTCTTTTAGGCTATATAATATACTTTAAAAATTTATTGTTTAAGTTGACTCTAGTTTTGTCAATATCTTTTTAAACAAATAAATAAATAAACTGCAACATGACGAGGTATGTCTCATTCGTTCTGACTTCTAGGTTGTCTTCTATGCTCACATATGCTGTACTTTCGTTAATGATGATGACATCGTCGTCCACCAATGTGACCGGTTTGAGGTAGCTTGGCTATGTTCGACAAGAAGCGGTGCTAAAAGCGTGTAGTGCTCAAAAGCGGAAAAGTTTTGTGCTGTCAACTCACAAACAGAAGCGTACGTTGTTGTCACACACTCGTTGACTGCTAGTATGTTGTAGTTGCAGTGCGACGTGCTGGTGAGATACTGGGCAGATAGTAACTTTATTGCAGATAATAAAATAAATAATAGGATAAGCTATTATTATGTGGACTATGTTTTCGGACTGGAAACTTCTACCGGATGTTCATTAAAAATGGTTTTCAAATCATTATTTTCAACAAGTAAGAGTGCTCTAGTCGAGACTGCTCGACTAGGAGATACCCTGAACCCTGCAAAGTACTGATATTCCAATCATTTTATGCACATATACAAAAACACATGCACACACCCATACATATGCATCGACACGAAGACATAAACACGCGTTCTGTTAACTACGCAGTTGCCAGCGATTGCGCTTAGGCTGCCGTGTGGGCTATATTATGCGAAATTATTTGTTGAATAAATCTTTTTGAAGTGGGACTATCTTCATCAAACTTTCAGAAGATGTTAATAACTTGATATACGTTTTTTATACCCTGAACCCATTGAAAATGGGAAATCAGGGTATAATGTTTCTTTTTTCAAATTTGAGGCGTAGGAGGCGAAGTATCCAAAATCTGTTAATTACAAAATCTACACATCTGAAAATCTCTAGGTCTAACAGTATTCAAATTAGGCTTAAAAATAAAGTCAGATTTTCGATTATTATCGATAAAAAAGAATTTGGATGAGTTATCGAAAAAGTTTGATAAACTCGTACTGCGTACGGTATACACGAGTATACATGTAAAATTTCTCTAGCACTTATAGTTTAGGAGATCTCTGCGTTAGTACGGACGGACGGACGGACGGACATGGCTAGATAAACTCATGGGGACAGGAGGTGCGGGAGTTCGACTCCCTATCACATCCCAGTATAAAGAAATAAAAGTAGTTGTAAGAGATAACCACTGTGGCAGCTTCGACCTGCAAGTGGCAAATTTATGTAAAAAATTATATTAAAAAATCCAAATGTGCTTGGATAACATAGCGCTCTGCCACACACTCTGCTGTACACATACCGCAATAAGTGCAAGTGCGATGTTCCGTTGGAAACGCTTGGCGATCACAAAAATTTACAAATATCGCCTTCGGCTGCCCAACGGTTCGTGGAATCATCCTTACCCCAGTAGGCCGTAAGAGGCTAACAAAGATAATAAGGACTTTCCGCGAGGTGCGAAAATCTGCCCACACCCCAATACACGAAACCTTGTATTTCATATCTTACGCACGAAAGAAAAATAATAAAAAACAAGTGGAAAATTTTATTAAATAAAAAAAAAAAGAAAATAAAAAGAACCCTACAAAGTACTGATATTCCAATCATTCTAGACCCATACGCATGTATCCATACGAATGCATAAACACGCGCTCTGCTAACTGCGCAGTTACCAGTTACTGCGCTTGGGCTGCCGTGTGGGCTTTTTGTAGTGGGACTATCTTCATCAAACTTTCAGAACGTGATAATAACATTCAAAATATATGCCAAAGCACTCGTCAGCTCGTCATCCTGATCAAGAATATATATATACTTTATGGGGTCTGCCACGCCTCCTTCTGCCTGTTACATACATTTTCACAAAAACATTATACCCTGATTTCCCATTTTCAATGGGTTCAGGGAATAACAAGTAAGAAAGCTCTAGTCGCGACTGCTCGACTACGAGATCCCCTGAACCCTTCCAGGAACTAATATTTCAATAATTCGGCGCTTCATTTCTACTTACACATGCACACACACATACACACGCTCGTATAAACAGTGTGGGCTCACTATGTTAATAACTTTTTTTTGTAGACAGACAATCTTGATAAAACTTTTAGACCGTGATTATAACATTTAAATGTGTGTGTGTGCCAACGCACAAGTCTTTAGTACTTGAAATACGGCTTTTGCAAACTTGTGGGGAAGGGGGTGGAGAGTGGGGGGTGGGGAATGAAATATGACAAAAGCCGAAATTTTTAAAAATACATATGAATCTACATTTCAAATTTGGTGACTCTAGCTTTAAAGATGTGGGAAACATAAATTTCTAACTGGCATTTGATAAGGTTTTTAATCGATAACAAAATAACGGGAGCAGTTATCGATTTTTGAAAACAAACTTGATATGCGCGCTCACTATATGGACCTACGAAAAAAAATTTCAAGTCTCTAGCTCTTATATCTTCTGAGATCGACGCGTTCATACATACGGACAGACGGACGGACGGACGAACAGACAGACGAACAAGGCTAAATCAACTCGCCTCGTCGCCCTGATCAAGAATATATATACTTTATGGGGTCTGCCACGCCTCCTTCTGCTTGTTATATACATTTTAACAAAACCATTATACCCTGATTTCCCATTTTCAATGGGTTCAGGGTATAATATTTTTTTTTCTTAATATAACACAAATAAAAATTTTTAAATAAACAGAAAAAAATAAAAAATTAAAAAAAATAAAAATTTTTTTAATTACTTAAAAATATTTTTACATGTTACTAATTCAAATTTATATCTCCGACGGATAGAGGAGGACTCCCACATAACAAAGAAGCACAAATTAACATCAACAAAATACACACCATACAACGAAACATACAATAAACATTTAACCTCGAGTTAGCAGTTAGCCGAGGTGCCGTTCGGGGCGAGTGAAAGTAGTGGATGCTTTCACTCGCATGGCCGTAACGGTACTTCGGCCAATGAGAGGCTGCCACGTATTTTGGCAAGATATTGGCGTCACCCCAGATCACGCGATAGTGGACACGAGCATTAGACAGGCCCCGCTCCAGAGCCGAGCAGGCCCCGTTACAGAGCGAAGCAGGGCCTGTGGCTGCCCTATAAAAGGGCGCCTGCCGCTCCATATAGGACAGCAAAAGTGAACCCGAGGGACAGGAAAAGTGAACCCGAGAGACAGCAAAAGTGAATCCAAGATACAGTGAAGCAAGTGATATAGTCGGCGAAGTTACCAGTGCGTAATAAAGTGAACCAGGCAACGTAAGGACACTTAAAGGATATCGAAGGACAACGCCATCAAAGGACTTTGAGTCAGCAAGGACATTGAGGATAATACAACATATCCAAGGAGGATATTCGGGACGCCTATACAGGACTATAGGCAAACCAGGCGCACCGGCGGCCACCATCAAGGACATTGGTGCAACGGGAAGCAGCGGCAGCAGTTTGGCGAAACCTGCGAAACGGGAGTGAGCGAGTTCACGTAGCTGTGCGTACGAGAGGCGCATTGTGCGTGAAGCAAAGATAGGTGTGCCAAGAGTGAGTCCAGTTGCAGGAGTGGCCATTGTGCATCCGAGCGAACCACCGGAGTCCACAGACCAACATCCTGCGTTTTCTGGAGCGCTTGGGCGAAGCCTAGCGTGCCTTAGCACGATCTCCTTCCCAGCCAGAGTACGTCGAGCTACACTCTTAGATCCTATGTGCAGGTGTGCAGTCAGAAGCGTTGCAGAGTTTAAGCGATTAACTAATAAGTGAATATATTAACGCTCAAATCAAAAACACAAGTTTCGTAATTATTATCGCAGGGGCTTCAACAAATAAATTTGTTGGCACGAACACACAGTCGGGTGATACTGGCCCGGCTTAAACTCGGGATAAACCAAGGCTCGTTACACCCGATTGTGTAAAAATTTATAGGTCTTTGAAGGAAATGTGTCCGAATTTGAATTATGGGCCAACAGGATTGAAAACATCCTGACCGACTATGAACTGCAAAGAGATAACCCCAGTATAGGGCGATAATAGCGTACATCAGGCATAAGATAAGGCGTCCCGCGGATGTAGCTCTGACTGCCTATGGCGTCTTAGATGACGACTGGCCAGAAAATAAACGCGTGTTGGCTCTGCATTAAGTCGATAAACGCGATTTGAGCACGTTAGGGAAAATGTTTCAGGGAGCGGCTAGTGTCGACGTCTTTTTCAATAAGGTTAATATCCACTTTTCCTTGATAATGGGAAAACTGAGGAACGGCTCCTACTCAGCGAAGGTAGCATCTGCTCTCATGGACATCTACAGGAAGAAAGCGTTGGACGTCTTCGTAAGCGGCTTGAATGGCGACTTGCCTAGAAGCCCCACGTTTACATCCAGGAACGTGGAAACCCACGAACAATGGGCCCAAAGCCAAGCCCCTCACGCCCCTTTCTGAACGCTAGCAAAGGTAGCTGTACAGCGCCACTGAAAGGGTACGCTAACTATAATGCTACCACTCGACCACCATTCACTTCAAGATACCCCATATCCCCTGGCCTTGAAGATGGAGTCCAATCAATCAGGACAGTCACAGGGGTCGAAAATCTCCTCACCAAGTAATTTGAAGAGGGCTCCCAGCGGAAGACCCAACCCATTCCAAAAAGCACAGAGGCTTTTTCATCTGGAGGGCTCAAGCGATTCATCGTGCTCGGTCAGCAGCGATGAGATTCCTGAAGAAGAGTGTTACACAGATACGAACACGTCTTATGAGGTGGACGAAACTGGTCTGGCCGAACACTCATCACAAGAGGATGAGTCGAACCAGACTGGAGATTGGTTGGCGCAGCTAGACGAAATACAGATACATTTTATGACGAAAGCCTCTCTAGCGTACCGTATATAGCATATGATACGAGGGACGGTGCAGAACTCCAGTTCTTATTCGACACTGGCGCCAACAAGAATTTTATTTGCCCCAAGGTGGCCACCGGCTGCACTAATTTACCAAAACCATTTTTGGTACAGTCAGCTGCGGGAAGCATTGAAATTAGACAACAATTGACGGGGTCATTTTTCAAATTGTTAGAATCTCACCTTTTATGTACTCCCAGGATTAGAATCATTTGACGGCATTATTGACGACGATAGCTTAAAAGAGTTAAATAAAGTAATAGACAGGAAGCGCGATCTTCTCACCATAGAACCTGGGGTAGAAATCCTTCTGCTCGCTAAGAAGTCCAAATCCGTACACGTGATGCTTGATGACACGCATTCGGAAGAGGTGCGAAGGGCACTTGACCTGATGCTTGGTAAGTTCGCGGACATTTTTATTCAAAAATCTACCCTTATCCCGCTCATATACGGATAGAAGTGGAGCGACAGGTTGCAGAACTCGAAAAGGAGGGATAATTAGACCTTCAAACAGCCCCTACAGCTCACCGATCTGGGTGGTGCCCAAGAAGCCCAAGCCCAGTTTCGCATGGTGATTGACTTCAAGCGATTTAATGCAGTAACCATACCTGACACGTATCCAATGCCAGATATTACTTCGACCTTAACCAGCCTGGGCAAGTCAAAATTTTCCACGACACTTGACCTGACTTTAGGGTTTCATTAGGTGTTGATGAAAGAAACTGACATGTCAAAGACAGCGTTCTCAACCCTCAACGGCAAGTACGAATTTACCAGATTGCCTTTCGGTTTACGAAACGACCCCGTTTTTTTCAGTGCATGATCGACGATGTGTCCAGGCCCTTCATTGGGAAGACATTCTACGTATACGTGGACGATATCATCGTCTTCAGCGACAGCTTTGAGAACCATCGGGGACATTTGCGGGAGATTTTTAAAACACTTCGCGAAGTAGACCTAAGGGTTAACCTTGAGGAAACACATTTCTTGTCCATTCAAGTTGAATTTTTAGGATACATCGTAACCGCCGATGGCATACGACCAGACACGAAGAAGGTAGACGCCATCCGTATATGCGCTGGGTGCAGTTTCGTCCCAAATTCAGGACGGCAAAGATAGGCCAATTGCTTTGAATAATACGGAGGAAGGCTACGCTGCCAATAAGAGGGAAATGCTAGCAATTATCTGGGCCCTAGATAATTTACATTCGTATCTTTACGGTGCCACCTGTATGAAGACTTTTACAGACCATCAGCCTCTTACATATCCTTTAGGGAACCGCAACTACAATGCCAAATTGAAAAGATGAAAGGCGCGAATCGAAGAGTACAACTGCGAGTTGTTCTACAAACCGGGGAAGTCTAGTGTCGTAGAAGCTCCAATTAATTTTTTTAGGAATCAGTTAGTGTTTAACCTCGAAATGACAACCTATTCCCTCGAAACGCCATTCCCATTACACGCCATTACACTAGGAACATTTTTCCTTTAACGAACGGGACAATGACGTCCCTGACCACTATTCTAAAAGACAATTTACGTCCTGTTATCAGAAACGGAGTAAAGATTACTGACAGTTAGTTAATTACAATCCTTCCGAGAGCGCTACCGGGAGTCATTCACTCCTTTTAGAAGAAAAGCGCAAAAGTTTGTAAAGACATTACCAACGAAGACGAAATATCGTCGGCCATAGCGCGGGAGCATTCTCGAGCACACAGAAATTTCCAGGAGAGGTTAGGATACAACTTTTAGATAGCTGCTACTTCTAAAAATGGCCAGCGGTATTAAGGCTTTCACGGTTGCGTGCCAGATTTGCAAGTATCAAAAATATGATCGGCATCCAAAAAAACCTTTCTTGCAACCTACACCGATTCCGACTCGTCTTTGTGAGGTACTGCACATAGACCTTTTTATGCTTTTTATGCCATTAACAGGAATTGCTCCTCCCGCACATCGCCATGCTATGCTATTAACAGTATTATGCTATTCACATTATATTAATAGCTTAACTCCAACACCATTTCTCCTACTGGTCTTTGTACTTAGCATTCCGCTGAGTACTTGCCTCTCCTGGTATATACATATAAACTTCTACACATACAATTGAAAGACAGCATCTTCCAACAAGCCGGTCTATGTAATTATTTTCGACGCCACCACTCCAACATTTGGTTCTTCGAGCCGGATCTCATCCACCCACCCACAACTGAATCAAATCAGTGTTCCACAATCCGTCGAGATAAGTAGCCCATACTTGAATAACGTAGTATTAACATATACTGTAGTATGTTGTACATGACATGACATAGTGTATACAATATCTGATGTTGGCATATGCCTAACCAAAGGCAAGAGATTAAGCAAATACACATAGTGACACTTTGTCGCTGTGTTTATATAACACAGCTATACACAAGTAAGAGGGCTCTAGTCGAGACTGCTCGACTAGGAGATACCTTGAACCCTGCAAAGTACTGATATTCCAATCATTCTACACCCAAACGCATGCATCCACACGAACGCATAAACACGCGCTCTGCTAACTGTTACCAGTTACTGCGCTTGGTCTGCCGTGTGGGCTATATTATGAGAATTTATTTGTTAAATAAATCTTTTTGTAGTGTGACTATCTTCATTAAACTTTCAAAACGTGATAATAACATTCAAAATATATGCCAAAGCACAAGTTTCTAGTACTTAATATACGTTTTTTCAAATTTGGGGCGTGGTATCTAAAATCTGTAAATACAAAATCAACTCAGCTCGTCATCCTGATCAAGAATATATATACTTTATGGGGTCTGCCACGCCTCCTTCTGCCTGTTACATACATTTTTACAAAAACATTATACCCTGAATTCCCATTTTCAATGGGTTCAGGGTATAAAAAGTGAGGTGAACGGCCAAGTTGAAAGATTCCATTCCAAATTTTTAGAAATTTACCGTTGCCTTTCGCAATTTCAGTCGACAGGTATAACCATTCCATTCACTGCGTTACAAAACGGAAGCCAGCAGACCTCCTGTTTAACCATATCACACACAAAGACTTACAAAATATGTTGGAGCTTAGACAGAAAGAACATGAGGACATACGAGGGCTATTACAGCGTAAACAGGAGATCTCCAACAATAACAAGAATAAAACCAGGTCAGCACCGGTAGTCTATCTATCAGACTGGACAAGAAATATTTGTAACAAACAAATAGATTAAAAGCAAGGATAAGAGACGTTTCAATCAAGAGACCGTCGAACAGGACAGGAGAGTGACGGTAAAAGCGCGATCAGGTAAAATTCTTCACAAATCACATGTGAGAAATTGAAGAACTGTTGTCTGCTTTCAATACACATTTTATTTACAAAAGGTTTTCCCCATGTTTTAAATTTAATTACAATCGTTTTTCTGTACTACTGTCCCACGCGACAAAGCCAAGCGGAGGACTTCGTGTCCTTATCCGTATCATCACCCTCACACAAACAACATTTTTTTATAACTCTAAATTCTAACATGTTTGCTTATCATTCCCATATAGACCTAAGCGAAAATTGTATCAGATACGTTGGGCCGTTGGGGACGATAAGACAAGGCAGTGGTCGGAGAGTGGTCGGAGGCTTCAACATAATCCACTTGGTTATGTTGGTTGAGATAGAAGCGGCCATCGAGGGAACATGAACTGAGGCACAACAAATAGACGCGGGACAAACCTGAGTCTTGACCTTCTACCACTTAGAGCCCAGCAGATGCTCTCAAAGTTGGTGAGGGTCAAGAGAACGCGTTCGATCGACTGGCTGGGATCAGCTTGGAAGTGGATTGCGGGATCACCAGACGCTTCAGACTGGAACTGCATTCTGAACGTACGAGACAGCCTCGTCGAAAACAGTACCCGGCAATACTGGATCAATGCCAAGCTCTTCAAGGCGTCGAAGCAATCCTTGGAGAGACTCAACGCCATAATGGAGAGATTCAAAAACCTTTGACAAACGCCGATGATGCAGTAACCCATGCCGCACAGGCAGAAGTCACCATGTCGGTCGACCAGAAGGCTACCTGATCTGCGGTACGCACATACATAATGGGAGAGGAGCTAACACCAGTCAATGCATAGAACCTCCTCTTCTCCCCTGCCCCCGACTGGACGTCTCTGCTTCCCAATACAGCTCCCTGCCACTCCACTTTGCCATGTGCTGACACGCTCACTCTAGCCGCGGGTCCAACACCGGCCACGCTGAAACCACTGACATCCACCGCTGCCGCTCGGCCGCTACAATGTCAACGTCGCAACCGCGACGCCTAGTGAAGAAGCCGCCGCCTGACCAAGGGCTAGTCAGTTCACACTTGCAGCTGAACCAAATCAGAAGCTACTTTTAAGTACTAACAATTGAGAATGAAATTATAACGATCTAAATACGAATATATGGTCTTAGTTTATTCTCTTGAGTTATCTTAATTATGAACCGCCACTAAAGTCGTATGGCGCCACGATCCTTAACTTAAATAAAAACACGAAAGAAAACATTTTAAAATATAAATTTTCTATTTTAAAAAAATTTCCCGCGGAGTTCGAAGGTGCACCACAATCAAATACTATGTTTGTAAAAAAATAAAATAATAAGAAACACTTAACATCGGCGGGACTCGAACCGCACAACTAACGTGACGTGCACCGTCGCTCCTAACAGCGCCACTGCACTTCTCTCACACAAGCGCCATACAGCAAACACAGACCCAAAGTAGCGGCTGAAAATTCAAAAGCAATTTAAAGACAATTCAATCCCAATTGAGATTCTTAGAATTCGAATATATGTACATATGTACATACACAAAAAAATCAATCTATTTTTTTTTTGTATAGGATGGGGTAAATTAAATATTTATCTAACTGAATGTAACATTACTTTATTTAAAAGTTCAACACTTTAGATTTTTTTCATAAAAAAAAACAAAAAATAACAAAATTTAACACCACAAAAGTATTCGTCTCCAACTTTTCCTCTTAAATCTAGATACTGAAAAACTAATTCTAATACTTAGTATGCAAACCCTTATTGTCTATAATGGCCTTCAAACGTCTTGGCGTCGGTTCCACTAGTTTGCGGCATCCCTCTTCCGAAATTTTGGACCATTCTTCTAGCAACACTGCCTTGAGTTCCTTTTTTTAAGAAACTTGGTGCTCCTGGACTTTCAGCTTGAGATGGGCCCCCAAATTCTCGAAATTCTCTCTTAACATCTGGACTTTGTGGTGGATTATTAAGTTGCTTTACATTGTACAACAACCACATTTTAACTTTCCAGGGATTATGCTTTGGGTCGTTATCTTGCTGGAAAATGAAATCCTCTTTTTGGATACCCATTTTATCAGCACTGGACAGCAGTTTTTCTTTTAAGATATTTAAATACATAATCTGCATTCAGAATGTCATCGATAAACATCAATTTGCCAACGCCGCAAGCCGACATGCACCCCCAAACTAGCACACCCATTTTTAATAGGTTCAGAGTATAAAAAGAGATTTTAAAAACTTTACATCAGCGAGATTAAAACCCGCGCTATTCCAGCGCAACTTGTGCATAACTTTAGCAGACAGCAGCTAAAGCGAAATAACTTCACTTCGAGAGCGTCATCTGACAAAAGTAAGCCAAAGTAACGGCTAGAAATTTCATGAATCAATTCTTAGATTATGCTAGAAGACACGCTTTTATATGTATGTACCTACATACATACATGTGCATATGACTGTATGCATAGAATAAACGATCAATGTGTGCATACGTATAGGAAAATCGCTATGCTCCGCTGCCAAATTGCTGCTTGCAGGTGCGTTTGCTAATTGGCCAAATATTTTGTTTATTAAATATGATCTACAGTTCATTGAATTTTTGTCATTTCTTAAGAAATACCAGCTCATTCACATTGCTACATTTGCAACTAAAAATAAAAGGAGAATTCGGTAAATTTTTGAGCCGATATCCAAAATATAACATATGCAAAATTTGGAGAGTCTAGCTCTAAAGATGTACGAGATATAAACGGGAGTAGTTCTCTATGATTTCCCACTTTTAATGAGTTCAGGCCCTGCTTTATGTTGATTACTATTAGCGCTAGAGACTTGAAATTTAAAATATACGCGGGTTGACAGCCCGAACTCAATTAGATATGTATGACAGCGTTAGGACTGTGAATGAATATTCCGCAGTCGGTAACGCCCGACTGCAACGTTCATACTTGTTTTTTATTGAATTGCTCTGAGCATCTGAAGGAGTCTGTCCGTTTCCCGAATTGCTTTGGGTAACTCGGACAATGTTATTGCTATTGTTATGGTTTTGGTTATTGTCTCTGTTGGAATTATTCCTTCCTCGGTTGTAACCTCGACCTCTATTGCTTCTGTTGTTATTGTAGTTAGAATTGTTGGAGTTGTAGTTAGTACTGTTGGAGTTGTAGTTACCGCGGCCATTGTCCCTACCACGTTGGTATCGATAACCACGTCCTCTATTGTTGCGGCTTTGCTGGAATAATACTGTGCTAGAGCTTCCAGTCATTTCAGTACTGCAATGGATATATTTACCCATCACATCATTGAATGTAAGGAAATTACCTGCTTTTAGTATTATTCTCAGGTTTTCATGCTCGCAGTTCATGGTCATTTCAGCAATATATTCTTTCGTGGAGAATATTTCTACATTGTTGGGGTCTAGACCATCGTCAATATAGGCTGCTTCTAGCTGCTTCCGCAAGCTATCAATATCGGCACTATATTGTGATGCTGTTTTGCCTTTTTGTTTAATTTTTAATAATTTGGCTTTTAACACTTCTGTCGATTCCCCTTTTACATTATATTTTAGTTTATTGATAATTCTGAATTTGAAAGTTTTATCAGGATTGTCCGTCTACGAAAAAAGTAATTAAACAATTAAGTTCCCAAAGTAAGCCCACATGGTAGCCCATGCTTATTTATACGTGCGTCTGTATAAGTGTGTGCATGATTCCGACCGTCATTATAACCATAAAATGTGTGTATGTGCCAACTCACAAGTCTCTAGTATCTGAAATACGGTTTTTGCAAACTTGTAGGGAAGGGGGTGTTTATAGAAATGGGGGGTTAAATATGACAAAAACGGAAATTCTTAAAAATACATACATTTTAAATTTGGAGACTCTAGCTCTAAAGATGTAGGAAATATATTTTTGTAACTGGTTTTCGATAAGGTTTTTAATCGATAACAAAATAATGAGAGTAGCTATCGATTTTTAGAAACTTGATTTGCGCGTGCAATACACTGACCTACAATTTCAAATTGCTAGTCTGTAGCTCTCATATCTTCTGAGATCAACGCGTTCATACATACGGACATACCGACAGACGGACAGACGGACAGACGGACGGACGAACAGACGGACAGACGGACAGACAGACAGACAGACAGACATACAGACGGACAGGGCTAAATCAACTCAGCTCGTCGCCCTGATCAATAATATATATACTTTATAGGGTCTGCCACGCTTCCTTCTGCCTGTTACATACTTTTAAAAAAACCATTATACCCTGATTTCCCAGTTCAGGGTAAAAAAAAAAAAAAAAAAAAAAAAAAAAAAAAGAAAATAATAATAATAATAATAATAATAATAATAATAATAATAATAATAATAATAATAATAATAATAATAATAATAATAATAATAATAATAATAATAATAATAATAATAATAATAATAATAATAATAATAATAATAATAATAATAATAATAATAATAATAATAATAATAATAATAATAATAATAATAATAATAATAATAATAATAATAATAATAATAATAATAATAATAATAATAATAATAATAATAATAATAATAATAATAATAATAATAATAATAATAATAATAATAATAATAATAATAATAATAATAATAATAATAATAATAATAATAATAATAATAATAATAATAATAATAATAATAATAATAATAATAATAATAATAATAATAATAATAATAATAATAATAATAATAATAATAATAATAATAATAATAATAATAATAATAATAATAATAATAATAATAATAATAATAATAATAATAATAATAATAATAATAATAATAATAATAATAATAATAATAATAATAATAATAATAATAATAATAATAATAATAATAATAATAATAATAATAATAATAATAATAATAATAATAATAATAATAATAATAATAATAATAATAATAATAATAATAATAATAATAATAATAATAATAATAATAATAATAATAATAATAATAATAATAATAATAATAATAATAATAATAATAATAATAATAATAATAATAATAATAATAATAATAATAATAATAATAATAATAATAATAATAATAATAATAATAATAATAATAATAATAATAATAATAATAATAATAATAATAATAATAATAATAATAATAATAATAATAATAATAATAATAATAATAATAATAATAATAATAATAATAATAATAATAATAATAATAATAATAATAATAATAATAATAATAATAATAATAATAATAATAATAATAATAATAATAATAATAATAATAATAATAATAATAATAATAATAATAATAATAATAATAATAATAATAATAATAATAATAATAATAATAATAATAATAATAATAATAATAATAATAATAATAATAATAATAATAATAATAATAATAATAATAATAATAATAATAATAATAATAATAATAATAATAATAATAATAATAATAATAATAATAATAATAATAATAATAATAATAATAATAATAATAATAATAATAATAATAATAATAATAATAATAATAATAATAATAATAATAATAATAATAATAATAATAATAATAATAATAATAATAATAATAATAATAATAATAATAATAATAATAATAATAATAATAATAATAATAATAATAATAATAATAATAATAATAATAATAATAATAATAATAATAATAATAATAATAATAATAATAATAATAATAATAATAATAATAATAATAATAATAATAATAATAATAATAATAATAATAATAATAATAATAATAATAATAATAATAATAATAATAATAATAATAATAATAATAATAATAATAATAATAATAATAATAATAATAATAATAATAATAATAATAATAATAATAATAATAATAATAATAATAATAATAATAATAATAATAATAATAATAATAATAATAATAATAATAATAATAATAATAATAATAATAATAATAATAATAATAATAATAATAATAATAATAATAATAATAATAATAATAATAATAATAATAATAATAATAATAATAATAATAATAATAATAATAATAATAATAATAATAATAATAATAATAATAATAATAATAATAATAATAATAATAATAATAATAATAATAATAATAATAATAATAATAATAATAATAATAATAATAATAATAATAATAATAATAATAATAATAATAATAATAATAATAATAATAATAATAATAATAATAATAATAATAATAATAATAATAATAATAATAATAATAATAATAATAATAATAATAATAATAATAATAATAATAATAATAATAATAATAACAAATAAACTAGCAATACACATTATTTGTCTCGCCATTTTTATAACGGCTTAGGCTTAGAGAATTTAACATGCAAGGCACAAAGCATACAAGAAACCAAAACTAATTTTTAAGGAAATTTATAAGAACTTTTTTTGTAATCTTTGTATACCTTTTTTACTTGCTCTGTTAATAATAAATTTACAAAAAATTAATTTGAAATGGTCCGATACAACTTATAATTTGCGTTAGAAAAAAATGAGATTTTGATCTTTGAAAAACAATGGGTTAATATAATGGGGTAGGAAGCTCTGGATTTTCATTGGGGTTTTTTATAGTTCACCATAAAAACCATGGTAGGGTAGGGTGAAAAAAGCGGGTGCCAAACAATACCTCTGGCCTCGCCTATTAATTTTCTTTGATCCTGGTATGAAACAACTGTGCTCGTCTTCCCCTCTATTTGTAATGCGAAACCTATTTGTACAGTTTTTTTTAGGGATCTTATAAAAATTAAGATTTATGTATCGAGATCGTAAAAGTAGCGAAGAGCCCCCCAAACTCCCGAATAAGCTAAGGGACCAGGAGATCCCGCCTAGCTGCTTTTCGATGCACAACAGTATATCCGGAATATACACGCGGTACACTCGAGATCAGATCAGTCATACATTAGCATAAATTTTTTGGCGCCCATTTAGGGCCTACTAGATTCGAGACGTACATTACATTTACATTACACAGCAATTTTAAGGTTCAGGGTATCTCCTAGTCGAGCAGTACCGACTAGAGCACTCTTACTTGTTCATTTTCTATTATGGTCACCGGCTGGACTAGCGAAATGATCTTAACATTTTGTTTCCCATATTTTTAAAATTTAATAAAACCAAAGATATTTTCGCTCGGTTCCAGTTTGAGTTGGCTGATCTTAAGTACACCGGCTCGTTTTTCAAGCTTTTGGAAGAACTGATCTATATCGTAAATTCCTTTAGTGTACAGATCGCTTACTTTAATTATTGCTATAATCAGCGAGCCTCTAATAGGTAGAGCATATTGCCACATTTGAGCTGTTTGTATAGGATAATTTTTAGTTTTAGTGACCATTTTATTGCTTGCAATCGAGATGACAGCCTGATGGTCATATTGGACACGTCTCAGGGAATGCAGCACATGAATGGTTTTAGAGTAATTTATTTTAATGCACCACTTATTGAATTGTTTTAGAGTAATTTATTTTAATGCACCACTTATTGAATTGTTTTAGAGTAATTTATTTTAATGCACCACTTCTTAGTCTACTTATTAAAAGTGGTAAGGTAGCGATTAAGTTGTTGCATTTCATGTGTAAAGCCAATTGTACAATGATGGCAGTGTCAATATATGTGCATACGTGCAGATTGGTGTTGTGCGATAGGTATGTTCGGTAGTGTGATGTCTGCAATGTAAATGTTGTACAGTATTGGTACAGTATATACCCCACCTTGCGCAAAACCAGCAGCGATTAGTATAGTTCCATCTATACACTCAACTATAAAAGTCCGATTGGTAAGATAGCTGCACAGAATATTGAATAGCATGTTAGGCAGTAACTTTTTAAGTTTATATTGAAGTCCTGAGTGCCAGATTCGATCAAAAGCTTCAGAAATGTCTTGGTAGACAACTGAGCAGTAACAACTGTCTTCAATAGCCTCCATAATAAATTGGGTGACGCGACCGAGTTGCTATTCAGTGGAGTGCTGACTGCGAAAGCCAAATTGGTGGTCGGTGGAGCATAGCGATTTTCCTATACGTATGCACACATTGATCGTTTATTCTGTGCATCCAGTCATATGCATATGTATGTATGTATATACATACATATAAAAGCGTGTCTTCTAGCATATTCTAAGAATTGATTCATGAAATTTCCAGCCGTTACTTTAGCTTACTTTTGTCAGATGACGCTCTCGAAGTGATGCTATTCGTTTTAGCACTGACCATACAACACATAGATAGGCCAACTAGAACAAATTTTTTCAACGCCGAAAAAGGCAGTCGAAATATTAGCTACCAGTCGTATTTGCTCGGCTCGGTCTCTTGGGGTTCGGGCATTGAAAATATAGTACGACAAAGTTAATGCGCTGCGAGCGCTCAAACGAAACGGACACATGCTTTAGCACGGCTATGTGCTATTTTTCCTTACTCTCTCTCTCTCCCTCTCTTTATGCTCTCTCTCTCTCTCTATGGTCTCTCAAATAGCAGCAGCGCAAAAAAATTGAAATTTGTCCGCGACGATCCCATGTCTTTCCTTCCGCGGAAAGAGTATACCGAATTCTTAAAACGGGTTGCCATGCTCATACAAAATATTTGCGTTTTCATGATTATTTTTGGGAAGGGTATGAATGCGTTGATGCTCATAAAGAATATGGTTTCGCGACGAGCATGCACACACACACTCACAGTGGCTTGCTGCATATATGAGCATTTGTGTGCCTGTGTGCGAAACTGTATTCTTGCTGTCGATGGAATATCGAACTTTTGAAAGCGTTTGTCATTCTCATGCAATATGTTAGCGTTTTTATGATTATTTCTGCGAAGGGTATGAAAGCGTTGGTGCGCTCAATGAATATGTCTTCGCGACGAGCATGCATGCACACACTTACATACCATTGCTACATGTATGAGCTTTTTGTTGCCTGTGTGCGAAACTCTACTCTTGCTGCCTGAAGAAATTGTAAAGTCCGCTTGTCGGTCTTGTGAAGTGCACACACACATTTGCATGTGTGTGTATGGGATGCGATGATCAGAACTGTCGAGTGCCCGCGATTCAGTAGTTTGTCAATTTTGTATGGTTTGAATTGTAGAGTGACTATGAAATGAGCCCTTATGACCGCATCAGTCATTTTGGCAATAAAGAGAATAGTTTGACGCATTAAATAAACTTATTAATTAATGTACTTCTATAACTTTTTTTAAATTATAATTAATAGTTCTCTTTTTTCGATACCAGTAGATACATTCAAAAACGTACATATGTAGGTATATTATGAATACCTATAGGTACATACATACATACATATGTATGTACATATTTGTGAAAAGGATATGAAAATCAACGAGATCGACAAACTTTGTCACTCTACAGTTCAAACCATACAAAATCGACAGACTACTGAATCGCGGGCACTCGACAGTTCTGATCATCGCATCCCATACACACACATGCAAATGTGTGTGTGCACTTCACAAGACCGACAAGCGGACTTTACAATTTCTTCAGGCAGCAAGAGTAGAGTTTCGCACATAGGCAACAAAAAGCTCATACATGTAGCAATGGTCTGTAAGTGTGTGCATGCATGCCCGTCGCGAAGACATATTCATTGAGCGCACCAACGCTTTCATACCCTTCGCAGAAATAATCATAAAAACGCTAACATTTTGCGTGTGCATGGCAAACGCTTTGAAGAGTTCGGTATACTCTTCACTCAGGAGGAAATAAATGGGATCGTTGCGAACAAAATTCAATTTTTGTGCGCTGCTGATGTTTGAGAGACCATAGAGAGAGATAGCATAGAGAGAGAGTGAGAGAGAATAGGGGAAAGAAGCGCATAGCCATGCTTCATATGAAAATGTGTTCATTTCGCTAGCACTGCTAGCAGCGAACTGATTTTGTCGTGCCATATTTTCACTGTTCGCCCCTGAAACGACGAGCCGAGCAGGCACGAAGGTATGACTGGGACGTGATCTACAGATTTTCGCCGTTGAAAAACTTTACTCTACTTGTCTCGTCTATGTGTTGTATGGTTAGTGGTTTTAGCTACCGTCTGATTGTATATTGCAGTGGCGTCGATGGTAAATGCTATGCAAGTTGCGCTGGAATAGCGCAGGTTCTAATCTCGCTGATGTCAAGTTTTTTAAATGTCTTTTTATAAATTAATTATTTTATTGGGAAATTATAGCTTATATGACAAACACATAACATTTTTGTTATTAGTAAAATATTTTTATAAGCTAAATTTTATTTTTGCTAAAATAACCCACAAATGCTTATACGTACATACATACATACATACTTACAAATGTACATATGTAATCGTCTGCACACAGAATTTCAGTATGGCAGCGTTTTTTACGCGTGTGCAAATGTGTATGTATGTATGTATATTCAAATGCGTATTCAAGCAATCTAAGAATCTCAATTGCGATTGAATTGTCTTTGAATTGCTTTTCAATTGTCTTTGAATTTTCAGCCGCTACTTTGGTTTTTGTTTACTATAGGTGCTGTAGCTGTAAAGTTTTGTGTTAGTTATGTTGCCTAAGATCAGTGCAGTGGCGCTTTTATTTTTACTTTTATTTATTTTTGACAAACATGCTGTTTGATTGTGGTGCAAGTTCGAGCCCCCGGAAATTTTGTTTAAAATCGAAATTTATATTGTTATAATATACATATTTTATATTTTTTAAATTTCTTAAAAATGTTTCGTTTTGTCTTATCAATGCCTATTAAGCTTATATATATATATATATATATATATATATATATATATATATATATATATATATATATATATATATATATATATATATATATATATATATATATATATATATATATATTGAGTGACACACGTATATGAATTTTACATTTGGCCGCTATAAATGTCGATTTGGCACGCCCCCAGTGGGCGTAGATTGAGGTGCAGGCTCGAACCCCGCGAAAAACTTTTTCATTTTAATTGAATTTATATTTTTTAATTTTCTTAAAAATGTTTCGTTCGTTATTATCAATGCCTATTAAGAATATTTATTATATATATATATATGTATATATATGTAGGTGGCATACTCATATGAATTTCGCTATTGAACGCCTAAAATCCGATTTGCCACGCCCCTAGTGGGCGTATTTTTACACTTTATAAATCGGAGACATATACGAGTATATGTTCCAAGTTTCAAGTCTCTAGCTTCAATAGCCGCGAAAAAAATTGCATTCATACGGACAGACGGACGGACAGCAAGACGGACATTGCACAAAACCAATATATTCATTGCACTTCGTGAATGAATAAAAAATGAAAATGTGTTTATATTTTAAGTTGGGAGACTCTAGCTCTAAAGATGTAGAAAATATAGTTTTTAAAACTGATTTTCGATAAGTTTTTTAATTGATACCAGAAAACGTGAGTAGTTATCGATTTTTTGAAACAAAATCGATATGCGCGTGCATTATACGGACCTACAGAAAAAAGATTGAAGTCTCTCGCTCTTATATCTTCTGAGATCGACGCCTTCATACAAACGGACGGACGGACAGACAGACATACAGACGGACAGGGCTAAATCAACTCAGCTCGTCGCCCTGATTATGAATATACAGTAGTTCAGAGCTTATTTCAACCAGCACCTAAAAAAAATTTTGGGCACCTATAAAATCTAAGCTAAAAGAGATATCAACAAAATTTTAATGAAGCTTATAACCTAATGTTTCAACTTATAAAAAATTACCTCATTTATTTTATAACAATTAAAAATTTAAAAATGAGCCAAAAAAAGCTCCAGAGCTTATTTCAACCTTGCACTTTAATAATAAAAACTTAGTTTTTAATCAAAAATTAACAAAAAATTGTATTTGGTATGACCACCCTTTTGGTGAACCACCGTTTTGAGCCTTTTCGCCATCGATTCCACAAGCTTTTGGGCCACTTGTAGTGTAATTTTGGTCCATTCTTTAAGTAAGGCCGTTTTTTGTCAGATTTTTGTGAAATCCTCCGTTTTTTATATTTAAGTCCAAAATGGACCACTAATTTTCCATTACACTCTGGTCAGAGGATTGAGCTGGTGGTTTCAGGACATGCGGACAGTTCCATATGAGCCAGGTCTGCACAGTTCCCGCCATATGGTTTGGGTTTATCCTGATTGTTCATGAACATGCATGAACATAGAAATATGATAAGTACGGGAACAGACGCTTTATGTACTCAACATAAAATAGCAAAAATATGTGACAAGTATGAGCTGTCACACTAGTCATAATTATGACCCTGACCCTTTGCGACAAGAATATATAAGAGGCGAGCGCTGAACCTTACAACCTCAGCGATAGGATAAGAATAGCTAATAGACCAACGCGGAGTCTTACAAACTCAGCGATAAGATAAGAATATGTAATAGACCAATGCTGAGCCTTACACACTCAGCAATAGACGCACTAGATTTAAGGGTTAAAAATATGCATGAGTTTGGGTATATAAACCCGGGCTCAGCTTAATAAAAATCAATACTAAACTAAACACCAACGTAGTTTCTTGTCTTCTGGTCTTACAAACCATAGTCAAGTGTATTCGTTCATGGTCCTTCGATCCAAACCACAAGTGAAAAATAGTTTAAATAAGAACAGTGATTTCTTCTTTGGCTTACCAATCCACGCTGTGAGTAGAGGCACAGCAAGATCAACAAGGCGATCAAAACAAAAACACATCCAACGGGTTAAGCCAAAGAGTAAATCAACAACAAATATACAAAAAACACAACAACCGCAACAAGATGCTGTCGGGAAAGGCTATTGATATGCTAAAGAAGCAATCAGACCTATATGACACCATCCTAAAAGCCATAGCTAAAAAAGATGAGTTAGCAGTTTTGGATGAGTTGGCAGCAAAATTCACTGCCAATCACGCAACGCTGAGCAAAATCGGTATCTATGACCACCCTTATTTTACTGAGAAAGTGTATGAAAGCGTCATGGAAAAAATCAGGATCTACAAAGATTCCCTGATGAAGGTCGAAGTTGGCGACCACGATTCAGACACCGATAAACCATCAACTTCCAAAAATTGGCAAATGGAACCGGAAACATCCAGGGAAAAGTATACTCAACAAGAAGTGTTGTTCTCACGCAAAGTCGCGAGCCCAATGGATGTATTGGTAGAACTTGTGGATACAAGAGCTCTAACATTAAAGCAGCACATTGAAGAGGTGTATGCCAACATAGAGCTCAGCAACCAGGAGGAAACTCTAGACTATAAAGACAACCTCGAGTTTCTATGGAATAAGGTCCAGTCAGTGCTCAGTGATCTCGAGGTGAAGTATAATAAACCACCCTACGAAATCAAAGGCATAGACGCATTGGAAGGCAGAGTCTATAGACTATCAAAAAAAATCAACAGAAAGTTAGATGACTTTCATAATAAAAAAGAAGACGCTCCAGAGCTACCGAAATCGGATCTTCCTCAATTTAATGGGATTCCAAAAGAGTGGCCAACGTTCTTTAATATGTTCACCGATATGGTTCACAAAAGGAAGGATATCAGCGACACAAGGAAGCTGACTTACCTGAAATCATGTCTCAAAGGTGACGCCCAAATGGTAGTAAGCCATTTGTTAAGTGGATCGTCTGCAAGCTACAATTCGGCGTGGGAACTTATATGCAAGCGCTACGAAAATAAGCGCAAAATATTTGCAAACGCCGTTAACCAGCTAGGGGACATGGAACTGCTAGAAAACGATAATGAAGGCAGGATCCGCAAGTTCTTGGACACAGCAAATGAGTGTATCCACATCGTCAAAAAAGAAGGCCAAATTGGTAACGACGCTGATGTACTAATCGCTCAGATTTTGCTACGAAGATTCTCGACGGAAGTCCTACAACTTTACGAGCAAAACGTAAAGAGGGCCCGAGAAATTCAGTCCTTGAAAAATGTACTGGAATTTATTGATCAATTATATAATTCAGTAGATGCAGTACAAAAAAGGGCCGTCCAGACGTCTATAGAAGCAAAGAAAACGAGCTACAAAAGATGCCGTTTTTGCAAACTGGATGGCCACGAAATAGCCAGGTGTTCAAAATTTAAAGCGGAGTCAGTTAAAAAGCGCAAGGAGTTTGTAGCTAAAAACGCTCTATGCTTTAAATGCCTAGGCGCCCATCTCACGAAAGATTGCAAAAGGGATTGGACATGCAATTATTGCGCCAAACCACACAACAATTTGCTTCACGAAGATGCAAATAAAAAAGAAACATTCAGCAGCAATTGTCTTAAAGAAAGTAAAGGACAAGAAACGTTGCTGGCAACTGCTCTTATTCGGATTAAAAATAGCTCCGGAAAATATGAGCAGTTAAGAGCCCTTATCGATGGAGGCTCACAAAAAACATAAATTTCTGAAGAAGCAGTACAACAACTAAAACTGCGCCGAATCAAACGGAACGTGGAAGTACAAGGAATTTCACAAAATGTTGAAATTCTAAAAAATAGCGTTTGCTTGACAATAAAACCAAGGATGGTAAGCAAATTCATTACCACAACGCAGGCACTTGTTATGCCAAAACTTCAGAGAGCTCTACCGAGCAAGAAAATTGACATGGATGTCAATAAAGATTGGATGGGCTGCGAGCTAGCAGATCCACACTTCAACGAGCCCAGCAGAATTGATGTCGTCATTGGCGTTGATTTACTTCCCCTAATAATGTTGGGAAAAGTAATGAAAATCAACGAAACGCTGGGACAAAACACTGAACTTGGATGGATTGTTTCCGGCAACATAGCCAGATCGTCAAGCAACAAGGTGATCAGCGCAGCAACAACGATGTGCCTGGACGACCTCGAACGCTTCTGGGAGCTTGAAAGTAACTCAAGCGACTCAGAGGAGAACAATAATTGTGAGAAAACGTTCCAGGAAACAACCACAAGGGATGAAGAAGGCCGGCTAGTGGTCTCAATACCATTTAAGAAAGACTTCGAGTTAGGAAACTCGCGAAAACAGGCGCGACTATTGCAAATGGAAAGCAAATTTAGGAAGCATCCGCAAATATTCACAGAGTATAGTGCCTTCATGGCGGAATACTTGAAGCTGGGTCATATGGAACCAGTAGACACTATCGGCTAAGGCAAATACTACATGCCACATCAAGCTGTAGTTAGACCAAATAGCCTTACTACTAAATTAAGAGTGGTATTCGACGCATCGGCAAAAACTTCTAATGGATTAAGTCTAAACGATGTGATGCTCATCGGCCCAAAAATACAAAAGGATATATTCGATATCTTAATCAAATGGCGACAATGGAAGTATGTGATGACAGCAGACATCGAAAAAATGTATCGCCAAATTAAAGTTGCTAAGGCTGATCAAGAATACCAGTACATTCTCTGGAGAGACGACCCAAAAAATGCCAATTAAAGAGTACAAGCTAACTACAGTGACATATGGAACTTCAGCGGCACCATTCTTAGCTGTTCGGTGCCTTCAGGAATTGGCAAATCAGCACTGCCAAGGGAACAACCAGCTGATGGGTACTATCAAAGAAGATTTCTACATGGATGACCTCATCACTGGTGGCGACTCAATAAAGGACTGCATCCACACTCAAAAAGCACTATTAAATATCATGGAAAAGGCTGGCATGCATCTAAGGAAATGTGTGTCAAATGATGACCGGATCATCGCTGGAATTCAAGGCGGCGACTCAACGGAAAAAATAATAATAAACAAGGATGAATCAATTAAAACCCTTGGTCTACAATGGGACCCCAAAAAGGATGTCTTCAAATTCGTGGTCGATTGTCCAAAATTAGTACGCATTACAAAACGTCTAATTTTTTCTCAATTGGCAAGAATCTTCGACCCACTGGGATGGCTTACACCAGTTACACTGCAAGGAAAATGCTTCATACAGGAGCTGTGGAAACTGCCACTAACTTGGGACGCAGAACTGGAGCCTAGTCTCGCCAATTATTGGCAAGAATACGCCAGCGCTTTGCCAGAGTTAACTAGAATCAATATACCGCGCTGGTCTGGAAAATCGAGCACTGATGCAACGGAACTACATGGGTTTTGCGACGCATCAGAAAAAGCATATGCAGCAGTAGTGTATACCAAGGTTGGAGACAAAATAACTTTGCTGGCTGCAAAAAGCAAAGTGAACCCGATTAAAAACAAGAAGACAATTCCGAAATTAGAGCTATGTGCAGCTCATATACTATGTAAACTTTTGGCAAAAATACAAGAAATAATAGGAAATCAAATCAAAACGCATGCATGGAGTGATTCGCAGATTACGCCAGCTTGGATAAAAAACAAGCGTAGCAAGGACAAATTCGTCAAAACTAGAGTCGACGATATAAACAAAAAGCTGCCTCACGTCGAATGGAAATACATAAAATCAGCAGACAACCCAGCAGACGTCGCCTCAAGAGGAATCGCCCCGAAACACTTAGCAGCATGCACCATATAGTGGAAAGGGCCTGAGTGGCTGACAAAACAGCCAGATCAGTGGCCAAAATATGAAGAACCAGAATCTGTTATTGTAGCATCTATAACAGCAAAGGAAAACTGCCTGATCCCACTCTTATCGAAATTCTCATCAATGAATAAGCTAACAAGTGTAATTGCTTATATACTACGCTTTATAGCAAAAGCACGAGGAAAGAAGCACCTGCCAACGTATATCACTGTCGAAGAACTAAAGAAGGCTAAAATAGTCGTGGTAAAGTTACAACAACAACTTGATTTTGGTCAAGAACTTAATTTACTCAAAACTGGAAAATCTCTGGAAGCTAAGAACAAATTGTTGGCGCTCAATCCCTTCTTGGATGGAAATGGAGTTTTACGCGTGGGAGGCCGTCTTCAAAGTGCAATGGTGCCATATAATATGAAACACCCCATTATAGTTGGAAAATCACATTTCTCTGGGCTAATTATAAACAATGCACATAAGGAAACCCTACATGGTGGACTGAAACTGATGAGGAATCTCATTCAAAGAGAATTCTGGATTCTTGGCTTACGGAACACATTAAAGAAATATTTACGTGAATGTGTTACCTGCATTAGGTACAAACAGGAAATGGCCAGTCAATTGATGGGAAATTTACCAGTATATCGAGTAACTGGCGATTACCCGTTCCAAAACAGTGGCATCGACTACGCTGGACCTTTTCAAATTCGCTGTTCCAAAGGAAGAGGCCAAAAGTCATACAAAGGGTATATATGCCTATTTGTATGCATGCCACAAAAGCAATACATCTGGAAGCAGTCAGCGACTTATCATCAGATAAATTCTTAGAGGCCCTACGCCGATTTTTCGCAAGACGCGGTAAAAGTGAGAACTTATATTCAGACAACGGCACAAACTTCGTAGGTGCCGCTAGAATACTAGACAAGGACCTGGTTGCTGCCATAAAAGGAAATAGTAATATAGCACCAGTTCTAGAAAAAGAAGGCATCAAGTGGCACTTCATCCCGCCGGCAAGCCCCCACATGGGAGGATTATGGGAAGCTGGAGTAAAATCTGTTAAGCATCATCTAAAGCGGGTCATCGGCGATAACAGCTTCACATTCGAAGAATTTTCAACCCTGCTATGCCAAATTGAAGCAGTGTTAAACTCACGTCCTCTGGTCGCCCTGAATAGTGACACGGATGGAGATGACATATTGACACCTGGTCATTTTATTGTTGGACGACCACTCATTGAAGCTCCAGAGCACTTCGACGAGCAACGGAAAATCGGATCTCTAGACAGATGGAGACACATGCAGCGAATCAGAGCTGAATTCTGGAGGAAATGGAAAGATGAATACTTAACATCACTACAACATCGAACCAAATGGCGACAAGAAAATACAAATCTTGCGGAAGGCCAACTTGTTTTATTGAAGCAAGAAAACACGCATCCCGCTAGATGGCCTATGGGAAAAATTACAAAAACTACAAAAGGACAAGATGATCAAGTTCGAGTAGTTACAATAAAAACAAATATGGGCGAGGTCAAAAGATCAGTAAACAAAATCTGTTTGCTACCCACTAAAGAAAACGATAAACAAGACGACTCTCCGAAAGAGCGACGAAAAACACGATCAGCAAAGTTCGCAACTGGGAAATCAACGATTTTAAGCCTGCTAATGATATTGCAGGTAGCATGTACGACCATAATATCGGCTACAGACACAAGCAAGCTGAAAATCCAAGATATGGATCAACAAACAGCGATATTAATGGATAAACTTGGAAAGGTGGAAGTCGTCTCATCAAGCTGGCAGATGCTGTTTTATTACAATATGCAATCATATTTTGAAGTTTTAAAACAAGCGGATGAGCTAATGAGCAAGACAGATATCATCTGCGAAAAATTTGGTGATTACACCAGCTACTGTACAACAGTGAGCCACACAATAAAGTCAAAAATAAAGAATATTAGGGAGAAAAATAAGATCTTCACTCAAACAGCCAATAGAACAAAACGGTTCATAATGTTTTTCGATATTGGAACTGCAAAGAGATTAGAGGAAAACATGCAGACGATCGTCAGAAACGAAAAACGCCTAAATGATTATGTAAGCAACCAAACATCAATCATTAATGCAACGTCAAACCTCGTGCAAGCCACTACAGAAGAGGTCAATAAAAACTTTGAAAAAGTCACAAAGATGAAACCGAAGATCTCCAGTCAGCAGTAATTGCTCTTGTGACGGACATCAACCAAGGAAGAGTTCATCCGTCCCTGGTTGAACCAAATAAGATGTTGGCCGAACTCAACGATATTCAAAAGAAGCTGCAGAGGAACCAACTTCTTCCCGGCGGAAACTCTCCAAAAAGACTTCAATTAGTATACAAATTAATGAAGGCTCAAGCGATATTTAAGGACAACATGCTGATTATTGACGCAAGACTGCCAATATACATCAATCAGCATGCCACTCTCTTCAAAGTAGTCCCCATACCACTCGTGCTTAAAGGAAGAAAGGTGATTCCGAGAATTAAAACGAAATTCCTGATCTTCAATAATGACATAAACGCATACCACTCAATGACTGAAATGGAAGTAAGTCAGTGTCGGCACGAAGACGAGGAAACATACCTATGCGAAGGAAGTTGGGCGAGGGAGGATGCAGATGACGAGACTTGTGAAATATCACCTCTAAAACCAAGCAACAATCAGCCGTGCAAGATGAACGAGTACGAGGAGGACACCTTCGTTAAAAGACTTAACGGAAAAAACCGGTGGCTCTTCAAAGTATTTGAGAAAAAGTCAGCCCACATCATATGCGGAAACTATGAGGCGATGACGTTATTACCGAACCAAGGCATATTCAAACTGCAGGCTGGATGTTCAGCCAGGATAGGCAAAATACAAATTATAACGCCGCAGGATTTAGTGTCCACAGATACTGGGAAGTACTCTCCCCTTTTCCTCAAAGTAATCGACCAAAACAACACTTGGGATCCAACACCACTTGAACACATTGTAGTAAATAATACAGTGGAACTACAACGAGTACAACAAAGTATAAACAATCTACATCGTCAAAAAGTACACATTGAAGATCTCGTCTTCCACACAATGAATGGACACATATCGTTGGGATTAGTAATAATTATAATAGTTCTATTTGCCTTTTATATAATTAAGAGAAGAAACCAGAGACAGCAGTTGTTGGCTATCACCTTCTCTGGCCCCCCGCAGAATGTTCATGAACATGCATGAACATAGAAATATGATAAGTACGGGAACAGACGCTTTATGTACTCAACATAAAATAGCAAAAATATGTGACAAGTATGAGCTGTCACACTAGTCATAATTATGACCCTGACCCTTTGCGACAAGAATATATAAGAGGCGAGCGCTGAACCTTACAACCTCAGCGATAGGATAAGAATAGCTAATAGACCAACGCGGAGTCTTACAAACTCAGCGATAAGATAAGAATATGTAATAGACCAATGCTGAGCCTTACACACTCAGCAATAGACGCACTAGATTTAAGGGTTAAAAATATGCATGAGTTTGGGTATATAAACCCGGGCTCAGCTTAATAAAAATCAATACTAAACTAAACACCAACGTAGTTTCTTGTCTTCTGGTCTTACAAACCATAGTCAAGTGTATTCGTTCACTGATAGAAACGAAACAATTCCCGTATACCTAGTTTCTCTACACTTTCTAACAAGTTGGTCCTCAAAATGTTAAGATATTAAGATTTATCTATTGTTGACTCAATTAATTAAAAATTTCCGACGCCGGCTGCCGACATACAGGCCCAAGCCATAAAGTTGCCACCATCATGCTTAACTGATGTGCTAAAATTTTTTGATTACAGTTCTTTATTTGGCATACACCACACATATGAAGGTTAATCAGGCCCAAACAAATTAAATTTGGACTCATCACATAATAACACAGTATTCCAGAATCCAATGTCCTTGTTTTTGTGCTCCTGGGCAAACTTTTAGCGGCACCTCTTATTTTTGTCATATATAAATTTTTTTTATGCGGTACTCTAGCATTGAAGTCATTTTCCCGAAGCACCAGACGAATCGTTTCTGGTGGCATGACTTGCCCAGCTCTTCCCCTACATCATTGGCCACTTTTCGAGCTGATAACATGGGGTTATACCGTATTTTCCGAACAATATAACGCTCGTCCGCAGCATTGAAAATTTGGTTCGGAGCAATTCCGCTTTTATCTTCCGATCTTTTTTCGCGGACAAAACGGTAAATGATGGTTTGGATTGTAGAATCACTTATTCTAACCATCTCACCAATTTCCCGACACGAGTAGCCATTTTTAAAGTGTCTGAGAACAAGTTACCGCTACGCTATAGTTGTGCGCGGTCCCATTTCGCTAAATGCACTTTTCTGCAACATTGTCTACCAAAATTCACCAAAGATTTATATCACAACACAGCGAAAACAGTAACTAAAGCATAGAACAAGAATTTATCCTTCCATTTTATAATAACGAATCTTTGCTCAGCTTCAAAGTAAGTGGTTGAAATAAGCTCTGGAGCTTTTTTTGGCTCATTTTTTAATTTTTAATTGTTATAAAATATTTAAAAAATAAATGAGGTAATTTTTTATAAGTTGAAACATTAGGCTATAAACTTGCATTAAAATTTTGTTAATATCTCTTTTAGTTTAGATTTTATAGGTGCCCAAAATTTTCATAGGTGCTGGTTGTAATAAGCTCTGAACCACTGTATGTACAGTTTGGCAAGAAAGTGCTTACACACAGGGAAAAAATTTTAATTTTTTTGTTTTTTGTTAATGGAAACATATTGTTATTTTTTTTACTTACGAATAAGTTAATAGTTTAATTTACCTATTTGCATTAAAAAATTTGAATATACATATTCTTACTGTTTTCAAATGAAAATCAAAATTGCTTCAAACAAAAAATGTGTGTAAACACTTTCTTGCCAAACTGTATATACTTTATGGGTCTGCCGAAACAAAACCATTACCTGTTTTTCCATTTTCAGTGTTCCTCCGATTGGGAGATAAGTTTTATAGTCGACCGCGTTTGGCAAAATTAATACTCAGCCATTTCAAAAACTCCATAATGAGTATGCTTTTACTTAAGAAATATTATTACTTTATCCAAGGATGAAGACTCACATAAACTCTACATTTTCAATAGTGTCAAAAGCGGAGTATTATTAGTGCATTTTGAATCGAAAGGTGAAAATCACATTTATCAAAATTTATAAGGTTGTTTTATTGTCAACCCATAAAATTACCAGTTCAACGGCTTTTAAAAACCTGGTATAAGAAAATATATGTATATATTATTCATAATAGCCAAATTGGAATCGTAGCTGCTCATACAAAAGAAACATGATAATTGTCTGCGGAATCATACGCAATAGACTTGGCGTAATGCCACGAAATAAGCCCCTGATACCGAAACGCATCATATACGTAATCTTTTCTGAGGTTGTGGTTAAATAACCGGTCGTTCTGTTCATTTGCATCGTTTTAAATATCTCAATGGGCTGAACCAAAGGAACACATAAAAAGGCTGCAGTGAGTGAGCTTGTTACATGCAGGATCTTACTATCGTCGTTCCACTCATAGTAATGCTTGTACATCATTTTGCTCTGCAAGATACAGATACAGATACTAATAATAAAATCAAAATAGTTGCTGACCTGATCATACATCGCATTCTGTCCAATATTAATAATTGTGGCGCGAGTAAAAGAACATAAACCTCCCGTGTATAGCGCCCTAAAACCCTCATCCCGACATATTCTATGCAGACCATCAAAGACGTTTTGATAGTTTCGTCTATATTTCACTTTTAGCAATCGATCCACATGCATGCGTGTGTTAACCAGTTCACAAGGTATTCCAACAGCCCCCGCCACAAAGCCAGATATGCTCGCTACACAAACCTTGTGTAAGAAATTGTATTCATCGACGTATCGCTTTCCCACTTGGTATAGATGGAATCGTAATGTCGTATAAGATAACTGTCGTAAAAATTGGGCACTCAGACCGTCATAAAGCGATAAAAATCCTGAAATATAAACAATTAACTATATCAATTTGTCCAATCATGTGAAAATCTCTTTTATCCTGAAAATGGAAAATCAGGATTTAATTTTTTTTTTTTATGAAAATGTATGCAGCAGACATAAGGATATCCATCCGCATGAATACAGTGATCTCGTAAACCACTCGAGCTATAGAAACATTTCTAAAACTTATTCCTGTTTATATTCTTTTCTAGATAGCTCCTCTCATTTCGATATTATCAATTAAATGGATAATTTGATTTGATTTAATTTAATTTTATTTCGAATTTTTAATACCTCCCCCTTCCTCGATCTTTTTACAACAAAACTTTTTCAAATACTAAAGATTTGTGATTGTTGCAAAAATGTACAAAAATGTAAATGTATATCTACTATACTATGGAGGTATGAAAGAAGCGTAAAATGATTAAAGATCAGCTCTTCTTACTGGTTTTAAATTCGACCCAGCAAGATTGTCTAGTGTACGTCTTTCTGTCTGTCCTTTTCCCCGTATAAATGCTATTGAAGATATTGGAATTCGGAATATATACCTGTGAATACAACATAAAATCCGATCGGGGCAAATCTTCCATAGCTTACAGCCCAAAAATTTTCCAATTTAGTTACTGTTGACCTCTAAAAGTTAAACAAATATAAATATTTCTAATAATTAATTGTTTTTAAATAATTATTATGAATTACTATGTTTATCCACGAATACTTGGGGCGTGGAGAATTGGAAGTTACATTACAGCGGCCAGTTGCGCAGAATGTTATAAAAAAAAAATTTTTACCGTATGCTAATTGAATTTTTTTTTGTATTGTAATAGTGCTTACCATGATTTTTGATTGCTTTTTTAACATAGTCAACCATTGTCATGTCTTTCCTGAGAAAAATCATTTGAGTCTCCAGTAGATCAAAAGGTGCAACAATACATTGGCTACATGCCCCAGATATTCCACCGCTCCACCAGCGTGGAAAAATTCTGTAATATATTACAGCCGTCTTCTTTTGAGGATATACAAAAATATTTCATGTGTACTACTCACTTTCTGTTGTCATCCAAGGCCTTATGGTCTACTAAGAAGTTCGTTAATTTGATGTTCTCAGGTGACATTTTAATACTCTTAAAAATTTGTTTCTATTATTAAACCGAAGTGGAATAACGCTTAGAAGCTACGTGATACTGAATAATCTGTTATTTAATTATTCTCAACTTCCTGCCATTAGCGGGTACTCTCGAATTAAATAAAAATTAACTATTAAAGGATTAATGGAAAATTATTAGCTCAAATTGATTGGTTGGCTATTTGGTAGTGCCCCAAAAACTGGATGCAACAATTGCAATTTGGTTGAGTATTTTGGCATAGCCTTGCAGAACCGAACGATGCTTCACTCGTGCCTTCTGCAAAGCATATCAATTGAATAGCCAAGGTTGTAATAAAAAGAGAAGAGAAAGCACTATTGCTAACTAAAATTTAGTTTGCCAATCTAATTTCAAACCTATAATTATTTTTTAAAGTTTTCATGACATTGATAGCAAATGCTATTGCTATAACAATATTGTTTTAAACCTGGACAAAGTTAACTAATAAAGAATTAGTTTAGGCGAATTAAGGCTAAAACAAGTAAAAGTGGTCTAGCCGAGACTGCTCGACTAGAAGATACCCTAAACCCTGCAAAGTACTGATATTCTAATCATTCATCACATACCCATACGCATGAATCCACACGAATGCATAAGCACGCGCAGTTACCAGCGACTGCGCTTGGGCTGCCGTGTGGCAGAATTTATTTGTTGAATAAATCTTTTTGTAGTGGGACTATCTTCAACAAATTTTCAGACCGCGATAATATTTAAATGTGTGTATATGCCAAAGAACAAGTTTCTAGTACTTGATATACTTTTTTTTTCCAAATTTTGGGTCTTTGTATTTATCACATAAATCTACACAGTAAATCTGAAATGTCTAGGTCTAACAGTATTCAAATTAGGCTTAAAAAACAAAGTCCGATTTTCGATTATTATCGATAAAAAAGAAATGGAATGAGTTATCGAAAAAATATGATAAACTCGTACTACGTATGGTATACACGAGTATGTGAAATTTCAAGTCTGTTGCACTTGTAGCTTAGGAGATCTCTGCGTTCCTACGGACGGACGGACGTACATAAAATGTGTGTATGTGCCAACTCAAAAGTCTCTAGTATTTGAAATACGGTTTTTGCAAACTTGTAGGGAAGGGGGTGTTTAAAGAGGTGGGGGATAAAATATGACAAAAACCGAAATTCTTAAAAATACATATAAATCTACATTTTAAATAAGGAGACTCTAGCTTTAAAGATGTAGATAATATAATTTTTTAACTGGTTTTCGATAAGGTTTTTAATCGATAACAAAATAACGGGAGCAGTTATCGATTTTTGAAAACAAACTTGATATGCGCGCTCTATATACGGACCTATAAAAACAACATTCAAGACTCTAGCTCTTATATCTTCTGAGATCGACGCGTTCATACATACGGACAGACGGACAGACAGACAGACGGACAGGGCTAAATCGACTCAGCTCGTCGCCCTGATCAAGAATATATATGCTTTCTTGGGGTCTGCGACGCCTCCTCCTGCCTTTTACATACTTTTAACAAAACCATTATACCCTGATTTCCCATTTTCAATGGGTATAAAAACATCAAAAGTGTCAGAAGTGCACTAAAACGTAACGATTTGTCGTCCCGCGCAGCCCGGAAAAAAACACTGATTTCGGCAGATCACGTTCAAAGGCGTCTAACGTTTGCTAGAATGCACGGAAATCAGCCAGATTCATATTGGGATGATGTAATATTTTCGGTAATAGTCTGAGGGTGCATCTCAAGCAAAGGAGTTGGAGATCTATGTTTTATTGAGAGCACCATGGATGCTGGACACTATTTGAACATTTTGCGCACACATTTAGTAACCAGTGCCAACAAATTTGGGTTCTTTGTCAATGGCAAACCAACTATTAGGATTTATCAAGACAATGATCCCAAACATAAGGCAAATATTTTGAGGTGCTGGCTACTTTATAACTATAACAAGTAAGAGGGCTCTAGTCGAGATTGCTCGACTAGGAGATACCCTGAACCCTGCAAAGTACTGGTTCCAATCATTCTACACATCTTTCATGTACATATACAAAAGCACATACACACACCCGTACGCATCGATAAAAAGAAATGGGATGAGTTATCGAAAAAATATGATAAACTCGTACTGCGTATGGTATACACGAGTATACATGTAAAATTTCAAGTCTCTAGCACTTGTAGTTTAGGAGATCTCTGCGTTAGTACGGACGGACGGACGGACGGACGGACAGACGGACATGGCTAGATTAACTCAGCTCGTCATCCTGATCAGGAATATATATACTTTATGGGGTCTGCCACGCCTCCTTCTGCCTGTTACATACATTTTCACAAAAACATTATACCCTGAAATCCCATTTTCAATGGGTTCAGGGTATAAAAATGTGTTGGATACGCCAGCTTAAGGCCCGGACTTAAACCCCATTGAGAATTTTGTGGGCTAATCTGAAGAAGAGAACCGACAAAAGGCACCCAAAGAATAAAACTGAGCTGAAAACCATTGTTTTTGAAGAATGACAAAATATCCCAGTGGAATATGTCAGAAACCTGGTCCAATCGATGAATAGACGCTTGGGAGCAGTCATAGATACCAACGGAGGCCACAAAAAGTATTAGTTTTAACTAAAAAGTACTTAAAACACTATAATGAATTAATAGTTTTAGTTGTGTAATCACTTTTTTGGCAGCTGATTTTTGTTACTCTTTTTGTTTTTTGTTGTTTTCTTTTGTTAATGGAAACATATTGTTAATTTTTTTTTGCTTACTAATAAGTTAATAGTTTATGTTATATATTACCTATTTGCATTTAAAAAAATTTCAATATACATATTCTTACTGTTTTTATTTCGCTTCAAAGCAAAAAATTAAAATTTTTCCCTGTGTGTAAACACTTTCTTGCCAAACTGTATATACACATACATATGTCAGGCATTGGTCAAGGCTCAGTTTTTTCAAAAGGTTAGACAAAATATTGTCATGAAAAAACTAACTCAGAACTTTCCACCATTATTCAAGCCTATGTTAACATCATCAAATATACAGACATATTCGGATTAGAAACCGAATCCATTGTAAACAAAGACCACTGTTCTCTTGACCATTTCATTCAATTCTGATTTTATATTCACTCAAAAATATATTCTTAGCCTAAGTACATAATGTTTATACATACATACATACATATAAAGAGTTCTGTCGCTAGAAGCAGCGGCAGAACGGGAGTATATGTATACATAGCATGCCGTATGTATGTATGTAAATATGTTTATATGTACATATATGCAGAAGGCATATACATTTGAAGTCCATACATAAGTGGCTGATCATATTTCTGCATTTATGTATGTATGTACTTATATAAACAAAGCAACAAAGTGTCGCTATGTTATGAGTATGAGACTCTTACTTTACTTGGACATATGACCATTTGATATATTGTATACACTACAATACTGTGAGCATATGCTTATATGACATACAACATACTACATCTCCCTCCTTTAGAAAAGTAACGTAATTACATATTATTTAGTTATTTTCTTAATATTATTACTTATATTTGGAAAAAAATCTATTATATATATATATGTATATATATATATATATATATATATATATATATATATATATATATATATATATATATATATATATATATATATATATATATATATATATATATTTATATATATATATGTCGGAGAGTTATTTGAATATAGATATCGGCAACATCAATAGTTATATGCTGTGAGTGGCATTTAGGGTTATCAAGTGCCCTAATTGCTGAGTGTAGTCCGTGTACGTAGTGTTGGAAAGTTGCAACGAGTGGAGTTGCCTGATCGTTGGAAGATGCCTCATGGGCAGTTTAGCAGCAACAGTCGAAATGAACACACGTACACGGAATTCACAAAGCTCCAGCGCTAGACGAAATATGTGTGGCAGGTTCCATTACAAATGGGACGCCGACTGTGTTATAGTGAAATAGTAAATTGTAATATTGAAAATATCCCTGACGACCCGACATATATATAAGTTAACGACAGACCCCACAAAAGGGCATTGCACCGGCCCAAATATACCACGGCCCCAGTGCATGCACTTTTTACACGTGCGATGTGTCAGCACAACTAAGTGGCAACGCAACCGTTAGTTCTAATCCAGCTCCAAAAGAGAATAAATGTTTTTTTAACTAAAAACTTCTTTTGAATTTTTAATTGGCGCCCAAGCAGGGACCCGCGATCATAACCACGAAAACTTTACGCGTCGGAAAACGTAGTACAAACTACTGTTCGCGAGAGCACCTATAACAAAATCTAGCTGCTAGTGAACGCGACGAAATCGATAGTGCCTAATCCGTAGCTATCGGAACCGTTAGTGTCTAATCCACATCTAACGAAAACGTTAACAACGAACATTGATAGTGCCTAATCCGCATCTAGAAAAAAACGTTAGCAACGTTAGAACATTCGGACGAACAGTGATAGTGCCTAATCCGCAGCTACGACGTGTTCGTGAAAGAGTGATTCTAATAAATACGTAAACTGGTTACGGTCGTGGTCCAAAAACATTGTTGCCACCCTATAGTGTCCGTCCGTAGGGTACCGCGTAATAAGTATGCGTCGCAGGATCTTCAGTAACGGATGCCCACTAATCCTGGGATCTGAGGAACAAGGTCAATCCGGACCATCATCGCGGGAGTCAACAATGCTGAAAATTATCTTGTAAGCATAGTTAGAATTTTTAACAAAAAAAAAAAAAAATCAGCCAAGAATATAAAGATATAAAATTTAATGAAAGAAAAATTGAATATAGAAATACAATTAAATAAAAAAGAATTTTTAAAGAAATAAATCAATAATAACGAAAAATTGAATATAGAAATAAAGTTAAAAAATAAATAATTAAGAAGAGAAACAAAAAAATCGACAAATTAAAACTTTAGAAAATAAGTGAACGAACTAACATAATTTAAGATTTCAATTACCATTTTCTGAAACCAAATTACAACCATTTTCAAATTCGATAAAAATTCCCTAAATCTATCCGTAACCATTGACGAACTAACGAACGCATTTTCAAAGATAAACATGCCACCACTAGAAAATACACTTCCATCAACTAGTACAGGTACAGCAAGACAGTCTTTCTTAGCTGAGCCAATTGAGAGCACTATAGAGAGATATCTTAGGAAAATATTGTCCGAAAAAGGTAATGAACTACTCAACTCAGGTACAGATGTTCCGATAGAGCTAGACCAAACAATTCTCCCCGAACATATGGGACGAATTAACGAATTAGACAAGTTACCAGACGTAGTAAGAGTTTTAAAAGATTTTTCTGGGAATAGAGCAGAATTTACTTCATGGCGCAAAGTGTAGACAGGATATTTGAGGCATATTCCGCAGTACAGGGAACACCAAAGCATTATGGTATCTTAATGGTAGTCAGAAGCAAAGTAGTTGGCGAAGCCGATGCCGTATTAGAAGCATATAATACTCCATTAAATTGGAAGGCCATATCCCAATGTCTCACTGATCATTTTGCTGACCGCAGAGATCTTAAGACACTCGAATACCAACTTTACACTCTTAGCCAAAATGGACGATCAATAGACGAGTTTTATCAAGCCGTTTATTATCATCTGTCTCTAATCTTGAATCAGATAAACAACCATGATTCATCTGCAGAAACAGTAAGAGCCATTACTAAGATTTATAGAGACAAGGCTTTAGACACTTTTATCAGAGGCCTCAATGGAGACTTACCTAGATTACTAGCTATCAAAGAGCCAACAGATCTAAAGCACGCTCTTCACTTGTGCCGACTGATTGAGAACCAGTCGATTAGAAATTCCGTTAATCCCGTAAGAATGCCCTCGATACCTCCTAGGAACAACCAACAAACCAAAGGCACTCAACAATCTTCATTCCGATATAACAACCCACAAGTCTTAAATAAAACCAATTTCAACCCGAATTTGTACTATCCACCAAAACCCAGGTTTAGCCCACAAAATCCAGCTTTCATTCCAAGACCAACATTCCAACAACCACATTATTTCTTTAACGCACCACCAAGACCAATAGCCCCAAAACCACAACCAGCTCCACAACCAATGGAAGTCGATTCCTCCATTAGAACTAGGAACGTTAATTATATGAATAGGCCGAACAATAACCAGTTTGCTGAAAAAAGACCCTTATCTTCTAGGGCAGAAAACCCAAGCAAATTTCAGCGATAGTTTCATATTAATACCGGGGAAGCCCAAGTACAGGCCACTGACGACGAAGCTAGCACTTACGCAAGTGCATTTGCAAATGCATAAGCCGCCGAAGCTTACGCCGAGGCATATGAGCACTGTATGAGCGAACAGGCCTACTATGCTGCCGCAGAGGAGCAAGGTATTGCCGAAGCACCATACGAAAGTGAAACAGTCCCAAGCGACGAGACTCAGGTCGAAATCGCCGATATGTCCGACGTAAATTTTTTAGCTTAAATCGTTCCTCGTTGCCTTACTTCCGGTGCAAGACGAGGGACGGACAGATATTGAACTTCCTCATTGATACTGGTTCCATCCAGAACTATATACAGTCTTCTTTAGTAGCTAATCCAAAAAAGAATAGAGAAGATTTTTTCGCTAACTCTATTGGCGGAAAAATAGCTATAACCCACCATATATTTCTGAACCTCTTTAATCTCAACACCCCAATCAGATTTTTCGTATTGCCCACTTTAAAGACCTTTCATGGTATTCTAGGCAACGATACAATGAAAAAACTCAACGTTGTTATCAATGTCAGAAATGATATTCTAATAGTAAATGGCAATAATAAATTCCGCATTAAGCAATTACCTGCACAGGCAGTCAATACTATAAAAGTCCGAACCAATCATATGTCCGATAATCAGAAAAGAATAATAGATAGATTAGTCCAAGAATCCAAACCACTATTTGCAGACCCAGAACAAAAATTAACTTATACGACCAAGGTAGTAGGAGAGATACGTACCAATACCGACATCCCAGTCTACAGCAAACACTACCCATACCCTATTGCTCTTAAACAAGAAGTCGAAAAACAGATCACAGAAATGCTCGACGACGGCGTTATCAGACCCTCTAGATCACCATATAACGCTCCAGTATGGAAATACCGATTAGTAATTGATTACCGCAAGCTTAATCTTGTCACAGTCTCCGATCGATATCCCATGCCAGAAATAGGTGATATCATAGCCCACTTAGGGGACAACAAATTCTTCACGGTCCTCGACCTCAAAAGTGGTTTCCATCAAATTCCTCTAAAGGACACAGACATAGAAAAGACAGCATTTTTAGTAAACGGAGGGAAGTATGAATTTACAAGACTACCTTTCGGTCTCAAGAACTCCCCTTCAATATTCCAAAGAGCCTTAGATGACATTCTAAGGGATCACGTTGGAAAAATCTGCTATGTCTACATTGACGACATCATTGTTTTCAGTAAAACTGAAAACGAGCATGCTCATCACCTGAAACAAGTCTTCACGACTTTACTAAACGCAAATATGAAAGTCCAAATGGACAAATGTGAGTTTTTCAAGAAGGAAGTAAATTTCCTAGGATTCACTATTTCAGACAGCGGCGTTAAAACAAACCCAGAAAAGGTTGAAGCAATTTATAAGTTTCCCATTCCCAAAACACTCAAAGAACTACGATCGTTCTTAGGCCTTTCCGGCTATTATCGCAGATTCATCAGAGATTATGCAAAATTAGCTAAACCACTTACTACTCACCTCAGAGGTGAAGACGGACGTATATCAGCAAAGGCATCAGATAAAGTACAGATAAAATTAGACAGTCAAGCAATAGAAGCCTTCAATAAAATAAAACAAACACTTTGTTCCAACGACGTAATTTTAAAATACCCTAATTTCTCAAAATAATTTCACTTAACAACCGATGCTTTAAACTACGCAATCGGAGCTGTCCTTGAACAGGAAGGCAGACCCATTACCTTCATATCCCGAACTTTATCAAAAACAGAGGAGAACTATGCAACAAATGAAAAGGAAATGCTAGCCATAGTTTGGGCGTTGCAAAACCTTCGAATTTACTTGTATGGAACTGCCAAAGTTGTTATATTCACAGACCATCAGCCGATAACATTTGCTCTTAGTAATAAAAATCACAACGGAAAATTAAAACGTTGGAAGAGTTACTTAGAAGAATTCAATTATGAGTTAAAATATAAGCCAGGAACCACTAACGTAGTAGCAGACGCATTATCAAGAAACCCAATAAACGAAATAAATAGTACAGAAGCCACAGTTATGAGTGATGAAAGTTCGTCACACAATTTAATCCCTACAATAGAAACCCCCATTAATGTTTTCAAGAACCAACTATTCATAGTAATTGGTGAAAAACCCGATTATAAATTTGAAATTCCCTTCCCCACATACCATAGGCATACCGTAACCCAACCCCACTATACCGAAGACGAATTAATCGACATTTTTAAGAAACGACTTGATCCAAGACTAGTTAACGGTTTATTTACTCCAGAGCATATCATGGGAAAAATACAAGAATTCTACCCCATTCACTTTTCTAATTACAAGATACGATATACCCAAAAAAAAGTAGAAGACATTACAAACACTGACGAACAGAACAAAATAATAACCCAAGAACATAGGCGAGCACACAGAAGCGCATCGGAAAATAAAGCTCAGATTCTAGACAAATTTTTTTTCCCACAACTGCACAAAAAAGTTAAGGAAATTACAAAGTCATGCTTAACATGCAAAGAGTCAAAATATGATAGACACCCTCCAAAGTCCAAGATCCAAGCAACACCAATTCCTAAATTTCCAGGCGAAATCATTCATATAGATATTTACATAACAGAAAACAAGACTATCTTAACAAGCATTGATAAATTTTCAAAATATGTCCAAGTCAAGGTTTTAAATTCAAGAGCCGCAGAAGATATAAAGATCCCTTTACGAGAAATTCTAATTGCATTCGGCATGCCCAAAACTGTAGTAATCGACAATGAACGAGCTCTAAATTCAACTTCAATTAAGTTTTTGCTCCAAGATCAACTCGGTATCGAAGTTTATACAACACCTCCTTACAACTCAACAAGCAACGGGCAGATAGAGAGATTTCATTCCACACTGTCAGAAATAATGACCTGTCTAAGAAAAGACAATAAAGAAATGAGTTTTGCAGATACACTTTTCAAAGCAGTCCAAGAGTATAACAGCTCCTACCATTCAGTCACTAAAAAGAAACCAATAGAGATATTTTTCGGCACAACAGTTCCAGACAACCTAGAAAAAACAGAAGCAAATAGAAAAATAGTATCCGACAAATTACTAAGTAAACAAAATTCTGATTTAAGTTACCATAATAAAGAAAGAAAGGAAACCAAAACTTACGAACAAGGTGAAATAATCTTTGTTAAAATAAACAAGCGCCTAGGTTCAAAACTTACACCCAAATATAAAAAGAAACAGTAGCAGAAAATAGGAATTTAACCATTAGAACAGCTTCAGGAAAGATTGTACACAAAAATAATATCCGAACTTAATTTACAGGATTTTTGCACCACTATGCTTAGGTATGACCACAATCCTCGACTACTCACATTCTCAGCTCATTCCGATAAAGACAGGAACTTTTGCAATACAGAACGGAGCTTTCAAAATTATTCATGTATTTGATATTTCAGAATATGAAAAAATCTTCGGATCTTTCGAAGAAACACTTAACAATATAAGCACCTCACACCAAATGTTCCCACTGCTAAAATACGAAATAAATAACGTCAGAAATGACTTGCGTAGACTCAAACCCTCCATAAGCGTGGCAAGAGCAATAAATGCATTGGGAACAGCATGGAAATGGCTGGCCGGTACACCGGACCACAGTGACCATGAGGTCCTAATAACTAAGATAAACGAACAATTAGAAAATAACAACAAACAAGTAGTTATAAACAGAGTTTTACAAGATAGGATCAATGAAATAACCCAAACTTCAAATAAGATATTGAAATTAGTAAAAGATAATTCAGATATTTAAGAGGAAAAAATCACACTTTTTATACCCTGAACCCATTGAAAATGGGAAATCAGGGTATAATGTTTTTGTGAAAATGTATGTAACAGGCAGAAGGAGGCGTGGCATACCCCATAAAGTATATATATTCTTGATCAGGATGACGAGCTGAGTTGATCTAGCCATGTCCGTCTGTCCGTCCGTCCGTCCGTCCGTACTAACGCAGAGATCTCCTAAACTACAAGTGCTAGAGACTTGAAATTTTACATATATACTCGTGTATACCATACGCAGTACGAGTTTATCATATTTTTTCGATAACTCAGCCCATTTCTTTTTTGTCGATAACAATCGAAAATCTGACTTTGTTTTTAAAGCCTTGTATGAATACTGTTAGACCTAGAGACTCCAGATTTACTGTGTAGATTTATGTGATGAATACAAAGAATTTGTTATTTACAGATTTTGGATGCCACGCCCCTTCGCCGCAAATTTGAAAAAAACGTATATCAAGTACTAGAGACTTTTGCTTTGGCATATACACACATTTGAATGTTATTATTATGTTCTGAAAATTTGATGAAGATAGTCCCACTACCATAAGATTTATTCAACAAACAAATTTTCGTAATATAGCCCACACGGCAGCCCAAGCGCAGTAACTGCGCAGTTAGCAGAGCAATTGCTTATGCGTTCGCATGGATGCATGCGTACGGGTGTGTGTATGTGTTTTTGTATATGTGCATGAAAGAAGTGTAGAATGATTGAAATCAGTACTTTGCAGGGTTCAGGGTATCTCCTAGTCGAGCAGTCGCGACTAGAGCCCTCTTACTTGTTAAATATAAATTACAAATTTTTAAAGACGATTTAACTAACCTATTTCATGCCATAGATTGGGCAAAAACAAATACAATAAATTCAATAATATTATCAGAATCCGAGGTTAAAATAATAGAGCAGATATTAGAAAAAGAAAAAATAATGTTTTTAAACGCAGAAGAATTATTAGAGTTCAGCCAAATAAAAATAGCAAGTAACGGAAAGAGCATACTCTACATAATCAATATACCATTAATTTCAAATGAAGTTTGCACAACAATGTTAATAAAACCAATAAAAAGAAAAAATTACATTAATGAAATAAAATTTGAAAATATTGTAAAATGCCAGAAATCCATTTATGCTATAAGAGACTCATGTGAGTCACATAACGAAAAAACTATTTGTAATAAGAATAAGCTAGTTGATCTAAGAGACAATACTTGTATTATACCACTACTGAAAAGCCAACCTCCAAACTGCCGAGCCATCAACAATCAACATGTGCCTAATCACGAACAGCTGTTTGTCGGGACAATACTGCTCAACGACTTCGATGGATCAATCAAGATCGACGAAGAAGAAGTAGAACTCCATGGTACCTTCCTGGTACAATTCGAAAATTCCACGACATATACGAATCAAAAATGATGTCTTTCGCAGAAGCCACCCCGCCGTTATTCCAAATGATGACGAAAACAAACAAGGTCGACGAAGTCCTCTCATTACAGATGCTCAGAGAAGTAAACATCAACAATACGAAAACATTAGAAACTCTGAAAAGCAGCAACAATATAGGAACAACAATCAATCTAACCCTGTCTGGCACTCTACTGATACTTATGGCAGTAGCCGGATACATGCTAAAACGGAAGATCTTAGCCACCACAGGCCAAGTCACAGCACCCGAAGCAGAAAAGGGAGAAAATGCCCAACAAGTTTTCTATATTGCGACCGAGGACGTCCGCACCTAAGGGGGGAAGAGTTAACGACAGACCCCACGAAAGGACGTTGCACCGGCCCAAATATACCACGGCCTCAGTGCATGCACTTTTGACACGTGCGCTGTGACAGCACAACTAAGTGGCAACGCAACCGTGGGAGCCTATCGTCAGCAGTAAAATCAACGCAATTGGCCAAAACACATTTGGGCCAACGATTGCACTTCCGCCACGTGCGCCGAGTCAGCGCATCGATCAGCACCTCCGTGGGACCCACCGCGTAAGAAGACACCTATCAGTAGCAACGGCAGTGACCACGGCGGCAGCGACGCCAACAGCAGCAGCAGTAGCTTAAGTATAAATAATACTTGTATAATTGTTTTTAAGTTAGTTCTAATCCAGCTCCAAAAGAGAATAAATGTTTTTTTAACTAAAAACTTCTTTTGAATTTTTAATTTATATATATATATATATATATATATATATATATATATATATATATATATATATATATATATATATATTTTGTTATTATTATTTCTTATATCGAAAGAATTTATTTCCTTAGTATTTTTCTTATATTAATTAAAAATGTGTTGTTTTATTTTTTTCTTTATTATTTTAAATAAAATTTTGTTTTGAATTTATATTCTTAATACTAGCGTTGTTGTTATGTTATTATTATTATTATTATTATTTTTTTTTTTTTGAAATGTTGTAAGGAAGTTATTTCAGCTGGGGCAGACTCAGTCTGCCCAGGGTCTTACAAGACATTTATTTCTCTTGAACCCGAGGTTAGAGAGGGGTGGGGATGGTTATTAGTAGAGGTTAAGGCCGCCCACGTGGCGACGGGAATTACTGGGCATGGCGTGGTTACCCTTACCAACGCCAGCCAGTCGGTTAGGTTTAGTTGGGTTGGTGGATTTAGAAATAAAATAACTTACAATGGTTACTCGCTTCACTGCGCTTTTTCTTCAGTTTCTTAAGTTCTTCTAAGACTTGTTTCACTTAATGTTCTAACTCTAGTTTTACTCGCGCGCGTGAAAAAGTCTCCGCGCCGCGCGCGTCTGCTCATCTCGAGCTCATCTTCTCAACTTCCCGCGCTTGCCAGAGTCGGCCGCGCATACTCCCTCTGGCGTCGGCAATGCAACTCACCACAGCCCTCTCTCGGCTCTCTTGCCAGAGCTTTTGTTAGGCTGGGCAGAGTTGCATTGCCGACCGTCGCTAGTGCGCGCGCTCGAGCCGCAATTCAAATTTAAATTCAACTTACGCACTAACAATTCAATCTTACCTTACTAACTTACATACTACCAACTATTCTACGACCACACTATACTCTATGCCTTATATACTACTAACTATACTACTTATATGCTACCAAATATCCGGGAACCGCGCATGAGGGCGCATGTGAGGTAGGTCGCCGCGAGCCACCTTACACCCCCCCTTACTTAGCAAGGAGACGACCTCGGCTCCTGAGGCCGCCACCGTCAAGTTAAAGGCGCTTTCGCCGCATCTTTACACTTCGCGACGTCCAGCGCCGTCCCGCGTTGTCCAGCGTCGTCCCACGCCCCACGCGGTCTCTGGGGTGGGATTGGTGACGGAGGGACAGTGCTCCCTGCCGTCGTCCCGCCCCCGTGACGGGGATCCGTCTCCTGTCTCCTCCTTCTGGGCTTCTCCTTCTTCCTGGTGGAAGGCATCGTGTTCCCGCGCTTAGAGCGAGGAAGGGGACCCACGAAGTTAGCGCACAAGACCGCCATTTGCTCCGCCACTCGTCGAGTCAGCATCTGCCCGGCCGGCTTTTGTTGTTCGCTTTAGAACTTCGGACATACCTCGCAGCACTGCACGTACTATGCTGCATCTCGAAAGATGCCTGGCCCATAGTACCGCTGCGCCAGTCTGGTGGCCGTCTTCCTTAATCCTTGATGTCCTGCTGTGAGAGCGTCGTGGCACTCTTGCAGGACCCTGCTCCTTTGACTGGTGGGGACACACAACTTCCACGGAATATAATCCTCATCATCCGTTCGGTGACCCAGGTGACGGTATAACTGTTCGTTCTCCTCGACGTAGTCTGCGAACTTTTCCGAATCCTCCTTAATCCTCATTCGCATCTTCGCTATCCAGCGGCAAGGGGATTCAACCTCAACCACCTGCTGACAGTTCTCTAACGGTTGCCGGGAAAGGGCGTCGGCCACCACGTTCAACTTCCCTCGACGATAGTGGACATCAAACTGGTACTGCTGCAACTCCAAGAGATTCGTCGGGGCCCGGAGGTTACTAATCGCCTCGACCTTTGCGGGATCCGTGCAAATCCCTTCACCACTTATCACATGATCTAGGTAGGCCAGCCTCTCTCTCAAGAAGCTGCACTTCTTCCGGTTCACCTTGAGGTTCCTTCAAGTTGTCCACATGTTGCTCCTTTGTGGCTCCGATCACCACGATGTCATCTAGATAGGCAAACGCATGGGGCTCCATATCGGGTCCGATGACCGTGTCCAGCGCTCTCTGGAATGTCGCCCCTGCCGAATGCAATCCAAATGGCATCGCCCGCCATTGGAACAAGCCTCTTCCTGGTACGGTGAATGCCGTGCACTCCCTGCTATCCGCCGCCGTTGGGATCTGTATCCGCTTTTTAGATCCAACGTGGATATGAATCGTGCATGTCGCAATTTCTCCAGAATGTGATTGATCCTGGGAACAGGGTAGGCATCTGGAATTGAGTGTGCATTGAGCTGCCGGTAGTCCACACACATGCGCCAATCCCCAGTGTTCTTCTTTACTAAGAGTATGGGCGCACTGTGCGGACTCCGCGATGGCTCAATGGCTCCGACACGAATCAATTCGTCTACCTGTTCGTCAATCACCTTCCGCATAGCCGGATTCTTGGGATAATACCTCTGTTTGAGGGGCTTGTCATGCCGCATCCTGATGCTATGTTCGGCGATATGAGACACCCCTTCAAGGTTCTCAAAGAGCGCCAGCTCCGCTTCCAGTAACTCCTTCAGCTCGTCCTCCAAGTCCTCCGGCCACCCTGCGTCGCTGGGGCTCTCCTCCTCTGCTCCTTGAGCCAGCGGACTACCACTACATTGGTCGACCGCCTTTGACTCTACCATCTTAACCTCGGGGTGACACCCCACGACCTCGTCCTTCCGACCCTCCGGCCGCCCTGCGTCGCCGGGGGAAGGCTCTACGTGTCCTTCGACCTTTGTCTCATATATTTCCTTTGTCGGCGGGCTACCTCTAGCTTCACCCGTCGACTCCAACTTTTCCATCTTCCCTTCTGGAGGACACTCCTTAAGTCCTCCTTCCGGGTCCTTTGGGCTCGCCACCGGAAGACACTCCTCGAGTTCCCCTTGTGGCGCACCTTTACTCGTTACTCGCTTTACCTTGTCAGACGACGTGCCACCACTCGACGTGCTCCGCACATCGGCCGGCAATCGTACGCCCGACTCTACCACACTCTCCTTCGGCGCGGACACCCAGCACGGCGCCTCGGGATTCAATCTCACTGTCCTCTCACGAGCCACTGGACGAGCGAGCAAACCTTGGCCTCCAGCCTGGCTGCTCTCTATCGACGCACCCTGCCCGAGTGGCAGCGGCGCTTCCATCGTTGGCTTCTCCTCCGTCCTCATCACGAGCTCCGCGCTGCCACAGCGCAACGTGGTGCCCATGACGCATAGGAAATCCATTCCTAGTATGATGTGGTCTAGCATGGTCGGCATGATGAGCACCGTCATCTGCGCTACCTTCCCAGCCAGACCCACATCCACTCATTGTCCTTGTCACGTTCAGCGCTGACCCGTCGGCCAACCTGATCCGCGACTGCACCTCCTGGAACTCTCCCTTGATAGCCTGCCGGCACACGCAGTCCTCGCTCATAAAACTGCGTGTGGCCCCGGTGTCAATCGTGGCGGTCATCCTCTGACCCCCGATCAGCACCGCCGCAACGATCTTCCCATCCTCTACAGCTAAGGGGTATTCCACTTTGCCCTTGCTGCTTACGCGGCGCCTCCCCGACCTTGCAAAGGGCGCCCCTGTTCGTTTCCCGCGTCGCCTCTATCGCAGCATTCGCGCGTACTCTTCCCTATCAGCCCGCAGCGCCTACAAAACAACACCTGCTCGTTGTGGCATTCCCTAGTGATATGCCCTGCCTGTGCGCACCTATAGCACACCCGTTGCGGATCCACCCTGGATCCGGCATCCTGAGCCGTCATTCGGTGCACCGCATCTGGTGCTGCCGCTGACGGCGCTGTCGCAGGGCCTACCGCTGGTCCTTCGGGCCGGGACTCCGGCGCTTGCGCGTGGAAATGGTTGCCGGGTCGACCCTCTGCCGGCTTCGGCCAGGCAGTCTTTGACCGGTTCGCCGCAGATTTCCTCTCCTGTTCCCTTCGCTGCCCTTGCACGTTCTCATACTCTGCTGCCATCTGAGTCAGTTGAGTGAGCGTCGTAAAGTCTTGGCGCCTCACGTACAACCTGTACTCAGGGGCGGCATTTTCGTACGCTCTGTACAGCTCTTGCGCCGTGCTATACCTCGCTTGGCGCATCAACAACTTAAGCTCGATTAGGTAGTCTTTGAAATCTTCTCCCACCCGCTGATGTCGAGCCCTTATCTGATCCTCTAGGAGCTCGAAGTACTGTGGTGGCAAAAAGAAATCCAGAAACTCCCTTCTAAACTCTGCCCAAGGCACGTACCTCAACCCGCTGGTCAGGAACCACTTGGCAGCTTTGTCGACGAGTACCTCGCTCACTGCCTGGGCATCCGATCTAACTCGATTCCGTATGTTATAGCTCGCTCTTCTAGTATCTCTATGAATCCTAACGGGTCCGTCCGTCCGTCGTACCTCATACCCCACTTCCTCACTTGTTCAGCCACGCCCCAAGGTGGGTGTCTCTCATGAGGCGGTGGAGGTATGGGAACTTGCTGGATGGTCTTCGATACCGCCTGTGGTACCTTGACCTCAACGTCACCCCCGACTTCCCTCTGTCCGTTACTCTTTTGGGTCATCTTTACCCCGCTCGCGACCGGCACGCTCAACTTTAGCGAAGCCGTCGGGATGGATTCAAACTCTTGGGTCCGCAGGTCCGCAGGTCCGGCTCTGACTTCCGAAAGACGCGGCCGCCCATGCCCGGCGTCGCGCTTCCCAGAGACGCTTCGGAACCTTTCGCGAAGCGTGCTTCCAGTTCACCCAAGCGCGCCTTGACCTCCGCCAAATGGCCGCCACTCTGGATGAACGCGGACAGCCTCTTTCTGAGGTCTTCCACTCGGCCTTCGTCCTCGAGACCGAACTCTCGGGCTATCGCGATTAGCTCGTCCTTGCATCGCTGATAGACCCAACTGACGCCCAGCCCCGGATTCGGACACTCACCTCCTTCCATCCTTACTTTAGTCAGATTCGGCTTCTCTGCAGACACTTGTTCGCCGCTCACTCGTTCTTGCTGGTCGTTGCTAGTTTTGTTTGGTGTATCCCTTTGGTCGTTTTATTTTATTTACTTTTTATTTATTTTATTTTTATTTATTTTATTTTATTTTATTTTATTTTATTTTATTTTATTTTATTTTATTTGGAATCACACTAATTAGCGCCCACTGTGCACTCGAGTTTTATGGCCCTTGGTCCGTTAAGCCGATATGCTCACTTTTGTTCACACTCGGTCTTGGGTGTATTCGTCCACCAGTTCGCACTTAACAAAATTCGCTTTACGTCTCACATTAGTTAGCGCCCACTGTGCGCTCAAGTTTTATGGCCCTTAGCCCGTTAAACTGCTATGCTCACTTTAGTTCGCGTTCGGTCCTGTGGTATGTCCGACCGCCAGTCCGCACTCTGCTAAATTTTCTTTATTTTATTCACATAAAAAAAAAATTAATAAAAAAAAATTGTCTGCGTTGTCTTATTTCCCGTTTCACTTTCTTCTTCTTCCAGTTTTTTTTTTTTTCTTCACTTTGCACTTCGCATGCCGTCCGTTTTCTTTACAGCGTATTCTTGCATGTACTCTTCACTTTGTCCATAGTCACTTTTTCACTTCCTCGTCATTTACAATGACTTCGTATACGTTGGGCTGAGAAGCATTTAAAGTTTGCTTTCGCAAATCTTCTTTTTCTTTTCCTGCGCAGGAATTTAACTGTTTACTTTGATTTCTGGTAGTGACTTTCAGAATTTTATTATTCGTTTGTATATTTTTTAAGTCCGTTATTGTAATTCTTGATAGCGCATCGGCTACGTAATTATATTTATCCTTTAAATATTCTGCAGTCAAATTATATTCCTCTAATTCAAGTCTCATTCTTGTCAGTTTGGAACTGGGGTTTGTCATTGAAAATAGGTAGGTAAGTGCTCTGTGATCTGTTTTGACAGTGAAGTGTCTACCATAAATGTATGGTCTGAAGTGTGTTATTGCCCAATGAATAGCTGCTAGTTCTTGTTCTGTTGTACTTTTGTTACTTTCGCCTCTTGTAAATGTTCTTGATGCGTATGCAACTGGGAGTTGGAGTCCGTTTTTGTTCTGAGTTAGAACTGCTCCACTTGCTTGTTTACTAGCATCTGTAATAATGCAAAATTCTTTGCTGAAATCTGGATATAGATGTTCGAAGGCGTTTTGGCATTCAGCTGTCCATTCGAATTTTACATCTTTTTTACATAATCTCGTTATGTGACGAGAATAGTCAGCAAAATATTTTATGAATCTTCTGTAGTAGTTACAGAATGCAACAAATCTTCTAGCGCTGTCCGCATCATGTGGGACTGGATAATTTAGAATGACGTCGTATTTTTTGTCGTCGGGCAAGATTCCTTGGTCTGTGCATTTATGTTCTAAGAAAGTGACTTCATGCATGAAAAATGAGCATTTTTCGGGATGTAATTTTAGATTGTGTTGCATACATTTGTCAAAAACATCATTTAAATTTTTGAGCATATGTTTTTCGGAACAACCAATGACTATTAAGTTATCCATATAAAGGAATGCTTGTGAAGGTTCAAGTCCAGAGAAGGCTATAGTCATCATTCTCTGGAATGAATTTGGCGCTATTTTTAAACCAAATGGTAATCGCGTGAAGCGATATGAACCATTGATTGTTGAAAAAGAAGTAATATCTCTAGATTTTTCTTCAAGTTCAATTTGATGAAAGCCTGACATTAAGTCCAGGCATGAAAAGTATTGTGCTCTACCTAGTTGATCTAAAATATCGTCAATTCTAGGGAGCGGAAACTTACCAGACAACAGTTTTTTATTAATCTGGCGATAGTTGTTCAGGCATGAACATACACATGTACAGGGATCGTGTACATGCCTTCTACGCACTCTACGGCTAGCAGATGGTGTGTTAGAAATAGATAAGGGCCACTTGTACCGATTCTATAAATAACCAGACGAACGCTGAGCCTTACAACCTCAGCGATAAGAATATGTAATAGAGGAGCGCTGAGCCTTACAAACTCAGCGATAGGATAAGAATAGATAATAGACCAACGCGGAGTCTTATAAACTCTGCGATAAGATAAGAATATGTAATAGACCAATGCTGAGCCTTACACACTCAGCAATAGACGCACTAGATTTAAGGGTTGAAAATATGCATGAGTCTGGGTATATAAACCGGGCTCAGCTAAATAAAGATCAATACTAAACTAAACACCAACGTAGTTTCTTGTCTTCTGGTCTTACAAACCATTGTCAAGTGTATTCCTTCAATAGTCAATTACTAATCGCCATTTTTTCTTTTCCGAATTCGGGAGTGTCTTTTTGGGTACTAGTAACAAAGGGCTATCGTAAGCAGATACAGATGGTTCGACTATTTTGTCATTAATTAATTTTTGGACTTGTTTTTGAATTTCGTCTTTTTGACTGTGAGGATTTCTATAATTTTTAATATATACTTCTTCATCATCCTTCAATCTCAATCTCTGTTTGTAAAAATTTTTTTGGGGTCATCGGTTCAAATTCTAGTCCGAATATATCGCTGTACTGTTTACACAATGTTCTTAATTGCTTATGGAATTGTGGCGGAAAGTTGTTTTAAGACGGATTTTTCTCTACTTTCTAAGTTTGTTTTAACTACATCGTAGTTAGAAAATGGTTTGTACTTTAAATTATTTATATTGATTAACTGATCTTTATTTTTTTTGTATTAAGCATTCTTATGAATTCAATTTGTGTTGTTGCTATGGTATTTGCTATGTAGATACCAGAGAACTGCAAGTGTGTCGATTTTTGCCACCCTACTCACACTCAATAAAATTTGAGTGCCGGTGCCACTCACCACTGGCTCAGCAAATCATAAACACACACTTATACAAAATTTTGTGAGTGCTCCGCATGCAGGCAAATCATGCTGTCGCTCAGAACGACGCACGGTTTTTTTTTTGCAAGGCACCCGAGTGTTTTTCGGCAACGGGTGCCGGTCGCACTTGCACTTAAAGCGAACGTAGAAAAAAAGCGAAGGTGTGAAAAGAGCAATGCGTAATAAAGGCAAGTAGACAAAACACATGTAAATCACCCAAGTGTTTTATGGCACCATGGTGTGCATGTCAAATTATTTCCTGTTTTGCTCTTGCACTAGCTCACTTCTTAGCTTTCGTGCTAGAGCGTGTTTGATTTTGGCATCGAAAAATGGCAGCTGAGGAAATTAAAAATAAAATAAATCGTGGTGTTTATACAATAGCCGCAAAACACAAAAGCAAAAGCGTAAGTTGGTCAATATTGTATGACATATATAAGGAAGATGAAAGCGTCCTCGAAAGCAGCACTGTTGTGCACGCTTTTCAGCCTCAAGTAGGTAAAAATAACTCTAGCGAAGGCCTGCACAAAAGAAACCGGCGACACTCTACACCTTGTATGTCTCGATTTTTGTGTATCTGTTTTCACCCAACCTTCTTTCGACGCTCAAGCGCCGACATATGCTATACACACATATGCAAAAAAAATACCTACTCACTTTTGCACCTTGTGTGCACAAACACTCAAGTATTTTTGTGAGGCGAGCAATTGTTGTTGTGTCAAAATCACCCGGTATTTACCCGGTGCACCTTGAGTGCCGGTGGCTTGTTGCAGCTCTCTGGTAGATACCATGCTGAATTTCTTGGTTTGAAATAAATACACTGTCTTCTACTGAGGTTATTTGGATCTTTCGGATAACTTGTGATCTTGCTGGCAGAAGTAGCGAATTATTGCCAGAACTGTATGTTATTGGAACATAAATTGGGTACTTTAGATTATTTGGTCTAATTATGAGCTAGTCCTCAGACGGCTTGCAATCTAATTGACAGTTGTATTTTTTTATGAAATCAATTCCTAGTATTCCATCACATGGAATAGCGAAACGTATATTTACGATGTGAAAATCGTGTGGAATTATATATTTTGATGTTTGTATTTCGATTGAAGTAAGTCCTTTAGATTTGGTTACTTCTTGACTTATTCCCTGTATATTAATTATATGATTATTTTGTATGTATTGAAATACATCTGAATTTTCTTTTAGTATAGATATATCTGCTCCAGTGTCTATTAAAAAGACTAATTTTTTTCCTGTGCTTACATTTATGAAGGTTGCATATATATTTTGACTGAGATTGATGGTGTGAATTTTACTTGTTTTTACTGTTGAGTTTCCCGAAGCGTTTTGGGCTACCCTAACGATGTTGTTGTTATTTTGGTTATAACCGCCGTTCTGATGGTTATTACCTCTATTGTTACCTCTGTTATTTCGATTATTGTTATTTCCTCTGTAGTTATTATTTTGAGAGCTATTGTTCTAGTAATTGTTGTTTTGGCCGTTATTGCGATTGTTATTATTATAATAACCGCGAACATTACCCTTACCGCGATAACTATTTTTATACCCTGAACCCATTGAAAATGGGAAATCAGGATATAATGGTTTTGTTAAAAGTATGTAACAGGCAGAAGGAGGCGTGGCAGACCCCATAAAGTGTATATATTCTTGAACAGGGCGACGAACTAAGTTGATTTAGCCCTGTCCGTCTGTCTGTCTGTCTGTCCGTCTGTCCGTATGTTTGAACGCGTCGATTTCAGAAGATATAAGAGCTAGAGACTTGAAATTTTTTTGTAGGTCCGTATATAGAGCGCGCATATCAAGTTTGTTTTTAAAAATCGATAACTGCTCCCGTTATTTTGTTATCGATTAAAAATCTTATCGAAAACTAGTAAAAAATTATATTTAATACACCTTTAGAGCTAGAGTTTCCAAATTTAAAATGTGTATTCATATGTATTTTTAAGAGTAGTATTTTCAAATACTGGAGACTTGAGCGGTGGCACACACACACATTTTAATGTTATAATCACGGTCTGAGTTTTATCAAGATTGTCCGTCTACAAAAAAAGATATTAAGCAATTAAGTTCGCAATGTAAGCCGACATGGCAGCCCATGCCTGATTATACGTGCGTGCGTATGTTTATATGTGTGTGTGCATGTGTTAGTAGAAGTGAAACGACAAATTATTGAAATATTAGTTCCTGGAAGGGTTCAGGGGATCTCGTAGTCGAGCAGTCTCGACTAGAGCTTTCTTACTTGTTATTATAATTATCACGGTCTCTCTGGGCATACAATACCGAATTGGGATTGCCTGTCATCTCAGTACTTAGTGACGGCTTCATTCATAGTTTTGAAATTTCCAGCCTCAAGGATAGTTTTTAATTTTCCATGCTCGCAATTTTTAACCATTGCGTCAATGGCTTCCTTGGTACTGAACTTATTAGCATGTTCTGCTGGTAGACCTTCATCAATATACGAAGCCTCCAAAAGCCTTCGCAAATTGTCAATTTCAGTCTTGAATTTTTCGGCAGCTTTCCCTTTGTGCATTCTTTTAGACAATTTTGCTTTTAATACATCGGATGTTTCACCAACTATAGTATCTTGCAATTTTTTAATTATTGCATCAATTGTCGTTTCATCTTGTACTTTGTATAGTGTTGAGCCAATAATTTTTGATTTTATGACTTCAACCGCAAATTCTTCGAATGTGCCTTTTGTCAAATTAACTATCTTCAAAGCTCTTACGAATCTTTGAAGATGTATTCTTTGTCCATTGAATTCTGGAATGGCATTTGAAATGTCTTTTATTTCAATTTCAATATATTTCACTCTTTGTTATAACTACAGATTTTTTTTTTTTTTTGTGAATAGTATCTTACAATAATTTAAGAGTTTAGGATTAGAACTAGGCCTTTTCTTCTTAGATATTTATTAACAAATATAACATATGCCATATATGATAACATAATTATTTGGGGAAAAAAAAAACAAAGAAATAGAAAACCTCAAGAATATTTATTACTAACTAAATTAAACACTAAACAAGTAAGATGGCTCTAGTCGAGACTACTCGACTAGGAGATACCCTGAACCCTGCAAAGTACTGATTCCAACAATTCTACACTTCTTTCATGCACATATACAAAAACACATATACACACCCGTACGCATGCATCCATACGAACGCATAAACAATTGCTCTGCTAACTGCGAAGTTACTGCGCTTGGGCTGCCGTGTGGGCTATATTATGAAAATTTGTTTGTTGAATAAATCTTTTTGTAGTGGGACTATCTTCATCAAATTTTTAGAACGTGATAATAACATTAAAATGTGTGTATATGCCAAAGCACAAGTCTCTAGTACTTGATATACGTTTTTTTCAAATTTAGGGCGAAGGGGGCGTGGCATCTAAAATCTGTAAATAACAAAATCTTTGTATTCATCACATAAATCTACACAGTAAATCTGAAGTCTCTAGCTCTAACAGTATTCAAACTAGGCTTTAAAAACAAAGTCAGATTTTCGATTGTTATCGATAAAAAAGAAATGGGATGAGTTATCGAAAAAATATGATAAACTCGTACTGCGTATGGTATACACGAGTATACATGTAAAATTTCAAGTCTCTAGCACTTGTAGTTTAGGAAATCTCTGCGTTCCTACGGACGGACAGACGAACAGACGGACAGACGGACAGGGCTAGATCAACTCAGCTCGTCAAGAATATATATACTTTATGGGGTCTGCCATGCCTCGTTCTGCCTGTTACATACATTTTCACAAAAACATTATACCCTGAATTCCCATTTTCAATGGGTTCAGGGTATAATAATAACTAAAACTACATGGCTATGCCAGGTCTTTTATATGTGAATAAGTTGATTCATGACACTTGGTTATAAAATTTTGCGATAGTCGCGATAATCTAATATCTACCAATTCAACATTGGCTCGAAAGTGTAGATCAAACGTGGAATGATGCCACGGAAGATTTAGGATAAGCTTCAAGACTTTATTTTGCGTGATTTGCAACTGGCTTATGTGACATTTGGCTATATCTGACCACACTGATGCACCGTAAAAAGTTACTGCTTGGAAAAGTGACCTAAAAAAAAATATTTTGTTTTCTATATTTAGTCTCGAGTTTCTGTTTATAAACGGATAAAGAGTACGGACTATATGTTTGAGTTTTTTGTTTGTTTTGTCCAGTGTACTACCCAAGTAGTTGACATTTGGCTCCCATTTTATATATAAATGTCTTTTATATTTGCCCTTTGGGCACTGATGTCCGTCATGATGTTTTCTTTGGATTCTTCTATGCTTGTATTAAAGATAATTTCTTCTTCCTGTCCTAATTCATTATCTTGATCCGATAATGTTATTAGTGCGGAAATTGTAAGATGGTTTAGATCTCTTTCTTTTATTTCAGTTTCAGATTCAGATTCAGATTCAGAATCTTCATCTTCCCCAGAATCTATCTCTATTGATTTTTGTTTTTTTTCTGTGTCTATTTCTAGAAGGGTGTTCAAAATTGATGGTATGAATATATCTAATTCATACTTTCTTTTGACATTTATTAACTGCAAACGTAACTCGATCAATAGTTTTGAAATTTTTGACCAGTTCGTTTTATTTATTGTTTCTCTATTATCATTCACTAATATTCTAGCGTCGTTGAATGAATCGACGAGAGTTTTTGCATGTTTGTTTAAAGTGTCTTGTTGTATCGCCCTATTTTGTCCTAAACATTTGTATGATTTACCAAATGTTTCTTTTATTTTACGGATATGGAGACTAAGTTGCTCCCATTCCATGCTTAATATTCATTGCATATATATATATATATATACATATATATATATATATATATATATATATATATATATATATATATATATATATATATATATATATATATATATATATATATATATATATATATGTATTCTTTTATATTTTTTTTATTAATTTTTATTTTTATTTTTATTTTTGAAAATACATATGTATATATATAGTGGCAGTACATTTAGTACATTCAGTCGAGTTTCAATGCTGTTTGTCTTTGTGCTTTGGATAGCTTCACAATAGTTTGTTGTCGGTAAATTGTCAAATATACGATCTGCAATTTCGGCCAAACTCTCCATGTCTTCAGCTTTACGTGCACAAAGAATTGTTCGGATGATGCTTGGAAGGCGTTGCATCCATAATGTTGCAATTCCCTCGCTCGATAACGAATTGTCAGCCAAGTTGCGCATTTCTCGTAGTAATTGGCTGGGTCTTTTGTGTGACAATTCGATATCTGTCAGGAGCTTGACTAGCTTTTTTTCTTGAGATTCGCCAAACCTTGCGATGAGTTCTCTTTTTAGCTTGTCGTATTTCCGAGATTCTGGTGGGTTTTTGGCAACATCAGAAATTTGGCGCAGGGTGTCTGCATCCAACGAAGTTATAACGGTGTAAAATTTGGCTTGATCCGATTTAATATTATGTATGTGTAAAAGTGCATCAATTTGTGTGAACCATAATTCTGGATCTGTGACCATGAATTGTGGAAAGCGAATAGTATGAATTGCGCTCACAGAATTTGAGTCGGTTGTCACTTCTTCTTGCTCGCTGTCGTTTGCAACTTGATCGTGCATGTTGTCGTTTTCTTTTTCTCTTTCTTTGGCAGCGGTGGCTTTGGCGGCAGCAGCAGCAGAGGTCGAAGCTTCTTCGTCACGAATTACAACCATTTTTATTTAAGTTTCAGTTCTTTCTAAGTCGGGGTCACCATATGTAGCTGTGCCACATTAACTAATAAGTATGAAACACAATATAGATTTAATCTTATTGTATATTTTATTGGCGCGTAAGAAAAGCGTGATTTCGGTTCTCAGTCTCTTAGAGAAGTGAGTTATTATTAACTATCGTATGTATCGGAGTTGGAACTGCGACTGCGGTTTGAACCACCACAAATTCACTGCTAGAGCGCCATCTAGCAAATCTAGACTAAACTAAAAATTGAGATTCTAACACAATTCAATTGTAATGTGATTCTTAGAATAGAAAAGGTTTGAATGTATGTGTGCACACGTACATGTAAAATCTTGTGGTTGCAGCCACATGCGTTTGTTAATTGGCCGAACGTTTTGCTTATTTATCAACTCTTATCGACTTAACGGAATTTAATAAAACTTTCAGTATATGATATACATATTCTATTGAATATTTGACACTTTTTAAAAAATGCCGAGTCATTCACAATTGGTAACTTTGCAATTGACCGTCAAAAGGGAGTTTAGTCAAATTTGGATCTAGTATTCAAAATATATTAAAAACCGAAATTGTATAAAACTCATCTAAATCTATGAGCAAAATTTGGGAACTCTACCTCAAAAGATGAAAAAGATATAATTTTATAACAGATTTTTGATGAGGTTTTTAATCGATAACAAAATAACGGGAGCAGCTATCGATTTTCGAAGACAAACTTGATATGCGCGCTATATGTACGGACCTACGAAAAAAAATTCAAGTCTCTAGCTCTTATATCTTCTGAGATCGACGCGTATATACGGACAGACAGACAGGGCTAAATCAACTCAGCTTGTCGCCCTGATCAATAATATATATACTTTATAGAGTCTGCCACGCCTCCTTCTGCCTGTTACATACTTTTAACAAAACCATTATACCCTGATTTCCCATTTTCAATGGGTTCAGGGTATAAAAAAAAAAATGCAACAAAAATGTATGTCCATAATGTCCATACCCACAATGGGGTTAATCGAAACAAAATCAGTGGACTCCACTGCGAATGTTATAAATAAAGTCGAATCATCTAGTACTGATCAAAGATTAACAAATATACTATTATTAATAATTGTCTTAATATTGTGTGCATATGTTGTGTATAAGCACTGACCATACAACACATAGATAGGCCAACTAGAACACATTTTTTCTACGCCGAAAAAGGCAGTCGAAATATTAGCGACCAGTCGTATTTGCTCGGCTCGGTCTCTTGGGGTTCGGGCATTGAAAATATAGTACGACAAAGTTAATGCGCTGCGAGCGCTCAAACGAAACGGACACATGCTTCAGCACGGCTATGTGCTATTTTTCCTTATTCTCTCTCTCTCCCTCTCTTTATGCTCTCTCTCTCTATGGTCTCTCAAATAGCAGCAGCGCAAAAAAATTTAAATTTGTCCGCGACGATCCCATGTCTTTCCTTCCGCGGAAAGAGTATACCGAATTCTTAAAACGGTTTGCCATGCTCATACAAAATATTAGCGTTTTCATGATTATTTCTAGGAAGGGTAGGAAAGCATTGATGCTCAAAAAGAATATGGTTTCGCGACGAGCATGCACACACACACTCACAGTGGGTTGCTGCATGTATGAGCATTTGTGTGCCTGTGTACGAAACTGTATTCTTGCTGTCGATGGAATATCGAACTTTTGAAAGCGTTTGTCATTCTCATGCAAAATGTTAGCGTTTTTATGATTATTTGTGGGAAGGGTATGAATGCGTTGATGCGCATAAAGAATATGATTTCGCGACGGGCATGCATGCACACACTTACAGACCATTGCTACATGTATGTATGTGCTTTTTGTTGCCTGTGTGCGAAACACTACTCTTGCTGCCTGAAGAAATTGTAAAGTCCGCTGTCGGTCTTGTGAAGTGCACACACACATTTGCATGTGTGTGTATGGGATGCGATGATCAGAACTGTCGAGTGCCCGCGATTCAGTAGTTTGTCAATTTTGTATGGTTTGAATTGTAGAGTGACAAAGTTAGTCGATCTCGTTGATTTTCATATCCTTTTCACAAATATGTACATATGTACCTATATGTATTCATAATATATCTACATATGTACGTTTTTGAATGTACATATCTACTGGTATCGAAAAAAAAAGAACTATTAATTATAATTACTTTATACACATTTTCAAACTGAAAAAGTTATAGAAATACATTAACTAATAGGTTTATTTAATGCGTCAAACTATTCTCTTTATTGCCAAAATTACTGATGCGGTCATAAGAGCTCATTTCATAGTCACTCTACAATTCAAACCATACAAAATTGACAAACTACTGAATCGCGGGCACTCGACAGTTCTGATCATCGCATCCCATACACACACATGCAAATGTGTGTGTGCACTTCACAAGACCGACAGCGGACTTTACAATTTCTTCAGGCAGCAAGAGTAGTGTTTCGCACACAGGCAACAAAAAGCACATACATGTAGCAATGGTCTGTAAGTGTGTGCATGCATGCCCGTCGCGAAATCATATTCTTTATGCGCATCAACGCATTCATACCCTTCCCACAAATAATCATAAAAACGCTAACATTTTGCATGAGAATGACAAACGCTTTCAAAAGTTCGATATTCCATCGACAGCAAGAATACAGTTTCGCACACAGGCACACAAATGCTCATACATGCAGCAAGCCACTGTGAGTGTGTGTGTGCATGCTCGTCGCGAAACCATATTCTTTATGAGCATCAACGCTTTCCTACCCTTCCTAGAAATAATTATGAAAACGCAAATATTTTGTATGAGCATGGCAAACCGTTTTAAGAATTCGGTATACTCTTTCCGCGGAAGGAAAGACATGGGATCGTCGCGGACAAATTTCAATTTTTGTGCGCTGCTGCTATTTGAGAGACCATAGAGAGAGAGAGAGAGCATAAAGAGAGGGAGAGAGAGAGAGTAAGGAAAAATAGCACATAGCCGTGCTGAAGCATGTGTCCAATTCGTTTAAGAGCTCGCAGCGCATTAACTTTGTCGTGCCATATTTTGACTACTCGAGCCTTAAGCGACCGAGCCGAGCAAATACGAATCAACACAAAAATACGAGCGGTCGGTAATCTCCAGATTTCTTTTGTGTACAAAATTTGCTCTAGTTGGCCTATCTATGTGTTGTATGGTCAGTGGTATAAGGCATAAATTTTACACAATAAATGTATAACGAAAAGAGGACTAAGCCAAGCAAATGATCTAGACAAGATTTGATATAATATTCCCACAAACAATTTTAACAAAAGTACAATTAAATAAAAAAAATAATGAAGAAATTAATTAAGAACAAGTAAGAAAGCTCTAGTCGAGACTGCTCGACTACGAGATCCCCTGAACCCTTCCAGGAACTAATATTTCAATAATTCGTCGCTTCATTTCTACTTACACATGTACACACACATACACACATACGCACGCACGTATAAACAGGCAAGGGCTGCCATGTGGGCTTACTTTGGGAACTTAATTGTAGTAGTACATTACTTAGTATTATTCCCTTTTGCGTGCTTGTACAGTGCGAAAGTGATGAAAAATCTAAGCTGTACCATTCCATATATTCATATTGTATATTAGTATGGGGTCTATTTGTCTTGAATTATAGACACTACCCTACCTTCGTAGTCTGGTTCCCTTTCAAGTAGAAGGAGTATGCATTTTTATACCCTGAACCCATTGAAAATGGGAAATCAGGGTATAATGGTTTTGTTAAAAGTATGTAACAGGCAGAAGGAGGCGTGGCAGACTCTATAAAGTATATATATTATTGATCAGGGCGACAAGCTGAGTTGATTTAGCCCTGTCTGTCTGTCCGTATATACGCGTCGATCTCAGAAGATATAAGATCTAGAGACTTGAATTTTTTTTCGTACGTCCGTACATATAGCGCGCATATCAAGTTTGTCTTCGAAAATCGATAGCTGCTCCCGTTATTTTATTATCGATTAAAAACCTCATCAAAAATCTGTTGTAAAATTATATCTTTTTCATCTTTTGAGGTAGAGTTCCCAAATTTTGCTTATAGATTTAGATGAGTTTTATACAATTTCGGTTTTTAATATATTTTGAATACTAGATCCAAATTTGACTAAACTCCCCTTTGACGGTCAATTGCAAAGTTACCAATTGTGAATGACTCGGCATTTTTTAAAAAGTGTCAAGCAAAACGTTCGGCCAATTAACAAACGCATGTGGCTGCAACCACAAGATTTTACATGTACGTGTGCACACATACATTCAAACCTTTTCTATTCTAAGAATCACATTACAATTGAATTGTGTTAGAATCTCAATTTTTAGTTTAGTCTAGATTTGCTAGATAGCGCTCTAGCAGTGAATTTGTGGTGGTTCAAACCGCAGTCGCAGTTCCAGCTCCGATACATACGATAGTTAATAATAACTCACTTCTCTAAGAGACTGAGAACCGAAATCACGCTTTTCTTACGCGCCAATAAAATATACAATAAGATTAAATCTATATTGTGTTTCATACTTATTAGTTAATGTGGCACAGCTACATATGGTGACCCCGACTTAGAAAGAACTGAAACTTAAATAAAAATGGTTGTAATTCGTGACGAAGAAGCTTCGACCTCTGCTGCTGCTGCCGCCAAAGCCACCGCTGCCAAAGAAAGAGAAAAAGAAAACGACAACATGCACGATCAAGTTGCAAACGACAGCGAGCAAGAAGAAGTGACAACCGACTCAAATTCTGTGAGCGCAATTCATACTATTCGCTTTCCACAATTCATGGTCACAGATCCAGAATTATGGTTCACACAAATTGATGCACTTTTACACATACATAATATTAAATCGGATCAAGCCAAATTTTACACCGTTATAACTTCGTTGGATGCAGACACCCTGCGCCAAATTTCTGATGTTGCCAAAAACCCACCAGAATCTCGGAAATACGACAAGCTAAAAAGAGAACTCATCGCAAGGTTTGGCGAATCTCAAGAAAAAAAGCTAGTCAAGCTCCTGACAGATATCGAATTGTCACACAAAAGACCCAGCCAATTACTACGAGAAATGCGCAACTTGGCTGACAATTCGTTATCGAGCGAGGGAATTGCAACATTATGGATGCAACGCCTTCCAAGCATCATCCGAACAATTCTTTGTGCACGTAAAGCTGAAGACATGGAGAGTTTGGCCGAAATTGCAGATCGTATATTTGACAATTTACCGACAACAAACTATTGTGAAGCTATCCAAAGCACAAAGACAAACAGCATTGAAACTCGACTGAGTGCCTTGGAGACGTCCATACAAATAATTGTTCAACAGTTGAGCCAAAACTCTGCAGCATCCACCAACAATAACTCCAGCCGCAACCAGAGTAACTTCAACCGATCCGCATCTTCAACGCCGCGGGCTTGCGGCGACTACAGAAGACTAAATGCTCGCACTCAACCAGATCGCTATCCGATCCCATTCATCGACGATATCAGCGACAGGCTACACGGTAAGACAATTTTCTCAAAAATTGATCTGAATAAAGCATACTACAATATTCCCATGAATCCATCAAACATTCAAAAAACTGCTGTCAATACACCCATTGGATTCTTTGAGTTCACGGTAATGCCCTTCGGCCTGAAAAACGCTACTCAAACGTTCCAAAGGCAAATGGATTCTATATTCCGAGATGATGACCATGTTTTTTGTTACATCGACGACATCCTTGTATTCTCATCTAGTCTCGAGGAGCATGAAATTCATCTTCAATCAGTATTCGAAAAACTCAAAAATTTCAATCTGTCGATAAACGCTTCCAAATGTGAATTTGGCAAAAAAGAACTCACATTTTTGGGCTACAATATTACTATTTGCGGCATGACACCACCTGAAGACAGTAAAAGCCATACAAAATTACCCAAAGCCCAAAAACATCATGGAGTTACGCCGATTTCTTGGCGCACTGAACTATTTCCGGAAATTCATTCCACTTGCCTCAGATTCACAAGCACTTCTGACAGGGCAATGCAAAGAATCAAAGAAAAACTATCGCACACCTGTTCTATGGACACCAGATCTAGAAAAAGCCTTTTCGACTTGCAAGTCAATCCTTGCTTCTAACACTCTTTTAAATTTCATTGCCCCAGGTTGTCCATTTGTATTATCTACAGATGCATCGGACATCGCTGCAGGTGCACATATTAAACAGATTGTAAACAATCAAGTTAATTCAATTGGATTTTTTTCTACCAAACTAAAAAATTCCCAACAAAACTACAGTGCGTATGATAAAGAGCTTCTAGCAATTTATTTGTCTATCAAACATTTCAAGCATATTCTGGAGGGTCGAGATTTTTTCATACAAACTGATCATAAGCCCTTGATTTACGCTTTTCAACAAAAGCTAGACAAAGCATCTCCAATGCAAATACGTCATCTTAGTTATATCGCACAATTTACAACCAATATTGTACACATTTCTGGTTCGAACAATATTGTGGCAGATGCTTTGTCACGCATCAATCAAATAAATATGCCTGAAACTGTATCTCTCCATTCAATCCAAGAACTCCAACAAAACGATGATGAATTACAACAGTTTCTACAAGGAAGCACATCATTAATATTACAGAAAATAAAATTCCAACCAGATTTGGAAGTTTACTGTGATACACAGACGTCCGAAATACGACCATACATACCAAAGTCACTTCGCAAAAAAAAATTTTTCTTCTGTTCATCTCCTTTCACATCCTGGAAAAAAAGCAATTAAACAAATTTCCAAAAAATATGTCTGACCATTTATTAACGAATGAGTCAACGAATGCAATATCTGCCAACGCTCGAAAATTCAACGGCACAATCAACTAACACCGGAGCACTTTCGGCAGGTGGACAAACGCTTCGAGCACGTTCACATTGATATCATCGTAGTTCCGGAATACAAAGGGTACAAATACTGCCTTACAATGATCGACAAGTTCACTCGTTGGCCGGAAATAGCTCCAATCCAAAACATGACTGCAGACACAGTGGCAACTGCATTTTTCAGATCATGGATTGCCCGGTTCGGGGCCCCAAAAACAATATCAACTGATCAAGGAGCACAATTAGAGTCATCTCTATTTCTATCACTCACAAACATGGTAGAAGCACAGCGAATACGCACATCACCATACCATCCCGCATCCAACGGAATGATAGAACGCTGGCACTGCTCACTTAAAGCAGCTCTGATGTGCAACCGACAAACTCCTTGGTTAGAAATCTTGCCAACTGTACTTTTGGGACTCCGAACTTGTTTTAAAGAAGATATAAATTCATCCGCTGCCGAAATGCTATACGGTACAGACTTACGCCTTCCTGGAGAATTTTTTACACATAATGATGAACCAGATAACCCAACACAATTTATAAGCAAATTCCGTGATTATATCCGCCAAGTTCGCCCTTCACCTGTAATACACCATACTAACAAATCAGTCTTTATACACAAAAATTTATATTCATGCAGCCATGTATTTCTACGCAGCGACCACGTCAAGCAACCGCTTGAACCTCCCTACACAGGACCACACGAAATCAACGAACGGATTAATGATCGGCTTTTCGCAATCAGTATCAATGGAACCACACACAACATCTCGATCGAGAGACTCAAACCAGCATTTTGTGTTATAGACCCTGACATTCCAGTTAAGCCTCTTCGAACATATCAGACAAATCGATGTGTTAAATCTCGGCAGTAAACTCAACACATCACTGAGGAGGGGAGTAGCTGTGGTGGTTCAAACCGCAGTCGCAGTTCCAGCTCCGATACATACGATAGTTAATCGATAGTTTAAGTCTTTGGAACTCACTTCTCTAAGAGACTGAGAACCGAAATCACGCTTTTCTTACGCGCCAATAAAATATACAATAAGATTAAATCTATATTGTGTTTCATACTTATTAGTTAATGTGGCACAGCTACAAATTTATTTCAGTTTTTTATCAGATTTATAAAAGTGAAGTGGCGTTGCATCGGGACGTTCGGCCAAGGAGTTTATGGTTTGACTCCAGAGAGCGCAGTTTATATTTATTTGTATTATTATCATTATTTATTTATTGTATTTTCACTAAATTGGAAAATATTTAATACTTAATCATTTATTAAAAATTTTATTGAAATTCGTCAAATGACACTGAAGTTATAAAATTGAACGCTTGGCCAATTTACAAACGCGTACTCATTTTTCTTTTTATTATACCCTGAACCCATTGAAAATGGAAAATCAGGGTATAATGGTTTTGTTAAAATGTATTTAACAGGCAGAAGAAGGCGTGGCAGACCCCATAAAGTATATATATTCTTGATCAGGGCGACGAGCTGAGTCGATTTAGCCCTGTCCGTCTGTCTGTCCGTCCGTCCGTCCGTCCGTCCGTATGTATGAACGCGTCGATCTCAAAAGATATAAGAGCTAGAGACTTGAAATTGTTTTTCGTAAGTCCGTATAGTGAGCGCGCATATCAGGTTTGTTTTCAAAAATCGATAACTACTCCCGTTATTTTGTTATCGATTAAAAACCTTATCGAAAGCCAGTAAAAAAATTATATTTCCTAAACCTTTAGAGCTAGAATCTCAAAATTTGAAATGTAGATTCATATGTATTTTTAAGAATTTCGGGTTTTGTCATATTTCACCCCCCACCCCTCAGAACACCCCCTTTCCTACAAGTTTTCAAAAACCGTATTTCAAATACTAGAGACTTGTGAGTTGGCACATACACACATTTTAATGTTATACTCACGGTCTGAAAGTTTTATGAAGATTGTCTGTCTATAAAAAAAAGTTATTAAACAATTAAGTTCCCAAATTAAGTCCACATGGCAGCCGATGCCTGTTTATACGTGCGTGCGTAGAAGTGGAACGCCGAATAATTGAAATATTAGTTCCTGGAGGAGGGTTCAGGGGATCTCGTAGTCGAGCAGTCTCGACTAGAGCTTTCTTACTTGTTTAAACATGTTTCATGTTCGTGACTTCCTGTCAAAGTCGCCAAAACAAAGACCACTGTTCTCTTGACCGGTTCATTCAATTCTGATTTTATTGTAACTCAAAAATATATTGTTAGCCTAAGTACATAATGTTTATATAAAGAGTTCTGTCGCTAGAATGTATGTACATATGTAAATATGTTTATATGTATATGCAGAAGGCATATACATTTGAATGCTTACGCTGCAGATCCCATATTTCTGCATTTATGCATGTATGTAATTATATAAACAAAGCAACAAAGTGTCGCTATGTTATGAGTATGATACTCTTACTTTACTCGGGCATATGTCCATTTGATATATAGTATACACTACAATACTGTAAGCATATGCTTATATGACATACAACATACTACACCATAAATACAAATAATTTTTATAAACAAGAACTGAGATTAAAAGACAAAGAACCAGTGTATATAAAAAATTATAGAATGCCTCATGCTCATAAAGACGAAGTAAACAGACAAGTCGATAAACTCATTCTTGATAAAATAGTAGAACCCTCAGTTTCCGAATATAACAGTCCAATATTACTGGTACTTAAGAAAAGTTTACCAGGTTCCGATACAAAAAGATGGCGATTAGTAATAGAATTATCGTCAAATTAATAAAAAGCTGTTATCCGATAAGTTCCCACTTCCAAGAATCGATGATATTCTTGACCAGCTAGGGAAAGCAAAGTATTTCTCATGCCTAGACTAAAAGTCTAGATTTCATCAAATAGAGTTAAAATAACAGTCTAGAAATTGAACGTCCTTTTCGACCAGCAATGGTTCATATCATTTTACACAATTACCTTACAGTTTAAAAATAGCGCCAAATTCTTTTCAAAGAATGATGACAATAGCTTTCTCTGGATTAATAGCTTTCTCTGGATCAAGCTTTCTTGTACATGATCAAAAACTTAACAAATGTTTTTGACTTGTGCAGGAAACACAACCTTAAACTACATCCAGAAAAATGCTCTTTCTTCATGCACGAAGTGACATTCCTAGGTCATAAGTGTACTGATAATGGTATTCTACCAGATGACAAAAAGTATGATGTCATTGAAAAATACCCGGTCCCCACGGACGCTGATAGCGCTAGAAGAAATATCCTGATTATACCCTGAACTCATTGAAAATGGGAAATCAGGGTATAATGGTTTTGTTAAAAGTATGTAACAGGCAGAAGGAGGCGTGGCAGACCCCATAAAGTATATATATTCTTGATCAGGGTGACGAGCTGATTTGATTTAGCCCTAACCGTCTGTCTGTCTGTCCGTCTGTCCGTTTGTCAACAACTGCCAGTTGCATATGCTTCTCGATCATTCACCAAAGGTGAAAGCAACTAATCAACAACAGAACAGAAATTAGCAGCAATCCACTGGGCAATCACACATTTCAGACCATATATTTATGGCAAACACTTTAAAGTAAAAAAAGACCACAGACCTTTAACTTATTTGTTCTCAATGACAAATCCAACTTCAAAACTATCAAGAATGAGATTAGAATTAGAAGAATACGTCTTTACTGTCGAGTATCTGAAAGGAAAAGATAATATCGTAGCTGATGCGCTTTCACGCATCACTATCAAAGATTTAAAAAACATAACAAAGGCAATTCTAAAAGTCTTTACTAGATATCAAAATAAAGAAAAAAATTCCTGCACAGGAAATGCTCAAGCCGATTTGCCCATGCAAACTCTTTACAACGCTTCTAAACCCAACGTATATGAAGTCATTTGTAATGACGAAATAGTGTGACGAAGTAGTGGCCTTGCACATAACGAACAATACATGTGTTCTGAAACATGGAAAAGAAATTATTGCAAGAATTGATGTTGACGATCTGTACACCAGTGGAACCCTTGACTTAGGTCAATTCTTCCAAAGGCTTGAAAAGCAGGCCGGTACTTGAAATATCTTTGAATTAATTTCAATAGAATCTTAAAAAAAAATGGGTGTTATAGTGGTGGCGTTCCAGTGCAAGTAGGAAAAAAAAAATACAAAATGTTAACTTTCAGATTTTTATTTCTTTACAGACAAGTATGGCCGAATTTCTCTCAAAGTGAACTTGATGTGCTCGAATTAGGATTGCAAAGTCTGGCAGCCGTGGCAAGAGCGGAGGTGGAGGCCGAGCCGGTAGGAGCGGTGGCGGTGCGACGGTGTCGTCTGCGGCGAGCTCCTGGCAGGTGCAGCAGAGTGTGATAGCTCTGGCCGCATGTCTTGCACCCCCTTTGCTGCGGCAGGATTACCCAGAATGCTGGTCGGCCAAGCAATTCGCGCAGTATTTGTTGATCAGTACTGCGCGAAGACGCTTTTCGTCCGAAAGGCCCAACAAACAACGGCACTTCCGCAGCGCATGGATTCATAACTGGAAGAAAAGAAAACACATGGATTAACTTGACTTGGTAGGATGACCAACTTATGGACGGGTCTACCGATGATACCCCGGGAGGGTAGGTGAGGTGGACGCGGCCAAGCCGCCATTCAATAATGGCGGTATTGTCATCTTTGACAATGGCCATGTCACCGGCCTTCAAGTCGCATTGGGGGAATTGCCATGTATTTCGCTCCTGCAATTCCTTAGGGTATTCTTCTTTCCAGCGAAAACAGAACAGCTGGGGACTGAGCCTTTAGTCGCGATTTAAAATTGACATCGCATTTTCGGGGATCTTAGACTCAGCGATCGAAAGAAAGGGCCCACCGACTAGGAAGTGACCCGGAGTCAGGGCTAGTAGGTCGGTGGAATCCTCGGACATGGGCGCAATCGGCCTGGAGTTGAGGCACGCTTCGATTTTGGCCAAGAGGGTCGAAAGTTCTTCGAAGGTATATTTTGCCGAGGAGGTGGACTTGAAGAAAAGGGCTTTGAAACTTTTCACCCCGGATTCCCACAAGCCGCCCATGTGAAGTGCACTCGGTCGATTGAAGTTCCAGGATAAGCGCTGCAGAGTGTGGTTTTCAAGCACCTCGGATCTTAGGGATTCTAGGAAGTCCCGGGATAAAATATTTTCAGCTCCGACAAAGATCTTCCCGTTGTCAGAGTAAAGCCTTTGCGGACATCCACGCCGAGCCACCAAGCGAGAGAAGGCCGCTAAGAATTCCTCGGTGGTCAGGTCGGACGTCGCCTCGAGGTGGATGGCCTTGGTCCTGAAGCACGCAAACACGCAGACGTACTTTCGTAATGAGGTAGGCGCGTGTAGTTCTTCACTTAAGGGTCCTGCAAAATCAACGTCTACGAACGTGAAGGGTCTGGAGAAAGTTGTCCGTTCGGCTGGCAGGTCGCCCATCATTTGCGTTTGAAGGCGCACGCAAGCTCTGGAGTAATTGTGTAATTTTTATTAGTTTCAGGAAAATCAAATTGGTACGAAAATGTTTTTTTGTTTATTACAATTTGATCGCTGGAATAATCGATAATTGAATTAGTTGCCTTTAGAAAATTGCGTCCTAATAATTGTCGTAATAGTGTGAAAATGGAAATATGTAAAAATGCTGCTCTACTGGGAAAAGTTCATTAGGTTGAACAGTAAATATTTCGTTCAAATTCACTACTCCATGCAATGCACGAACTGCTGTAGGTTTTATTGTTATAGGTAGGTTAAATAAATTATGGCTCATTATATTTATTGAACTACCTGTATCAATTAGGCAGCGACAGAGTTTGTTATTAAATTTTAAGGCAATATATTGGTGTGTGGGGAGGCTGATAAACGAAAATTTTCGGCATGATCTTCATCTGGTTGTTGGTATGGATGGCTAGAATTCTGTTGGTCAGTTTTGGAATAATTTTCGTCACTACTACCTTGATATTCCTAACTTAGATTATAGTATTGATCGATCGGCATTTCTATATGGTGGTAATCATCCATCTTTTGATGGCCACTTGTGCTTTCACGTTGACGTTTTTGAGGTTGGGTTGAATTTGGTATTGAATAACCTTGACTTGACTTTCTATGAAGAATCACTTTGTTGACTTTGTACAAGTTTTTGGTGAAATTCTTTAAACATTTGTGGATTTGGTGGTGGTAAAGAGGGTCGTCTCTAATTAAAAGTGTTTTGACGGACATGGTGTGGTATCGGATATTGGTTGCTGACAATTTCATTAGTTTTTTGCTGGGATGGAGTGTTATTGTGTGAAGTTATTTGAGTGTTATTTATTTCTCTATTAAAGGACTTATCAGGATTGATATTTGCATTTGGTTTTTTATTATTGTGTACAAGATTTGGGTTTACATTATCTTCGTATATGCCTTCTTGTTGGACAATACATTTTAGCTTAGAAATACTCGATATATCATGACGTGCTAAAATCATAAACATACGATCGGGTAATTTTATATTTATTACATTTTTCACTGTTTCGTTCATAGCTTGTGTGTATAATAGAAGTTGTTTACTTCGTCATTTTCTAATGATAATTTGTTTATAATTATACTGGCTTTGATCTCGAGCTCTTCTACAAACTTACGCAAGTTACCCTGGAAATTAGTGTTATAAAGACGGCGAAGCAGCTACTCGAAAGACATGTTCGGCTTGTACTCGTTGATTAAGGCTGTCCTTAGAGAATTCCAGTTGCTGACACCTTGAAGTCCTACTGCCCTTTGTGCTTGGATACCCAGCAACAGCTCCGTCGCTCCAAAGATTATGATTTGCTGCCTGGGATCATGTGTTGGATAGAGAGCAAGCAGATAGTCCAGTCGACGAATAAACGGCCCCAGAGTATTATCTTGACCCTCGAATATTGGAACTTGTTTTAATTGCATTAGCAATTGGTTGAGTTGGCCTTCAGTAAGCATAGCTGTGCTACTTCCAGTTGAAGGTAGTTGGTTATGGTTTTCACTCAGCGACATGATTTGTTTTTGAGTTTTTTGTTACGTGGTCAAATTTTCACTCACGATTTTAATATGGTTCTTATGCGGATTCGGTGGTTTCCACTCAATAAATTTGTGAACTATTTGTGGCAGTTGATTATAATTTTAACTGACGCACTTTTTCATTGTCTTTTCTTGATTCCGCACAATTGGGTGATGGTACTGGTATTTGACCAATCAAGTAAAATTCCTTTAAGAGTTTATGTTTACCGCGCGTATCCTACCGGCTGCGCCAATTACGTTTTTATTTTATTTGCTTTCTTTGTTTAACATGTTTCTTCTTACGATACAGACTTTTAACTGAACTCTAATTCTGAGCTGCCTATGCAATGCGTCTGCATTCGCAGCGACAAAGCTCACGCATCGGATGACATTGCCGTTAGAAAGCTCTGGGTGGCCTGATTATGCAGTTACCTTTCTTGTAAAAGCTTTCAGAGTCTTGAGACTTGAGATTAAGCTACTCTCTCTTTGCATATGACATACTCTAACTTGTTGGAGTATGATGAATATGTAACTATATATATATATAATGTGAAAAAAAATTTTTTTGTATATGTGAACATTAAAGTGCAAAACTGTTAGTCGCGCATACCCCGCTACCGTCGCGTAACAAGCCGCGGTAATAGTAACGGTGACGGCGCGAGCGCATCGGCGCCGAAAAGTACAGCGCACGCCGAAAAGTACGGCGCGCGCCAAAACGTGCAGAAGCACGCGTCGAAAACGCACACAAACACATGCACATGCATAGGCACGCGTCGGTTCGGCACGCGCCAGATAGAGCGAGGAGTGTAGCATGCGAAGCGAACAGTGACAGAAGTGACAAAGAACAGAGTGAGAAGTGCATGCAAGAGTACGCCGAAAGCGAAGTATGAAGTGAGGAACGAACGACTTAAACAAAGAAAGATGAAGAACAAAAGTGCGAGAAAGGAGAAGAAGAGAACGAAGACAATTTTTTTTTTTTTTTTTGAAGTGAACGAAATAAAGAAAATTTGGCAAAGTACGAACTGGTGGTCGAATATACCCCAGGACCGTGTGCGAATAAAAGTGAGCAGAGTGGCTTAACGGACCAAAGGTCATAAAACTTGAGTGCACAGTGGGCGCTAACTAGTGTGATACCTAAAATAAAATAAAATAAAAAAAAATAAAATAAAAAAAAATAAAATAAAATAAAATAAAATAAGATAAAATAAAATAAAATAAAATAAAATACATCAAAGAAAACTAGCAACGACCAGCAAGAACGAGTGAGCGGCGAACGAGTCTGCAGAGAAGCCGAGTCTGACCAAAGTGAGGATGGAAGGAGGTGAGTGTCAGAATCCGGGGTTGGGCGTCCGTTGGGTCTAGCAGCGATGCAAAGATGAGCTGATTCGGCCTCGAGGGCGAAGACCTCAGAAGAGGCTGCCCGCGTTCATCCAGAGTGGCGGTCAAGGCGCGCTTGGGCGAGTTGCAAGCGCGCTTCGCGAAAGGATCCGAATCGTCTCTAAGAAGCGCGACGCCGGGTATGGGCGGCCGCGCCTACCAGAAGTCAGAGCTCGACTTGCGGAAAGCCCAAGAGTATGAGCCCATCCCGACGGCTTCGCTCAAGTTGAGCGTGCCGGTCGTGGGCGGGATACAGGCGACCCGGAGGAGTGACGGACAGAGGGAGTTCGGGGTTGGCGGCGAAGAACATCCATCAAGTTCCCATAACCTCACCGCCTCATGAGAGACACCCGCCTTAGGGCGTGGCTGAACAAGTGAGGAAGTGGGGTATGAGGTACGACGGACGGACGGACCCGCTAGGATTTATAGAGATACTGGAAGAGCGAGCTATAACTTATGGAATCGAATTAGACCGGATGCCTAGGTCGGTGGGCGAGGTGCTCGTCAACAAAGCCGCCAAGTGGTTCCTGACCAGCGGGTTGGGGGATGTGCCCTGGGCAGAGTTTAGGAGGGAGTTCTTAGATGTCTTCTTGCCTCCACAATACTTCGAGCGCCTAGAGGATCAGATAAGGGCTCGACATCAGCGACTGGGAGAAGAATTCAAAGATTACCTGATAAAGCTTAGATTATTGATGCGGATCTGGATCTAAAGAGCGGATACTGGCAGATCCCAATGGCGGCGGATTGTAGAGAGTGCACGGCGTTCACCGTACCAGGGAGAGGCTTGTTCCAATGGCGGGTGATGCCATTCGGATTGCATTCGGCAGGGGTGACATTCCAGAGAGCGCTGGACACGGTCATCGGACCTGATAAGGAGCCCCATGCGTTTGCTTACCTAGATGACAGCGTGGTGATCGGAGCCACAAAGGAGCAACACGTGGGCAACTTGAAGGAGGTCTTCCGCCGGCTGAGAGCGGCTAACCTCAAAGTGAATCGGAAGAAGTGCAGCTTCTTCAGAGAGAGGCTAGCCTACCTAGGCCATGTTATAAGTGGCGAAGTAACTTACGGGCCCCGACGAACCTTAAGGAGTTACGGCAATGTTTAGGGATGGCATCGTGGTGAAGTGGGTGTGGGGCGAAGTACAAGAGGAGGCGCTGCAAAAGCTCAAGGAAAGCTTAAAATCCGTGCCGGTGCTGGCATGGCCCGACTTCTCGGCGAGATTTGTGATGCAGACCGACGCCAGTGATTATGGGCTATAGTAATAGCTTACGCTAGGCGAGCGGCTCAGGGCAGTTAGTTAAGGGAGCTCAAGATGAGCAGAAGTGCAGGGCACTTAGAACTTAGGTGATTAGCTTGAAAGTGAGCGCACGTACGCGGAAAGGTTTGAGTGAAGAAAAATAGATATTGAAGTGAAATAAACGATAAGTTGAAGCAAGATCTAAGTAACGTAAGTTTTTCTTTTTATTTAACCCCTTTGCTCCAAAAATAAAACCCAACCATTTAACTGGCCGGCGCTGGCGAGGGTGACCACGTCACGCCTAGTAACTCCCGTCGCCACGTGGGCGGCCATAACCACAATCCATAACCGTCAGATATCAATAAATAACTTGTAAGACCCTGGGTAGACTGAGTCTGCCCCAGCACAGCTTTACTACCTTACAACTTCTTGCTAAACTCATTTCAACACACTTAGATAGTGCCATCGACAATCTAAGTTCATTTGAAAACGACAATTAAAACATAAGTTTAAGCTTGCTTTTAAGTTTTTTATACTATTTACTTTTTGGTTACTTAAATTTAATTTAAAGTCATAACTGAATTCGACAATTAATTTTCCTATTTACTTAATACTGTTGAAAATGTAATTGAATTTAGCATCAACATAAGCAATCATGTAATCTGGCAACTCCATACAAAGAGTGTAATTAACATTTTACTCAGTTTATACTTTCACTCTCTATTCAACCTTTGAAACCGAACCACGTCTTTTCTCTAGCTGGCATTGCATCGCAATATTAACCCAGCATCTCTAACATTGGTTATGGGCCCAGAGTAATCGCTATTCGGTTAAATATATATAAAGTGTTTAAGAGTCGTTTTATTTGTTGCTTAGTGATCAACAGTTAATATCGTGCGCGATTTAACGCGGAATTGCAGGCAAAATGAACATGTCGTACCAAATTGAAAAGCTTAATGAAAGTAATTATGGCGTGTGGCATATGGCCATGGAAAGTGTGTTAGAAATGGCCGATTTATGGGAAATTGTCTGTGGAAAATATGAGGGCCAAGATGATGCAGCAGCCGCAAAATGGATCAAGGATGATAAGAAGGCAAGAGCATATATAACCTTAAACGTGAAGCCATCTCAGTTGATGCACATTAAAAAGTGCACAACAGCCGAAGAAATTTGGAAAAAACTCAAAGAGGTACACTTGCCAGTTGGACCGATTCAGAAAGTGCAAGCGTATCAGAAGTTGATCCGATTAACCATGCAGCAGGGAGATGACATCGTCGCCTATATCAATTAATTTGTTGAAATAATTGATAAACTAGCAGAGCTGGATATAACTCTAAAGGACGAGTTGAAGGTAATTATGGTATTGAGCAGTTTACCCAATACATGGGAGAGCTTCATCGTGGCTATAGTTACGCGCGACGAGCTGCCAAAATTTGATGCTGTAAAAATCAAATTAATAGAAGAGGGCACCCGAAAGTCAGAGAGAGCAGAAAGAGAGACTAATGCTGAAACGCAAGCTGTCTATACCCACGTACAAGACAGATCGAAAGAACGGAATAGGCAGTTTAACGGAAAGTGTTTTAAATGTGAAAAATTTGGGCACCGGGCAAGCGAATGTAAGTCAAAGAAAAGGAACGAAAAAATGTACGACAGAAAGAGAGAGAGCAAAGAACAAGCAAACAGTTTAATGCACTGCTTTTCTGGAGAGCAGAAAAAGAGCGTATGGTGCGTAGACAGCGGAGCAACATCTCATATGTGTTGCGACCGCAACATGTTTGAAAGCTACGTTGAAAAAGAAACGCCGATAATGTTGGCTGCAAATAAGTATGTTGCTGCAATGGGAAAGGTGAAAGCAACAAATCAACAACAGAACAGGAATTAGCAGCAATCCACTGGGCAATCACACATTTCAGACCATATATTTATGGCAAACACTTTAAAGTAAAAAAAGACCACAGACCTTTAACTTATTTGTTCTCAATGACAAATCCAACTTCAAAACTATCAAGAATGAGATTAGAATTAGAAGAATACGTCTTTACTGTCGAGTATCTGAAAGGAAAAGATAATATCGTAGCTGATGCGCTTTCACGCATCACTATCAAAGATTTAAAAAACATAACAAAGGCAATTCTAAAAGTCTTTACTAGATATCAAAATAAAGAAAAAAATTCCTGCACAGGAAATGCTCAAGCCGATTTGCCCATGCAAACTCTTTACAACGCTTCTAAACCCAACGTATATGAAGTCATTTGTAATGACGAAATAGTGTGACGAAGTAGTGGCCTTGCACATAACGAACAATACATGTGTTCTGAAACATGGAAAAGAAATTATTGCAAGAATTGATGTTGACGATCTGTACACCAGTGGAACCCTTGACTTAGGTCAATTCTTCCAAAGGCTTGAAAAGCAGGCCGGTACTTGAAATATCTTTGAATTAATTTCAATAGAATCTTAAAAAAAAATGGGTGTTATAGTGGTGGCGTTCCAGTGCAAGTAGGAAAAAAAAAATACAAAATGTTAACTTTCAGATTTTTATTTCTTTACAGACAAGTATGGCCGAATTTCTCTCAAAGTGAACTTGATGTGCTCGAATTAGGATTGCAAAGTCTGGCAGCCGTGGCAAGAGCGGAGGTGGAGGCCGAGCCGGTAGGAGCGGTGGCGGTGCGACGGTGTCGTCTGCGGCGAGCTCCTGGCAGGTGCAGCAGAGTGTGATAGCTCTGGCCGCATGTCTTGCACCCCCTTTGCTGCGGCAGGATTACCCAGAATGCTGGTCGGCCAAGCAATTCGCGCAGTATTTGTTGATCAGTACTGCGCGAAGACGCTTTTCGGCCGAAAGGCCCAACAAACAACGGCACTTCCGCAGCGCATGGATTCATAACTGGAAGAAAAGAAAACACATGGATTAACTTGACTTGGTAGGATGACCAACTTATGGACGGGTCTACCGATGATACCCCGGGAGGGGAAAAATTTCCGCCACTCGAACCTTTCCATCATCTCTCGGGTAGGTGAGGTGGACGCGGCCAAGCCGCCATTCAATAATGGCGGTATTGTCATCTTTGACAATGGCCATGTCACCGGCCTTCAAGTCGCATTGGGGGAATTGCCATGTATTTCGCTCCTGCAATTCCTTAGGGTATTCTTCTTTCCAGCGAAAACAGAACAGCTGGGGACTGAGCCTTTAGTCGCGATTTAAAATTGACATCGCATTTTCGGGGATCTTAGACTCAGCGATCGAAAGAAAGGGCCCACCGACTAGGAAGTGACCCGGAGTCAGGGCTAGTAGGTCGGTGGAATCCTCGGACATGGGCGCAATCGGCCTAGAGTTGAGGCACGCTTCGATTTTGGCCAAGAGGGTCGAAAGTTCTTCGAAGGTAAATTTTGCCGAGGAGGTGGACTTGAAGAAAAGGGCTTTGAAACTTTTCACCCCGGATTCCCACAAGCCGCCCATGTGAAGTGCACTCGGTCGATTGAAGTTCCAGGATAAGCGCTGCAGAGTGTGGTTTTCAAGCACCTCGGATCTTAGGGATTCTAGGAAGTCCCGGGATAAAATATTTTCAGCTCCGACAAAGATCTTCCCGTTGTCAGAGTAAAGCCTTTGCGGACATCCACGCCGAGCCACCAAGCGAGAGAAGGCCGCTAAGAATTCCTCGGTGGTCAGGTCGGACGTTGCCTCGAGGTGGATGGCCTTGGTCCTGAAGCACGCAAACACGCAGACGTACTTTCGTAATGAGGTAGGCGCGTGTAGTTCTTCACTTAAGGGTCCTGCAAAATCAACGTCTACGAACGTGAAGGGTCTGGAGAAAGTTGTCCGTTCGGCTGGCAGGTCGCCCATCATTTGCGTTTGAAGGCGCACGCAAGCTCTGGAGTAATTGTGTAATTTTTATTAGTTTCAGGAAAATCAAATTGGTACGAAAATGTTTTTTTGTTTATTACAATTTGATCGCTGGAATAATCGATAATTGAATTAGTTGCCTTTAGAAAATTGCGTCCTAATAATTGTCGTAATAGTGTGAAAATGGAAATATGTAAAAATGCTGCTCTACTGGGAAAAGTTCATTAGGTTGAACAGTAAATATTTCGTTCAAATTCACTACTCCATGCAATGCACGAACTGCTGTAGGTTTTATTGTTATAGGTAGGTTAAATAAATGATGGCTCATTATATTTATTGAACTACCTGTATCAATTAGGCAGCGACAGAGTTTGTTATTAAATTTTAAGGCAATATATTGGTGTGTGGGGAGGCTGATAAACGAAAATTTTCGGCATGATCTTCATCTGGTTGTTGGTATGGATGGCTAGAATTCTGTTGGTCAGTTTTGGAATAATTTTCGTCACTACTACCTTGATATTCCTAACTTAGATTATAGTATTGATCGATCGGCATTTCTATATGGTGGTAATCATCAGTTTCCATCTTTTGATGGCCACTTGTGCTTTCACGTTGACGTTTTTGAGTTTGGGTTGAATTTGGTATTGAATAACCTTGACTTGACTTTCTATGAGAATCACTTTGTTGACTTTGTACAAGTTTTTGGTGAAATTCTTTAAACATTTGTGGATTTGGTGGTGGTAAAGAGGGTCGTCTCTGACAATTTCATTAGTTTTTTGCTGGGATGGAGTGTTATTGTGTGAAGTTATTTGAGTGTTATTTATTTCTCTATTAAAGGACTTATCAGGATTGATATTTGCATTTGGTTTTTTATTATTGTGTACAAGATTTGGGTTTACATTATCTTCGTATATGCCTTCTTGTTGGACAATACATTTTAGCTTAGAAATACTCGATATATCATGACGTGCTAAAATCATAAACATACGATCGGGTAATTTTATATTTATTACATTTTTCACTGTTTCGTTCATAGCTTGTGTGTATAATAGAAGTTGTTTACTTCGTCATTTTCTAATGATAATTTGTTTATAATTATACTGGCTTTGATCTCGAGCTCTTCTACAAACTTACGCAAGTTACCCTGGAAATTAGTGTTATAAAGACGGCGAAGCAGCTACTCGAAAGACATGTTCGGCTTGTACTCGTTGATTAAGGCTGTCCTTAGAGAATTCCAGTTGCTGACACCTTGAAGTCCTACTGCCCTTTGTGCTTGGATACCCAGCAACAGCTCCGTCGCTCCAAAGATTATGATTTGCTGCCTGGGATCATGTGTTGGATAGAGAGCAAGCAGATAGTCCAGTCGACGAATAAACGGCCCCAGAGTATTATCTTGACCCTCGAATATTGGAACTTGTTTTAATTGCATTAGCAATTGGTTGAGTTGGCCTTCAGTAAGCATAGCTGTGCTACTTCCAGTTGAAGGTAGTTGGTTATGGTTTTCACTCAGCGACATGATTTGTTTTTGAGTTTTTTGTTACGTGGTCAAATTTTCACTCACGATTTTAATATGGTTCTTATGCGGATTCGGTGGTTTCCACTCAATAAATTTGTGAACTATTTGTGGCAGTTGATTATAATTTTAACTGACGCACTTTTTCATTGTCTTTTCTTGATTCCGCACAATTGGGTGATGGTACTGGTATTTGACCAATCAAGTAAAATTCCTTTAAGAGTTTATGTTTACCGCGCGTATCCTACCGGCTGCGCCAATTACGTTTTTATTTTATTTGCTTTCTTTGTTTAACATGTTTCTTCTTACGATACAGACTTTTAACTGAACTCTAATTCTGAGCTGCCTATGCAATGCGTCTGCATTCGCAGCGACAAAGCTCACGCATCGGATGACATTGCCGTTAGAAAGCTCTGGGTGGCCTGATTATGCAGTTACCTTTCTTGTAAAAGCTTTCAGAGTCTTGAGACTTGAGATTAAGCTACTCTCTCTTTGCATATGACATACTCTAACTTGTTGGAGTATGATGAATATGTAACTATATATATATATAATGTGAAAAAAAATTTTTTTGTATATGTGAACATTAAAGTGCAAAACTGTTAGTCGCGCATACCCCGCTACCGTCGCGTAACAAGCCGCGGTAATAGTAACGGTGACGGCGCGAGCGCATCGGCGCCGAAAAGTACAGCGCACGCCGAAAAGTACGGCGCGCGCCAAAACGTGCAGAAGCACGCGTCGAAAACGCACACAAACACATGCACATGCATAGGCACGCGTCGGTTCGGCACGCGCCAGATAGAGCGAGGAGTGTAGCATGCGAAGCGAACAGTGACAGAAGTGACAAAGAACAGAGTGAGAAGTGCATGCAAGAGTACGCCGAAAGCGAAGTATGAAGTGAGGAACGAACGACTTAAACAAAGAAAGATGAAGAACAAAAGTGCGAGAAAGGAGAAGAAGAGAACGAAGACAATTTTTTTTTTTTTTTTTGAAGTGAACGAAATAAAGAAAATTTGGCAAAGTACGAACTGGTGGTCGAATATACCCCAGGACCGTGTGCGAATAAAAGTGAGCAGAGTGGCTTAACGGACCAAAGGTCATAAAACTTGAGTGCACAGTGGGCGCTAACTAGTGTGATACCTAAAATAAAATAAAATAAAATAAAATAAAATAAAATAAAATAAAATAAAATAATATAAAATAAAATAAAATAATATAAAATAAAATAATATAAAATCAAATAAAATAAAATAAGATAAAATAAAATAAAATACATCAAAGAAAACTAGCAACGACCAGCAAGAACGAGTGAGCGGCGAACGAGTCTGCAGAGAAGCCGAGTCTGACCAAAGCGAGGATGGAAGGAGGTGAGTGTCAGAATCCGGGGTTGGGCGTCCGTTGGGTCTAGCAGCGATGCAAAGATGAGCTGATACGGCCTCGAGGGCGAAGACCTCAGAAGAGGCTGCCCGCGTTCATCCAGAGTGGCGGTCAAGGCGCGCTTGGGCGAGTTGCAAGCGCGCTTCGCGAAAGGATCCGAATCGTCTCTAAGAAGCGCGACGCCGGGTATGGGCGGCCGCGCCTACCAGAAGTCAGAGCTCGACTTGCGGAAAGCCCAAGAGTATGAGCCCATCCCGACGGCTTCGCTCAAGTTGAGCGTGCCGGTCGTGGGCGGGATACAGGCGACCCGGAGGAGTGACGGACAGAGGGAGTTCGGGGTTGGCGGCGAAGAACATCCATCAAGTTCCCATAACCTCACCGCCTCATGAGAGACACCCGCCTTAGGGCGTGGCTGAACAAGTGAGGAAGTGGGGTATGAGGTACGACGGACGGACGGACCCGCTAGGATTTATAGAGATACTGGAAGAGCGAGCTATAACTTATGGAATCGAATTAGACCGGATGCCTAGGTCGGTGGGCGAGGTGCTCGTCAACAAAGCCGCCAAGTGGTTCCTGACCAGCGGGTTGGGGGATGTGCCCTGGGCAGAGTTTAGGAGGGAGTTCTTAGATGTCTTCTTGCCTCCACAATACTTCGAGCGCCTAGAGGATCAGATAAGGGCTCGACATCAGCGAGTGGGAGAAGAATTCAAAGATTACCTGATAAAGCTTAGATTATTGATGCGGATCTGGATCTAAAGAGCGGATACTGGCAGATCCCAATGGCGGCGGATTGTAGAGAGTGCACGGCGTTCACCGTACCAGGGAGAGGCTTGTTCCAATGGCGGGTGATGCCATTCGGATTGCATTCGGCAGGGGTGACATTCCAGAGAGCGCTGGACACGGTCATCGGACCTGATAAGGAGCCCCATGCGTTTGCTTACCTAGATGACAGCGTGGTGATCGGAGCCACAAAGGAGCAACACGTGGGCAACTTGAAGGAGGTCTTCCGTCGGCTGAGAGCGGCTAACCTCAAAGTGAATCGGAAGAAGTGCAGCTTCTTCAGAGAGAGGCTAGCCTACCTAGGCCATGTTATACGGGCTCCGACGAACCTTAAGGAGTTACGGCAATGTTTAGGGATGGCATCGTGGTGAAGTGGGTGTGGGGCGAAGAGCAAGAGGAGGCGCTGCAAAAGCTCAAGGAAAGCTTAAAATCCGTGCCGGTGCTGGCATGGCCCGACTTCTCGGCGAGATTTGTGTTGCAGACCGACGCCAGTGATTATAGGCTGGGTGCGGTTCTCACACAAGAGGTCGAGGGCCAGGAAAGAGTAATAGCCTACGCTAGGCGAGCGGCTCAGGGCAGTTAGTTAAGGGAGCTCAAGATGAGCAGAAGTGCAGGGCACTTAGAACTCAGGTGAATAGCTTGAGAGTGAGCGCACGTACGCGGAAAGGTTTGAGTGAAGAAAAATAGATATTGAAGTGAAATAAACGATAAGTTGAAGCAAGACCTAAGTAACGTAAGTTTGTCTTTTTATTTAACCCCTTTGCTCCAAAAATAAAACCCAACCAACCCCAACCCAACCCGCTATTCGGTTAAATATATATAAAGTGTTTAAGAGTCGTTTTATTTGTTGCTTAGTGATCAACAGTTAATATCGTGCGCGATTTAACGCGGAATTGCAGGCAAAATGAACATGTCGTACCAAATTGAAAAGCTTAATGAAAGTAATTATGGCGTGTGGCATATGGCCATGGAAAGTGTGTTAGAAATGGCCGATTTATGGGAAATTGTCTGTGGAAAATATGAGGGCCAAGATGATGCAGCAGCCGCAAAATGGATCAAGGATGATAAGAAGGCAAGAGCATATATAACCTTAAACGTGAAGCCATCTCAGTTGATGCACATTAAAAAGTGCACAACAGCCGAAGAAATTTGGAAAAAACTCAAAGAGGTACACTTGCCAGTTGGACCGATTCAGAAAGTGCAAGCGTATCAGAAGTTGATCCGATTAACCATGCAGCAGGGAGATGACATCGTCGCCTATATCAATTAATTTGTTGAAATAATTGATAAACTAGCAGAGCTGGATATAACTCTAAAGGACGAGTTGAAGGTAATTATGGTATTGAGCAGTTTACCCAATACATGGGAGAGCTTCATCGTGGCTATAGTTACGCGCGACGAGCTGCCAAAATTTGATGCTGTAAAAATCAAATTAATAGAAGAGGGCACCCGAAAGTCAGAGAGAGCAGAAAGAGAGACTAATGCTGAAACGCAAGCTGTCTATACCCACGCACAAGACAGATCGAAAGAACGGAATAGGCAGTTTAACGGAAAGTGTTTTAAATGTGAAAAATTTGGGCACCGGGCAAGCGAATGTAAGTCAAAGAAAAGGAACGAAAAAATGTACGACAGAAAGAGAGAGAGCAAAGAACAAGCAAACAGTTTAATGCACTGCTTTTCTGGAGAGCAGAAAAAGAGCGTATGGTGCGTAGACAGCGGAGCAACATCTCATATGTGTTGCGACCGCAACATGTTTGAAAGCTACGTTGAAAAAGAAACGCCGATAATGTTGGCTGCAAATAAGTATGTTGCTGCAATGGGAAACGTGAAAATAAAAGGAGAGGACCGCATAATAAATTTAAAGAATGTTTTGCATGTACTCGAACTCCATATGAATTTCTTCTCAGTGAGTGCAGCAGCTAAATTTGAAAACTCCTTTAAATGGCAAAATCTCGATTATTAAAAATAATAAAGGCGAAGTTTTGATCAAAGCAAATGAAGAAAATAATCTATACGTGTTCACTCAAAGCCCACAATGCAGCACAGTTTTGCACGCAATGCAATGGCATAATAGATTTGGGCATTTAAATTTCAAAGATTTAAAACAGCTGATCGATAAGCAGCTACTGCATGGTATAAGTGTTGATAGCATGCAAGTGCGAATAAATTGTGATACTTGTAACCAGTCCAAATTGAGTGCATTGCCATTTAATCAAAAAATGAATCGCAGTACAGAGGATGTGCTTGAATTAGTGCACATTGATGTATGTGGACCGATGAATGTTAGGTCAATTGGTAGAAATCGTTATTTTGTGACATTCATTGACGCTTACTCTCGCATGATATTTGTCTATATAATGAACGCAAAAAACGAAGTTTTTGAAAAATTCAAGATATTTAAAAGATTTGTGGAATGCCAAACAGGCAAGAAAATAAGCGATAATGGCACGGAGTATGTCAATAGGCAGTTTACTGATTTTTTGTCGGAATGCGGCATACAAAGGCAGTTGACAATACCCTATACACCTCAGCAAAACGGCGTTGCAGAGCGTGCCAACCGGACCATAGTAGAAATGGCAAAAAGTCTACTTATCCATGCAAAGCTTGGTGAGTTTTTGTGGGCAGAGGCTGTTACAACGGCAGTGTATTTGCGTAACAGATGTCCCACAAAGGCGTTAAATGGAGGCACACCTTTCGAAATGTGGAAAAAACGGAAGCCTTCTGTAAAACATTTTCGAGTGTTTGGATCTCGCGTGTTTGCTCTGGACAAGGCTAAGAGAAGCAAATTCCAGGCAAAAGGAAAGGAGTACATCTTTGTTGCGTACTCATACATCGCAAAGGCATACCGTCTGTACGATCCGGAGAAGAGGATAGTTATTGAAAGGCGTGATGTTAAATTCGTAGAGGGTGAGTTTGACACAAAAACAATCGAAAATGTTGCAGACACGACTAATGATTTCATGACGATCATGATAAGCCTTGATGCACCAGAGATTCCAGGTCAAGAGCAGATGACACCGGATGAGAGTAGCAACTTAGAAGAAGGGCAAGAGAACGAGCGCTCTGAAAATCCAGAAGCTGGAAACAGCAACAATGGTGTTACAATGACACGACATCCACAGGAGAAAGAAGTGCAGCGCGGGCCGGGCAGACCTACGATAATCCGAAATGGTCAACCAGGACGACCAACGAAGCAGTACCAGACGAGGCTTAACAGTCTGCTTGATCAAGTAGACACGGAGGCACCTCAAATCGAAGAGGCGTTGCAGGGTCAATATGCGCAATATTGGAGAGAGTCTATGGAAACGGAGTACAGAGCACTACAAGAAAACGGCACATGGACATAATGCGACCTCCCTCCAGCGCAAAAGGTGATTGGTTCAAAATGGGTTTTTCGAATCAAACGTGATAAAGATGGAAATGTCGAGAAGTTCAAATCTCGCTTAGTCGCTCAAGGATGTGGGCAGCAATTTGGCGTGAATTATTGGGAAACTTTTTCACCAGTAATTAGATATGAGACAATCAGGATGCTGCTCGCGATAGCTGCAGAAAAACGTTTGTATATGCATCAAATAGATATAACAAATGCATATCTAAACAGCGAGCTTCACGAGAATGTGTACGTGAAGCAGCCTCCAAACTTTGTCGACAACAGTCAACCTAAAGCAGTTCTAAAACTTCACAAGGCACTTAACGGACTTAAGCAATCAGGGCGTGTTTGGAATAAAACACTTGATGAGGTCCTGTATTCTATTGGATTCAGCAAATGCGAAAACGAGGCCTGTTTGTATACCAAACCGGAAGAAGAAGTATTTAGTTATATTGCCGTCTACGTCGATGACTTGATCATCGCGTGTCCAAACAAAGAAGACATAGCAATGATTAAGAAGAAGCTTGCATCGAAGTTTAAAATGCACGATGGAGGCCCCATAAGCTATTTCCTAGGCATGGAAATTGAGAGGGACGGTGAACTAGATTCAATTTCGCTATGCCAGAAATCACACATCCAAAGATTGTTGGAATCATACGGCATGAGCAAATGTCGACAAGTCAGCACACCACTTGATCCAGGTTTTCAAGTTGAATGCAATGACGATAAATGCAAAAAGGTAAATAAACCCCAATATCAGTCACTCATTGGTTCCCTTATGTATTTAGCAGTGCTGAGCCGACCCGACATCTTGCACGCAGTAAGCAAACTGTCTCAGCGAAACAACGATCCACATGCAGAGCATGAAGCAGCTGCAAAACATATTTTGAGGTACCTGGCAGGTACGATGGATTTGGCAATCACATACAGCAAATGTGGTACATCAGCAACAGGATACGCCGATGCAGATTGGGCGAATGACAGAAGAGATAGACGCTCCTACAGTGGCTACGCGTTCTTCCTAGCTGGCAGTGTATTCTCCTGGACGTCAGCAAAGCAGAGTGTCGTTGCGTTAAGCAGCACAGAGGCAGAGTATATTGCGTTGACCATGGCTGCAATGGAAGCAGTTTACTTGCGAAGACTTTTGAGTGAGATTGGTTGGTCAACAGATGTGGAGCCAATGAAGATTTGCGGTGACAATATCATCTCGCACCATATTGCGCAAAATCCAGTGCATCACAAACGGACAAAGCACATAGACATTAAGTATTACTTTGTTCGTGAAAAAATAGAATCTAAAGAAATAGAGATTACATATGTAAATACAAACTGTAACGTAGCTGATATTCTTACCAAATGCTTACATAAGTCCAAGCATAACAATTTTGTTAAATTACTTGGTTTATCCTAGTTGAATATTTTTTAAATGAAAAACAGATTATATGTAGCTTAAGAAGAAGTGTTGAAAATGTAATTGAATTTAGCATTAACATAAGCAATCATGTAATCTGGCAACTCCATACAAAGAGTGTAATTAACATTTTACTCAGTTTATACTTTCACTCTCTATTAAACCTTTGAAACCGAACCACGTCTTTTCTCTAGCTGGCATTGCATCGCAATATTAACCCAGCATCTCTAACAAATACATTACTTAGATTTTATTTTTTTTGGCACTGAATCATTTTTATACCCTGAACCCATTGAAAATGGGAGATCAGGGTATAATGGTTTTGTTAAAATGTATGTAAGAGGCAGAAGGAGGCGTGGCAGATTATCGATTTTTAAAGCCAGATCCCATTAACAGGAATTGCTCCTCCCCCACATAGCCCGGCTATGCTATTAACAGCCTTCTGTTAGTAGCAATTAACAGCATTCTGTTAATAGCATGGCCTGCTTTTTGGACGAGAGTTATCTAGTTACTTATTCTCTGAACTTCTTACTAAGTATTACCACTAACCATACAACACATAGACCGGACAAGCCGAACAATGTTATGTGCACACTTAAATTTTGACTTTGTGCCCCCGACAACTTCGTTGACGCTCGTACCCCTTGCTTTTAGGTTCGGGGTACGAAAATATGCGAAATCATAATCATTCCGCTTCAAGCGCTCGGCCGAGATGGTCCTATTTTGAACAAAGCACCACTATGATCCATTTTTTTTTCGCTCTCTCTCTCTCTCTCTGCTCTCTGTTCTCTCAAATCATATGTATGTATGCACACACACATATATATTTGAGAGAGCAGATATATATATATATATATATATGTATGTAGGCCCAAGCAGCAGCTCACAAAAATTGAAATTTGTTCGCTGTGAGACCCCGGTGCTTCCCTTCTGAGTGAAGAGTATACCGAACTCTTCAAAGCGTTTGCCATGCTCATGCAAAATGTTTACGATTTTATTTATATTATTTGTAGGAAGGGTATGAATTCGTTGATGCGCATAAAGAATATGCTTTCGCGACGGGCATGCACACACCCACTTACAGTCCCTTCCTATATGTATGAGCATTTATGTGCCTGTGTGCGAAACTCTTGCTGCCTGTAGAAATTGTGAAGCCCAATATTTTCAGTTGGTCGATCTTGTGGACAGCACACACACACATTTATAATATGTGTGCAAAATCTTCAAATTTTGTGCTTCTTAGCGTGCAATGCTTGGGTTGGCTAAAATTTGATAATTTTGTCGTAAAAATGTCTCGTAAAGAGCTAACTCTAGAAGAACGTGGGCGGATATTGCAGTCAGAGATAGCTAAACTAATGTCTAGAGCCAAGTCAACCATCCAAACTGTAATTGGCCGTTTTAAATACGAGGGGCGTATAAAAAATAATAATAGATCTGGACGACCATGTGCACTTTCCGCGACAAGCGGAAAATAAAACACTTGGTGGACAATGACCCTTTTTCCAGCGCTGTCAAGATTGCATCAGAAATAAGCAACACTTCTCAGAAGGATGTACACCCGCAAACCGTTCGTAGGGCCATAAAATCATACAACTTTAAGTCTTACACTCCTCGCAAAAAGCCATACGTTAATTATTTGCTAAGGCATATGTAAACAAGCCAAGTGACTTTTAGCGGAAGGTGATCTTCTCAGACGAGTCAAAGTTCAATATTTTTGGCTCGGATGGGCGTATATGGAGAAGACCTGGAGAGGCCCTAAATCCAAAGAATACAAAAAAGACGATAAAGCACGGCGGTGGTGGACTTATGGTTTGGGGTTGCATAGCAGCATCTGGCGTTGACAACTTGGAGTTTATTGACGGAGTGATGGACCAATATGCCTACATTGACATCACCAAAAGAAATTTGAAAAGTAGTGATGACAAACTTGGTATTGGGTCAGATTATTACTTTCAACAAGATAACGACCCTAAGCATAAGGCTATGAATACCTGTCTCTATCTCGCCTACAACACGCCTCATTTATTGGAGACGCCACCACAGAGTCTCGACATAAACCCAATAGAAAATGTGTGGAATATGTTAGAAGTAAAAATCAGAAAACACCACATCAGTAGCAAAAACCTGCTGAGAGATTCATTGCATCAAGAGTGGTGCGGACTTGGCAATGATTTTATAGAAAAACTAGTGATGTCAATGCCAAATCGCCTCCAAGAGGTAATTAAAATAACGGGATATCCTACTAGGTATTAAGTTAATAATTTTAGTTAGTAGTATTTTATTTATAGTTAATTATTTCATATTAGTAGTAAGAGTACATTCTGTCAAATAAGTTCAAGGAAATTCTCATTTTAAGCTTTCGCTATGCGAATATTTCTAAATAATTTTTTTTTTCCCCAGATTGGCACAACTGTCAGCCACTATTCTGTGAATTTTTATTGCTATGCGTCATTAAGTTTAGTTACGGCGTTATTAGCAACAAGTCAACCTTTTGTGTGCGTTGCGATTTTTACTATAGATAAAAATATTGAACAAAGAGTTTGTGTGAAATTTTGTGTTTCAAACGAAATTTCTTGTGCCAAAACGTGGGTTTTCGAGTACGATATGCAAACAAGTCAACAATCATCGGAATGGCGCGCCAAAAATGAGCCGAAACCGAAAAAACCGCGCCAAAGCAAATCGAAAATCAAGGTGATGCTGACCGTTTTCTTCGATATTCGTGGTGTTGTTCATTCGGAGTTCTTACCAGAAGGCCAAACTGTCAATAAAAAACATTATCTTGGCGTTATGAGGCGTTTGAGAGAGAATGTTCGTCGCAAAAGACCAGATTTGTGGCGGAACAACAGTTGGATTTTGCACCACGATAATGCACCAGCGCACAAAGCGATAATTGTGAACGAGTTTTTGAACAAAAATTCAACAAATATCATTGAACAACCTCCGTACTCTCCAGATATGGCCCCGTGTGACTTATTCCTATTTCCAAAACTCAAATTACCACTTCGTGGAACCCGATTTGAGAGCATTGAAGACATCAAAACTAATTCGCAACGAGAACTGAAGGCCATCCCGGAATATAGCTTTCTTTCGTTGGAAGAAGTGTATTGCCTCAGAAGGATCCTATTTTGAAGGAAATTTAGATGATTAATAAGTTGTTTGTGTTTTATTACAAATTTCCGGGTACTTATTTGACAGAATGTAGTTTTTTAGTTATAATATTAGATTAAAATATAATGTTCTTATTATTTAAATGCTTTTGTGTAGCTAAAAGATTAATTTATCGACCCCCATCAAAACTTTTTTGTTTCAATAAAATTTGACGAAGTTACAGCCTGTTTCGTAAAAAAGTATCTGGAGTACGGTGACTTTAGTAACAGAGTGTATATTTACCCATAAATATATGTATGTATATATCCTATCCCGACTCTTTTCGACTTACTCCAACACAATACACAATATCCTTTGTGTCTGGTCGCAGGTAACCACCGCAGTCTTAATAGTCCGATTATGCAAATTTAATTGCTATTTCACTGCAATATTCTCCATATTCTGCGTGCATATACATACATACATACATATATACATATCCCAATGCTGGAATTTAAATATGCACATATGTATGTATGTGTACACAATATACATACAGTGTACCAATAATGTCTTCGTACAGCAGCAACTTTTTTCTTTGGGAACGAATAAAACATATATATAGCAAGAAACTAACCAAAGTTTAGATACAGTTTTATTATCTTATTTATTAACCCTAATTTACAAAAAGAATTAGATCTATATGTTGCTTAATTTAGGAGTTATAACTAAAATTTCATAAAAAGTCACGTTTTTGGTTCCAATAAAGTCTTCGTACAGTAAAACTAAATGATTAAAAAATAGTCATAAGAAATAACAGAAATTTAATTTTTGGTACACTTAATATTTTGTAGAGTAGCCTTTATTCTTTATAACCTCTTTTAGTTGGTTTGGCATTGATAAGACTAATTTCTCTGTGTAATCCCTATCAATTGTTTCCCACTCCTCTTTTAAAACTTCTATAAGCTTAGGTTTTGACGAAATATGATGCTTCCTGATATTTTTTTCCAACATATGCCAACAATTCTCTATTGGATTGAGATCAGGACTTTGGGGAGGTGTTTTTAATAGATGTGGCGTATTATATGCCAAGTACATTTTGGTATTATGAGCCATGTAATTAGGGTCATTGTCATGTTGGAAATAATAAGAACTAGATAATCCTAGCTTCGCAACACTTGGGACCAATTTTATTTTTTTAAATTTCAATGTATTTAAGGTGGTTTATCACCCCATCAATTATCTCAAAATTTCCGACCCCAGCAGCAGCCATACAGCCCCATACCATAACGCCACCATCGCCATGCTTTACTGTCTTGATTGTGTGTTTTGGTTGGAGTGCCTCTCTGGCTCATCTCCACACACGAAGTCGCCCATCCGATCCAAATATATTGTACTTCGATTCGTCAGAAAATAGTACATTACGCCAAAACTCGATTGATTTTTGCGATTAGCTCTGCTTACAAAAGGTTTTCGTCTTGGCGTGCGCGACTTATACCCATTAGCTACTATAGCCTTCCTTACTGTTTCTGGATGCATTACTTTATTTTTTGACTGTAGGATCTGTGTACATATCGAATTTGCGCTAAGAAAAGGATCCGACGTCACTATTCTCTTAATATTTAGCCGATCTCCGTTTGTTAGCTTGCTCGGCCTTCCCGATTTTCGCTTGTTCTCTACTCGACCTTCGTATTTGAACCGCCCAATTACGGATTGAATTGTAGAACGACTGCGAGACAATATATTTGCACTTTCCGAATATGATTTCTGCTGCTTAACGTGCATATTTGAAATAAGTTGGAGTTCTTCTATAGTTAAATATTTGCCCGGCACTTTTAATCAATATTTGTCCAATTAACTCCTAAATTAAGCAACATATAGATCTAATTCTTTTTGTAAATCAGGGTTATTAAATAAGATAATAAAACTGTTTCTAAACTTTGGTTAGTTTCGTGCTATATATATGTTTTATTCGTCCCCAAAGAAAAAAGATGCTGCTGTACGAAGACATTATTGGTACACTGTATATAGGAGACCCCTAGAGACGAATACTTTTGTAACTGTCTGTAAGTATACCACGCACAACACATCCACAATATATCATAAATAAATAAAAATTAAAATCAGGACCTCCTTGGTGTTTTATTCCATTTTATTATTCTCTTGAATCTTATACATACATATTTATATTTCTATTTTTATACCCTTAACCCATTGAAAATGGGATTTCAGGGTATAATGTTTTTGTGAAAATGTATGTAACAGGCAGAAGGAGGCGTGGCAGACCCTATAAAGTATATATATATTCTTGATCAGGATGACAACCATGTCCGTCTGTCCGTCCGTCCGTCCGTCTGTCCGTCCGTAGGAACGCAGAGATCTCCTAAACTACAAATGCTAGAGACTTAAAATTTTACATGTATACTCGTGTATACCATACGCAGTACGAATTTATCATATTTTTTCGATAACTCATCCCATTTCTTTTTTATCGATAACAATCGAAAATCTGACTTTGTTTTTAAAGCCTAGTTTGAATACTGTTACGGCAGCCCAAGCGCAGTAACTGCGCAGTTAGCAGAGCAATTGTTTATGCGTTCGTATGGATTCATGCGTACAGGTGTGTGTATGTGTTTTTGTATATGTGCATGAAAGAAGTGTAGAATGATTGGAATCAGTTCTTTGCAGGGTTCAGGGTATCTCTTAGTCGAGCAGTCTCGACTAGAGCCCTCTTACTTGTTTTGTACGTGTATATGTGCTAATTGTGTCTCCGCTTTGCTCTGCCTATACGGACATGTGTACTACCAATTTCACAGAATTATCGATATCGACGTTCACCAGTATTATTCTTTAGTATATTTCTTTAGAGATCATAGCTCGAAACTATCGTATCATCGAATTGATACTGATAGCTACAATCCAAATAGAATTTATTCTATAATATTTAAATAAAATTATTTTTTTTTTTTAAATAAAAAAAAAGGGAGAATTAAATAAATAATAGAAAAAAATAAATAAAATAGAAATTATTTAACCGTATATTTTAATTAAGATTTTAATTAACATTGCAATTATATCCAGCCATAGAAATTTCACTTTACTTTATTATACCCTGAACCCATTGAAAATGGGAAATCAGGGTATAATGTTTTTGTGAAAATGTATGTAACAGGCAAAAGGAGGCGTGGCAGACCCCATAAAGTATATATATTCTTGATCAGGATGACGAGCTGAGTTGATCTAGCCATGTCCGACTGTCCGTCCGTCCGTCCGTCCGTCCGTCCGTACTAACGCAGAGATCTCCTAAACTACAAGTGCTAGAGACTTGAAATTTTACATGTATACTCGTGTATACCATACGCAGTACGAGTTTATCATATTTTTTCGATAACTCATCCCATTTCTTTTTTATCGATAACAATCGAAAATCTGACTTTGTTTTTAAAGCCTAGTTTGAATACTGTTACGACAGCCCAAGCGCAGTAACTGCGCAGTTAGCAGAGCAATTGTTTATGCGTTCGTATGGATGCATGCGTACGGGTGTGTGTATGTGTTTTTGTATATGTGCATGAAAGAAGTGTAGAATTGTTGGAATCAGTACTTTGCAGGGTTCAGGGTATCTCCTAGTCGAGCAGTCTCGACTAGAGCCCTCTTACTTGTTTTTATTTTTTTATACCTCTCTTTTTCTACCTGTGCACTAACTTAAATTTCTGGTACAATTATTTCTATTTTTTCTCGCGATTTGCAGTTTTGTTTCTTTTTTCGGATTAGTTTATTATTCTTCCCGTTTGTTTTTTGTTTTTCTTGTTTTGCGATTTTTCTTATTTTTCTCCTCGGGCTACAAAATAAAACTGTTTATTTGGTCTAACAAGTTGCGGTTCGGTTATCAAATCTAGCCGAGTGCTGAGTGCAACTGAGTGTACCTGCTTCCCGTCTGATCAAGCACAGTGCTTCCGCATCTCCCATTCCGTCCGGAAACCACAGCCCACCAGCTCGTTCAAGCGCAGTCCGGTCGTAACCCGGTTCAGTCCGAGGTCTGCAAATCCAGTCAACATGTCTCTGTCCGATTTCATCGCGGCTGCGGATAGGCTTATTAAATTCGAAGCCCGCATTGACGGTCCCGGAGATTCTAACGCCACCCATGCGGCTCAGCTCCGGGCCTTCGAGATCCGCCGAGATCGGGTCAAGGCATTGTGGGATGACGCTGAAAAGCAGTATAAGGTCTGTGCCAGAGCATTGAGCTAAGGGGCGAGCAGTGGCGAAGTTGAAGCCATGGAGGCCAAATTCGACAACTGCTACACTGTCTGCGAGCGGTGTACAACCCACCTGGGTGTACAGTTCGATGCACTTTCCGCATCGAATACACCGCCCGCTCCTATGTCCGCTCCTTTCGCCTCATCTGGAGGCTGTCGCCTTCCACCCGTTGACACGGAAGTGTTCCACGGCGACTACTTGCGCTGGCCAACATTCCGAGATATTTTTACAGCATTCACTGATTAGAAAATCAGACATCCCAGCCTGGAAAGACGTAAGTCTCTTCCTTAGCGAGCATGCTCGTGCGCTCGAGGCTATGGAAGGTGATCGTTCTGTTCCAACAGTTCCAATCTCAGTTCCGAGATCCGCGAACACTGCCCCTCCCAAACGAGTCAACTCATTCAGAACGCAAGTGGCTACGAAGAGCACAATGTGAGATCTGTGTTTAAAAGAGAACTATCCAATCCGATGTTGCCCTCGATTTCTCCAACTATCTATCCATGAACGAGAGGTATACATCAAATCCAAGAAGCTTTGCCTAAACTGCTTCGCTCAGGGTCACCAGTTACGAGAGTGTACCAGGACATAACACCCTACTCCATAGGCACAATAGTCCTCAGAGCGCTGCTGCATCAGCAACAGCTATAGCTCCGATTCAGACTCAAGTTATGTCCAACATGTGGATCTCTTCTAAGTCTAGAGACTATTTTCGGTTGGGTACTGACAGGCCCACTGTCACGAGCGTCACAGTAAATGGTTTCCTCCTTCACAAGTCAAGTTTCCGTTTCGAATGAGCCGAAACTTGAGTTTCCGACAACCTTGTCATCTACCGAAACTCTTCCAACCCGAGTTCCCGACAGCACCACTACGAAAGTGAGGGTCGGTTTTAATGCGCTCTGTCCAGCATTGAATAATAAGAGTTTGAATGATATCGAGTATGTTAATGCCAGATTCCGTTAACAGGAATTACTCCTTCAATCAATTTTACGTTTTTCATATTAAATCATAATTGAACAGTAAATAAGATTATAATAACAAAATGAATAGTTTTTTATAACATAAAGTTACAAAATGTCTTTGGTTGTGCGCGATTGATAAGGTGGGTAAGTCTCTTTGCCATTTTTAAGACATGATGTTTCGTTTAGCATAAAACTCGAAAAACCAAACGAAAACAGTGTGAGAAGCGCAAAACTCAACACGCACAGCGAAATTAAGGTGGCATATCTGCTTGCAAAATGCAACGGTAATTTAACGACAAAAAGTTTCGAATTGCTATACGAATTATAAGAGGTTACGAAAATAAAATTTCAATTTATAAGTCGTTTAATATTCTATGAGTTGTGAAAAAGACTACGAATTAACGAGGGGATCAAAATGTATGGTATTTTTACAAATTAACGATTTTTCTACATTTCAAATTAACGAATAACGAACATTGAAAATAAATGCTATACGCATATGTTTTAAAATTAAATTTTTCCCGCTCCAGAGAACGCAGAATGTGGGTCCGGCGGTTCGCGTTGTCCTTCGAGGTCCTTTGAATGTCCTTTCGTAGACTGGTTCACCTGCACTTTAATTTCTCACGGTTATAACTTTCGCCAACTATTTCACTTGTCTATCAACTATCTCTCTTTTCACTTAACTGTCCGTATGGAGCGGCAGGCACTCTTTTATAGGGCAGCCACTGGTTCTGCTTCGCGATGTAACGGGGCCTGCTCGGCTCTGGAGCGGGGCCTGTCTACCGCTCATGTCCCAATCACGGCAATATCGCGTGACGCCAAAATCCCGCCAAAATACGTGGCAGCCTCTCATTGGCCGAAGTGCCGTTACGGCCATGCGAGTGAAAGCATCCAATACTTTCTCTCGGCCCCGAACGGCACCTCGGCTAGCGCCCCCGATGATCGTTGTGCGAGGGACGCGAGCCATTTGCTGAATTTGTAGGAGCGACAGATACGGCCTATAGTGCAGTCTCTGACCCCTTCCAGTCACGAGGGTCGCTCCTACAGTACTTGCGTCGCTATGTGAAGCAACATACATACATTGTGACCGGAATGTTCCCGGAAATTGTGTATATTACGCATATTTTCTAATCTATATTTATTGAATCTCCTTGAAATATACTCCTTTCTGAGGGATACAAAATATGCCATCGCCCCGCTCCAGTCCTCGGAGACTTCTCTATAGGCGCCGGCCGGCATGGCCAACAGCTCACATTTCGAATTTTGTTTTATGTCCTCTATCGACTCAAAATGCGTTCCACGGAGGATCAATTTAGGTTTTGAAATTAGGAAAAGTCCAAAGATGCCAAATCAGGCGAATAGCTTATCAATTAAATTTACCGTATTTTTGTTGTACCCTGAACCCATTGAAAATGGGAAATCAGGGTATAATGGTTTCGATAATAGTATGTAACAGGCAGAAGGAGGCGTGGAAGACCCCAAAAAGTATATATGTTCTTGATCAGGGCGACGAGCTGAGTCGATATAGCTCTGTCCGTCTGTCGGTATGTATGAACGTGTCGATCTCAGAAGATATAAGAGCTAGAGCTATCAAGTTTATTTTCAAAAATCGATAACTGCTCCCGTTAGTTTGTTATCCACTAAAAACCTTATCAAAAACCAGTTACACAATTATATTTCCTACATCTTTAGAGCTAGAGTATGCAAATCGAAATGTAGATTCATATGTATTTTAAGAAGTTTCGTTTTTTGTCATATTTTACCCCCCACCTCTCAAAACACCCCCTTCTCAACATGTTTGCGAAGTACAAGTTTATCGTACCCATTCTCTATCTCTACCTGTTCAAGAATGAACATGCCCTATAAATAAATACATAATATTCGATAACCTGCGTGCTATCTGACGACAAGTCATCCCTTAGTTGCAGCGATCAACGCAGCGGCTCATAAAAATGTAAAGTGAGTCTAGACAACGGCCCAACGATCTAAAAAAGGAACACTAAACTAAACATCTGTGCACTTGTGTGCATGGAAAATGTACCCTCCCAATGACAGAAAGTAGTTTGAGATTCTCATGTTAGGTATATAAGAACTAGGATTTTAAGCAATAAAGAGTTCGGTTCAGTGTCGATCTTGAGTTCGTCAAATGTGGAGTTTGTTTTAACTCTAACACTACCCATTTCTTTTTATCGATAATAATCGAAAATCTGACTTTGTTTTTGAGGCCTAGTTTGAATACTGTTAGACCTAGAGACTTCAGATTAATTGTGTAGATTTATTTGATAAATACAAATATTTTGTACTATATAGATTTTGGATACCACGCCCCCTTCGCCACAAATTCGTAAAAAAACGTATATCATGTACTAGAGACTTGTGCTTTGGCATATACACATTCGAATGTTATTATCACGTTCTGAAAGTTTGATGAAGATAGTCCCACTACAAAAAGATTTATTCATCATATAATTTTTCATAATATTGCCCACACGGCAGCCCAAGCGCATTCGCTGCGTAGTTAGCAGAGCGTGTGTTTTTGTATATGTGCATAAAAGAAGCATAAAATGATTGGAATATCAGTACTTTGGAGGGTTCAGGGTATCTCCTTGTCAAGCAGTCGGGACTAGAGCACTCTTACTTGTTTTTAAAAATATTTTTTAAATATTTTATAGAGAGCTTATTTCAACGACTTACCTTGACGCTGAGCAATGATTCGTTATTATAAAATGGAACGGTAAATTATTTTTCTGTGCTTTAGTCCTTGTTTTCGCTGTGTTGTTAAATAAAAATTTTGTGATAGTTATATTGTGTAAGATCAGTGCTGTGCCGCTATTAGGAGAGACGGTGCATGTCATGTCAGACCCTCGCGGTTCCAATCCCGCCGATGTTAAGTGTTTATTATTCTTTTTTTTTTACAAAGATGGTATTTGATTGTGGTGCAACTTCCAATCCCGCAGGAAATTCATTTAAAATCGAATAGTCTTATTACTTTAATATATTTTATACTTTAAAAATTTCTTTAAAATTTTTCGTTTTGTCTTATCAATGCCTATTAAGCCTGCCTACGCCAGTGGGCGTAGATTGAGGTGCAGGTGAACCCCGCAGAATATTTTATCTTTTTTTGTGAAAATGTATGTAACAGGCAGAAAGAGGCGTGGCAGACCCCATAAAGTATATATATTCTTGATCAGGATGACGAGGTGAGTTGATCTAGCTATGTCCGTCTGTTCGTCCGTCCGTACGTCCGTATGAACGCAAAGATCTCCTAAACTACAAGTGCTAGAGACTTGAAATTTTACATGTATACTTGTTGTTCGGCGCAGCAGCTAACAATTGCTCTTAAATAAGCTTCTCTTAAGTTAGTCTGTTATCTATGTCATTCTCATTCGCTGTTAGTGCACTCGTGCACATAAGAAAGCATAACACCCATACATATGTAAATTTCGGCTTCCTTTTACTTGCTTATACTTGTAACTTCGATTATTTCTAAATTCTCTAATTCTGTATGAAAATTGTCTGCAAGCACGCAACACCTATCTTATCGTTTTCGCATATAGTTAACTTTGTCTAAACAAATACCACGGACTCAGCATTAAAGTAATAAATAATAAACTAAATTAAATCGTATTGGCTTTTATTTTGTGCCTTCGTAAATGATTGGAGCCAGAGTTGCCGAAAAAGCTCGGCAGCTTTCAACATTTTGGTGGCCCAGACGTGATGTTCGTTTGGTGCGCTAAAAGTTAATAATCTATTTCGTCGTCACTCAACAGTGAAAATTGTAAACATTTGTGCAAAATAGTGCATTCAAATTAACAATCAATTTCGTCGTAACACAACAGTGTAAAACATTAGCATTTGTGCACAAATCATTTTGTTCAAAGTGTATGCAGCAGTGTACGCAATTGTGCGTGCATTATTTTGAGCTTTCTCATTATTTTTTAATCGTTTGCTTCGTTCGTCGCGGTTGGCGCCTTCTTTGCAGCATCTGCATAGAAAGCTCGCGTAACTGAAAAGGGCTGTGTCACTCGTATAAGACACACATATATACATAGATAAAAGCTCAGATAATCTTGCCTGCAGTCGCGCTTGCGTTGTGCATATCTTTAACATTCCTTCTTTCGTCGGCCGTTCGTCGTGTTTGGCGCCTTTTGTGCAGCGTCTGCATAGAAGGCCCACTAATCCGAAAATAGATGTGTAGATCACACACATACAAACATACACACCGTGAGCTTGCATATTAAATGTGCAACTAAGTTAGAAGGGCATTAGTGAGTCTATTAGCTTATGCATTAACTTTGTAATTGAAAGTGTTTTTTATAAAATGGACATAACTTAAGTGAATTTGTGACTTAAATAAAAATGAATAATTCAGATTCCAGTGCTGATCAAGTGCCTGCATCTCAGGCCACTTATTTAAGGCTTAAAACGAAAGCTCTTTTCGATAGACTTGAAAGGTTATATGCCGAATTGGACGTCGATAAGCTAAGTCATATGGATTCGTGTGAGCTGCGTGTGCTCTTGGACTCGCTCACCAAGTTAGAGTCAAGTTTTGATGTGGCTCACACTAGCTTAGAGGAATCAGATTTTGAGTCCATATCTAGTGATTTACCTGCGAAATTTGAATCAACGCTACTGAAGTTTAAGGCCTTGTTTCAACGTGAACTCGGAAGTCGGCGGAATCAACAGCTTTCTTCGACGCTTAATACAAGTTTTACAAATGCTCATCCAATGCTCGTTATAGCTAATCGATCGCGTTTGCCGCAGCTGGAGCTGCCAAAATTTAGTGGAATCTACACTGAGTGGGAAAACTTTTACTCTATGTTTAAAACTATCATATATACTGATCCTGATCTCAATCCTGTTGAGAAGTTCCAGCATCTTCGATCCTGCTTAAGTGGTTCTGCTTTGGATTCCATCAGCTCATTGGAAATCAACAAGACTAACTATATCGTCGCTTTGGATATTCTTCAACGTCGTTTTGATAATAAACGTTTAATCTTACAGGCACACATCAGAGCGATAATTGGGCTTGAGAAGGCTGATGCATCTGTGGGTAGGCTTAGGCAATTAACAGATAAAGTGACATCTCACATTCGTGCTATGGATTCTTTAGCATCGAGGGAAGAAGTTGCTGATATTATCATCGTGAAAACAGTGTTGCAGAAATTGGATAAGTCCACTCAGGTCAAATAGGAGGAAAGCTCATCTGCTAATGAGTTACCATCGTGGGCCAAATTGTCAACTTTCTTGCAAGGACGATGTCGAATGCTTGAAAATGTGGATCAAGTTTTGCAGGATGGTCAGGTTGGCAAGTCAGGGAAGATCTTGAGTACACATTTAAGAAAATCATTTGTTGCTTCCAAGATTCCTAGTTGTAGTGTCTTTTGCGAAGACACAAGTCACATGATATTTCAATGTAAGCGCTTTGAGCAATTGTCGCCAATTGCACAACATAAGGAGGCCAAAAGACTCGCACTTTGCCTCAATTGTCTGAGAAAAGGGCATCAGTTAAAGGATTGTAAATCTAGCTCCTGTCGTACTTGCCAATCGAAGCACCATACTCTATTGCATTACAATCAGTCTTCGATAGCCACATCCAACGCTGTGTTAAAACCTGATCAACTAGCAAATACAATACATCCCACTGCCATGGTTGCAATGTCACCTTCTCTGCCTCAAGCCCACATATCACCTAATTCGTCTGATGTTGTGCTTCTAGCCACTGCTATAATCTTTGTCAAGAACCGAGCTGGAACATTCGTTCCATGTCGTGTACTCTTGGACTCAGGATCTCAGCTTCACTTCGTCACCAGTCGCTTCGCAAATCAGCTTCAGCTTCGAAAAAGCAAATCGCTCACTGCAGTTTCTGGCATTGGAGATGCCAGCTTCTCATCTGAAGGATACTCAGTCGATCTCGTTTTGAAATCACGGATTTCAAATTATTCCACTACCATCACTGCAATCGTTGCCCAGATGATTACTGACAATCAGCCTGGGATGTCAATGTCTACTGGTAGTTGGAATATACCCTCAAACATACAGCTAGCTGATCGTTCATTCCATAAATCCGAACGGATTGATCTTCTCATTGGAGCTGGTCTCTTCTTCGAGCTGTTGTGCGTTGGGCAAATTCTGTTGGCACCTGGATTACCAATTTTGCAGAAAACTCAACTCGGCTGGATCATGTCAGGTGGCGGGCAATCGGCCCCCAAACTCTCATCGTTCATCGCAACCCAAAGAGCCTTGGATGACACCAATCACAGCACTCGGCTTGATGATTTGGTGCGTCAATTTTGGGATGTGGAGCACGTCTTCGAGCCTATCGTCAAAGTAACAACAGAGGAGCTTCATTGTCAACAACATTTCATCATAAACCATCGTCGATTGTCTTCAGAGGAATATTCAGTCAGCTTGCCAAAAAAAGCTAGGTGTCGAATCTTTGGGCGATTCCTATTTGCAGGCCAAGCGTCGACTTATAAATTTGGAGCGTAAATTCGCTCGAAATCAAACTTTCAAGGAGAAATATTCAGCATTTATAAAAGAATATATTGATCTCAAACATATGTCACTGGTGCCCAGCGCAGAGTTCAATAAATGTAAATATTTCTTACCTCATCATTGCGTATACAAAGAAGAGAGTTCGACAACAAAGCACCTCTGGGCTCTCATTAAACGATTTGCTTATGTCAGGACCAACTATTCAAGCTACATTGTTTCACACGCTCGTTCGTTTTCGCACATTTTCCATTGCACTTACAGGTGATATTGGTAAAATGTATAGGTGTGTGAAAGTCTCAGAGCCTGATTCTATGCTCCAGTGCATTTTATGGCGAGACTCATCAGACGATGATATTCAAGTTTTCAAATTGAATACCGTCATATACCCGCTTCCTTTTTGGCAATTCGTGCAATGCATCAACTAGCAATGGATGAGTCGTCGTCGTGCCCATTAGGATCTAAAACTGTCTTGCGAGATTTCTACGTTGACGATCTGATCTCAGGAGGCAATTCAGTTTATTTATTTATTTATATAGTTGAAGAAGTTCGCAACATAATGCGACAAACCACAAATCTTCTTGACCGAGGAAATTTCAAATTGAGAAAATGGTGCTCCAACTCAACTGATACACTTCGCGGAGTTCCAGAAAGTGAGCAGGAGAGTTTTCTCAAACTCGAAGACGGCAGCGATGTGACAAAAACACTCGGACTTATCTGGGAGCCTCGAAAGGACAGCTTTGTGTTCACTTTCGAGCCCAAAATTAGTGCTGGCAAACACACAAAACGCTCGGTTTTATCAACCATTGCGAGATGCTACGATCCGTTAGGTTTGATTGGACCAACTTTAACTAGGGCCAAAATCATCTTGCAACGCATGTGGAGAGACAAGTTGCAATGGGATGAGAGCTTACCGCAATCATTGGAAACGACTTGGAGCGAATATTGTAAGGAGTTTCATCAAGTGAACAATGCAATATTTCCTCGCTATGTACTCCAATTTAAAGCAAGAATCGAACTGCATGCTTTCTGCGATGCTAGCCTTCAGGCCTATGGCTCTTGTGTGTATATTCGTTCATCGAAGAACAATGCTGTTCAAGTTCAGTTACTCTGTTCCAAGGCTAGAGTCGCCCCACTAAAGACCCTCACAATGCCTAAACTTGAGCTATGCGCTGCTTTTTTGCTTACGAAATTGGTAAGCGAAATAAACAAAATGAACTTGTTCGAATGTGAGATGCATTGTTGGTCCGATTCATCGGTGGTCTTGTCTTGGCTAAAAGAAGAACCGTCCAAATTCAATGTGTTTGTCGCTAACAAGATTTGTGCCATACAGCAGTTCACGATCGGCATGGAGTGGCATTACGTACCAACTGAGATGAATCCGGCGGATATGTTATCCAAAGGAGCAGCACCGTTGGAGCTTTTGCACTCAAAGTTATGTATGCATGGACCTTCTTTCTTACAAAAAGAAAAATTTGATTGGCCTAGGCACTGCTTGTCCGAAGCATGCCTTCCTGAAATGCGCCAAAGAGTTTTATTCTCAGCACAGCACATAGATATCTCTGTGGCATTCAAGCACATAAATTCATTCGGAATAATAAAGCGCATTTTTGGATACATTCACAAATTTATCAGGAAAACAAAGTCAGCTGAATTGTCATCACACGATCTTCGTCAAGGATCGTTCCTACTATGCCGTCTGCCCTACAGAATGGAAAGCATATACATTCGTCAAGCTGCATTCTTTCGCTCTCTCCGTTCATGGATGACTTTGGTCTAATTAGAGTTGGTGGTCGTTTGCGACACTCTACTCTAGACTTCGATGCGCGTCACCAAATTATTTTGCCCAAAGAGCATCCCCTAACCTTCGCGATAATCTCGCATCTTCATCAGAAGCATCACCACGCAGGACCGCAGGCGTTGCTAGGAATAATTCAACTGCAGTTTTGGCCCATAGGCGGCATGAAAACTGTTGCCCGAGCACTGCGGAAATGTATAATTTGCTACAGATCCCGGCCTCGTTTAGTCAAGCATATAATGGCGGACTTGCCTAAGGATCGTGCACAGTGCTCACCGGCATTTACAGTCACTGGCGTGGACTATTGTGGTCCTTTTTACTACAAGCCTGATGGACGAAACAAAGCTTCCGTAAAATGCTACATCTGCGTGTTCGTTTGCTTCGAAACCAAGGCTGTATGGCTGGAACTCGCAAAGGATCTGTCGACAGCTGCCTTTTTGGGCGCCCTCAAGCGTTTCATTGGTACGCGCGGCATTCCAAAATGTATTTGGTCTGACAATGCTACTAACTTTGTGGGTGCACGGAATGAGTTGGCGGATCTGCGGCGTTTATTGTTGAGCCAGGAACATCGCATTGAAGTCCACAACTACTGCATCAACAACAGCTTCGATTGGAAGTTCATACCTCCTCGTTCGCCACATTTCGGCGGCCTATGGGAAGCAGCAGTGAAGACAGCTAAAAAACACATATCTCTCTATGGGATCGGCACGTCTTGGCTTCGACGAACTGCGCAGTTTGGTATGCCAAATTCAGACTATAATCAATTCTCGTCCTCTTGTTCCAATTTCAGAAAATCCCGATGATCTTGGAGTTCTCACTCCAGGACATTTCCTGATTGGTCGACCACTCATCGGTTTCCCCGAGCCAGACATAACTGGACTTGACCACAATCGTCTCGATCGCTGGCAACGCATGACGTACATACAGCAGTTGTTTTGGAAGCGCTGGAGTGATGAATACCTCACCATTCTCCAACAGCGTGGAAAATGGCGCACCCCGCAGCCTCCTATAAAAGTCAACGATGTCGTATGCGTGAAAGACGAAAACTTGCCACCTTTGAAATGGCCATTAGCCCGGGTCGTTGACATCATTGCTGGAGCTGATGGTGTCGTGAGAGTTGCTGTTCTGCGTACGCCCACTGGAACTACACGTCGAGCTGTCAATAAGCTGTGCGTCCTTCCGGTTGATGATCCTGATAAAAGACTTGGTCTTTCAACGGGGGGGAGGATGTTCGGCGCAGCAGCTAACAATTGCTCTTAAATAAGCTTCTCTTAAGTTAGTCTGTTATCTATGTCATTCTCATTCGCTGTTAGTGCACTCATGCACATAAGAAAACATAGCACACATACATATGTAACTTTCGGCTTTCTTTTACTTGCTTATACTTGTAACTTCGATTCTTTAAATTCTCTGATTCTGTATGAAAATTGTCTGCAAGCGCGCAACACCTATCTTATCACACCTATCTATCTTTCGCATATAGTTAACTTTGTCTAAACAAATAACACGGACTCAGCATTAAAGTAATAAATAATAAGCTAAATTAAATCGTATTGGCTTTTATTTTGTGCCTTCGAAAATGATTGGAGCCAGAGTTGCCGAAAAAGCTCGGCAGCTTCCAACACTCGTGTATACCATACGCAGTACGAGCTTATCATATTTTTTCGATAACTCATTTCATTTCTTTTTGATCGATATTAATCGAAAATCTGACTTTGTTTTAAGCCTAATTTAAATACTGTTAGACCTAGACCCCACTCCACTGTTTATCAATATTCGATTCCTGAAACGAATGTTATCAATGTTCCAATATTTCCCCTTCAGCCATTCGAACATTGAAATCATCTAATTCTCCTGGTGCTGATAATATTCCTAGATGTGTTTTAAAAGGATGTAGTGATTCTTTACAATTACCGTTACTAAAGCTCTTTAATTTGTGTTTAGAGACTTCCGGTTTGCCCTCTATATGGAAGGAATCTTTCATCATTCCTCTACATAAAAAAGGTGGGAGGTCTGATATTTAAAATTATAGAGGGATAGCAAAACTATCTGCTATTCCAAAATTATTTGAACAAATAATAACATCGACCTTAAAACACTTTTGTTAATCGATTGTTTCGCCATCCCAACCGCAACCAACCTACTAGAATTTTGCTCTCTAATTAATGATAGCTTCTTAAATAAAATGCAAACTGATGTTATTTATACCGATTTCAGTAAAGCATTTGATTCAGTACATCATGATATATTAATTCAAAAGCTTGATCGCTTAGGATTTCGCCCTAATCTTGTGTCATGGATTTCATCATATTTGAAAGGCAGGACACAAAGAGTTGTATTGAGGACTGCTGTTTCAAAACTTGTTTTTGTTTCCTCGGGAGTGCCTCAGGGCAGTCATTTGGGACCATTACTTTTTTCCCTTTTTATATTCATTCACGAAGTGATATGAATATATTGGTTTTGTGCAATGTCCGTCTTGCTGTCCGTCCGTCTGTCTGTCTGTCCGTCTGTCCGTATGAATGCAATATTTTTCGCGGCTATTGAAGCTAGAGACTTGAAACTTGGAACATATACTCGTATATGTCTCCGATTTATAAAGTGTAAAAATTTTCCATATACGCCCACTAGGGGCGTGGCAAATCGGAAAATGCATTTTCCTGTATGCCAGAAATCATATTAGTTGAAGAGCTAGAGAGCTGAAATTTAAAATATAGATTCGTGTAGATCACCCAAGATCAAAAAGATATGGCGGATATATCTACGCCCATTGGGGGCGTGGCAAATCGAGCAAAACTGTATCTTCTAAAGCTGTAAAGCTAGAATGCTGAAATTTGGCACGTAAGTAAATGTTACGATTCTATAAAGACCGAAGAAAAAACTATATATCCCCGCCCACTGGGGGCGTGGCAAATCGGATCTAAATATATATTGAATTTCCAAATTCTTCTATATTTTGAGCACTATTAATGTTAGCGACTTGATTTTGTATTTATACGGAATTTTGTATGTATACTCGGGTTGACAACCCAAGATCAATAAGCTATGGCGGATATATGTACGCCCATAGGGGGCGTGGCAAACCGCAAAAGTTTATATCTCCTACAGTTTTAGAGATAGAAGCTTAAAATTTGAATAGTTGAGTTACTGATAATCTCTTCTATCGATGATCCAAAAATAATTGTTACGCCTCTTTGGGGGCGTGGCATATCAAAAAATACCCTGTAATTTTCACATTTTTTGAGTCTAAGCGTCCAAGTTTTACAGTTACGTAGCCTTAAGCACATTCTAAGAACTGGCCAAAAATTATGGGTCTACGACCACTGGCGTGGCAAAACGGATTTTAGACGCCCAATAGCGAAATTCATATGCGTATGCCACCTATATATATAAATATGCTTAATAGGCATTAATAATAAGGAAAGAAAAATTTTGAAGAAAATTAAAAAATATAAATTAAATTAAAACGAAAAAGTTTTCCGCGGGGTTCGAACCTGCACCTCAATCTACGCCCACTAGGGGCGTGCCAAATGGACATTTGCAGCGGCCAAATGCAAAATTCATTTGCGTGTGTCACTCACATATATATGTATATAAGCTTAATATGCATTAATAAGACAAAACGAAACATGTTTAAGAAATTTAAAAAATATAAAATATATTATAACAATATAAATTAATAAAATTCCCGCGGGGTTCGAACTTGCACCACAACCAAACAGCATGTTTGTCAAAAAAAAAATAAAAGAAGAGATTCGAACCGCGGACTTCTGACAAAACGCGCAGAGTCTCTGCTAACAGCGCCACTGCACCGATCTTACGCAATATAACTAACACAAAACTTTACAGCTACAGCACCTATAGTAAACAAAAACCAAAGTAGAAACTGAAAATTCAAAGACAATTCAAAAGCAATTCAAAGACAATTCAATCGCAATTGAGATTCTTAGAATTTCTCGAATACGCATTTGAATATACATACATACATACACATTTGCACACGCGTAAAAAACGCTGGCATACTGAAATTGTGTGTGCAGACGAATACATACATTTGTAAGTATGTATGTATGTATGTACGTATAAGCATTTGTGGGTTACTTTAGCAAAAATAAAATTTAACTTATAAAAACTTATAAAAATATATTACTAATAACAAAAATGTTATGTGTTTGTCATATAAGCTATCATTTTCCCAATAAAATAACTAATTTATAAAAAGACATTTAAAAAACTTGGCTTTAGCGAGATTAGAACCCGCGCTAATTCAGCGCAACTTGCATAGCATTTACCATCAACGCCACTGCAATATACAATCAGACGGTAGCTAAAACGAAATAGCTTCACTTCGAGAGCGTCATCTGACAAAAATAAGCTAAAGTAACGGCTGAAAATTTCATGAATCAATTCTTAGAATATGCTAGAAGACACGTTTTTATATGTATGTATATACATACATACATATGCATATGACTGTATGCATAGAATAACCGATCAATGTGTGCATACGTATAGGAAAAACGCTCTGCTCCGCTGCTAGCTTGCTGCTTGCAGGTGCGTTTGCTAATTGGCCAAATATTTTGTTTATTAAATATGATCTACATTTCAATTGAATTTTGGTCATTTCTTAAGAAATACCAGCACATTCACATTGCTATATTTGCAACTAAAATTAAATGGAGAATTCGGTAAATTTTTGAGTCGATATTCAAAATATAACAAAAATCAAAATTATATAAAATACCCATGTATCTATATGCAAAATTTTGAGAGTCTAGCTCTAAAGATGTACAAGATATAAACGGGAATAGTTCTCTATGATTCCCCACTTTTAATAAGTTCAGGCCCTGCTTTATATTGATTACTATTAGCGCAAGAGACTTGAAATTTAAAATATACTCGGGTTGACCACCCAAAATCAATTAGATATGTAAGGCAGCGTTGGGACTGTGAATGAATATTCCGCAGTCGGTAACGCCCGACTGCAACGTTCTTACTTGTTATTAATGACCTTCCCAACTGTATCGTTTCTTCTAAAATTTTTATGTTTGCGGATGATGTAAAAATTTGCCTTTCCTACTCTAATTCTCTTGATCATTTTCGATTACAAGAAGATCTTAACTCTTTTCAGCAATGGTGCGTGACAAATCAGTTGCATTTAAATTGCTCCAAGTGTATGACAATGACCTTCAGTTCATATTATTAATTATAAAATTAACAACATTTCCATACAAAGAATTTATACTGTCAAAGATCTTGGTGTTTTCTTTGACACAAAACTTTGTTTCAATCTGCATGTCTCTACTATTATTAATGAAGCCAGAGGTATTCTTGGCTTTATTAAACGTTGGTCAAAGGAATTTAATGATCCATTTACCACAAAACTTTTATATACTTCGCTGGAACGACCTATATTAGAATATTGTTCAATTATATGGTCTCCACAGCATAAATTGTATCAGGATCGTATAGAATCGGTCCAGAAACAGTTTCTCCTTTTCGCGTTAAGAGATCTAAATTGGGATCCTAATCTTCGTTTACCATCTTATCATAGTAGGCTTCTTCTTATAGATCTTCCATCATTATTCAATCGTAGGACAATTCTAGGGATTGTTTTCCTACATAAGTTGATTATTGGTAATATAGATTCGCCTTGTTTGCTAAAGCAACTTAATTCTCTGTTCCTTCGAGATCTACTAGAAATTTTCGTCCATTGTTTTTACCCCTGTGCACTTCGGATTATTCTTTGCATAGCGCGTTTCACGTTTTATGTAATAATTATAATAAATAAATAATAATAAATTTATCATGTTTTCTCTCTTGAGCTCTCTCTCCCAGTAATTAAATCGTTCCTTTCAGGTCATCTTAGGGAAATCACACACAGTGCCCAAGTGTGATGCTCGGGCAGATCTATCTATCTATTTTATTTTATTCATTCACGAAGTGATATGAATATATTGGTTTTGTGCAATGTCCGTCTTGCTGTCCGTCCGTCTGTCCGTATGAATGCAATATTTTTCGCGGCTATTGAAGCTAGAGACTTGAAACTTGGAACATATACTCGTATATGTCTCCGATTTATAAAGTGTAAAAATTTTCCATATACGCCCACTAGGGGCGTGGCAAATCGGAAAATGCATTTTCCTGTATGCCAGAAATCATATTAGTTGAAGAGCTAGAGAGCTGAAATTTAAAATGTAGATTCGTGTTGATCACCCAAGATCAAAAAGATATGGCGGATATATCTACGCCCATTGGGGGCGTGGCAAATCGAGTAAAACTGTATCTTCTAAAGTTGTAAAGCTAGAATGCTGAAATTTGGCACGTAAGTAAATGTTACGATTCTATAAAGACGATGACCCAAAAATAATTGTTACGCCTCTTTGGGGGCGTGGCATATCAAAAAATACCCTGTAATTTTCACATTTTTTGAGTCTAAGCGTCCAAATTTTACAGTTACGTAGCCTTAAGCTCATTCTAAGAACTGGCCAAAAATTATGGGTCTACGACTACTGGGGGCGTGGCAAAACGGATTTTAGACGCCCAATAGCGAAATTCATATGCGTATGCCACCTATATATATAAATATGCTTAATAGGTATTGATAATAAGGAAACAAACATTTTTAAGAAAATTAAGAAATATAAATTAAATTAAAACGAAAAAGTTTTCCGCGGGGTTCGAACCTGCACCTCAATCTACGCCCACTAGGAGCGTGCCAAATCGACATTTGCAGCGGCCAAATGCAAAATTCATATGCGTGTGTCACTCACATATATATGTATTTAAGCTTAATAGGCATTAATAAGACAAAACTTAACATTTTTAAGAAATTTAAAAAATATAAAATATATTATAACAATATAAATTTCGATTTAAAAAAAAATTCTTTGTCAAAAAAAATAAAAGAAGAGATTCGAACCGCGGACTTCTGACACAACGCGCAGAGTCTCTGCTAACAGCGCCACTGCACCGATCTTACGCAATATAACTAACACACAACTTTACAGCTACAGCACCTATAGTAAACAAAAACCAAAGTAGCGGCTGAAAATTCAAAGACAATTCAATCGCAATTGAGATTCTTAGAATTGCTCGAATACGCATTTGAATATACATACATACATACACATTTGCACACGCGTAAAAAACGCTGGCATACTGAAATTGTGTGTGCAGACGAATACATACATTTGTAAATATGTATGTAAGTATGTACGTATAAGCATTTGTGGGTTATTTTAGCAAAAATAAAATTTAACTTATAAAAACTTATAAAAATATTTCACTAATAACAAAAATGTTATGTGTTTGTCATATAAGCTATCATTTTCCCAATAAAATAACTAATTTATAAAAAGACATTTAAAAAACTTGGCTTTAGCGAGATTAGAACCCGCGCTATTCCAGCGCAACTTGCATAGCATTTACCATCAACGCCACTGCAATATACGATCAGGCGGTAGCTAAAACGAAATAGCTTCACTTCGAGAGCGTCATCTGACAAAAGTAAGCTAAAGTAACGGCTGGAATTTCATGAATCAATTCTTAGAATATGCTAGAAGACACGCTTTTATATGTATGTATATATGTATGTATGTATATGACTGTATGCATAGAATAAACGATCAATATGTATGTGCACACGTATAGGAAAAACGCTCTGCTCCGCTGCTAGCTTGCTGCTTGCAGGTGCGTTTGCTAATTGGCCAAATATTTTGTTTATTAAATATGATCTACATTTCAATTGAATTTTGGTCATTTCTTAAGAAATACCAGCTCATTCACATTGCTACATTTGCAACTAAAATTAAAAGGAGAATTCGGTACATTTTTGAGTCGATATTCAAAATATAACAAAAATCAAAATTATATAAAATACCCATGTATCTATATGCAAAATTTTGAGAGTCTAGCTCTAAAGATGTACAAGATATAAACGGGAATAGTTCTCTATGATTCCCCACTTTTAATTAGTTCAGGCCCTGCTTTATATTGATTACTATTAGCGCTAGAGACTTGAAATTTAAAATATACTCGGGTTGACCACCCAAAATCAATTAGATATGTATGGCAGCGTTGGGACTGTGAATGAATATTCCGCAGTCGGTAACGCCCGACTGCAACGTTCTTACTTGTTTTATTTTAATATTGTATAATAATTATTTTTAAATTTCCTTAACCTCAACTATTTTCTTAGTATCAATAATACCTCTGACCACACAAGGCTGTGAATTGGGGCATAGCCAGCCGGACAGACAAATAAAATATCCGGGTTGGTGGTTATTATTGAAAAGTTTGTTTTCCGTAGGCTATGTAGTATTTATATATTTTTTAACTGTTTTACCTTTAAGTTGACTATATTTTTTTGTCAATAATTTTAATTAAATAAATAAATAAATAAATAAATAGAGATTTCAGATTTACTGTTTAGATTTATGTGATAAATACAAAGATTTTGTAATTTAAGAATTTTGAATACCACGCCCCCTTGAAAAAAACGTATATCAAGTACTAGAAACTTGTGCTTAGACATATAATATCACGTTCTGAAAGTTTGATGAAGATAGTCCCACTACAAAAAGATTTATTCAACAAATAAGTTCTCATAATATAGCCCACATGACAGCCAAAGCGCAGTAACTGGTAACTGCGCAGTTAGCAGAGCGCGTGTTTATGCGTTCGTATGGATGCATGCGTATGGATGTGTATATGTGTTTTTGTGCATGAAAGAAGTGTAGAATGATTGGAATATCAGTACTTTGCAGGGTTCAGGGTACCTCCTAGTCGAGCAGTCTCGACTAGAGCCCTCGTACTTGTTTTTTAAAGACAAATATCGATTTATCAATGATATAGTATTAACATAAAAACAGTCATGATTGAGTCCGACTTTTTGACCCTTTGTAGTTTAAAGCTGGGCTGTCACTTATTAATTTAGATAGGCATTTATCATAGTAGGTAGTTAGTTTTAAAAATTTGTACTTTCGCTAGAGAACATTGTTATTTTTAACTTCTTTCTGCATTGCTGGAATGTCTAATTTGGGTCATAGGTATAGGCACATCACAAGGTACTGGCTGACGATCGCGAGTTGCGGAGACCACGATGGTGGTCTGGTGGAGTGGCATCCACATGTGTAGCTTGTATATTAGCACCTTTCGATTTAATCAAGACGCATATGCAAACACAGACAAAAAAGAAGGGTATGTTAAAAACAACTGTCAAAGTCATACGATTAAGAGGTGATTAAACAAATTTTTTTACGTTTACCTTAAGATGCTTTTACCAATCATAATTTTATCGTAGGCTTTTTAGGCTTTTATGACGGTTTTACAGCGGCTGCCCTTCGTCAGCTGACATGCACAAGTCTTCGTTTCTCTCTGTATGAGAACGGCAAGCACCTAGAAATATTAAAAAACTCGAATTCTATTTTTGACAAAATTTATATAGCCAGCTTTGCGGGCATAGCTGGATCATTAGTTGGTTTACCAATGGATGTGATAAGTGTGCGGATGCAAAACGATATGAAACATGCTGAGAATTTAAGACGAAAGTATATATTTGCTGTTTAAACTCTGCAACGCATGCTTGCACTTTCCTTTTATTGAAATTTTTTTAGTTATAAGAGCTTTATGGATGCTCTTATCCGGATTCCCAAAGAGGAGGGCTGGATGACCCTATACAGTGGTGGAATTGCAGCAGTTCTCAAAGCAGCAATTGGAAATAGTGCCCAACTAGCAGTTTATGACCAAGTAAATACAATTTTTTTTTATTTTATATGTAAAACTATTTGTATATATGTATATTATCAACCTGGAGAATAGGTTAAAAGTGAGCTTCACCATCGGTTTATGTTAGAAGATGACGTACATTTACATTTTAAGAGTTCATTAATCACGTCAATTATTGAGGCAATTATTTCTCAGCCGTTTGACGTGCTGAAGACTTTAATGATGAATGCACCACCTACTCAGTTTCCTACTGTTTTCCATGCTATTAAATATATGATGCGTTTTGGATATTTGGGCCCTTACCGTGGATTGGTGCCCACAATTGCTCGAAAGGCTCCAGCAACAATATCATTGTTTATAATTTATGAGCAGTTGCGCCTTAATTTAGGTTATATTCCACTCGACTCTAAATAATGTTAAAATTTGCAGTAATTTAGGAAATTTTACTCTTGTAATTTTTACAATAATTGTCAGCCATACGTTTGTTACCTATTGACCTAATTGACATAAATTTGGTATCCCAAACTTTTGTCAAATTACTGATGTATGTGTTAACTAATCAAAAAATATATCTATATTCCCGATTTAAATATTCTTGATCTAAGATAAAAACAATACGTCATTTATTTTTTATTCAAAAAATATCAAATCAAAGCTATATTTAATAATAATAAAAATTGCTATGCTATGGACAGCAGAGGCAAGATTACTCTTTTTAATGCTACAATCCAATAACAGAAGCTGCTGTCCCCTATCCGCTGCTCATAGCACATGGTCCTCTTATCCTCATATAATTAGCTTGTCATTCCAAAGAAAGAACCGGTTCATTGAAGAAGCTAAATAAAGACTACAATAAAACTACAACAAGTTTATAAACTTTGTCCCCAAAGAGAAACCAATTATATTGGAAAAATACCATGAAATTTTCACATCTTAGGCTCTAGCATACAAATTTTACAGTTACAGTACCACACTATCGATTGCAAAGTATCGGTTGCACCCAACTGCAACGTTCTTACTTGTTACTTATTTTATTTGAAAATCTGTAATTATACCCTGAATCCATTGAAAATGGGAATTCAGGGTATTATGTTTTTTTTTTTTAATGTATGTAACAGGCAGAAGGAGGCGTGGCAGGCCCCATAATATACCATTGTATATATATTCTTAATCAGGATGACGAGCTGAGTTGATCTAGCCATGTCCGTCCGTCCGTCCGTCCGTCCGTCTGTCCGTAAGTAAGAGTGCTCTCGACTAAGAGATACCCTGAACCCTGCAAAGCACTGATATTCCAATCATTCTACGCTTCTTTTAGCGACTGCGCTTGGGCTGTCGTGTGGGCTATATTATGAGAACATGTCTGTTAAATAAATCTTTTTGTAGTGGGACGTGGAACGTGATAATAACATTCAGAGGTGTGTATATTCCAAAGCACAAGTTTCTAGTACTTGATATACGTTTTTTTCAAATTTGGGGCGAAAGGGGCGAAGTATCCAAAATCTTTAAATTACAAAATCTTTGTATTTATCGCATAAATCAACACATCTGAAAATCTTTAGGTCTAACAGTATAATTAGGATTAAAAAACAAAGTCCGATTTTCGATTATTATCGATAAAAAAGAAATGGAATGATATCGAAAAATATGATAAACTCGTACTGCGTATGGTCACTAACCATACAACACATAGACGAGACAAGTAGAATAAACTTTTTCAAAGGCGAAAATCTGTCTATGAGCTACCAGTGCCGTCGTGCCTTCTCGGCTCGGTCAGTGAGAACATGTCACGAAAAAATCAGTTCGCTGCTAGCGCTGCTAGCGAAACGAAAACATTTTCATGTTCTCACTGTTCGCCCCTAAAACGACCGAGCCGAGAAGGCACGACGGCACTGGTAGCTCATAGACAGATTTTCGCCTTTGAAAAAGTTTATTCTACTTGTCTCGTCTATGTGTTGTATGGTTAGTGGTATGGTATACATGAGTATACTTGTAAAATTTAAGTCTCTAGGATTTGTAGTTTAGGAGATCTCTGCGTTCATACGGACGGACGGACGGACAGACGGACATGGCTAAATATACATTTTTTAATATACATTAATATTTATTATATCTCCTTGAAATATGCTCCTTTTTATACCCTGAACCCATTGAAAATGGGATTTCAGGTTATGTTTTTGTGAAAATGTATGTAACAGGCAGAAGGAGGCGTGGCAGACCCCATAAAGTATATATATTCTTGATCAGGATGACGAGCTGAGTTGATCTAGCCATGTCCGTCTGTCCGTCCGTCCGTACTAACGCAGAGATCTCCTAAACTACAAGTGCTAGAGACTTGAAATTTTACATGTATACTCGTGTATACCATACGCAGTACGAGTTTATCATATATTTTCGATAACTCATCCCATTTCTTTTTTATCGATAACAATCGAATTTCTGACTTTGTTTTTAAAGCCTAGTATGAATACTGTTAGACCTAGAGACTCCAGATTTACTGTGTAGATTTATGTGATGAATACAAAGAATTTGTTATTTACAGATTTTGGATGCCACGCCCCCTTCGCCCCAAATTTGAAAAAAACGTATATCAAGTACTAGAGACTTTTGCTTTGGCATATACACACATTTGAATGTTATTATTATGTTCTGAAAATTTGATGAAGATAGTCCCACTACAAAAAGATTTATTCAACAAACAAATTTTCGTAATATAGCCCACACGGCAGCCCAAGCGCAGTAACTGCGCAGTTAGCAGAGCAATTGTTTATGCGTTCGCATGGATGCATGCGTACGGGTGTGTGTATGTGTTTTTGTATATGTGCATGAAAGAAGTGTAGAATGATTGAAATCAGTACTTTGCAGGGTTCAGGGTATTTCCTAGTCGAGCAGTCGCGACTAGAGCCCTCTTACTTGTTAAATATAAATTACAAATTTTTAAAGACGATTTAACTAACCTATTTCATGCCATAGATTGGGCAAAAACAAATACAATAAATTCAATAATATTATCAGAATCTGAGGTTAAAATAATAGAGCAGATATTAGAAAAAGAAAAAATAATGTTTTTAAACGCAGAAGAATTATTAGAGTTCAGCCAAATAAAAATAGCAAGTAACGGAAAGAGCATACTCTACATAATCAATATACCATTAATTTCAAATAAAGTTTGCACAACAATGTTAATAAAACCAATAAAAAGAAAAAATTACATTAATGAAATAAAATTTGAAAATATTGTAAAATGCCAGAAATCCATTTATGCTATAAGAGACTCATGTGAGTCACATAACGAAAAAACTATTTGTAATAAGAATAAGCTAGTTGATCTAAGAGACAATACTTGTATTATACCACTACTGAAAAGCCAACCTCCAAACTGCCGAGCCATCAACAATCAACATGTGCCTAATCACGAACAGCTGTTTGTCGGGACAATACTGCTCAACGACTTCGATGGATCAATCAAGATCGACGAAGAAGAAGTAGAACTCCATGGTACCTTCCTGGTACAATTCGAAAATTCCACGGTACGCATCGAAGATGACATATACGAATCAAAAATGATGTCTTTCGCAGAAGCCACCCCGCCGTTATTCCAAATGATGACGAAAACAAACAAGGTCGACGAAGTCCTCTCATTACAGATGCTCAGAGAAGTAAACATCAACAATACGAAAACATTAGAAACTCTGAAAAGCAGCAACAATATAGGAACACCAATCAATCTAACCCTGTCTGGCACTCTACTGATACTTATGGCAGTAGCCGGATACATGCTAAAACGGAAGATCTTAGCCACCACAGGCCAAGTCACAGCACCCGAAGCAGAAAAGGGAGAAAATGCCCAACAAGTTTTCTATATTGCGACCGAGGACGTCCGCACCTAAGGGGGGAAGAGTTAACGACAGACCCCACGAAAGGACGTTGCACCGGCCCAAATATACCACGGCCTCAGTGCATGCACTTTTGACACGTGCGCTGTGTCAGCACAACTAAGTGGCAACTCAACCGTGGGAGCCTATCGTCAGCAGTAAAATCAACGCAATTGGCCAAAACACATTTGGGCCAACGATTGCACTTCCGCCACGTGCGCCGAGTCAGCGCATCGATCAAGACACCTATCAGTAGCAACGGCAGTGACCACGGCGGCAGCGACGCCAACAGCAGCAGCAGTAGCTTAAGTATAAATAATACTTGTATAATTGTTTTTAAGTTAGTTCTAATCCAGCTCCAAAAGAGAATAAATGTTTTTTTAACTAAAAACTTCTTTTGAATTTTTAATTTATATATATATATATATATATATATATATATATATATATATATATATATATATATATATATATATATATATATATATATATATATATATATATATATATATATATATATATATATATATATATATATATATATTTTGTTATTATTATTTCTTATATCGAAAGAATTTATTTCCTTAGTATTTTTCTTATATTAATTAAAAATGTGTTGTTTTATTTTTTTCTTTATTATTTTAAATAAAATTTTGTTTTGAATTTATATTCTTAATACTAGCGTTGTTGTTATGTTATTATTATTATTATTATTATTTTTTTTTTTGAAATGTAAGGAAGTTATTTCAGCTGGGGCAGACTCAGTCTGCCCAGGGTCTTACAAGACATTTATTTCTCTTGAACCCGAGGTTAGAGAGGGGTGGGGATGGTTATTAGTAGAGGTTAAGGCCGCCCACGTGGCGACGGGAATTACTGGTCATGGCGTGGTTACCCTTACCAACGCCAGCCAGTCGGTTAGGTTTAGTTGGGTTGGTGGATTTAGAAATAAAATAACTTACAATGGTTACTCGCTTCACTGTTCTTCTAAGACTTGTTTCACTTAATGTTCTAACTCTAGTTTTACTCGCGCGCGTGAAAAAGTCTCCGCGCCGCGCGCGTCTGCTCATCTCGAGCTCATCTTCTCAACTTCCCGCGCTTGCCAGAGTCGGCCGCGCATACTCCCTCTGGCGTCGGCAATGCAACTCACCACAGCCCTCTCTCGGCTCTCTTGCCAGAGCTTTTGTTAGGCTGGGCAGAGTTGCATTGCCGACCGTCGCTAGTGCGCGCGCTCGATCCGCAATTCAAATTTAAATTCAACTTACGCACTAACAATTCAATCTTACCTTACTAACTTACATACTACCATCTATTCTACGACCACACTATACTCTATGCCTTATATACTACTAACTATACTACTTATATGCTACCAAATATCCGGGAACCGCGCATGAGGGCGCATGTGAGGTAGGTCGCCGCGAGCCACCTTACACCCCCCCTTACTTAGCAAGGAGACGACCTCGGCTCCTGAGGCCGCCACCGTCAAGTTAAAGGCGCTTTCGCCGCATCTTTACACTTCGCGACGTCCAGCGCCGTCCCGCGTTGTCCAGCGTCGTCCCACGCCCCACGCGGTCTCTGGGGTGGGATTGGTGACGGAGGGACAGTGCTCCCTGCCGTCGTCCCGCCCCCGTGACGGGGATCCGTCTCCTGTCTCCTCCTTCTGGGCTTCTTCTTCTTCCTGGTGGAAGGCATCGTGTTCCCGCGCTTAGAGCGAGGAAGGGGACCCACGAAGTTAGCGCACAAGACCGCCATTTGCTCCGCCACTCGTCGAGTCAGCATCTGCCCGGCCGGCTTTTGTTGTTCGCTTTTGAACTTCGGACACACCTCGCAGCACTGCACGTACTATGCTGCATCTCGAAAGATGCCTGGCCAATAGTACCGCTGCGCCAGTCTGGTGGCCGTCTTCCTTACTCCTTGATGCGCTGCTGTGGGAGCGTCGTTGCACTCTTGCAGGACCCTGCTCCTTTGACTGGTGGGGACACACAACTTCCACGGAATATAATCCTCATCATCCGTTCGGTGACCCAGGTGACGGTATAACTGTTCGTTCTCCTCGACGTAGTCTGCGAACTTTTCCGGATCCTCCTTAATCCTCATTCGCATCATCGCTATCCAGCGGCAATGGGACTCAACCTCAACCACCTGCTGACAGTTCTCTAACGGTTGCCGGGAAAGGGCGTCGGCCACCACGTTCAACTTCCCTCGACGATAGTGGCCATCAAACTGGTACTGCTGCAACTCCAAGAGATTCGTCGGGGCCCGGAGGTTACTAATCGCCTCGACCTTTGCGGGATCCGTGCAAATCCCTTCACCACTTATCACATGACCTAGGTAGGCCAGCCTCTCCCTGAAGAAGCTACACTTCTTCCGGTTCACCTTGAGGTTAGCCGCTCTCAGCCGGCGGAAGACCTCCTTCAAGTTGTCCACATTTTGCTCCTTTGTGGCTCCGATCACCACGATGTCGTCTAGATAGGCAAACGCATGGGGCTCCATATCGGGTCCGATGACCGTGTCCACCGCTTTCTGGAATGTCGCCCCTGCCGAATGCAATCCAAATGGCATCACCCGCCATTGGAACAAGCCTCTTCCTGGTACGGTGAATGCCGTGCACTCCCTGCTATCCGCCGCCATTGGGATCTGCCAGTATCCGCTTTTTAGATCCAACGTGTCTTCTTCTTTACTAAGACTATGGGCGCACTGTGCGGACTCCGCGATGGCTCAATGGCTCCGACACGAATCAATTCGTCTACCTGTTCGTCAATCACCTTCCGTATAGCCGGATTCTTGGGATAATACCTCTGTTTGAGGGGCTTGTCATCCCGCATCCTGATGCTATGTTCGGCGATATGAGACACCCCTTCAAGGTTCTCAGAGAGCGCCAGCTCCGCTTCCAGGAACTCCTTCAGCTCGTCCTCCAAGTCCTCCGGCCACCCTGCGTCGCCGGGGGAACTGTCCAGGCTCTCCTCCTCTGCTCCTTGAGCCAGCGGACTACCACTACATTGGTCGACCGCCTCTGACTCTATCATCTTAACCTCGAGGTAACGCCCCACGACCTCGTCCTTCCGACCCTCCGGCCGCCCTGCGTCGCCGGGGGAAGGCTCTACGTGTCCTTCGACCTTTGTCTCATATATTTCCTTTGTCGGCGGGCTACCTCTAGCTTCACCCGTCGACTCCAACTTTTCCATCTTCCCTTCTGGAGGACACTCCTTAAGTCCTCCTTCCGGGTCCTTTGGGCTCGCCACCGGAAGACACTCCTCGAGTTCCCCTTGTGGCGCACCTTCACTCGTTACTCGCTTTACCTTGTCAGACGACGTGCCACCACTCGACGTGCTCCGCACATCGGCCGGCAATCGTACGCCCGACTCTACCACACTCTCCTTCGGCGCGGACACCCAGCACGGCGCCTCGGGATTCAATCTCACTGTCCTCTCACGAGCCACTGGACGAGCGAGCAAACCTTGGCCTCCAGCCTGGCTGCTCTCTATCGACGCACCCTGCCCGAGTGGCAGCGGCGCTTCCATCGTTGGCTTCTCCTCCGTCCTCATCACGAGCTCCGCGCTGCCACAGCGCAACGTGGTGCCCATGACGCATAGGAAATCCATTCCTAGTATGATGTGGTCTAGCATGGTCGGCATGATGAGCACCGTCATCTGCGCTACCTTCCCAGCCAGACCCACATCCACTCTCATTGTCCTTGTCACGTTCAGCGCTGACCCGTCGGCCAACCTGATCCGCGACTGCACCTCCTGGAACTCTCCCTTGATAGCCTGCCGGCACACGCAGTCCTCGCTCATAAAACTGCGTGTGGCCCCGGTGTCAATCGTGGCGGTCATCCTCTGACCCCCGATCAGCACCGCCGCAACGATCTTCCCATCCTCTACAGCTAAGGGGTATTCCACTTTGCCCTTGCTGCTTACGCGGCGCCTCCCCGACCTTGCAAGGGGCGCCCCTGTCCGTTTCCCGCGTCGCCTCCGTCGCATCATTCGCGCGTGCTCTTCCCCATCAGCCCGCAACGCCTACAAAACAACACCTGCTCGTTGTGGCATTCCCTTGCGATATGCCCTGCCTGTGCGCACCTATAGCACACCCGTTGCGGATCCACACTGGATCCGGCATCCTGAGCCGTCATTCGGTGCACCGCATCTGGTGCTGCCGCTGACGGCGCTGTCGCAGGGCCTACCGCTGGTCCTTCGGGCCGGGACTCCGGCGCTTGCGCGTGGAAATGGTTGCCGGGTCGACCCTCTGCCGGCTTCGGCCAGGCAGGCTTTGACCGGTTCGCCGCAGATTTCCTCTCCTGTTCCCTTCGCTGCCCTTGCACGTTCTCATACTCTGCTGCCATCTGAGTCAGTTGAGTGAGCGTCGTAAAGTCTTGGCGCCTCACGTACAACCTGTACTCAGGGGCGGCATTTTCGTACGCTCTGTACAGCTCTTGCGCCGTGCTATACTTCGCTTGGCGCATCAACAACTTAAGCTCGATTAGGTAGTCTTTGAAATCTTCTCCCACCCGCTGATGTCGAGCCCTTATCTGATCCTCTAGGAGCTCGAAGTACTGTGGTGGCAAAAAGAAATCCAGAAACTCCCTTCTAAACTCTGCCCAAGGCACGTCCCTCAACCCGCTGGTCAGGAACCACTTGGCAGCTTTGTCGACGAGTACCTCGCTTACTGCCTGGGCATCCGATCTAACTCGATTCCGTATGTTATAGCTCGCTCTTCTAGTATCTCTATGAATCCTAACGGGTCCGTCCGTCCGTCGTACCTCATACCCCACTTCCTCACTTGTTCAGCCACGCCCCAAGGCGGGTGTCTCTCATGAGGCGGTGGAGGTATGGGAACTTGCTGGATGGTCTTCGATACCGCCTGTGGTACCTTGACCTCAACGTCACCCCCGACTTCCCTCTGTCCGTTACTCTTTTGGGTCATCTTTACCCCGCTCGCGACCGGCACGCTCAACTTTAGCGAAGCCGTCGGGATGGACTCAAACTCTTGGGTCCGCAGGTCCGCAGGTCCGGCTCTGACTTCCGAAAGACGCGGCCGCCCATGCCCGGCGTCGCGCTTCCCAGAGACGCTTCGGAACCTTTCGCGAAGCGTGCTTCCAGTTCACCCAAGAGCGCCTTGACCTCCGCCAAATGGCCGCCACTCTCGATGAACGCGGACAGCCTCTTTCTGAGGTCTTCCACTCGGCCTTCGTCCTCGAGACCGAACTCTCGGGCTATCGCGATTAGCTCGTCCTTGCATCGCTGATAGACCCAACTGACGCCCAGCCCCGGATTCGGACACTCACCTCCTTCCATCCTTACTTTAGTCAGATTCGGCTTCTCTGCAGACACTTGTTCGCCGCTCACTCGTTCTTGCTGGTCGTTGCTAGTTTTGTTTGGTGTATCCCTTTGGTCGTTTTATTTTATTTACTTTTTATTTATTTTATTTTTATTTATTTTATTTTATTTTATTTTATTTTATTTTATTTTATTTGGAATCACACTAATTAGCGCCCACTGTGCACTCGAGTTTTATGGCCCTTGGTCCGTTAAGCCGATATGCTCACTTTTGTTCACACTCGGTCTTGGGTGTATTCGTCCACCAGTTCGCACTTAACAAAATTCGCTTTACGTCTCACATTAGTTAGCGCCCACTGTGCACTCACGTTTTATGGCCTTTGGCCTGTTAAGCCACTATGCTCACTTTAGTTCACGTTCGGTCCTGGGGTATATCCCACCACCAGTCCACACTTTGCAAAATTCACTTTAAGTCTCACATCAGCTAGCGCCCACTGTGCGCTCAAGTTTTATGGCCCTCGGCCCGTTAAGCTGCTATGCTCACTTTAGTTCGCGGTCGGTCCTGGGGTATGTCCGACCGCCAGTCCGCACTCTGCAAAATTTCTTTATTTTATTCACATCAAAAAAAATAAAAAATACAAAAAATTGTCTGCGTTGTCTTATTTCCCGTTTCACTTTCTTCCTCTTCCAGTTTTTTTTTTCTATTCACTTTGCACTTTGCATGCCGTCCGTTTTCTTTACAGCGTATTCTTGCTCTTGACTTTGTCCATAGTCACTTTTTCACTTTCGCAGCGTATTCTTGCATGCGCTCTTCACTTTGTCCATTGTCACTTTTTCACTGTCCACGCCGTTCGCTTTGCATGCTGCGCTCTTCGCACTTTCTGGCGCGTGCCAAACCGACGCGTGCATATGCATGTGCATATGCATGTGTTCGTGTGCGTGCGCGCGCGTTTCTGCACGTTTTGGCGCGCGCTGTACTTTTATCGATACCCTAGCTTGTCACGCGACGGTAGCGGGGTATACACGACTAACATTTTTTTTTCAATGTTCACATAAAAAAAAATTATCTTTTATTATTTTTTTTTTTCTTGTTCACTTAATTCACTTTTTTTAGTCTCTTTGTCTCTGTCTTTTTTTTTTTTTCTTACTTTATGTCTGTATATGTATGGGCATATACATACCTAACCCAACAAACCCAACCACGTGTCTTTTCCAGCAGCGGACCATTTTTCTCTGGTGCTCCGCCAACGCCGCGCTCTCTCTAGACCCCGGGTCCCTGCTCGGGCGCCACTTGTAAGGAAGTGATTTAAGCTGGGGCAGACTCAGTCTGCCCAGGGTCTTACAAGACATTTATTTCTCTTGAACCCGAGGTTAGAGAGGGGTGGGGATGGTAGTTAGTTGAGGTTAAGGCAGCCCACGTGACGACGGGAATTACTGGTCATGGCGTGGTCGTTCTTACCAACGCCAGCCAGTCGATTAGGTTGAGTTGGATTGGTGGACTTAGAAATAAAAATGACTTACTCTTTTGCTCGCTTCAGTGCGCTTTATTCAATTCAATTTTCTTCACTTATGCTAACTACGATTTTATCCGCGCGCGTCTGCTCGCTTCTCCGTACTCGTGAAAAAATCAACGTCTCCGCGCCACGCGCGTCTGCTCATCTCGAGCTCATCTTCTTCACTTTTTTTGCTTGCCAGAGTTGGCCGCGCATACTCCCTCTGGCGTCGGCAATGCAACTCACCACAGCCCTCTCTCGGCTGTCTTGCCAGAGCTTTTGTTAGGCTGGGCAGAGTTGCATTGCCGACCGTCGCTAGTGCGCGCGCTCGAGCCGCAATTCAAATTTAAATTCAACTACCGCTTAACTTACAAACTAACTTACGCAGTAACAATTCAATCTTACCTTACTAACTTACATACTACCAACTATTCTACGACCACACTATACTCTATGCCTTATATACTACTAACTATACTACTTATATGCTACCAAATATCCGGGAACCGCGCTTGAGGGCGCATGTGAGGTGGGTCGCCGCGAGCCACCTTACAGTAGATAAATTCTCTAAATTTTCAGTGACCCAGCCTATTTCCTCGGCAGCTTAAAAAAACCTCTTCCCCAATATTCCTACTATTTACTGCGATAACGAAAGACCTTTAAATTCAGAAACAGTTGAGTCCATTTTGTCAAACTTTAATATTTAAATCGCAAATGCACCACTATTCATTTGGTAACTAAAATAAAGCCGATTGATATCACACATTCAATCAACATAGAAACAGAAATAAAAACAAGTGAGAAAGCTCTAGTCGAGACTGCTCGACTACGAGATCCCCTGAACCCTTCCGGGAACTGATATTTCAGTTTCAGTAATTCTTCGCTTTTCTGCTTATACAAGAACTAAAACATGCACAGACACATACACACACACGCACGCACGTATAAGTAGGCATGGGCTGCAGTGTGGACAGACTACGGGAACTTAACTGTGTGATAACTTTTTTTGTAGACGAACGATTTTCATAAAACTTTCAGACAGTGATAATAACAATAAAATGTGTGTATGTGCCAAAGCACAAGTCTCTTGTATTTGAAATACGCTTTCTGCAAACTTGTGGGGAAGGGGTGTTTTGGGGGGTGGGGGGTAAAATATGACAAAACCCGAAACTCTCAAAAATACATATGAATCTACATTTCAAATTTGGAGATTCTAGCTCTAAAGTTTTAGGAAATATAATTTTTTACTGGCTTTCGATAAGGTTTTTAATCGATAAAAAAATAACGGGAGTAGTTATCGATTTTTAAAAAGACACTTGATATGCGCGCTCACTATACGGACCTATGAAAAAAATGTCGTGCTTATGCGTTCGTATGGATGCATGCGTATGGGAGTAGAATGATTGGAATAGTACTTTACAGTCTCGACTAGAGCCCTCTTACTTGTTGCATTTGCGGTAAAAAAAAATATTTCTATTTTCCCCACTCTTCTTAAAGAATTTTTTGAGCCTTAATTTTTTTTAAATTCATAACTCTTTTTTGCGGTCCCTGGTAGCTAGCAATAAATTGTACGATCAATCGTGTATTTAAATTTAGCCCTTTAGAATTATTATTTGGTAAAGAAACCCGTCCTTTTGGAAAAGAGCTTAAGAAAACAAGTAAGAAAGCTCTAGTCGAGACTGCTCGACTACGAGATCCCCTGAACCCTTCCAGGAACTAATATTTCAATAATTCGTCGCTTCATTTCTACTTACACATTCACACACACATACGCACGCACGTATAAACACGCATGGGCTGCCATGTGGGCTTACTGTGGGAACTTATTTGTTTAATACTTTTTTTTGTAGACTGACAATCATGAACAAATTTTTAGAACGTGATAATAACATTTAAATGTGTGTATGTGCCAACTCACAAGTCTCTAATATTTGAAATACGCTTTTACAAACTTGTAGGGGAGGGGGTGTTTTTGGCGGTGGGGGGAGAAATATAACGAAATTATATAAAATACATATGTGATGAAGATGTGGGAGATATAATTTTGTAAATGATTTTCGATAAGGTTTTTTATCGATAACAAAAAAATGGGAGCAGTTATCGATTTTTGGAAATAAACTTGATCTGCGCGTGCAATACACGGACCTACAGTTTCAAATTTCAAGTCTCTAGCTCTTATATCTTCTGAAATCGACGCGTTCAAACATACGGACAGACAGACAGACAGACAGACGGACAGACGGACAGACAGACAGACATACGGACAGGGCTAAATCGACTCAGCTCGTCGCCCTGATCAAGAATATATATACTCTATGCCACGCCTCCTTCTGCCTGATACATACTTTTAACAAAACCATTATACCCATTGAAAATGGGGATTCAGGGTATAAAAAGTAATTTATTAAAGGACACAGCGGACCACGAATCAAACCTTGCGCAAGAATACCTTTGTATTAAAAAACCGACCGCAATTATTTCAAACTTTAATAAAATTAATTTTTAAAGAAAACAAGTAAATTTGCTTTTTATTTGTTCTCCGTCAAGTTGAAAACTTCCTGAGTCCCGTCAGCTTCCTTGCTCTGTGGTTTGGGTGATTTTTTCAGTCTACATCAGGTATTTCCGTTAGTTATTATTTAGCATCCATTTCATATTGTTTCGGGTGAGCCCATCTGAGTGTTCCCGCCTCGTGCCTCATAAAACGTAGTTCCTCTGCGATTTCCATTCCGTACTGAAAAACGCAAACTTCCAGCGCATCCAAACGTAGTCCAGTCGTAGCATACTGATTTACATTTAATCGCCTAATACATGTCAGAGTGCAAGCGAAGCAAGAAGAGAGCCAAAACGAAAAAGCGTTTTCACGCTTTGTGTTTTTGTTGCGTGCTGAGCTTAAATAATCGTTGGTTAATCAGTGAATCAGTTCTTTTTCGCAATTCGAGCTTAAACAACCGTTTGCTTCTATTTCTATTTTTAAGTATTTGCTCTCAATTAACCTTGAAATGTCAGAACGATCAAATGTAAAAATGAGCACGAACTCCAACATAAACGTTAAGGATTTAATATCAGAAATTTTTTCGCTTTCTGTTTTGTGGGACCAAAAATCTAAAAATTACCACAACCGGCTGGTTTTTGAAAAAAATTGGACGGAAATTGAAGACACTTTGCAAGTACCAAGTAAGTTTTGTATATATTTTTATTTTTGGATATTTAATATTAAAGCCTGTGTGTACACATAAAAAAGGCATCACGAACAATTTGACCAGTTCTTAAACTAGTTAAATGAAATAATTCTTCACTTTCATTACTTTCATTGCTTGTGTGTGTGTCTTGATTGACATTGGGACTTCCCTCAAGGTCAATAATTGTATTGTGCATAATACAAATAGCCTTTAGCTTGAGAGAGTCGCCTGTTAAAATATTCTCTTTCAGCATTAATAGTGCGGCTTGAGTATGGCCTTATCAGACTTTCCAATAACGGATATGCTTCGGTTCTAACAAGAACGTAGAAATACTTTAATACTTCTATCAGGCAAATTTATATCTGGTGGCATAAACCGTTGAGATTTAAGTTGTTGATAAAGCTGTGATGCATTAAAAGTGCCACCATCACTTTGTTTGCCATATCCTTCAACTTCAATTACAATAAATCTACAGTTCGAATCAGTCACTCCTTGAAGAACTACAGAAAAAAATTTATTGCAATTGTAGAACATAGATCCAGAATTAGGAGGGCACTGAATACGAATATGTTCTTCATCAATTGCCCCAGCACAATTTGGAAAGTTCCACAATTTCCAAAACTTGTCAGCTATCTGAGAAGTCATTTCTTTTGAGGGCTGTGGCATATGCTTTGGCTGCAACTCCTCCGAAAGTGCTTTGACCGTTTCCTGTACAATATCGGAGACTGTAGTCCTTCCAATTTTAAATGCATATATTGATATAAAGGAACCAACCATTGCCAAATATCTGCAATTGGTTAATTTTTGTTTTTCACAATTAAATTTTTGTTCTTAACCATTAGGAGACTGTTTAAAAAACAAATGGAAAAATCTTTGGGACCAGTTCCGAAACGAGTAAAACAGGACGCCAATAGAAAAGTCAGAAGATTGTGCACCCGATCCTGGTACATATACCTCGTGGCCTTATTTTGAGTCACTATTGTTTTTAAAAGACCAAATGAAGCCCAGGCAATCGCTTGGTAATTTGGAGGCCAGCTGCTCCAATAAAAGCTTTAGTATTCCGGAGCTTGAAGATTCGCTAGACACAGTATTATCCCAAAACTTGGCTGAAAAAAGAAAAGAGTTAAATTAAGAATGCCTTTTCAATTGATGTCCATTAAAAAGGAAAAATTACAAGTTTTAGAATAAAAGTCAATGCACCAATGGCCGACGATGACTTGTCATTTTTTAAAAGCCTTCTGCCATACATGAAAACGATGGACAAAAAAAAAATTGCTTTGCAGAATAGAAATTCAAAAGATTGTTCTTTTTCTTTTTGGAGAGGGGAATGATGCAGAACAAAACGATCAATAAACTAAAAATATTTGTTAAAAAATAAATTGAAATAAATGTTTACTAAAGGTAATTTTACCTCAAAGTTATTATAAGTTTTTCACACGGCATTATGGGATGAACAATAAAATTTGTCCAACACTTTTCAAGTTTTGAAAATATAGTCAAAAGTATTGATGGACATTCTTGTGTAGTTAAAAAATTTGTCAGGATAAAGTCTTAAGTTTTGATATAAACAATGAATCTCTCCTTTAAAACGTTTTTTATTTAATGGATGGATCCCGTTGTTTTTTTTTTTTATCAAAACATTTACCACTGCTACTGACGCGACAAATTCTTCATCCGAATCCATGGCGACTATGATTGCGACTGAGATTAAAATTAGAACACTCGCAATCTTTAACTCTGCGGAAAGCTTTCACTCGCAATGTTTCTCTCTTTCACTCTGTCATGTCATCGCTTTGCAAATCGCTGCAATAATTATCGCTATGCTATATAATATATAGTATCGCATCGCTTATTGCGGCCACTCTGACTTCAGCCCAAGTCCATCATTAAGCATGACACTTTCTGATTTTATCTCCGCTGCCGATAGGCCTATGAAATTTAAGTCCCGCATTGACGGTCCTGGGGAGTCTGTCTCCACCTTGGCGACTAAACTGCGGCCTTCGAGATCCGACGGTATCGAGTCAAGGCCTTGGGGGAGGAAGCAGGGCATCAATATAAAGTACGTTCCAAATGACTTACCTAAGGAGATAGCAGTGGTGATATGGAGGCCAAGTTAGATCACTGCTATACTGTTAACGAGCGGTGTACAAACTAATTGGGTACAGATCGATGCCCTTTCGTTTGACTCCAGTGGAAAAATTATTCCACCTTAATTTCAAACCTACTGGTGAAGCGAGCGCGCTACGAACGACGACGTTGACAAGAACTCAGAAATCCTGGCCTAGCAGGACGTTAGTCACTTCTTTATCGAGCGTGCTCACGCGCTTGAAGCTATGGAAGGGGACAGGTCCGTCTCTACTGCTCCAATCTCATTTCCGAGATCCGAGAACTCTACAACTTCCAAACGAGTTAACTCCTTTGAGGCACAAGTGAGCTCATAGTCCAAGAAGTGCGCTTTGTGTTTAAAAGAGAACCATCCGGTCTGACTATGTCCTCGCTGCCCAAAGGCAGATGTGCCTGCTGTACCCCGCTCCACTGGGAAGCTAATATACCGAACACCTCCTCCCCCGGAGCCGCTGTATCTTCTCGTCAGTTCAGTCCAATCTTGCTGACAATACGCAAGGTGTTCTCCTCGTTACGGCGATAATCAATGTGTGCTATTTAGGAGCTCAATTCCCCTCCCACGTACGGATCGATTCGGGTTCAGAGTGTTATTCCGCCTAGTCAAATTGACCCGCGCATACGCCTGTGTAAGGCCTTAGTCAAGCGGTGACAGCTCAATCGCAGAATCTTTGCTTTGCTTTGCTTTCCAATTTCTTCCGATTGAAACTTCTGCTCTCGTCCTTCCAAATCTTTCCGCTAACATCTCTTCGTATCAATTCATTCTCCTACTCATTCGATCCCCCATCAGAAAGCAGCAAACCACTCAGTGCCGTTCCAATGCCGCTTGTGCAGAAGAATTCAACGTCTCCGTGACACTGCAAAAAGTCACCCTGCCTCGACTCCTAATGAGGTGCTCACAGCTCCGCTGACGGTCTTGACCCTACACAATGTCGTCAGCATTCCACCTGCATGCTCCCCATAAGAAGAGATTCTTCAATCAAGGGTCTTTAGTTTCGCGCATGAAAACATCCTCCAAAATTCAGATTCCATTAATAGGAATTGCTTCCACCCCACATCGCCATGCTATTCTATTAACAGCATTATGTTAATAGTATAACTTCAACACCAGTTCTCCTACTGGTTTTCGGTACCCTTTTTTGGTCCTTATATACTTAATTTCCTTTACTTTAATTCTTAACTTTGCTTGCAAATTTTGCACGCAGTCATATTTTTTTGGGAATAAAATTGAATTTAAAACTGATCTTGACGAAGTAAAGAAAGTTAAACAATGTAATAAGAGACAAGTAATTAGGGTGGTCCCAAATATAAAGAATATTGGTATAAAGACTCAACTTAAATTAAATATGAATGATTTTGTCCCAACATTATATAGTTTGTGGGGTTGGACACTCCTTCTGCCTGTGACATACATTTTAACAAAACCATTACCCATTTTAAAAAGTTTGTTTATTTGTACCATGCACTAAATGTAGATTAAGAAAGATGCCTTAAGGCTGTAAAATCAGTGGTGTTTCTATTTTGTCTACTCACTCGAATTATTGCAGATTATTGCTACTGGTGCGAGTAGATTATAAGATGAACATATTTACATACATATTATATATCAAATGAAAGGTATTGATGCGTAGGTTATATATATATATATATATATATATATGATCTACATCCTTTGTTTCAAAAGATATTTCAATTCAATTTTTCAGGCATAATGTTTTTGTGAAAAGGTATGTAACAGGCAGAAGGAGGCGTGGAGACCCCATAAAGTATAAATATTCTTGAACAGGATGACGAGCTGAGTTGATCTAGCCATGTCCGTCTGTCCGTCCGTATGAACACAGAGATCTCCTAAACTACAAGTGCTAGAGACTTCAAATTTTACATGTATACTCGTGTATACCGTACGCAGTACGAGTTTATCATATATTTTCGATACCTCATTCTATTTCTTTTTTATCGATAATAATCGAAAATCGGACTTTGTTTTTTAAGCCTAATTTGAATACTGATAGGCCTAGAGACTTCATATTTACTGTGTAGATTTATGTGATCAGGACAAAGATTTTGTAAATAACGCCTTCGCCCCTAATTTGAAAAAAAAAACGTATATCAAGTACTAGAAACGTGTGCTTTGGCATATACACACATTTGAATGTTATTATCACGGTTTGAAAGTTTGATGAAGATAGTCCCACTACAAAAAGATTTATTTAACAAATAAATTCTCATAATATAGCCCATACGGCAGCCCAAGCCCAGTAACTGGTAACTGCGCAGTTAGCAGAGCGCGTGTTTATGCGTTCGTATGGATGCATGCGTATGGGAGTAGAATGATTGGAATAGTACTTTGCAGGGTTCAGGGTATCTCCTAGTCGAGCAGTCTCGACTAGAGCCCTCTTACTTGTTGCATTTGCGGTAAAAAAAAAATATTTCTATTTTCCCCACTCTTCTTAAAGAATTTTTTGAGCCTTAATTTTTTTAAAATTCATAACTCTTTTTTGCGGTCCCTGGTAGCTAGCAATAAATTGTACGATCAATCGTGTATTTAAATTTAGCCCTTTAGAATTATTATTTGGTAAAGAAACCCGTCCTTTTGGGTTGTTGCCGATAAACAAGGACGGTGATGACGACAATTTAGGAAAAGAGCTTAAGAAAACAAGTAAGAAAGCTCTAGTCGAGACTGCTCGACTACGAGATCCCCTGAACCCTTCCAGGAACTTATATTTTAATAATTCGTCGTTCCACTTCTACTTACACATGCGCATACATACACACATACGCACGCACGTATAAACACGCATGGGCTGCCATGTGGGCTTACTTTGGGCACTTAATTGTTTAATAACTTTTTTTGTACACGGACAATTTTGATAAAACTTTAAGACCGTGATTATAGCATTAAAATGTGTATATGTGTTAAAGCACAAGTCTCTAGTATTTGAAATACGCTTTCTGCAAACTTGTGGGGAAGGGGTGTTTTGGGGGGTGGGGGGTAAAATATGACAAAAACCGAATCTACATTTTAAATTTGGAGACTCTATCTTCAAAGGTGTAGAAGATATAATTTTATAACTGATTTTCGATAAGGTTTCTTATCGATAACAAAAAAACAGAAGCAGTTATCGATTTTTAGAAATAAACTTGATCTGCGCGTGCAGCTTCAAATTTCAAGTCTCTAGCTCTTATATCTTCTGAAATCGATCAAGAATATATATACTTGATGGGGTCTGCCCCGCCTCCTTCTGCCTGTTACATACTTTTAACAAAACCAAGATACGACAAAAAAAGATTGATAAAAACAAAACTAAAATTATAATCCGAAAATGTAATACATCTAAAAAATCAAGAGCGTTATCAAACTAAACTTGATCATAAATTTAAAGGCCCATTTGAAGTTGTTGAAGTTTTGGCGGGGGTTAGATACATATTTTCTAAACATCAATCGAAATTGGAACTATTCTCATGAAAGTTTAAGGGCAATACCAAATAATCATGTACTCGAGTTAAGCAAAAAGAGAAACAGCACAATGGATGTAGCGTCTGATGGCCATCAGGGAAATTGAAACAAGTAAGAGGGCTCTAGTCGACTAGAAGATACCCTGAACCCTGCAAAGTACTGATATTCCAATCATTCAACATCCATACGCATGCATCCATACGAACGCATAAGCACGCGCTCTGCTAACTGCGCAGTTACCAGTTAATGCGCCTGCACTATAGGAAAAAAGCCCGAGATTTTGGCATCAATTCTAAAAATAGAGCTAAGGTTAAAATTTTACATACACCTAAAAAAAATTTGTATTTTGTATTTTTTTTTTTAATTACCACATACTCAGAAAATTAACATCAATAATCCGAATTTTCTTCATTCAATTCGATATTCGGGTCGAAATTGTCTGCATCATCTTCATCCTCATCTTCAGCTCACCTTGAGGCGCGATTTCCGGAGGCAATAAACTGGGCAACTTGGTTATAAATACTGTTTTCTACATTTTCATCAATATTATTATTAATTTTATCAACCATAAAAAATTTCACGGCGTCTGCTTGGCAATTGTTGCTTGCTCATAACTAACTATAACAAGTAAGAACGATGCAGTCGGGCGTTACCGACTGCGGAATATTCATTCACAGTCCCAACGCTGCCATACATATCTAATTGATTTTGGGTGGTCAACCCGAGTATATTTTAAATTTCAAGTCTCTAGCGCTAATAGTAATCAATATAAAGCAGGGCCTCAACTAATTAAAAATGAGGAATCATAGAGAACTAGACCCGTTTATATCTCGTACATCTTTAGAGCTAGACTCTCAAAATTTTGCATATAGATACATGGGTATTTTATATAATTTTGATTTTTGTTATATTTTGAATATCGACTCAAAAATTTACCGAATTCTCCTGTTAATTTTAGTTGCAAATGTAGCAATGTGAATGAGCTGGTATTTCTTAAGAAATGACCAAAATTCAATAGAAATGTAGATCATATTTAATAAACAAAATATTTGGCCAATTAGCAAACGCACCTGCAAGCAGCAAGGTAGCAGCGGAGCAGAGCGTTTTTCCTATACGTGTGCACATACATATTGATCGTTTATTCTATGCATACAGTCATATGCATATGTATGTATGTATATACATACATATAAAAGCGTGTCTTCTAGCATATTCTAAGAATTGATTCATGAAATTTTCAGCCGTTACTTTAGCTTACTTTTGTCAGATGACGCTCTCGAAGTGAAGCTATTTCGTTTTAGCTACCGCCTGATCGTATATTGCAGTGGCGTTGATGGTAAATGCTATGCAAGTTGCGCTGAATTAGCGCGGGTTCTAATCTCGCTAAAGCCAAGTTTTTTAAATGTCTTTTTATAAATTAGTTATTTTTTTGGGAAAATGATAGCTTATATGACAAACACATAACATTTTTGTTATTAGTGAAATATTTTTATAAGTTTTTATAAGTTAAATTTTATTTTTGCTAAAATAACCCACAAATGCTTATACGTACATACTTACATACATATTTACAAATGTATGTATTCGTCTGCACAATTTCAGTATGCCAGCGTTTTTTACGCGTGTGCAAATGTGTATGTATGTATGTATATTCAAATGCGTATTCGAGCAATTCTAAGAATCTCAATTGCGATTGAATTGTCTTTGAATTTTCAGCCGCTACTTTGGTTTTTGTTTACTATAGGTGCTGTAGCTGTAAAGTTTTGTGTAAGTTATATTGCGTAAGATCGGTGCAGTGGCGCTGTTAGCAGAGACTCTGCGCGTTGTGTCGGAAGTCCGCGGTTCGAATCTCTTCTTTTATTTTTTTTGACAAAGAATTTTTTTTTAAATCGAAATTTATATTGTTATAATATATTTTATATTTTTTAAATTTCTTAAAAATGTTAAGTTTTGTCTTATTAATGCCTATTAAGCTTAAATACATATATATGTGAGTGACACACGCATATGAATTTTGCATTTGGCCGCTGCAAATGTCGATTTGGCACGCTCCTAGTGGGCGTAGATTGAGGTGCAGGTTCGAACCCCGCGGAAAACTTTTTCGTTTTAATTTAATTTATATTTCTTAATTTTCTTAAAAATGTTTGTTTCCTTATTATCAATACCTATTAAGCATATTTATATATATAGGTGGCATACGCATATGAATTTCGCTATTGGGCGTCTAAAATCCGTTTTGCCACGCCCCCAGTGGTCGTAGACCCATAATTTTTGGCCAGTTCTTAGAATGTGCTTAAGGCTACGTAACTGTAAAACTTGGACGCTTAGACTCAAAAAATGTGAAAATTACAGGGTATTTTTTGATATGCCACGCCCCCAAAGAGGCGTAACAATTATTTTTGGATCATCGATAGAAGAGATTATCAGTAACTCAACTATTCAAATTTTAAGCTTCTATCTCTAAAACTGTAGGAGATATAAACTTTTGCGGTTTGCCACGCCCCCTATGGGCGTACAAATATCCGCTATAGCTTATTGATCTTGGGTTGTCAACCCGAGTATACATACAAAATTTCAAGTCGCTAACATCAATAGTGCTCAAAATATAGAAGAATTTGGAAATTCAATATATATTTAGATCCGATTTGCCACGCCCCCAGTGGGCGGGGATATATAGTTTTTTCTTCGGTCTTTATAGAATCGTAACATTTACTTACGTGCCAAATTTCAGCATTCTAGCTTTACAGCTTTAGAAGATACAGTTTTGCTCGATTTGCCACGCCCCAATGGGCGTAGATATATCCGCCATATCTTTTTGATCTTGGGTGATCTACACGAATCTACATTTTAAATTTCAGCTCTCTAGCTCTTCAACTAATATGATTTCTGGCATACAGGAAAATGCATTTTCCGATTTGCCACGCCCCTAGTGGGCGTATATGGAAAATTTTTACACTTTATAAATCGGAGACATATACGAGTATATGTTCCAAGTTTCAAGTCTCTAGCTTCAATAGCCGCGAAAAATATTGCATTCATACGGACAGACGGACAGACGGACGGACAGCAAGACGGACATTGCACAAAACCAATATATTCATATCACTTCGTGAATGAATATAAAAACATTATTTTTTCGAATTGGAGCAAAAAGGAGCAAAAACGATTAATAGTCTCTAATAATAGAGGGTTCAGACAAAACGTTTGCAATTAAACTTCATCACTACTTTCCTCTATTTATAAGTTATACTCCGCAGCACTAAACTTGAAAGTTGCACAACTTTTCCCGCGCTTTTTTTTGCATACAGAGCAACTCTGGGTAAGCTGACTTTCAACCCTACTTTAAATAGTAGGGACAGTCCATAAAATTTTTTAAAAATACGTTTTACTTTAGTTAAGATGTTTATTATTGGAAAATAAAAAAAAAGTTTAAAAATTAACACAACAAAATTTGTAATAATGGCAAAATGTCGGGTTTTTTTCTTATAGTAGCTTGGTCTGCCGTGTGGGCTATATTATGTGAATTTATTTTTTGAATAAGTCTTTTTGTAGTGGGACTATCTACATCAATGTTTCAGAACGTGATAATAACATTCAAATGTGTATATGCCAAAGCACAAGTTTCTAGTACTTGATATACGTTTTTTTTTTAATTTGGGGCAAAGGGGTCGTGGTATCAAAAATCTGTACATTACAAAATCTTTCTATTTATCACATAAATCTACACAATAAATATGAAATCTCTAGGTCTAATAGTATTCAAATTAGGCTTAAAAAACAAAGTCCGATTTTCGATTATTATCGATAAAAAAGAAATGGAATGAATTATCGAAAAAATATGATAAGCTCATACTTCGTATGGTATGCACGAGTATACATGTAAAATTTCAAGTCTGTAGCACTTGTAGTTTAGGAGATCTCTGCGTTCATACGGACGGACGGACATACGGACGGGAGGACGGACAGACGGACATGGCTAAATCAACTCAGCTCGTCATCCTAATCAACAATATATATACTTTATGGGGTCAGCCTCGCCTCCTTCTGCCTGTTACATACATTTTCACAAAAACATTATACCCTATTAAGAGAAGAGAAGCGCTATGGCGGGGTCGTATGTGTAAAAAGAACTACACGAATGTTAAATTGATAATAGTTATATTTATGTAAAATTTGTGTAAAATTTCAGATATTCAATATATTATGTAGATCATATGCTGAAAGTTTCATTAAGTTCCGTTTAACACCTCAACATTTATTAAACCAATCGAAACAATTAGCAATGCACGTGCAAGCAACGTTGAGCAATATAAAGAAATTTTCGTATACACACATACATTCAAAGCATAGATTGTTTTCTGTGTTGATAATATCAATCTTAATACATTTTTCAGACCGTGATAATAACATTTAAAAACAAGTAAGAGGGCTCTAGTCGAGACTGCTCGACTAGGAGATACCCTGAACCCTGCAAAGTACTAATATTCCAATCATTCTACACCCATACGCATGCATCCATACGAACGCATAAGCACGAGCTCCGAAGTTATCAGTTACTGCGCTTGGGCTGCCGTGTGGGCTATATTATGAGAATTTATTTGTTGAATAAATCTTTTTGTAGTGTGACTATCTTCATCAAACTTTCAAACCGTGATAATAACATTAAAATGTGTGTATATGCCAAAGCACAAGTCTCTAGTACTTAGTATACGTATTTTTCAAAGGGCAAAGGAGGCGTGGTATCCAAAATCTGTAAATTACAAAATTTTTGTATTTTGTAAATCTACACTGTAAATATGAAATCTCTAGGTCTAACAGTATTTAAATTAGGCTTGTCATATACCCTGAACCCAATAAAATGGGAAATCATGGTATAATATTTCTGTGAAAATGTATGTAACAGACCCATAAAGTATATATATTCTTGATCAGGGTGGCGAGCTGAGTCGATCTCTGTCCGTCCGTTCGTCCACCCGTCCGTCCGCCCGTCCGTCCGACTGTCCGTCCTGCCGTCCGTCCGCCTGTCCGTGCTGCCATCCGTCCGTCCGTCCGTCCGTCTGTCCGTTCGTCCTTATGAACGCCAAGTCCTGCTTAATTACAAATGCATGAGACTTGAAATTTTACATGTATACTCATCCCATTTAATTTTAATCGATAATAAGCGATAATTTCATTTCGTTTTTTAGCATAATTTAAATATTGTTAGACTTAGGGACTGTAGGCCCATGTGACAAATCTTACTTGTTATTTTTAGGAATGATCTTGCCACCTTTTGGCAAGTTTTGTCGGAGTATCATTCACTCACTTTAATAATGGTGCTCGAATTGAATTAGATCGAATTATCTTCATATAGTCATAGTCCAGATGGAGATAGTCGAACACCACTTACTCAGAAAATGAGGCTCGAGTTTTGAAGGATGTAAGTATTCTGACGAAAACAGTCTTAAAGCGTAAGACAAAGATTAGAAGGGAATCCTTGAATAATCAAGGAAAGGATATTCGCACCTATAAGGGATAACACTAGCGAGCTTTTGAAGAACGAAGAGCACGCTAGTTGATTATTCGGAAGTTTGTTCAAGAAATATCATGGAATCGGATAAGACAGGTTTCAGATTTGGAAGGACGAGAAAAGAACCTATTAAGTGCATAATAACATACAGATAAATTCTAATTCTAAGATTTGAGCATGTTCGGCTGCCGTGACAGACCTATGGTACCGAGCAGTTCTCTGAACGCCGAGACTGATTTATTAGTGATCTTTGACAAATTGAAAATAATCTTAAGCGGGCTGTTGACTAACAGCACTAACCATACAACAAATAGACTGGAAAAGTAGTACACAACGGCGAAAATCTTCGTTGAAGAGACCAGTCATACCAATGTGCGAAGTTTGTCAAAGCCAAGGTGTTTATTAGCGGTCTTTTGTGCATTTTTTGCGTTTTTATGCCGATTTTAATTTAATTTTTTGCTATAGAAAACCAATTGGGCAAAATCGGGCAGCTATTTTTTTTATGAATATTATAGAGTATATATTCCTTAACATGTATGTATAAGCCGAAGTAGTGAACACGTCTGAACTCACTAAGTTTCAATCCAATTTAGGTAAAACAAGTATGAAAGCTCTAGTCCGAGACTGCTCGACTATGAAATCCCCCGAACTCTCCCAGGAACTGATATTTCAATAATTCGTCGCTTCATTTCTACTTGCACATGCAAGTTAACATGTGCCCCTCGCACATAGCAGTTTAAGTCTGTGTATGTAAGCATTTATTGGCAAATGCCTTAGTTCGGTACGCTGATCGCAACGGTCAGCGGCGGTAGCCTGATCCCTTACGCATGTCGCAAGAGCAGCGTTATCGCTTATGCTGAAGTCGGCTTGCCGACTGTCACATTGTAGCTTATGCTGTATCAGTTATGGTGGGTAGAATAAGCTTTGATAATTATATATTTAATTTAGCTTATTTAGTTTCATATGAACAGCGCAAAGCATAAGCCGCATAATAAATATTCTACTCCGACACTCGTCGTTAGATCACATCTTTTATTATTGTCTGACCCCAAGGCCAGCAATAGGAGTTAGTTAACTTCACAACATATTTCAACAATACATCTCCGGATTAAGGAGGACAACGCAGAATTCTACGCATAACATTGGATACCAGCGCGGGAACCCACACAGATCTGACTAATTGGCGCCTAGCAGCGGATAAACCCGCGACCTTAACAACAGTTAGGATAAGCAGGCCCTACAAATAATATGTAAGTGGTTTGTTTAACTAAGAAACGATTTTAAGTGCCAAATAAAACAAAAGGCATTGAGTAAAGCAAGTTGCGAAAAGGTATTTGGTCAAACTCGATATTATCCCGTTCTATCCATGCCGATTAGCATTGGCTATAGTGAAACCCTATAAATAAAGTGTCAAACATAAAGGTTAAGGGTACAAGCTAATGAGCTTCCCAGGACCCTATAGGGAGATTAAACGTGAATTTAGTAGTGACGAAGACTGCGACACAAACTCGGAGGCCAGTTTAGAAAACACAGCAGACATGGAGCCTAATCAGATAGAAATACTCATAATCCAGGCGTTGGCACAGCAAGTGGCCACACTAAGAGCAGATTTTGACGCAAAGTTAACTTCGGTAAATCGAAGGACAGATAGTTTACGCCTTGAGGCACCGCAGGTCGAAGCGCATCAAAGAATCTCAATCGACCCCGATGTAGGGTGTAATATATCTCTTGACAATGTAAAGTCTATACCCGAAATCAATGGTACGCATGACGAATATGTCCACTGGAGACAATCCGCTGTGGATGCCAACGAACTTTTCAGACCCTACGTAGGCAGTAACGCCCACTACCAAGCGGTTAATATAATAAGAAACAGAATTAAGGGTACAGCAAGAGCTTTGTTGTCCTCGTACAACACAGTCCTAAATTTCGATGCAATAATTGCTAGGTTGGACTGTACGTATGCTGATAGGACATCACTTAGACATCGACAGGGCGACTCTACGTTGATGCAGTATTATGACGAGGTCGAGCGCAAGCTAACTCTGGTCACGAACAAGGTAGTTATGACCCATGACCAAGATAGAGCAGAAATGATAAATAAAGAGGTTAGGAGCGATCTACTCCATTCCTTCGTCTCAGGTCTGAAGAAGACCCTGAGATCAATTGTGTTTCCTGCGCAGTCGAATGACTTGCCCTCTGGTCTGGCTTTGGCCAGACGCTCGTATGAGAAACAGGGTAGAAATGATGATGCGAACGAGGGCAGGAAAGAAACCCTCACTATACCAAAAAACAGGGTAAACACCAAGCACAATAAGTCTATGCGAACAGTAGCAACAAAGTAGACCAAGGCCAACACCAGGAGCTTTAACAGCAAAATTTAGACAGCAGACACAGTACAACAAAGAACAAGCTAGTAGTTCACAAGTAAATGGGCAAGGCCAAAAGAGGCCGAACTCATCTGAGCGCGTATCAGGCCAGAGGCGGCAGTGGGTGCATAACACTGTGCAACAAAACACCGACAATGATGACCAAGGCTATAATAAAATTACCTCCAAAGAGGTTGCCGGGGTCGACGACGACTCCGACTCTGCTGGGGATGACTCGGTAAAATTTTTAGGGAACGCTCCAAGCTACCGTTTGTCGAACGGCGGGGGCGGCCAAAAACTATATTAGACCCTTAACAGGGCTAAAACATTTAAGGCCAGTCAGCACCCCTTTCAGTGTTAGTTCCATTCATTATTCTAACAAAGTCCACCAGAAGTGTTTAATTAACATTTTCGGTGTAACAACTTCATTCTTCCTATTAGACTCCCTGACTCCGTTCCACGGCATCCTAGGCTTCGACCTGCTTACGCAGATAGGGGCAACCTTGAACGCTGAAAATGGCACAGTCAACAAGCTGCAGCACCACATTTGCGACAATGTGAATTTCACAAATGTCGATGATATTGCTGTGCCAGAGTCCATAAGGGCCGAGTTTAGGAACATGATGCGAAACAAGGTAAAGGCATTTTCAGCTTCTAATGAAGCACTGTCGTTCAATACTTCTGTTGTGGCCACAATATGCACAATAGACAGTGAGCCGGTCTACTCAAAACTTTACCCACATTCCATGGGAGTGGCTGATTTTGTGCAAAACGAAATCAAAGAACTATTGCGAAATGGCATCATCAGGCCATTAAAGTCGCTGTACAACAACCCGACATGGGTTGTCAATAAAAAAAGGTCGTGACGAAAATGGCAACAAAAATAAACGCCTAGTTATCGATTTTAGAAAGCTAAACGAGCGAGCCATAGCAGATAAATACCCCATGGCGAGCATTCCCATGATGTTAGCCAATCTGGAAAACTCTAGACTTAAAGTCCGGCTACCACCAGATATTCCTGGCGGAACAAGACCGCGAGAAGACATCTTTCTCTGTAAACTGAGGAAAGTATGAGTTTTATGGACTACCTTTCGGGTTGAAGAATGCGGGAAGCATCTTTCAAAGAACGTCGTCGATTGCTGCGTGAACAAATCGGCAAACATGCTGTGTACGTAGATGACGTCATAATTTTCTCACAGAACGAAAGAGACCATGTGGCGCATATAAACTGGGTTTTGGCAAAGCTATGTGAAGCTAACATGAAAGTTTCCAGGGAAAAGACCCATTTTTAAAAAAAATAAGTAGAATATTTGGGGTTTATAGTAACTGAAGGCGGGCGAAAACCGACCCGGTAAAAGTTAAGGCTATTCAAGAATATCCGGAACCTATTCGAGCTTAGATGATTCAATGGCATGGCCAGCTATTACAAGTATTTTATTAAAGACTTTGCTGCGATAGCAAAACCATTAACGAACATTATAAAAGACGAAAACGGGTCCATTAGCAAACAAAACGCCTATAAATTTTGACGTCAACCAGAGAGTTGCATTTAAGAGACTAAGAAATATCTTAGCTTCAGAAGATGTCATTCTTAAATATCCAGATTTTAAGAAGCCGTTCGATCTAGCGACGGATGCTTCAGCATATGGTATTGGCGCTGTACTTTCACAAGACGGCAGACCAATTACCATGATATCAAGAACTTTGAAGGATAGCGAAACCCATTGCGCCACCAATGAAAGAGAGCTGTTGCCTATTGTGTGGGCGCTAGGTAAGCTACAGCAGTACTTGTATGGTACAAGAGACATTAATATCTACATATATATACAGATCACCAACCTCTTACCTTTGTTGTATCGGATAGGAACCCCAATGCTAAAATATAAAGATGGAAAGCGTATATCGATGAATATAACGCAAAAATCCACTACAAGCCCGGTAAAGAAAACCACGTCGCAGACGCATTGTTTCGACAAAATATTAACGCCTTGCAAGAAGAAAATGCGTCAAACGCAGCCACCGTCCACAGTGAGCTGTCGCTACGTACACAATAGAGCCAACGGACAAACCGTTAAACTGTTTTATGAATCAAATAGTGTTGGAAGAAGCACATCTCTCTCTAAGACGGAACTTTAAATTTTTCGGCGAGAAAACTCGTCATATTTTCCACTTTACAGATAAAAATGAAGCATTAAATGAGTTAAAATCATTCGTCAAGCCGACTGTAGTAAACGCAATCAATTGCGACTGGCCAATGCTGGCATTCGTCCAACACGAACTAGTGAAAAGCTTCTCTTCCACTAAATTTCGTTCCTGCAAAAATGTAGTAGCTGATATAAATGAAAATGACCAAAGATGCAAAGGATTGTCAACAGCTTGTCGCAAGAGCAGCCTTATCGCTTATACTGAAGTCGGCTTGCCGACAGTCACATTGTAGCTTATGCTGTATCAGCTATGGTGGGTAGAATAAACTTTGATAATTGTATATTTAATTTAGCTTATTCCCCAACTCGTTAGAAGTTTAGTTTCATATGAACAGCGCAAAGCATAAGTCGCATAATAAATATTCTACACCGACACTCGTCGTTAGATCATATCTTTTATTATTGTCTGAGCCCAAGGCCAGCAATAGGAGTTCGTTAACTTCACACCATATTTCAACAGTACATCTCCGGATTAAGGAGGACAACGCGGGATTCTACGCATAACATTGGATACCAACGCGGGAACCCACACAGATCGCATCGCATCACATACACACACATATGCAAATGTGTATGTGCACTTCACAAGACCGACAAGCGGACTTTACAATTTCTGTAGGCAGCAAGAGTAGAGTTTCGCACACAGGCAAAAAAATTATCATACATGTAGTAATGGTCTATAAGGGTGTGTATGCATGCCCGTCTTTCACTGACACTTTGAGACAAAACTCGCGATTCGATTTTTGTTAACTGACCTTCAACTTGTTTACTCGCGTTCAGACTCAAACGTTTAAGTTTGGGTCTTTTTCCGCATGTTAGGGAAAGATTTTTATTGCACTCCATGAAAAAAAAACCTTTTGCGTGCATGTATGCATATTCATATGCTGTGAACATTAATGTGTTTTTAATAATTTTTCGCTAAGCAGATCAATTTGTGAAAATGGATATTAAATAAATATTTAATAATTATTATTAACTAAGATAAATGTACAATACACTTACATATATAATCAACAACCAAAATTTTAATATTTTTTATTCTTGACACGGAAAATAAAGTATGCACTTTGAACTATATATTTTGTCATAAATGTTAATGTTTTACACTGTTGCTGTTTACTCAAAACACCCCCTTCCCTACAAGTTTGCAAAACCCGTATTTCAAATACTAGATACTTGTGAATTGGAACGACGAATTATTGAAATATTAGTTCCTGGAAGGGTTCAGGGGATCTCGTAGTCGAGCAGTGTCGACTAAAGCTTTCTTACTTGTTAATAATATGATTTTTAAGCCTAATTTATTCATTCGACGAATACAAAGATACTGAAATTTATAGATTTATAATACCAAAACGCTTTCGCCTCAAATTTTAGAAAGAACCCTCTTACTTGTTTACCCTTATCGGCTGCTTACTTCCTAGTTTTGGATGAGAATATTTAGCAGACTTATAGCCTATAATTTGCATCTATAACAGTAACAACTAAATACTAATAACTATCAAACAAAAGTAAATTAATGAATTAAATACATAAAAATAAAATTATATTTTATTCCATTTTAATTTGGAATAGAAAGCCAAGTCTTAACGCTATGATGAGTTTTAATCACTGCCCGAGTGCCCGATCAATTGCATCGCCTTTTATATTTGGAAAACTCTATTTAGAAGCTTGCGCATTTTTTCGCTTCTGTTCGGTTAAGTCATAGTCACAGTGCTTATTGCAGCTAAAGTAAGCTAGAACGAATCCAACCAGCGGCCAAAATATGGCACAAAAAAATGTCAGACTGATAATTAGCCACATGCCGACAATAAGGTTCCCGGCAGCAATATCAGCTTGAAATAAAGATCTATTCGGTGATTCCATTTGATTTTTATTGATTAAAGTTTTATCGAAAAGTTTTAGATATACAAATTTGACAGTTGAGACAAATGTTATAATGTGTTAGTCTTAGTATATTTAACATTTCTTTGTACTCTTTTTAATACCCTGAACCCATTGAAAATGGGAAAACCGGGTATACATGATTTTTGTGAAAATGTATGTAACAGGCAGAAGGAGCTGAAAGATCCCGCGGCCGATGACAACTTTTCATTCAAATTTGAGGCGAAGGCGCGTCGTATCTAATATGATACTTACAAAATCTTTATATTTGTCACACGGATCTATACAGTAAATCTGAAGTCCCTAGGTCTAACCGTATTCAAATTAGACTTTAAAAAAAAACGGGATAAGGAATGTAGATGTGGATGAATGTAATTATGTGGCCTCACAGAAGCTTGTACCTTGGGAAAAGAAATGTTAGAACTTTGAGATGACATCTCAATGGAATATGAACAGCAAGAACGTAAGAACGTTGCAGCCGGGCGTTACCGACTGCGGAATATTCATTCACAGTCCCAACGCTGTCATACATACTAATTGATTTTGGGCTGTCAGCCCGAGTAAATTTTAAATTTCAAGTCTCTAGCGCTAATAGAAATCAACATAAAGCAGCGCCTGAGCCCATTAAATCATACAGAACTATTCCCGTTTATATCTCGTACATTTTTAGAGTTAGACTCCAAATTTTGAATATAGATGCAAGTGTATAATTTTGATTTTTGTTATATTTTGGATATCGGCTCAAAAATTTACCGAATTCCCCATTTAATGTTAATTGCAAATGAAGCAATTTGAATGAGCTCGTATTTCTTAAGAAATGACAAAAATTCAATAGAAATGTAGATCATATTTAATAAACACAATATTTGGCCAATTAGCAAACACACCTGCAAACAGCAAGCTTGCAACGCAGCAGAGCGTTTTTCCTATACGTACGCACACATTGATCGTTTATTCTATGCATACAGTAAATGGTAAATGCTATGCAAGTTGCGCTGGAATAGCTCGGGTTCTAATCTCGCTGATGTAAAGTTTTTAAATCTCTTTTTATACCCTGAACCCATTGAAAATGGGAATTCAGGGTATAATGTTTTTGTGAAAATGTATGTAACAGGCAGAAGGAGGCGAGGCAGACCCCGTTCGTCCGTCCGTCCGTCCGTATGAACGCAGAGATCTCCTGAACTACAAGTGCTAGAGACTTGAAATTTTACATATATACTCGTGTATACCATACGCAGTACGAGTTTATCATATTTTTTTCGATAACTCATTCCATTTCTTTTTATCGATAATAATCGAAAATCGCCCCTTTCGCCCCAAATTTGAAAAAAACGTATATCAAGTACTAGAAACTAGAAACTAAAAGTTGAATGAAGATAGTCCAAATACAAAAAGATTTATTCAACAAATAAGTTCTCATAATATAGCCCATACGGCAGCCCAAGCGCGGTAACCGGTAACTGCGAAGTTAGCAGAGCGCGTGTTTATGCGTTCGTATGGATGCATGCGTTAAATTAGTTATTATATTTTTTGTTCTTAGTCAAACATTTTTATAAGTTTTTATAAGTTAAATTTTATTTTTTCTTAAATAACCCACAAATGCTTATACGGAAAGACATACATACATACATATGTATTCGTCTGCACACACAATTTCAGCATGCCAGCGATTTTTACGCGTGTGCAAATGTGTATGTATGTATGTACATATATATTTTCAAATGCGTATTCGAGCAATTCTAAGAATCTGAATTGCGATTGAATTGTGTTTGAATTTTCAGCCGCTACTTTGTTTTTTTGTTTACTTTTGTCTTATTAATGCCTATTAAGCTTTTATATATATATCTATGAGTGAGCGCATTTTTTTTTTTTTGCATTTGGCCGCTACAGATGTCGATTTGGCACGTCCCCGTTGGGCGTGGATTGAGATGCAGGCTCAAACCCCGCGGAAAACTTTTTCGTTTTAATTTAATTTATATTTTTTAATTTTCTTAAAAATGTTTCTTTTCTTATTATCAATGCCTATTAAGAATATTTATATATATAGGTGGCATACGTATATGAATTTCGCTATTGGACGCCTAAAATCCAATTTGTCACGCCCCCAGTGGTCGTAGACCCATAATTTTTGGCCAGTTTTTAGAATGAGCTGAAAGCTACGTAACTGTAAAACTTGGACGCTTAGACTCAAAAAATGTGAAAAAAGAGGATATTTTTGATGTGCCACGCCCCCAAAGAGGCGTAACAATTATTTTTGGGTCATCGATAGAGGAGATTGTCAGTAATTCAACTATCCGTTTTCCAAGCTTTAAACTCCAAAACTGTGGTCGTAGATATATACGCCATATCTGGGTGATCAACGCGAATCTACATTCCAAATTTCAGCTCTCTAGCTTTTCAACTAATATGATTTCTGGCATACAGGAAAATTAATATTCCGATTTGCCACACCCCTAGTGGGCGGATCTGGAAAATTTTTACACTTTATAAATCGGGCGCATATACGAGTATATATTCCAAGTTTCAAGTCTCTAACTTTAATAGCCGCGAATTAGATTCATACGCAGACGGACAGACGGAAGGACAGCAAGTCGGACATTGCACAAAACCAATATATTCATTTCACTTTCGAGAATGAATATAATTATCTTCGTTTCTTGAGCTTCGTTTCCGTACTTTGGAATCGATGGAATTTGCTTTAACAAACTATTTATTTTACATGGTATACACGAGTATACATGTAAGATACCAAGAGAATTTCTGAGATCTCGGCGTTCATATGAACAGACGGACTGACCGACGGAAGGACAGATGGATTGGAGCTACTCAAGGATTTAACCATGTAACGAACCTTCAGTTTATCCCGAGTTCAAGCCGGGATAGTTTTTTTTTACATTCGTGCTAAAAATTAATTTGTTAAAGCCCCTGTGATAATAAATAGTCACTTTGTGTCGTAGGTTTGAACTTCGATATATTTTCTGAAAATCACACTTTCACAATTCACTTTATTATATGTACAAGGACTCTCCTCCTAACTGTACACCTGCACACAGAATCGTCTAGTGGGCGCTTAGCGCACTCCGGCTCTGCGTACGATTGTGCTTCAGTCACAGAAGGATTCGCTCTGTACACTCCGGCGGTTCGCTCGGATACACTGCAGGCCGTACCTACACCTACGTGAACTTTGTATTGCTCCTCACATCATGGAATTTTTGCAAGCTCAGAAATTGAAGTGTCTATTCCTGTCGGACGCCCACCAGAATGCAGTGAGGGACTTCTGTCTGGCGGACTTAATCGAATGATATTTCATTCCTCCACTATCTCTTCACTTTGGTGGCTTGTGGGAGGCTACAGTGAATATAGTGAAGCATCATTTCTATCAGTCTGTTGGCCCTTTCCTTCCATTTAAGAGCACCCAGCCGACATGGGCGTTCTGACGCCTGCACATTTCTTGAATGGTGATCCTCCTTCATACTTCAGCGAGCCTAACCTCATAAGGCTCAATTTTAATGCTTGGATTCCTGACATCGTGTAAGATATCTCCAGTAGGATTTCTGGACGCGTTAGCGGGAGGAATACCTAAACTTATTACAACAGCGAGCAAAATGTCGAACTTCCAAACCTATCTTGGCGATGGGCGACATAGTTCTCATCAAGAATGAGAATCTTACGCCACTTAAGTGGCCAGTGGCCATGATAATTGAACTCATCCCTAGCCGTGATGGCGTCACACGAGTAGCCGTAAGAAGAGCTACAAACAAGCTGTGCTTGCTACCCCTTAAAGATTATGTTTAATGCTAAGTCTTCTTGGCCGCAGCAATCAGAACTTCATACAAACCATAACTTACTATTATAAATAATCGCACAGTATGTTAGCAGCTAACTAAGATAAATGAGATTACGCTCTCCTTTTAATCCTCACTCGTTTTCCCACGCAGCGGTTTACCTTCAATCAGCCAGCACGCGTGGATATTAGATAGATCGTGTGCATTCAGCTCTGCACAGATTATGTAGTTAGATTAACTATTACATACATAGTAAGTAGTGGACAGCACGACAGCTAAAGTTACGTCTAGCAACAAACTCTGTACAAACAAGTAAGAAAGCTCTAGTTGAGACTGCTCGACTACGAGATCCCCTGGACCCTTCCAGAAACTAATATTTCAATAATTTGTCGCTTCATTTCTACTTACACATGCACACAAACATATGCACGCACGTATAAACAGGCATGGGCTGCTGTGTGGGCTTACTATTGAAAATGGAAAATCAGGGTATAATGGTTTTGTTAAAAGTATGTAACAGGCAGAAGGAGGCGTGGCAGACCTCATAAAGTATATATATTCTTGATCAGGGCGACGAGCTGAGTCGATATAGCCTTGTCCGTCTGTCTGTCTGTCTCTAGTCGAGACTGCTCGACTACGAGATCCTCTGAACCTACTTACAAATGCACACACACATACTCACGCACGGAGTTGAGTTTTCGTGGAGTGCGGTCGATGCTATCGCGATCCATCGTGGACATAAGTTTTTCTCTGTGTTTTCACTGTTAAAGTGGAAAGTACTTTAGTAAACGTGCATGCTGTGGGCGCAACGTACCCAGCAAAACGTGAATCATTCAAAGACTTACCTTGCGGCAGTTCGCGGAGCACCCCAGAAATCGAGTCCAGTGGTGCAAGGGGGCAATAGCGTCACTACTTGGCGTTAGGGTTTTCCTCTTTCTTTTCTTTTTTTAAGCGCGAAAATTTTTATTTAGCACACTTGCACATATTTTAGCAATCAGGTGCATTCACTCTAACAGCTGTTAGTAGTGCTGGAAATCGCATCGAACAATCAGCTGCTCACCAACTTTGGTGAGTTGCTAAGTCCTAGTGAAGACAGCAACCTAATTCCTGCAGTGGAGTTGCAGTCGCGCGCCGCTCTTCGTTGCAGCGATCACCGCATCAACAAACGAGGGCGTTGCCGCAGCCGCCGGCATCCAGTCAATCTCCTGTGGTGGAGTGCCAGGCACCAAACTCATTAAAAGAAGCGCTAGCGCAAATAGGAGTTACCCTAGAGGGTTTGTCTGCCTTATTTGGGGGTCAGCGGCATATAAATGCGCTGATGCGATAGGAGTTGGCTAGGCTGGTCAACCTTAACAAGGCAGCTGAAAAGTTCTGCAACCGATCGGTTAAAAACTGTGAGTTGCAGAACACACCGCTAAAGAAGACAGTTGCTGAAAAAGCTCAAACTAGGAGTATTGTTGCCTTAACAGGTAGCAATATACCAAAGCGGTCAAGGGAAGTTTCCTCTGATCCCTCAAAAAAGCCGAGGCCCAATAAAAACGCAGCGATCGCATGGCTTTGCGGTCTAAAAATTTAAACCAGGCAGGTCGACAGACAAACCCGGACAGCTGGATGGTCGTCAAAGGACGCAAACCTTTGCAAAAACGACTTAGGTGCAGCTACACGGACATGCTGCGCGTGGTCAAGAGCGACCCAAATTTGAAGCACCTGAGCGGTGACGTGCAAGGAATCAGGAAGACAGCTAAGGGGGACCTTTTGTTGCAACTGAGTAGAAAGCTGGAGCACAGCGCAGAGGCACTTCACGAAGCTGTAGGCAAGGCCTTGGGCGATCGAGCGGTAGTCAAAACACTTACCGAATCGGCGCATATCGAGATTCGTGACTTAGATGAGCTAGCGAGCAAAGAGGAGACTTTAGAGGGATGAGAGATGAGGGTGGAGTTGAAGGATAGCTCACTCTCTATTGAATCCATCAAATCGCTTCGGCCGGCTTTTGGAGGACAGCAAAGAGCTACGGTTGCTCTTCCAGTTGGAAAAGCCAAACCTCTGCTCGAGCTGCCCAAAATTAGGATAAGATGGGTAGTATGCCGTATCCGAGCCGTGAACCAGCCTAAACAATGTTTCAAATGCCTCGATTACAGGCATATTGCTTCCAAATGCAGTAGTGACTGTGACCTAAAGGGTGCCTGTTTCAGGTGTGGTGAGATGGGTCACATTGCAAAAGCATGCATTAAGCCTCCAAAATGCAGCCTTTGCGTCCGGAGAGGCGAAAAGCTGACGGACCATTCAGCAGGCAGCTTCAAGTGCCCTTCCTAACGTGAAACAGCACAAAAAATGAAATGTTAAGGTTCCTGCAACTTAACTTAAATCATTGTGTTGCTGCTTAAGATCTTCTAGAGCAGACTATAAAGGAAAAATGCAAAGACGTAGCCTTTCTCAGTGAGCCTCATCACTGTAAGATTAGCTGCCCTAGACATGGTCCACAGATGCTAATGGCAAAGCGGTTCTGTGGGCATGTGGCAACTCAACGACAGTATTGTCAAATGTTAAGGCATTTAATGGGTTTGTATGCGCTCGTTACGGTAACGTATGGCTCTACAGTTGCTACCTGGCCCCCAGCATGCAGCTCAATGAGTTCACAACAGTGCTTGACGAGCTCGCAGAGGACGCTAGGGGCCGGAAGGCCATCATAGCAGGAAATTTCAACGCATGGGCGTTAGAGGGGGGACACACAACAAATGCCAGAGGCCGTATCCTACTGGAAATCTTCGCGACACTGGATGTTGCACTGCTCAACACTGGTCACGAGTTCACCTTCAGTCGGGCTGGATACGGATCTGTAATTGACATTACTTTTGTCACATCATCCCTTTTTCGGGAAGCAACGTGGAGCCAATGCGATAGCTAAACGGGTAGCGATCATTCTGCACTTCTGTTCACAATAGGTGAGCCATCTGCCAGGGCGCCATCTTTGTGGGGAGAATTGTATCAGCTGGATACTTTCGACCCAGCGGCTTTTTCAGAGGCCATTCAGTCGCTGGGTACAGTTGGCAATGCTGAGGCCAGAGCATGCCCGAATACAAAGTGCCTGCAATAGCAGCATGCTACGCCGCAAGCAGTTTACGCGACAGCAAGCGCCTATGTATTGGTGGAATGCACAAATAGGTTACATTCGACAGAAATGCATTCAGGCGAGAAGAAGCTACCAACGGGCTCGCGGTAGGTCTACGTACACAGAAAAACGACTAGCTTATCAGGCGGTTAGAAGACAGCTGAAGAAGGCCATTCGGGCAAGTAAAAGTGAATGTTTCTTAGAGTTGTGTGACTCAGCCGAATATGACCCTTGGGGCAGGGCATATAAGATGGTAGTTAAAAGACTATACGCAGGTAAACAGGTACAGCCTACCGATCGTTTAGAGCTTAAATCGATTGTGGAAGCACTCTGTTAATCAGGACATGACGTGCAGTGAATTTGTTTTAGTTACGGACGAAGAAATCTTAGTAGCTCTTAGAAGTCTTAGAACTAAATCAGCTCCAGGGCTGGACGGGATCCCAAATCGTGCGCTAAAGCTAGCCCTCGCCTTGCACCCAAATACGTTTGCTGAGTTATACAGCAAATGCTTGGTTCAGGAGACGTTCCCTGCTACCAAGGCTGGCAAACCATCAGAGGAGCCATCCTCTTACAGACCAATCTGCCTCTTAGACACCATGGGAAAGGTTTTTGAGAAATTGATCTTCTCTAGATTGGAGGCTGTTATCGTCAGTGGTGGAGGCCTGTCACCAAACCAATTTGGTTTCCGGAAGGCCCAGTCAACAATAGATGCGCTGAATAAAGTTGTTGGCCTGGCAACTTCCGTCATCCAAGGCACCAGATGGAAGAATGGAACGAAGCAGTACTGCATCATTGCGACTCTAGATGTCAAGAATGCCTTCAACACTGCTAGTTGGGATATGATACTTGATGCGCTGTCACAATATAATATCCCTAAATATCTGACAGAGACAGTTAAGAACTACTTCAGAGGAAGAACACTTATATACAACACGAGCGAGGCTCCCCAAACTCACACAGTGTCTGCTGGAATTCCCCAAGGTTCAGTGCTGGGGCCTCTCCTATGGAATGTTATGTACGACGGCGTACTGCGGTTGGAACTTCCAGCAGGTGCGCACACCTTTATCTTTGCTGATGTAGCAGTCGTCTCCATAGGCAAGGAGCTTAAAGATACTGAGGATATGTGCAGCGCAAGTATCAATCGCATTAGTAGCTGGTTGGCAGGAGCTGGACTCGAGCTAGCGGCTCACAAAACGGAAGTCGTCCTAGTAAGCAGACTCTAGTAAGGAGACTCTAGCTCAGTCGCAAAAGAATGGAAACAGCCAATATCAACATCGGCAGCGTTACCATCGCATCAAAGAGGGCGATAAAGTATCTTGGCGTCATGTTAGACACAAGATTAACTTTCCGCGAGAATATGTGCATAAAAAAGCAGCTGATTCTTGTAGAGCTCTCTCAAGGATTATGCTTAACACGCGGGGACCAAAACAGCAGCGACGTCTCTGTTGAGCTATCGAGCTTTTTCGAATAGCATTGAAGTTAAAAACGCACTTTTATTTTTGCACTATATGTTTTGCTTGGTTTATTATTGTTGTTGTTAATGTTTGCACAAAGTTTGTTGTTAGACGCGAGCATGCGACTTTGGCCGTCGTGCTGTCCGCTACTATGTATGTAATAGTCAATCTAACAAAACTGGCAGAGCTGTCCACGCACGAACATCTGCACTAAACAAGAGCTAATTAATAACTTAAACTATGACGCGAGCCGGCTGATCAAAGCTGAGCCGCTGCTTGGGCGAACGAATGGAATGATAAAGGGGACAGCGCAATTTCTCTTAAAAACTCTCTTACTTAAGGGGCAGCAAGCACAGCTTGTTTGTAGCTCTTCGTATTTCGCCAGCTTCAGTTTTAAGGACGGTTACTCGTACGACGTTATCACTTCCAGGGATGAGCTCAATAATTCTGGCCAGAGGCCACTTAAGTGGCGGAAGATTCTCATCCTTTACGAGAACTATGTCCCCAACCGCCAAGCCAGGTTTGGGCGTTCGCCATTTTGCTCGCTGCTGTAACAAGTTGAGATATTCGTCCCGCCAACGCGTCCAGAACACCTGCTGGAGATAGCTTACACGCTGCCAGGCATCCAAGCGATTAAAATTAAGCCTTGTCAGATTAGGCTCGCTGAAGGAAGAAGGAGGCCCACCGTTCAGGAAATGCGCAGGCGTCAGTACGTCCAAGTCTGCTGGGTGCTCTGAAATTGAAACTAAAGGGCGTGAATTAATGACAGCAGCAATGTTGCAGACCAGCGTGCGGAGCTCATCATAAGCCAGGACGGAAGAGCCAACAGATCGATAGAAATGATGCTTCGCTGTCTTCACTGCAGCCTCCCACAAGCCACCAAAGTGAGGGGATCGTAGAGGGATGAAATGCCATTTGATTGAGTCAGCCAGACAGAAGTCTCTCACAGCGTTTTTGTGGGCGTCGGATAGAAATAGCTGCTTCAACTCCTGAAGCTGGTTGCGGGCGCTAAGAAAATTTGTTGCGTTGTCAGACCAGATTTGACTTGGCTTTCCTCTAGTGCATATAAACCGTTGAAGAGCATGCAAAAATGCCGTGGTTGTTAAATCCTTGACTAGCTCTAACCAGATCGCCTTCGTAGCAAAGCAAATGAATACACAAATGTAGCATTTTACAGGAGCCTTATTTCGTGCCTCAGGCTTGTAGAAGAAAGAACCGCAGAAATCTCCTCCAGTCACTCCAAAGACACGGCAGCCTTCAACGCGATCCTTGGGTAGATCTGCCATTATGTGCTCAACGAGTCGAGGCCTGGCGCGAACGCATATTACGCATCTCTGAATCACGCTGGCTACAGTCTTTCTACCACCAATTGGCCAATATTGGGAACGAACCAACGCTAGCACTACTCGGGGACCCGCGTGCAAGTTGCGCTGATGGCAATGCATGATGATGGCTCGAGTTACTGGATGACTTCTGGGCAAGATAATTGGATGTCGACTATCGAAGTTTAGCGCAGAGTTTTTGAGGCGACCATCTACACGTAGCAGCCCAAATTCATCAAGGAACGGCGACAGAGAGGTAAGACTGCTGGATGACGGAACCATTCCTTTGGTTCGAAGCGTATTTATTTCGTCCGTGAGATGGGCTCGTTGAATCATCCTCAACAATATATGCGTGCCGGTCCGAATCTCTTCGAGAGTTACTCCTGGACCCCGTCTTTTTTTAATAAACCTTGATACGTATGCAAAAGTACGCTGCAATCGACCAAAAGAATTCGCATACTTGCAGTCCATAGAGGCGTCGCGGACCGGCCCTTTCGCTAGGAGCACTGCCTTTCGACGATCTACTGAAGTTGTTTCTGGAAGCGCTGAGACTGGCCAATGAGATCTGGGCTTACAAATAAAGCGAGGTCCGTTGAACCAAAGCGATGATGCGTTCAACTCAGTGGGTAAAGAACCTCGAGATAATATATCCACGGGATTCAGCATTGTAGGTATATAATGCCACTCCATTGTTGAGGTGAGATCCTGTATAGTGGCGATGCGATTTGAAACAAAAACGTTAAATCGTCCGGGATCGTCATTATCCAAGATAGTGCTATTGTAGAGTCAGACCAACAGTGAAACTCGCCTGAGAAGATGCCTAAGCGAGCCACTTGGTCCATTAGACGTGCCAGCAACTCTGCCCCGCATAGCTCCAGCTTGGGAATCGTGAGCGTTTTTAAAGGAGACACTCGAGACTTGGAGCAAAGTAACCTGCTGATGTTATGCTGACCTTTAGATACAATGTAGATGCAGGCTCCGTATGCCTCGATGCTGGCATCGCAGAATCCATGGACCTCAACCTTGTCTCCAGGTAATAATGCCAGCCTGGGATAGGCACTCATAAGACCGCTGCCAAAATTACTGCAGATGTCCAGCCACGCAGTGTGGCAGGCCGACGGCAGACTCTCGTCCCAATCAAGTTTAAGCCTCCAGAGTTGTTGCAAGAAGATTTTGGCCTTCGTTATTACTGGGCCGACCAGTCCGATTGGATCGTAAAACCTAGCAATAGACGAGAGGACAGAGCGCCTGGAGGGCTTAGAGTTTGAATCCAGAGAGAGAGAAAACAGAGAGAGAGAAAACAGAAGTTGATCAGATGCTGGATCCCATGCGAGGCCAAGTGTTTTTGTAATGTCGCTGCCATCATTGAACCTTATGAGTGATTCCTTATCGCAGTCTGTTACTCCGTCCAGTACCATAGGATGGCTTGAACACCACTTTCGCAATTTAAACATCCCTCGTGCCAAGATTCCAGTCGTCTCTTGCATGACACGTCTCGCTTCTTCGACTGATTTTCCTCCAGAGATCAAATCGTCAACATAGAAATCGCGAAGTAGCACCTCGGAACCAACCGGAAATTCATCTTTTTCATCTATGGCGAGCTGGTGCATGGTGCGCACGGACAAGAAAGACGCTGGTTTTGTTCCATATGTGACCGTATCAAGCTTGAACACTTCTAACTCCTCATCTGGCGAATTCCTCCATAGAATGCATGGTAGATAGCTGTCCGGCTCAGGCACTTTCACGCAACGATACATTTTGCAAATATCACCGGTAAGTGCGACTGGATAGGACCGGAAGCGCAGTAGTATGTCGATCATTTTCGGCTGAATGACAGGACCTGCCATTAGAACTTCATTCAACGAATAGCCAGTTGACGTAGACGCTGATCCATCAAAGACGACGCGAAGCTTGGTAGTTGTGCTCTCTTCCTTCTGAACGCAGTGATGAGGAAGAAAATATCTGCATTTATGAAATGAGTTATGAGGAACACGTGACATGTGACCTAACTCAGAATACTCCTTCAGGAACGCTGAATATTGAGACTTTATATGAGGCAAACGACTCAGTTTCCTCTCCAAGTTGAGAAACCGACGACGCGCTTGCTGATAGGACTCGCCAAGAAACTCGCTATTGAGCTTTAGAGGCAAGCGTACTGAATACTGGCCACTGGCCAGCCGGCTGTAATGCCTCACAAAGTGCGCTTCGCAATCTGAGTCTTCCTTGCTGATCTTTACGATGGAATCGCTGCAGCTTTCAACTTCCCAGAAACGACGAACGAGACTGTCCAATTGAATATCAGTACCGGAGTCAGCATCCGGATCTGAAGGCGTCGCCGAAACCATTAGCACTGAGTTGTGACGGCGAGCTTCACCTCCCGATACAACCCAACCAAGGAGTCTTCTGCAACAGTGGAAGCCCAGGCATCAACTTGATTTGACCCACGCAGAGCAAGTCATAGAAAAGGCTGGCTCCGATAAGCAAATCTATTCGCTGTGGCCTATGGAATGCTGGATCTGCCAAGACTATATTTTGCGGAATGCTCCAATTACTTGTATTTATATTAGAACTGGGCTGCCTGCCAGTTATATTTGTTGCCACCATGGCCGTTATGCTAGTTGCATACTCCGATCCGTGAGCCTGAAACGTGAGACAAATGGTGCTTCCATCGGTGGCAAAATTAGAGTCGCCTAGGCCACATACAGACGCAGATGACCTTGATCTCTTGAGTTGTAGTAGATTGGCAAATCTGGCTGTAATTAGATGTAGTTGAGAGCCTGAATCTAAAAGTGCACGACAAGGAATAAGTTCGCCAAGCCGATTCTTAGCCAGAACCACTGCGGTAGCCAGAAGCACGACATCGCTACTCAGATCTTGGGCTATGAGAGCAGTGGATGGAGCTGAGGGCGCAGTAGGAATGATCGGCATCCCTGCTGCCGAAGATTGCTGATGGAATGGAGTTCCTGCCTGTGATGTGCTGGAGTTGCCGAGGTGGAGAAGCGTATGATGCTTGACTCCACAGACCCGACAGCTGTCGCGACTGATGGCCGCCCTTCAAACAATTTAAACAAAGCCCAGCCTTCTTGACTTCATTAAGGTGTAGACTAGGCGACAAGTTCGTGAATCTCGAGCATTTGTAGATTGTATGCTCAGGATCATTACAAAATACGCAACTGTGGGTACTGTGGTCCGTTACGAGAAGTGTTGATCTGTTAGTAACGAATTTGCTGCTAGTATTTACCGGCTTACTGGATGAATAATTTGTTAGAGCAAATTCCATCGATTCCAGAGTACGGCACCGAAGTTCAAGAAACGAGGATACTTCTTCATATGCAGGCATATGGGATGCCAGCTCAGAATCCTCCAATTTCTCTTCCCATTTAGCTTGGGAGGCCACATCAAGCTTCTGCAGCAGCACCTGAGCAATCATGGCACTGGCTATCTGCTCTGTTGTGCCCAGACTGCTGAGTGCACGCATATGGACATTGAAGTTGTCTGATAGCTCTCGCAGTTTGGTAACAGATCCATGCTCTACCTTTTTCAGCCCCAAGATCTTAACGATGTGTGACTGGAAAATTAAACGTCGGTTGTCATATCTCTGTTTTAATAACTTAATGGCCATCGTATAGTTATCGTTCGAAATTTCCAAAGAGCGAACTGTATCCAACGCTGCGCCATCTAGACAGGACCGTAGATGCTGAAGCTTTTCCATGTTGCTAATTTCAGGCCGGCTATCAATGATTGTTGAAAACATTGAGTAGAAGTCAGCCCAATTTGCATACCCACCGCTGAACGTAGGTAGCTTTATTGGTGGCAGTGCAGGTGCGGGATGCTGTTTGAGAGCGGAAACCTGAGTAGGGGCCATCGGTCTGCTAAACGTGGAACTATGGGGCACTTGAGCGGTACGACTTTGAATTTCGGACATTATTGTTGACTGCATGACCATTATTAAGTCGTCGAAATCATTGTGCAAATCACTGCTCATCTCACTAAAGTCGAGTTCCTCTAGGTTTTCATGGGCTTCATTAAAAGAATGGCTTAGCTTACCAACGTGCTCCAAAAGAACATTTAAGGTGCTGTCACTGTGCTCGGCAAGTGCATCTGAGTCAACTTTGGCTTGCAGCCGTTTTACGCGATCGAACACCGATTGCACTTTGAGCTTATAAAATCTAGCTCGTTCTTCGGGCGCAACTACACTAGCATTTAAATTCGCCATGACAAGTAAAACACAAGAGAAGTACCGATAGAGTTCCAAGTTGTTGTTATGCGCACGCTTACAAGAGTAATGCGTTAAATGTATGCTCAAGTACGCAACTCACAGTTCACTTTCTTTTATTGAGCACAGCAGCAATTTTTACAAATTTTTATTTATAAATTATAATTGTATTATTGCACCCAATTAATACACGCGTATGAAATAATTGCTCACATGCACGGTTATTATGGACGCGATAGTTTTGCAGCCAAACCGAAAGAGTGTAATGACAACGAAAAAAAATTAACGGCAAGCATGTAATTGCACTGAGCCTATGCACGATATAATCGACGTAAGTATGTACATATGATCGCGAAAGAAGAAAAGTCACAGCTCAGAAATTAGTTGTCATTAATTGTATATTAGCACTCTTTATTGAATAGTTACTTATTACTTGCAGAATGTCAATCAGTTACAACCGATGAGCACAAATGAGCTTATATGCAATGTCACTGTTTTTACGGACGCCACTGTATTGCAAGTCGAAACGAAAGAGGGTCTGACGACTTTGCAATAAGTAGCGGTAAGAAAGTAATTTGTATATAACAGCTTATGTGCACAAGTTTATGTATGTATTAAAACGTTTATATATATATTATATTATATAAAAAAAATCACGTCGGGGTCACCAAATGTTGAGCTATCGAGCTTTTTCGAATAGCTTTGAAGTTAAAAACGCACTTTTATTTTTGCACTATATGTTTTGCTTGGTTTATTATTGTTGTTGTTAATGTTTGCACAAAGTTTGTTGTTAGACGCGAGCATGCGACTTTGGCCGTCGTGCTGTCCGCTACTATGTATGTAATAGTCAATCTAACAAAACTGGCAGAGCTGTCCACGCACGAACATCTGCACTAAACAAGAGCTAATTAATAACTTAAACTATGACGCGAGCCGGCTGATCAAAGCTGAGCCGCTGCTTGGGCGAACGAATGGAATGATAAAGGGGAGAGTGCAATTTCTCTTACAAACTCTCTTACGTGCTAACCTACTCTCTTACGTGCTAATTACGATAGCATATGAAGCGCTGACTGCTGGGCACAACAGTCTCCTTCTAACGAGCGTCATTAGGTCCGTCATCCTCTATGCTGCGCCAATATGGTCAAGAGCGATAGCAACTCCGAGCTACAGCCGGGGCATTTGCACCACCTACAATCAGAGTCTGCTGCGCCTTCAGGACTGTCTCCGACGACGCAGCGCTCGTCATGGCATTCATTTCTACTTACACATGCACACTCACAAACACACATAAGCACGCATGGGATGCAGTATGGGCTTACTATGGGGAAGTTAATTGTTTAATACCTTTTTTTTGTAGATAGACAATCTTCATTAAATTTTCAGACCTTAATAATAAAATTAAAATGTGTATATGTGTCAAAGCACAAGCACAAGTCTCTACTATTTATTTGGAAACTTGTAGGGCTTTTTTGAGGGCTGATGGGTGAAATATGACAAAAATCGAAATTCTTAAAAATACATATGAATCTACATTTTAAGCTTGGAGACTCTAGCTCTGAAGATGTGGGAAAAATAATTTTATTACTAGTTTTCAATAAGGTTTTTAATCGATAACAAAATAACGGGAGCAGTTATCGATTTTTGGAATCTTCTGAGATCGACGCGTTTATACATACGGACACACGGACAGACAGACAGACAGACAGACAGAAGCTTAATCGACTCAGCTCGTCGCCCTGATCAAGAATATATATACTTTATGGGGTATGCCACGCCTCCTTCTGGCTGTTATATACTTTTAACAAAACCATTATAACCTGATTTTCCATTTTCAAAGGGCTCAGGTTATAAAAAGGGAAAAAAGTAGCGGTCCCAAGTCACTGCCCTGAGGGACACCTGAGGAAGCAAAAGCAGGTTTCGAAATAGCTGTCCTCAACAATACCCTCTGAGTCCTACATTTTAAATAAGATGAAATCCAAGACACAAGTCCAAAGCGATCAAGCTTGTGAATTAAGATGTCATGATTTACAGAATCAAACGCTTTACTGAAATCAGTAAAAATAACATCGGTTTGCGTTTTATTTTGTTAAAAATATGTATGTAAACACCGCTGAATGTCTATCTCTTTTGCTAACATTATTGTCATGTTAGGTTCTGTTGATTGTAACGGACATTCTTTCGTTTATGCTTTAAGTTCATTTTTCGGCTGCCTGCGCTGCAGCGTATATTCTTATGTACTTTTAATCTCTAATAAACCTTTGAATCGAATAGGTTATGGGCCTAGGCAGCAGAAAGTGAAAGCTGTGCTGGTGATTGGAAAAACCACATATGAGACTCGATTTATTAGTTAAAGCGTGTGCTAAACTAATTTGTGCAAAATGAGTTCAGTGTTTGCAATTGAGAAACTAGATAGTAAAAACTATAGTACGTGGTCAGTGCAGATGAAAAGTCTGTTGATTTATTCGGACTTGTGGTCGGTGACATGTGGTCGGTTATTGAAAAATGAGAACGATACAGTGGAACAGAAAGCGTCGTTTGATAGCAAAGATTAGAAGGCTCTAGCTAGCATTTTGTTGTCTGTAAAAGCGTCGCAGATAAACTGTATCAAGCGCTGTGGAACCGCGAGAGAAGCGTGGACAAAGTTATCCGAGATCTACATGCCTTCGGGACCCGCGCGTAAAGTACAGTTTTTCAAGCAATTGTTGTATACTAAAATGTCAGCTACAGACAGTGTTCCTGAACATTTGAATAATTTTTCTAATGGCGTAGAAAAATTAAATGAAATACAAGTGGAGGTGGCTGATGAAATGCTTGTAATAATATTACAAGCAAGTTTACATGATGAGGTGGACAATTTCTTAGTCGCTTCGAAACACGGGACATATTGCCTTCATTAAAAAGAGGTCCAGGGAGACCACGAATTGTTCGCACTAGGCGTTCAGGTCGTCCACGAAAAGAGTACAATGTTCTGAATGTACTAGACGCTCGAAATGTTGTTGCTCCCACATGTGTTAGTGAGGCATTTCGGTCAGAACAATCTGAAAACTGAAAAACATTGAGACATGGAGTCTGGTCGATCTTCCTGCAGGCGAAAAAGTTATTGGTTGTAAATGGGTTTTTACCACCAAGCGTGATAAGTATGGCAACGTTCAGCGTTTTAAAGCTAGATTGGTCGCGAAAGAACAACAATACGGAGTTAACTACACGGAAACGTTCTTTCCAGTTGCAGGGTACTCCTCAATCAGATTAGTGATTCCGTTAGCTGTCGAGTACGATGACGTGTATATGCGACAACCAGAGGGGTTTATCGACGCTGATTATCCCAAGCGCGTTTTTAAAGTTGAAGAAATCGTTGTACGGCTTGAAACAAAGCGGTCGGGAGTGGAACCAAAAGCTGGAGAGCACTCTTTTTGAGATTGGTTTTGTCCCATGTGCTAGTGAACCGTGCATTTATACAAACAAAATCAAAGGGTATTTAAATATTATTGTTGTATATGTTGACGTGTATTTTATACTTGCATGTACCAGAGAAGAAGATGTGGCCCACATTAAGCAGCTCATATTCATATCAAACAAATTTGGTGTGGTCGATGGTGGTGAACTGCACTACTTTTTGGGAATGGAGATTGAGCGAGATGGCAAGACTGGTAGTCTCTCCATAGACCATAAGCAGTACATTGAAGACCTGCTGAATGATTACGGCATGCAAGACTGCAAGCCAAGCGCGTCTCCGTTGGAAATTGGTTTCCAGACGAAGTGCGATGATGTTGACTATAAATTGCTCATTGGTTCGTTATTGTATTTGGCATTAACTACACGGCCAGATATAATACACTCTGTGGCTAAGCTGGCGCAGAGAAATGCAGATCCAGCCAAGCGGGTATTGAGATATCTAAAAGGTACCTCAGATTTGAGACTACACTTTAACATAACGGGTGTGCCTATCCACTGTTTTGTTGATGCAGACTGGGCTGGCGACAGTAACGATCGGAAGTCCTTTACGGGTTGGTCATTCTACCTTGCTGGAACAGCAGTCTCTTGGGAATCAAAGAAGCAGAATTTGGTCGCCCTCAGTAGCACAGAGGCCGAGTACGTACCACTTTCTACGGCAGCCAAGGAGGCGGCATGGAGCTCGGGCCGATGGCAAAGGTGCTGATTTATAGTGATAATCAGAGCGCACAATGCCTTGCTAAAGATGCCAAATTTTATTCGCGTAGCAAGCATATTGAAATAAAATACCACTTTGTAAGGGAAATGTACAAAAATAATGTAATAGATATAAAGTACATTCCCACAGATGAAATTATATCAGATGTATTAACGAAGAATTTATGTAAAGTCAAACATGAGAAATTTACTGGAATGTTAGGATTAAAATGATACATTTTTGTAAAGTAGACATCGCGTTGAGGAGAAGTGTTAAAAATATGTATGTAAATACCGCTGAATGTCTATCTCTTTTGCTAACATTATTCTCATGTTAGGCTTTGTTAATTGTAACGGACATTCTTTCGTTTATGCTTTATGTTCATTTTTCGGCTGCCTGCGCTGCAGCGTATATTCTTATGTACTTTTAATCTCTAATAAACCTTTGAATCGAATAGGTTATGGGCCTAGGCAGAAGAAAGTGAAAGCTGTGCTGGTGATTGGAAAAACCACATATGAGACTCGATTTATTAGTTAAAGCGTGTGCTAAACTAATTTGTGCAAAATGAGTTCAGTGTTTGCAATTGAGAAACTAGATAGTAAAAACTATAGTGCGTGGTCAGTGCAGATGAAAAGTCTGTTGATTTATTCGGACTTGTGGTCGGTGACATGTGGTCGGTTATTGAAAAATGAGAACGATACAGTGGAACAGAAAGCGTCGTTTGATAGCAAAGATTAGAAGGCTCTAGCTAGCATTTTGTTGTCTGTAAAAGCGTCGCAGGTAAACTGTATCAAGCGCTGTGGAGCCGCGAGAGAAGCGTGGACAAAGTTATCCGAGATCTACATGCCTTCGGGACCCGCGCGTAAAGTACAGTTTTTCAAGCAATTGTTGTATACTAAAATGTCAGCTACAGACAGTGTTCCTGAACATTTGAATAATTTTTCTAATGGCGTAGAAAAATTAAATGAAATACAAGTGGAGGTGGCTGATGAAATGCTTGTTATAATATTACAAGCAAGTTTACATGATGAGGTGGACAATTTCTTAGTCGCTTCGAAACACGGGACATATTGCCTTCATTAAAAAGAGGTCCAGGGAGACCACGAATTGTTCGCACTAGGCGTTCAGGTCGTCCACGAAAAGAGTACAATGTTCTGAATGTACTAGACGCTCGATATGTTGTTGCTCCCACATGTGTTAGTGAGGCATTTCGGTCAGAACAATCTGAAAACTGAAAAACATTGAGACATGGAGTCTGGTCGATCTTCCTGCAGGCGAAAAAGTTATTGGTTGTAAATGGGTTTTTACCACCAAGCGTGATAAGTATGGCAACGTTCAGCGTTTTAAAGCTAGATTGGTCGCGAAAGAACAACAATACGGAGTTAACTACACGGAAACGTTCTTTCCAGTTGCAGGGTACTCCTCAATCAGATTAGTGATTCCGTTAGCTGTCGAGTACGATGACGTGTATATGCGACAACCAGAGGGGTTTATCGACGCTGATTATCCCAAGCGCGTTTTTAAAGTTGAAGAAATCGTTGTACGGCTTGAAACAAAGCGGTCGGGAGTGGAACCAAAAGCTGGAGAGCACTCTTTTTGAGATTGGTTTTGTCCCATGTGCTAGTGAACCGTGCATTTATACAAACAAAATCAAAGGGTATTTAAATATTATTGTTGTATATGTTGACGTGTATTTTATACTTGCATGTACCAGAGAAGAAGATGTGGCCCACATTAAGCAGCTCATATTCATATCAAACAAATTTGGTGTGGTCGATGGTGGTGAACTGCACTACTTTTTGGGAATGGAGATTGAGCGAGATGGCAAGACTGGTAGTCTCTCCATAGACCATAAGCAGTACATTGAAGACCTGCTGAATGATTACGGCATGCAAGACTGCAAGCCAAGCGCGTCTCCGTTGGAAATTGGTTTCCAGACGAAGTGCGATGATGTTGACTATAAATTGCTCATTGGTTCGTTATTGTATTTGGCATTAACTACACGGCCAGATATAATACACTCTGTGGCTAAGCTGGCGCAGAGAAATGCAGATCCAGCCAAGCGGGTATTGAGATATCTAAAAGGTACCTCAGATTTGAGACTACACTTTAACATAACGGGTGTGCCTATCCACTGTTTTGTTGATGCAGACTGGGCTGGCGACAGTAACGATCGGAAGTCCTTTACGGGTTGGTCATTCTACCTTGCTGGAACAGCAGTCTCTTGGGAATCAAAGAAGCAGAATTTGGTCGCCCTCAGTAGCACAGAGGCCGAGTACGTACCACTTTCTACGGCAGCCAAGGAGGCGGTATGGAGCTCGGGCCGATGGCAAAGGTGCTGATTTATAGTGATAATCAGAGCGCACAATGCCTTGCTAAAGATGCCAAATTTTATTCGCGTAGCAAGCATATTGAAATAAAATACCACTTTGTAAGGGAAATGTACAAAAATAATGTAATAGATATAAAGTACATTCCCACAGATGAAATGATATCAGATGTATTAACGAAGAATTTATGTAAAGTCAAACATGAGAAATTTACTGGAATGTTAGGATTAAAATGATACATTTTTGTAAAGTAGACATCGCGTTGAGGAGAAGTGTTAAAAATATGTATGTAAATACCGCTGAATGTCTATCTCTTTTGCTAACATTATTCTCATGTTAGGCTTTGTTAATTGTAACGGACATTCTTTCGTTTATGCTTTATGTTCATTTTTCGGTTTCCTGCGCTGCAGCGTATATTCTTATGTATCTACTATCACTAAATTCAATTAAATTCAAAAATAAAATGATTTCAATGTCCGAATGGCCGAAGCCAGAGAATCAAGGGAAACATTAGGAACATTGATAATATTCGTTGAAGGAATCAAACTTGGGTAAATTTCATAGGGAACCACAGAAGAATAAGTGGATTGAAAAAAATTTGCAAAAAGATCTGAGGAATCATGGTCATTAGAAGTTTTTTCTTCTCCAATGAAAAATATGGAAAGTAAATTAGAAGATTTACGCTTCGAGTTCACAAAAAAGTAAAATTTCTTTGGATTACGAACAAATTGCCTTTTGCAGCGTGAAAGGTAATTCTCATAACACCTTGCATTTAAAAGATTATAATTTTACTTGAACTTTTAACTTTTGTTTTTGTTAAATATAATTATATAATCGAAATTTTTTGAAGCATATATGGTGCACGATAAATATCTAGTCAATCACTAATAACATTTTTGAATACAAAATAAAAATTTCAGTTTTATTAGAATATAAAACTACATACATATACATATACATATATTTAGGTACATACATGTATGTACTTACATACATTGTATATAGAATTTAGTCTTTTCTTTTTAAGGCTTCTTAATTTATGGGTTGTCATAAAATCCATATTTTGCCTGGAAGCCAGGCCCAAAAGCAGCTGTAACTATTACAGGGCCACCAGGGCCATCGAATACAATGCTAACGCAGGTAGTCTGCTAACCTAGGCTTATTTATGAAGCATTAAATTTCTATATAACCTAATTTTACAGTGCAACGGTATTGCATTCGAAAAAAAGTATTCATAATGTCTCGTCATATTAGCTCGCGTTTTTTATTTGAAACTGTAGGAAATATGAGGACCTTTCGACACCAGCGTTGTATCAACAACCAGATTTTTGAGTGCCAGACGTGTCACAGTTTCGTTGGAAGAAATGAGCCCTACAGTGATCACTGGCTAAATGATGCCGATAATCAACATATCAAATTAAGCATGGAAGAGAGAAAATTGCTCAAGCGCATTGAATTACAAAAAATTCAAACATTTTTTCTGTGTGATGAAAGCGCTCGAAGTCGGACTAATGACTTTTTATTAGAAGCCGGCATCGAAGCGGTCCCTCAGCTACTCCGTTTTCTGAATTATGGGGCCAATCGACTAAAGGTGACGGTTGGGTTTTATGTTACTGTGGTAAAGAAGCATATGTATTACGAGAGCACTCCTGTGATAATAGGCCATTATTTGGATATAAAGGAGACAGTAGATGTGCTGTTCTCGATGTTGCTAGAGAAGATTACAAGCTTTGTATTAACGAATCATTGCCTCCCGTTGGAAGCATGTGCTATAAAACGTTTAAAAGTTATTGTAATGCGTCAACTGTTTGGAAAACCACAAATACCTTTGCAATATCGTGTTAAAGCCAATACAAATTTGCACCGCGAGAAAACCACAGGTGTAAATGTAAATCTTACACTACTATCTAATAGTTTTTTTAGCTATTGTGAACGAGCTGGAAACTTTCCGATCTCCATGAAGGTAAACTTATATTGCATACGAATGTGCTCTAGCACCAAAGAAATTTTTGCGGTCCCCTATCTGCTCAAAGGCAAGGATGTGGACAATACGCCGACATTTCTCATACTTACAAACGTAGCAGGAGAATGTATAGGTTTGCATGAAATACGAAATGTGCGACGATTTCTCGAAAATGACTCACAGGACCATATTTTTGAGTGTCGACAGTGCAAGTCACATTTTGCTGATCGTTCGCAGTATGCATTACATAAACAAATAGATTGTGGAGTTGGGTTTATGGCAAGAATCGAGCAAGAATCAACAGAATTATATGAACATTGTTTCCCTATGCCCAGACAGTTTTTTAAATTTGCTTGGTTTGGTATTGGAAATTAATTCAGGGAACGATTATTAATTGAATTTCAAATAGTAAGAAATGGGACTGCAAATCAATCGATGGAGAATTTCGATAGTATCGATGGATTTGGACTCTCGAGATATATCGATATCTTTTTCATCCATCGATAATTTAATACTTGGTGGCGCGAAGAAGCACATGTATTTCCCGGAAAATAAATATATAAATTAAGTTAATAAATTAAGTAAACTGAAATTTAAAGTGCAAGTATGTTTTTTGTTATTGTATTATTCTACATTTCATTTTCGCATATTATTAAATTTGCCTAAAATAATAAATATTAAGATATTAAAGATATTAAATATTATTTGTGCCTTCGTAAATGATTGAATCCAGAGTTGCCGAAAAAGCTCGGCATCTTTGAACATATATTAATTTTCTATTTTTAAGACTAAACTGCTTTAAATTATCATATAATAATAAAGAGCTTGAAGCATATAAAATTTATTTAATTTCCTTGATTGACAATTTTCTTTATGTAATAAAATATATATTTTATTAGATATACAACCATCACATAAATATCCGATTATTCTTGTATTTTATTCATATACAAAAGTGAACGAATCAGTTTTTTGCTGGATATATAAAATTTATTGAAAATTTATTTACTTCTAAGAGCAAATTTTCGATGGAACTATTGATGGTTCATTCCAACGATGGAGAAAATTATCGAAGAGAGCCACTATCGAGTGTTTTGCAGCCCTATTACAAATAATCATTACCACTAACCATACAACACATAGACCCAGTGCTGCCAGAATCTCCTAAGCAAAAATTGCTAGATTTGGGAAAAAATGTGGCTAAAAATGGCTAAAAATTTTGTGAAAATTGCCAAAAAAAAAATTGCTAAGCCATACAAATTTTGATTTTCAACAAATATACATATGTATTTTAAGAAAAATAAAAATAAAACTTAAAAACACTTACATTAAAAAAGAACATGACCTTTAGATAAAATTTACATTAAACTACATAATATTTAAAATACTATCCAACTCGTCAGTTTTACCTTCAGTAGCGTACTTCTCATTTCCAGTAATTTTAATCAACTACTCATATGGCAAATCGTAGTTATGGCAACATTTTTCATGTCGTTGTAGTCCATACCTGTTAAAATACTTTCGGCATCTTGTTCCGCTCAGAATCACCAAACACATTTAAAGTGTTATCAAACACTATAAAGTAGTTCATATAATCGAGCCACTGAGTTAAATACAAGTTCCGATATCTTAATAGTAATTTGTGGAGACAATGACAAAAAAGTATAAAAAAACGCAGTAACACTGAAGAAAAAATTTAAGAATTGCTAGTCTTATAATAAAGTTGCTGAAATTGCTAAAAAAAAATTTAAAATTGCTAGATTTGTGGCTAATAGCATTTCAAAAATAAAAGTTGCAAATTTTTTAAAAGTGGCCAGATCTAGCCACTAAATTGCCAAACTGGCAGCACTGCATAGACCGGACAAGCCGAACAATGTTTTGTGCACACTTAAATTTTGACTTTGTGCCCCAGACAACTTCGTGCGCGCTCGTGCCCCTTACTTTTACGTGCGGGGTACAAAATATGCGAAAGCATAATCATTCCGCTTCAAGCGCTCGGCCGAGATGGTCGTCTTTGGAGCAAAGCAACATTATGGTCCATATAAAATTGACAGGCCACTCGACAATTGTGAGCATCGCACCCCACACGCACAGTCAAATGTGCGTGTGTGCAGTCCACAAAATCGACCAACTGAAAATGTTGGGCTTTACAATTTCTCCAGGCAGCAAGAGTTTCGCACACAGGCACATAAATGCTCATACATATAGCAAGGGACTGTAAGTGTGTGTGTGTGTGCCCGTCGCGAAAGCATATTCTTTATGCGCATCAACGAATTCATACCCTTTCCACAAATAGTCATAAAATCGTAAACATTTTGCATGAGCATGGCAAACGCTTTGAAGAGTTCGGTATACTCTTCACTCAGAAGCGAAGCACTGGGGTCTCACAGCGAACAAATTTCAATTTTTGTGAGCTGCTGCTCGTGCCTACATACATATATATCTGCTCTCTCAAATATATATGTGTGTGTGCATACATACATATAATTTGACAGAACAGAGAGCAGAGAGAGAGAGAGAGAGCGAAAAAAAAATGGATCATAGTGGTGTTTTGTTCTAAAGACGACCATCTCGGCCGAGCGCTTGAAGCGGAATGATTATGCTTTCGCATATTTTCGTACCCCGAACCTAAAAGTAAGGGGCACGAGCGCGCACGAAGTTGTCTGGGGCACAAAGTCAAAATTTAAATGTGCACAATACATTGTTCGGCTTGTCCGGTCTATGTGTTGTATGGTTAGTGTCATTACTAGTGCTGCAAAAATATCGCATCAGTATCGATATAATCGATATTTTCGAAATTTGGAAAAACATCGATATGGTTTTCTTAGTATCGATGTATCGAAAAAACGGTCAATCTTTGCGTTTTTTTAAAATGGGTATGTAGCACATTTATCAAATTATGCTAAATTTTTCAATAAAAATTGGATTGTTTTAATTTTATTGCTTTAAAAAAGAAAAATTTGGATGAGAATCAGGATCCTTTAATGTATTGGAAGGTAATTATTGCACTAATGCACAAATTAATATTGCTATATTCATGAATATATAATATTTCAGAACGCCAAAAACGACGTAGCTCTTCAAACGCTGGCAAAAAAAACATTTATGCATTCCGGCAACATCTGCCGAAAGTGAGCGAATGTTCAGTAAAGCTGGAATAATTACTAATTCTAGACGAGCATCGTTAAAACCAGTTACAGTTAAAAAGCTATCTTTTCTGAATAAGAACCGATGGGTTTTGTCTTAGATTTCTAAATACAGCGAAAGATCTCGCTAAAATCGCCATGGAGGCAATTGATTTTGTTATTATTAATTATTAATTAATTTCAAGCATCGGGATTTGATAATATAGTTTTCTCTTAGCTTTTATAGTAATTTATAGTAGTAGTATATATATATGTATAATGTATAGTATATGATCTCGCTCAAATTGCCATGGAGGCACTGGTTTTTATTATTATTATTATTTAATTTTAAGGAACGCATAATGGATTTAAATTTTTAGTTTAAATGAATTATTTTTATTTGTTGGATTTAGGTTAATGAAAAAAAATCCAGTTATACGACTATAAAGTTTTTGGCTTGTTTGTTTTAATAAATTTGTTTTTGTTTGAGCTGTTGCTTTTATTTAAATATTGAAATGGTTGCCTTTTTATCCATTAAGAAGTTATAACTAATATAAGCATTAAAATAGATCATTTACAAGAAAATAAATATTTTAAAAAAAGTTGTCGATATATCGATATTATCGATATTCTTCTCTGAAAATATCGCAAATATCGATACTGCCAAATATCGATTTTTTTTGCAGCACTAGTCATTACGTATTAAAACTTTGACCGAATATCATCGTCATAAAATATCGATAGCTTATTGCGATATTACAAATTAGACGATAACAAACCCAACAATCGGAGAACAGTCAACCATTTTTGTCAATGGACAATAGTTTTATTATTTTGTTTACGAAACTAATTGAATTAAAAAACTTTAAATCAGCTTTACCTTAAAAATAACATGAATCCGCTGGACAAAATACATGCACTAGATGAGATTGAAAAAGATATAATACTCTGCATGCAGAGTGCAGGTAAGCGTTATTGTCAGCATATATGTACATATGTATGTATGTATATACATATGTATGCACATGTCTGCAGTCAACAATAATAACTAACACAAAGGTCAGGCGCTACAAGAGCTGGGAAAGGAGAAGACTTCGCAGAAAAGTGCCGAAACGCAGTCTCAGCAATTTTTAAAGAGTTTGTCTAGCGTAGAGTCTAAACTCTCGGAACAAATCAGCTACCTTACACAAGTTTCTACCGGCCAGCCGCACGAGGGATCTGGCTATGCCTCCGCTAAGGTCTTGCAAATGGCTTGGCATCGCATTCAACATGCTCGCTCCCGTGTACGCGAACTGGAAGAAACTAAGGCCAAGCACTCTCATGCAGCTAGACAACAACAACAGAAGCGTCAGCAAGAACACGCAGCCGCACAGCAACAGGCAGCAGCAGCAGCAGCTCAGCAACAGGCAGCAGCCGCAGCTGGTGGTTCAGTATCGGCTGACGGCAGTGGCACAGGGATTGGCAATACTTCCAGTGTTAGTGGAATAAGCAACATAGCCACTGATGCCGGCGGTAGTATGCCTAATAACTAATTACACATTTTAACTAAGTTGATATTTTATACATGCATTAAAATCAAATTACATTTTCATTTTTTATTAGTTCTCTTGCTTTGTTTTTCTTAATGGAACATTTTTACAGATCAAAGAAGTTTTTTTCACATACGTAGCGCACACACTGCAAAAGAAGATTTCGCTCGTGTCGTATTTCGTGATCTAATAGCTTAGAGAGCATTGTGTTCTGATTGCTCAATTGACGCGCACGCGTGTAATTCAAACCAGATATTTTTTTCTTTGGGGAAGGACGTTTTGTATTATTTTCATTAATTAATTTAAGCTCTTTGGTGCCTATTGGACATAGGTGTCTATTGTCCTGCTTTGAGGCTGGAATAGGTTCCTTGTTTCGTTCAATGGGTACGTCATCGGGGCCTTCATCAGAAGAGCTTGAACCTATTGTGAATTCATCTTTGTTAATATCTTCTGCCAAAGGCATGACTGAATATTTAAGTTCAGTATGAGCTGAATCGTTGTCATGTTCATTTTTAGTAATCTTGGGTTCTACAAAAGTGAAGTGAGTCGAATCAATTACATCATTATTGTCTGATGCTTCATTTTCGCTCTCACTGTCCGTTCCATACATTCGCAACATATTGCTCAATGCATTATCAATGGTTTTTTTTGATTTAAGTGTTACATGCTTGTAATCAATCATTTTACTAGTCCCACGAAAAATAGACACATCTATTGAAAGTAAATTGCTTGGATTTTGCACAATAATGTTATCTATGGTTTTCTTTAGCTCATGCTGACAGTCTGATTTTCCTACCGAAGTTCTCACGTGACTGAGTTTTTTAATTTCTTTTAGAGATTTCGCTTTCTTTTTGTTTGGCAGCGAGCTCGTGCATCGTCTGTCATCCGATATGCGAAAGCACCTCTTAGATGGCTCAAGGCGTTCGCCGCGTTGCAAGCGCTGCTCCTTAGCTTGTTTGGCTATTCTTACGCTATCTATCGTTGGAAATCTGCAAAGTAATCAAATCTCAATGTTTGTAATTTATGTCAACTTTGATAAAAACCTCTTGCATCGCTCGGCGCGCCAGGCAGCAATATTCTGAGGTGTCCAAACTTTCTTTACGGTTTTGTATAAGCCCGTTATGTGATTTGCCTCAATATGTTGCTCCAAAACGAATGATATAGCTGCAAAACTGCATTCCTCAGCGGGACACGTTTGGTGCTGATTTAAATGCCGACGCATATCTTGCGCCGTGGACAGCTCCATATTGCAGTTGTCACAGTATTCGGTCCGAGGCAGAGAGTGATTTGATATCATTTTTGTGACGTGAATATTCTTTAATAAATACAACTTAATTTTTGTCTTGCCTAATTGAATTAAAATAATTTTATTACCTGTTTCTTTTCTACTTTGAAATACTTTGGGGCCACTGTACTGCCGTGAGCTCCAAACATGGGAGGTGGTTGTTTTTCCCGTGAAAGTAGCGTCATTCCGGAAGGTGTTAGATAATGTAAATTAGTGTTGTTTGGTTTATTAACATTTCTATTGAAATTCGGTGAAGGCAAGTGAAATTTCGGCTCCATTATGTTTGGCATGGGCGATTCACGTGCTTAGTAAACAATATACTCGTATTAATTGTTAACAATATAGAAGTAACGACTGGTTACTAACAAGTCGCAATGTTTTTGGAATATCACAGGAGTTTACTTTAAATAAGATCACAGCTTACAAAATATCTGTTGGTTAAACTTTGAAAAAGAATTCTTGTTTTCTTTTTTGAACAGTAGTTTCTTTACTTTTTATATATTAACAATGAGTTAAATTGGCTAAATATTGACTTTGCTTGTTGACATTCATTTATTAAAAAAGTTTCGTATGGTACTCGAAAGGGCAAAAATTAATCGAATTCATCAAATATTTAACAGCACTTACGCTTTATACAAATATTTTTCAAATATCGATAACCACATTTCTTAGTTCAGCCATCACTGTCATCATCTGTTTCGACTGCATTGCAGTGCTGCACAACGTGCAAGCATTAAAACTAAATCGAAAGTGGCAATTAGGCGATTATTCATAAATACATCGCATTAAAGTTTAGCAAAATTTCTAAAACAAAATTCATGCATCAATAAAAAAAATGCAAAGCGTTCTTAACACAGTAAAAGGAACAGCGCTAAATGTGGCAGAATACTTGACGCCTGTCTTAAAGGCAAGTACTTAACTCAAGTTCGTTAAAGTTGACATATATGTATATATGTAAATATGTATGTATATGTACATACTTACTCAGACTTGAGGGGGTTTAAATATAAGTGAAGATTTTTTTCAACTGTTTTTGTATACGTAATACCTAATTTGCAACATATACATTAATTTTGAGCAAAAAATCTCATTTCATGTATTATGTTGATCTTTGTTTGTAAGAATTCAATTAATACTAATCAATTTTCTGATCAGGAGTCAAAATTTCGAGAAACTGGGGTCTTAACTCCAGAGGAATTCGTTGCAGCAGGTGATCACTTAGTTCACCATTGTCCCACTTGGCAGTGGGCGTCGGGCGATGAAAGCAAAACGAAGCCATATTTGCCAAAGGGTGAGTAAACTGGTATGTGTATTAAATTATATTATATTACTACTGCTAATTGAAATACAGATAAACAATTTTTGATTACACGAAATGTGGCATGCTATCGCCGTTGTAAGCAAATGGAGTATGTGGGAGAGGAGACATTGGTTGAGGAAGAGTCTGGTGACGGTGGCTGGGTAGAGACACATCAATTAAACGATGACGGCACAAGTCAACTTGATGATAAAATATGCGAACTGACGCTAGATGAGAGCAAGGTTTGTGTATATTGCTAGTAGTAAAAGTTAAATACAATTATTCTTACTTTAGGACGAAATGTACACACCCGAAAATGATAGATCGCCATCAACAGTGGTGGCTAATGACGATGATAATGAGGACGATGATGAGGCCATTGACATGGATACATTTGAGGAAAGCGGCATGCTTGAACTTGTCGATCCTGCTGTAGCCACTACCACTCGTAAACAAGATTCCGAAACACATTCTAGTAATAGGGCTTCAGCAGTTAATGCAACCGAGACTGCCAGTAGCGGAGATTCCGTATTGCACACACGAACCTATGATCTACACATTACATACGATAAATACTATCAAACTCCACGGCTATGGGTGGTCGGCTACGATGAGCAGCGTAAACCGTTGACTGTCGAGCAAATGTACGAGGATGTTTCACAGGATCATGCTAAAAAGACTGTTACAATGGAATCGCATCCACATTTACCTGGACCCAATATGGCATCGGTGCATCCTTGCCGGCACGCAGATATTATGAAGAAGATTATTCAGACTGTTGAGGAAGGTGGCGGCCAACTTGGAGTGCATTTATATTTAATTATCTTTCTGAAATTTGTGCAAACCGTCATACCAACTATCGAATATGACTTTACGCAAAATTTTAACATGTCCTAAATAGCTCGCTCTTAAGTTTAATCTGACAGCAATAAATTGAATCAGGCATCAATTAAATATAAAAACGTATATACAAATAAAATCATAGCTATGGCACACCCCAAAAAATATGGTTCATTATAAAGAGCTCAATTTTTTTTTATATTTACGATTTATTACATTATTGTTTGTTGGTGTGTTGCTCGTTTTGAAACATTTCTGAGATGACATTTTTATATTAACATAGAAATAAACATAATTATTATACATACAGTTTCATTTTAGGTAGTTTTGTTTTTCTGTTTTCTGTTTTAAATGATTTGCTTTACGCTGTTTACTAGTTTTAACGGATATTAAACTTACAAGAGCTGTGAATGAGTGTATGTGAAGTTGCAATATAATTATTAAGCTTTAATGCACTTATAACTTTATTTATATATGTTGTCTTTCTGTTCAATTTTCCGTCCATATATATATATATATATATATATATATATACATATATATATTATATCCCAACCTTCTTATTAATTCATATATATTTCTATCTTTTTTTCTTACAAATTAAAATCACTTTTCATTTGCATTAACAGGTTCACATCGTAATTTATTTCACAATTAACATGCCTAATGCAACTGCCTATATAATAAGACATTACACATTTTTACTTCATGCAGAACCGCATAGTATGCCCCATACTTTAAATATATATAGATAATATTAATTTAATTAATTACTGCTTTAATCAAAAAAGCCGCCACTTACATTAAACGCCAGTGCAGAATTCACTCATTTACATATATAATAAAGTTTAATCACCATCATGGCCCTAAATGAGGGTCCTTTAACCTTATAATAAATCAAACTTTACCCATTTAATTAATAACATTTCATGTTATCCCTTTCCTTCTTTCATTTAGATTTATCGAATTCACAATAAATAAAGAAATTTTACATCGTCTAATATGTTAATATTTATTTTAATGGTTAGTATATCCAGGCAGCCTACCAGAATTTGTTTCATTATTTTGTTGCCATTGTTTGCCCTCAGTTACTGCGAAAATGCTTCTTTTTTTTTTTCAACTAATTAATTAAATAATTAATTACTCGCTGCTCTAAAAATATAAAAATTTTAATGTACTGCAATTTATATTTTCGTTTCAGGGTATTATTTGTTAATTTTATAAGGTACATTTAGTTTAAGCGCAATTGCAAGTCGTAAGGCAGGCCTCTTAATACAAAATTAAGTAGGCAGGAAAAAAAATATATTTAAAAATAATTCTGTCCAGAATTTGGCCTAAATATTTATAAATAAAAGAAAAAAAAGCAATTAAAACTTTATACGGTTCCCAGAAAAATATTTCTATTCATATAAAAGAGAAAAAACAATAAAAATTTTATACGGTTCCCAAACAAATATTACTATGTATGTATTTATTCGTTTTTTTTTTCGTTACAGTTGCTACTACTTCTCTATGCAAATTGCAATTTGTAACTCCCCACCTACTGAAGTTTCCGTTTCTGGCTGTGCCTGCAGTTTTTATTTACATTGACTTGCAATTTTATATATTTATTATTTATTAACATTTTTAAAATCCCTTCAAGAGTTTCAAATACCGTTTGAGTGAGAATGTTCTAAAATTTTATCACGGCCTGCATTGCATTCAAAGAAAACATAAACTTAAACAATTTCAATTAATGTCAATTAAACCAATTGTTCTCAAATACACATAAAAAAAACTCCAATTGAATCGCATTAAAAGTGCATCCGTCACTTTTTTACCGGTTAAACTGCATAGACAAAAATTATAAAATACAAAAGGCTTCTGGATGAATATAAATATAAGCAGATTTAAACTTTTAACATTAAAACAATAAAATTATAATCATTTTAAAATGTGTATATAAACTTATTTTAGGTATTTTATTTTAATATCTAATCAATATTGATTTTTTAAAGAGAGTTCATGCTCTGGTATTTTTGTTTTGTTTTTTTTTTTTTTTTTTGCCAGATTGTTTTTTCCTGTGCTGCAGGTAGTTTTTTGCATATTTTCTTAAACTTAAGCTTATGAAAAATATACTTATTTGTTTTTATTACATTCTTTGTTTTAATTTTTGTTTTTGAACATATACGCAAATACTTTGTAAGACAGTTGGCGCAAATAACTACAGGAAAAACATGTAAAGACGGATGTAGGATATATATATATATATATATATATATATATATACACGTTTACATGTGTGTAGAGATTTAGGTAAAATAACATTGGTAACGAGCCCTTTACCTTTAAAAGAAAGGTATATTTGGACTTCCACAATGTTGTTGATGATTTTTCTATATTCACAATACACGAATAAAAATAAGCACAACTTAAATTAATACATTAATTAATTAATTATTTAAAATAATGTTAAAACTATTCGTAAAAATAATAATAATATTTAACATTGAATCAACAAATATGTGTATGTGGTGGTTGGTGGTAGTGATGATCATTTTTTTCGCATAGCAATCTTTTTTCTTTAACTTTGCGATTGCTTGCCTTTGTTTATGTTTTATACACATTTGTTTTCAGAAATTATTTAAGTATTTTTTTTACTTTAATTGGTGTTTTCCATGCATCTGCTGCTTGTTTGAGTTCACCCCTTTCGTTTAGCATGCAGCATCTCCATGAGCAGCGTCTGTGTTGGTGCGCTACCCGCACAATGCTTTGAGTATAGATGTTCTTCGCCGCGCGCGGCCATGGCATGAATTTCCGGTAGTATATTCAAAAGCCTCCTAAATTTGTCCTGCAATAGTTTAAAAGTAATCAAATTGAAAAAATCAGACTAAAAGATTTTAAATTGATTATTAACACACAATATATTATTCAAATCTTTTTTCATTTTTCTTTACCCTTAAGCTCTTTACTTACATTTACTGAGGGGTAACACGTAAGAGTGTAATCCAGCAGAGCTGCTTGAACATTCTCGTGTCCCTCGACAACGGTCTTTTTGTTAACTATTCCTCGTACATCTGCAAATAATATACCTGTACTTTATTCTCTTACGTGCATCAGGGGGTTCTATTAAATAATCACCTGGATTTAAAAGTATTAAAAATTTCATGCACACATAGTCTCCCATATCGAACTTCAGGTCCTGCAGCTTATTTTGCAACTCATTGAAGTAGTCACCCAATTGTGGCACTCCCAATAGACCAAGGCTCATTAAGTTAAACACCTGTCCGTTATTCAGTTGCGTCTCATCCGGCAAACCGTTGTGTATGCGATGATGTAAATGATCCAGCACAAGCATGTCCGACCAAGAATGCTGAAGCAGCTTCATCTGATCGTCAACCTGCGAATAGTTAGGCAAAGTATGTTGGGCAAAATCAATGCAATATAGCTATAAATGTATATTATATCACAACTGTAAATGTATTTTTTTTATCAATTTAGGATGGTCTGTCTGGTGTACTTAATACCCTGATAGCAGATAGCAGGATAGATTTTTATGCCCCTAAGATCATCAGGAATATATGATATGGTGAATTACAAAAACTTTAGTTTTGACTAAACCAAACTTGATTTCAACATGCGCTCAATTCTTCTGCTCTCGCTTTCTCTTCTCTTCTCACTCACTTGCTCTCTGCTCTCGCTTTTGTGTGAGAGGGGCGACGCTTAGTTGCGTCACCGACAAGCAACGTCGACGTTGAGTCTTTGACTGGTTCAGCTTTAGTTGCTAAGTAGGTCAGACGCCGAATGAAATCGAAATTCAATGCAGATTTAGGTACACGACATCGCAGTTGCAGTCGAAACACTGCTGCTGCCACTGCTGTTGTTTTTGTTTTGTTTTGTTGGTTTTACATAACACTACAAAGTCTTGGCCCCTACTTTAAAAACTGGTTGTGACTATTAATGGCTGGAGAGACTGGCTAGTTTTATGGTTGTAAATAAATATATATATAACCGAGAATATTATGCGAGAAGTACCTTTAAATCCTTAAAAAATACAGTGTTTCTGGCCCAATCCACTTGTGAAAAGAGATTTTGATCCAGCACTTTGCACATCAACTCAAAGAGATCAACTTCAACTTGATTATATGTCTGCTTTTGCAGCAGCGCAAAAAGCTGAGTTTGCCATTCCCGATCGTCGATCGATTGCACAAACTCTCGTATCATTGGCGAGACCCTGAAAAGATTAAAGAATATGCAAATAACAGGATAGCTACAAAAGTTATATAAAATCAGCTTTCGCTTTACTTTACACTTACCTAAGGGGTTCAATGACCGCGTCCCCTGTGCTCGATGGATGTGTGCCAGAATCAAAGCTTTAATTTAAGAATACAATTATAATGATAGAAAAAGCTGCATAATTGCTATTATTTCTGTTAGATTCCTAGTAAACAGGTTTTTTTTTCATTTCTTTCAATTTCAAAAAATATTTTCTGTGTAGATCGATCAAATATTTGATGAATTGGGAATTTAGTTAAAATACAAGGTTGCTAAAATTTCACTTATTAAAAAACTTATTTTGCTGTAAATTATTCACTTCTAATTTGTTGTAGAGGAATGTAGAGAATAAATTTACCGAAATATATTCGAAAAATTTGAGAAACGTTAATTAGTTTCTAGTGACAGCATATGTAATAATTTTACAATTTACGATTTTCAAATATATTTTTGTATGCTATGCGTAAATCCTTAGTTATTATACCCTGAACCCATTGAAAATAGGAAAATGGTTTTTTTTAAATGTATGTAACAGGCAGAAGAAGTCGTGCCAGACCTCATAAAGTATATATCTTGTTCAGGACGACAATCTGAGTCGATTTAACCCTGTCCGCCCGTCTGTCAGTATGTATGAACGTGTCGACTTCGGAAACTATATGAGCTAGAGAAGAGTAATTTTGTTTGTGGGTCCGTGCACGCGCATATCGAGTTTGTTTCCAAAAACCAATAAATACTCAAAAATCATTTAAAAAATTATATTTTTAGATATAGATTCATATGAATTTTATATATTTTTTTTTATATATTCTATCCCCACCTCAAAAATAGACACCCCCTTTCCTCCTAATTTGCAAAAAGCTGATTTCAAATAAGAGACTGAAGGTAGTCCATCTACTAGAAAAGTTATTAAGCACTTAAGTTCTCAAGTAAGCCCACACTGCATTACATGCCTGCTTATGCCATCGTATATGTGTATGTGTATGTTATGTTTCTTCTATAAGCAGAAAAGAAGCGAAGAATTTCTGAAATTAATATATCCGTTCCTCTAAGGGTTCAGGGGATCTCGTAGTCGAGCAGTCCCGACTAGAGCTTTTTTATTTGCTTAAAAATAATAGTTCGGTAAAAAAAATTGTCAAGGAAAGTTATTGAGGGAATTTTATATGCATAAAATAACGTTTTGTCAATTAATTAGTTTTTATAAGTATTGGAGGGTTAAAAAAAGGCTTCTAATGCTAAATAACTACCACAATTTCGATTCAGCTGTGTTCTGCAGAGATCCATTCCCGACTTCATGGCAGCTGCTGTTACTGTTGCTATTACCACTGTTACCGTTACGTTGCAGGCCGTCGGGGATGTTGTTGCTATTGTTGGCACCGCTTCCGGTGCCAGCGTTATTGCCACCCCCACTGCCTCCACCACCACTTCCTGTGCTATTGTTGTTGGTGTTGCTGTTGGCATTGCCACTGCCCCCACTCAAATTGCCAACATTTAGGGGCGTGGCTATCACACTGCCAGCACCAGCATTCACCTGACCCAAAGCAATAGCAATGGGGCTGGGTGATGAGTCCGGCGATTGCGTGAGTGAGGATACCTAGGGTATATATCAGTGGACGTATTACATTCTGTCGACGACCATAGTAATCTTCTCGCTCACCTGAGGTATTTGAATTTCTTGCTTAATATTCATATTTGGATATGCTTGCTGATAACCAGGGGAGAGCGGCGTTGGCTTTATATCTGAACCTATAGAACTTCTCAGCGCCTGCAGAGCAAGTTGCCGTTGTCGCATCACCTGCAGCTTGCGCGCCCGATCCCGTTTGTACATGGGTCCAAATTTGTTACGGCCTCCACGCATACGATCTGCTCGAACCGCTATAAAGATTCGGATACAATAAATAACGATGTGATAATAATAAACGAAATCGCGAAAAATAAAGCATGTGTCTTTATAAGCAAATCAACCAAATCTGGGTTCTATCATCTGTACTCTAGATCTATCCTAACATGGAAACTAGAATTTAAATTAAATATCAATTTCATTAGTTCTAAAGAAAAAACAAGAAAGAATGTTTTAGTCGTGTAGATCAATAGTTGACTTTTAAATTTAATTTATAAGTTTCTGGCTTTAAATATTTTTAAAAAAATTTTAATTTTTTAGTTTCTTCCATTTATGGATGTAGGTATAATAATTATATTACAATCTATATTTCAGTCTATAGCACTAATGGGATTATAATATATCTAGATCGGAGATACCGATAGGGCTATTAATGTCTAAATACCCATGATAAAGCTTATATAATAAAGTTAAGTAGAAATGAATATTCTTTACAAAATAAGCATGTTTGTGCTTTTTCAATCAATTATTTTGTTTTGGGGTGCACAAAAGTTACATTAAATTTTCTCTCTCTCCCTGATATGGGAATAATACTTTAGTAATATACTATTCCTTCCACAACTATATTCATGGCATCCCTAAATACCGAGAAAATTATTCTTCCCCTTTTTTGCAGATTGATAAGATATTGAAAATTTCGCTACACTAGCTGTTAGAACACTTGATTCGGTCAAATTCTTCATGTATTAATTTTTTCACTAAATATTTACCTTTATATACTAAAATTATTTCATACATTATAAAAAAAAAAAAAAAAAAAAAAAAAAAAAAAAAAACAGAAATTTATTGTTTTGAAATCCTTGTTATTTTAGCGCCGATTCTTGATTTTTTTATTCATGCCCTCATTGAGAGCGGACTCGCCACATATACACCAACTAAAATATGCATTTCAAATGCAGTGGTGCAAAATTGCAGTAGTTTTTGTTTCTCCTCAAAACAAGTAACTGTAATTTAGGTCAAGCATATTGTTTACAAATAATCAACGCGCGTGGGTATACGTAACAAATACATACATACATATGTATGTTAAGGCAAAAAAAAAAAAACGAATGCACAACAAATTGATGCTTGGCGCTCTTTAACATCAACTTCGCTGCTAACGCTAGCGTCACAGACGGAGAGCAGAGCGCACAACGTCACATGGCCATACACATTGAACGTGAGAGAGTACTTATTTGTGCGCTCTCGCTCATTATATTTTATACATAGGCTGCTAAGGCCCGCCTGGCATGACAACTCGAAAAGCTTTCTATTACGGCATTTACTCGCCAAGTCTTTCACACGCATACATATAAATACACAGACATGACCACTAGCTCTCAGGCCGCTACCGCAATAGACAATTTTGTTGAATGGAGTAGGTCAAGGACAGTTTTGTGAAACTGGGGCAACATGCGCGTTGTTGTTGCCGTTGTCGATTGAAACGCTTACTCTCTCTTCTCCCTATTTCTATGTATGGCTCTCACTTATACTATCACTGATATTGCTCGTGGGATTTATTGACTGTGTGTGTATTTTTATTTGTACGCGTGTTTACAAATGCCGACCTATCTTAGGCCAAGCCAATTTATGTTGAGATTAACACCAGCACTGAATTTTTGAGCTTTATATATATATATATGTATGTATATATGTATGTAGATGCATTACTTCGTTTATTTACTTGCGATGGGACGGTCCTCATGCATATATATGAGGACCGTCCCATCGCAAGTAAATAAACGAAGTAATGCATCTACATACATATATACATACATATATATATATATATATATATATATATATATATATATATATATATATATATATATGCATGAGGACCGTCCCATATATATATATATATATATATATATATATATATATATATATATATATATATATATATATATATATATATATATATATATATATATATATATATATATGCATGAGGACCGTCCCATATATATATATATATATATATATATATATATATAAAGTTTTAATATTTTTTGTTAATACTTTTATTTTTATTTTAATTTCTATTTGTACTTTTATTTTATTTGTATATATATTTGTATATATAAAAGTATTAACAAGAAATATTAAAACTTTGCGGTGGGCAGAGTTATATGTAATTTTTTTGATTTTATAATACCCTCCGGATTTTTCGTAAAAATTAAACTTATAGTCGATTTATACACAAATTAGTAACAGACAACATAAACTTTAATACAATTTTTATAAAAAACACAACATTGTATACTCCAAATTGATTGATTTTAGTCCTGCCACGATTTCTGTCCAAAGTCTTCTCTTTTGATAAACTCTAAACTAATAGTGGATATATAAAAAATTATGTATTAATTATGTATTGAATAGGCAACTCGAATATTGCTATAGCTTTAAAAATAGCAAATCATCATTATAAAGATGAGATAGAGAATGATATGCTTGCCACCAGACCTTGAATATAGACTATATATCTGATTACTATATTATATACATATTAAAATAATGAGGCAATGTATGGAATGTCGTTTGAGTCGAGCTGATTTAAAACTAATTCACTTACTTCTTTTTATTCATCATTTCTAGTGTATATTGAACAAAAGCAAAAGAGGTATAAAGTACAAAATCTGAATCGTACTATATAAAATACATATATATATATATATATATATATATATATATATATATATATATATATATATATATATATATATATATATATATATATAAAATCTAAACTAAAGCAAAAATAGCAACAGCAAAGCAATTCAAGTTGTGGGTATGTGAGTCATACTCATTCGCTTACAACAGCAGCACAATCATGACGATTTTTGGCAAAAGGTACGCACACTAACCTAAACCGGGCTGGAGTCCAAGCAAAATAACAGCAGCACAATCATGACGATTTTTGGCAAAAGGTACGCACACTAAGCTAAACCGGGCTGGAGTCCAAGCAAAATAAAAGCAAACTGCCACCTATAAAATACGGTCAAAAGTGCGGTAATTATAAAAGCATTGGGCTTGACGAAGAGAAAAGCGAATTTACTCAATACCACTACTGCTGTTGACAACAGCGTCATGAGCTTACGTCTAACGTCTCGACGCGTCAGCAACAGCACCAGCAACTAAAAAGGAAGGACCGAACGGATAGCGTCTAGCGATCAAATTTTAACAGATATAAACTTTTCTGCTTAGATATATCTACTATATTCTTTTATCTTGGGTTGTCAACTCGATATTACATTTTCTAGTCTCTAGTTTCCATAGCGGTTTGCATTAATATGGACTGACGGATGGACAACAAGACGGACATTGCACAAAACCAGCAGTTCGTGAATTACTATAAAACATCAAATGTGAGCAGCGTTGGCAGCGAAGTCAGCGCCAAGTACAATCCAAAGCAGCATACTGCAGCGCAGCGCTCTCTACATGTTGCATTGATTGCACAAACACAAATACGAGTTTATATATATATCACGTGCACACACTTACTCGCTGCGGAATCTAGGTCATGAGCGCAAGAGATGGCACTATAACCCAATAGCACCAGCGTAAAAATGAGATGGCAATATGACTAACTACATACATATACACTTTACAAATAAACTTATTAGCAATATGTGTGAGAGCGAGCGCGCCTTTTTCTCTGCCTCTCTTTTTGTGACTTAAGGCAGAGAGGGCAATCTAAAAACACAACCAATTTTTGACTGAAATAAAAAAACAAAACATAAAAAACAAAATTTATTTACTACATGAAAAGCCTATATTAGTGAGAGATCAATACTCTTATGCTCTTTTCTCTCTCAAGATTATATAGTAACTGTGGGAATTTACTTACTTTTTTAGAATATAAACTTCAAATTTTCAATAAGTCGCTTGCTTTCAAATTACTGAAAGCTATATATACATATATATACAACAAATTATAAAATATATTGATATAAATAATAAAATTGATTAATATAACTCTGTGCCCACGGTCTTTTTTTCTAAATATTTTTTTTTTACCGGGTAACATTTTGGTAAGCTTACATATAATTTACACACATTCGATAGTAACTATGTTTTACATAATATTTTTCAATTGCCGCCCTTTTTGTTTTTTTTTTTTTTCTTTTCTTACTTCTCGTCCGTCAAATTCCTATTTTGTTGGCCTTGTTTTGACTGTTTAAATATGACAAATGTATAATTTCCGAATTCGAAGAGATAAATAAAAAAGACGAAGATTTTGGAACGAGAGAGGATATAAAGACTTAACCACTGCAAGAGCTAAAAAAGGGACCTAACAAAAAAAATTCGGGAAGTATTATAAATTTAGAAGAGAGGTTTTTATGTTGAAAAATCAATATTGTTGCATAATAATAAAGTATTTCCAATTGTAAAATTGAAAAAAAAACTTTTTACGAATTATAAACTATACAAATAATAATCTAGTTCAATAATTCTTTTATTTCAAAAATGTTGATCCTTTTTTGAAAGATATTTTGAAAATTTTTAAGGATACTATAATATTTCGCAGGAATTCAGAAGGCGGTTGGAATTATTTTTGATCTTATTTACATCTTTAGAAGTCATACATTTCCAAAATGTCTTACAGATGCATATATATTTAATATGTCATGCATTATACTTTAATGGAAATCAATAAATATTTAAACCCTGTTTTTTAAGAAGATTTCGCAGATTACGAACATTTAAATTAGATCAAAATATATACAAATTAACTTAAACTTTAGCAAATTGATCAGGAAAAGGGAAATCCGACATTTTACAATTTTTAAATATTACAGCACTTAAATATTATTATATTCTCAGATATGAGAACGACGCTGTATGAAAATACGAAATATACCAAAGAATAGCAATGACGACAACAGTTCTAATATTTTTCCTAGTGACAAAAAATCGAGAAACTAAAAGCCTTACTTTTGATTCGTCTGTATAAAATATAAGACTTAAGAATCATTTCGAGTTTTGATTTTAAGTATGTGTATCTAGCCTATATAGGTGCAATTTTAATTTAGTAAGGTATTAAAAATAAAAGATTTTTTAAAATAAATAGTTTTTTTTTTTTCACTTACCTTCGAGTTTCATGCCCACTTCAAGGCACTTTTGGAATCGGCAGTATGGACAACGCTTGCGCTGTGTTTTGTCGATGTGGCAGGAGCGTTCCGCGACGCATGTGTAAACCTTTTTGTTTTGAACGGTCCGCTTGAAGAAGCCCTTGCAGGACTCACAGGTGAGCAGGCCGTAGTGATAGCCGCTCACCTTATCGCCACAGACAGGGCACAGTTCCTCAAACAAGTGCTTGAAGTCGATGGCTTCGCTTCCGCCAGAGGTGGCGCTAGTTCCTCCATGATGGCCACCGCCACTACCACCTGTGGAGGCGACATTGCCAACCCCACCTGCTGCTCCAGTACCACCCACATTGCCGGTCATGTGTACAGCTGAAGTGCCACCAGGTGGCAACAACATATATCCGTTGCCGGCAGAGCTGTTGCTGCCACCGTTAAGCAGCTGGCCAGAGTTGCCAGATGCTACGCCGGCGCCGTTGCCGCTTTGCTGCGAATGGGATGAATTGGTTTCCTGATAGCCTGTCGGAAATATATACTGTGAATCGAAATTGTATATATACGAATAAGAAGAGGCATTGAATTGGTTCGCTGCAGTATTCGCATTGTTGCTGGCAATATTCTGTTGTTGTTGGTAATGTTGTTGTTGCTGTTGTTGATGATGCGTATTCAGGTGCTGCTGCTGCTGCTGCGGCTGCTGCTGTTGATGATTGCCCAACTGCAGCGTATAGGGGCTGTAATCGGTTTCAGAATTGCTTAAAGGATTTGTATCGTTATCGTTGCTGCTATTATTATTATTATTGTTGTTGTTATTGTTGTTGTTGCCGCTGCTGCTGCTATTATTGTTGTTCGTGTTACTCTGCACGGGACTCGCCGGCTGCTGTTGATCAAGCTGCATGCTAAACGGTGACAGATTCAGCGACGATATAAACTGTACTGTCGCCTGTTGGGGATCCATTTCTAATAACATTTCATTAAATTTTTAGATATGGACAGAGCAAACTCAAACTTGTTAGCTTGTTGCGTTAATTTGGACGGCTATAAAAACTATTTTACTATTTTTGATCTTTCGATTTACTATCTCTTTTTTCACATTATCGGATAAGAAATTAAGTTGGATTTGTATTATTTGTATTTAATTTGCATATTGATAGTATAGTTTTTGTTGATGTTGCAGTTAACTTTCGGTGGTCTAGGCCTTGCATTTAACATTTGATTCATTTTTATACGCAATACCTTTTAGCTAAGTGTAAATTGCAATTTCACTTGTATTATTTTTTGTTTTGTATTTTAAGTTTGAACAATTTTAAATTATTTGGTACATTTTTTATTTGCAGGTATTTCATTATATATATTTTGTGGTAATTGGTATTTTATACAAATTTGTATACGAATTTTGAACAAATTTTGATGTTTGTATATTTTGTGGGAGCTCCTATTAATTAATTAATTAATGTGTTTTAACACATATAGGTACTGTTACGAGGCGAGTGTATAGATATAAATATATATATGCACATAAACACAGATTCATACAGTTGGATATATTTATATTTGCCTGGTTTGGAGGTAGGGCTTTTCCATTTATTTATTTGTTAATTTTTTTTTGGTATATTTTGTAGTATTTTTTTCGCTTTTCAATGAACACTAAGTTGTTTGGGTAACTCCGTTACACCCATTTCTGTACTTTGTTTCTTTACTTTTTCATTGCATTTTTTAGATAACAAAATTTTTGCATTGCTCTCTCAACTACTTTACTTTCTTAGCGAACAGGACACAACACACCAGAGCAGAGAGAACATAATCCTTGGGCTGTTCCTGCTGTCGGTGTAAAATGTCACAGAAAGAGGTAAAGGAGGGTATGCAATATTTTGTGTTTCGTTTTATTCTATATTTCTATGTTTATTTATTTATTTATTATTATTATGTTTATGTATTGATAGGTTGAAAAATTGCTGGATTCAATGTGTTGCTGTCATTTAGGTCAAATAGAAGCGCAATAATTTTCTTGCTTTCAGTCGACACACACACGCACACACGGGCGCGAATACACACACATATTTGATTCACATTTCTTGTTGTATGGCATATGTAACCTATACTATATATATATATATATATATATATATATATATATATATATATATATATATATGTGTGAATTATAATTTTGTTTGTATGAAGGTTATTCTGCTATGCGAAAAACACGACCAACATCAACAACGTATCTCGTTTGACTAAACCCAAGCGTAAGGCGAGGATACTCGCCATACACTAAAGAGCTTCTGCTGCTGCTGCTCAGTTGACGCCTACAGCGACAGCGTAGTTGGCGCAGGCAGCGTTTACTCTCGCTCTCATCCACATTGTGATATTACGTATGCGCCACTTGTGTATGTCTTGTGTGTGTAATTGTGTATGTGAACAAGTGGGAGCCAGTTTCACTTTCAATATGCTCGCTCGCGCTCTCATTTCTATATGCTAACTCTCTTACTTTGGCTCGCTTGGCTTGACTTAGTGCCCCCCTTTTTGCTGTTTTTTTTCTGTGTTTTGTGTTTTTGTTGTTGTTACTGTTGCTGCTGTTGCTGCTATTGTTGCTATTGGTGTTGTTGTTAATACTACGGCGTTAAAATTCAAACTGCGCTGAAAGCGAAAGTGAAACTTTTTAGCATAGCTTTTGGGCCACTGTAGACAACGTCGACTCATTCTTTCGCATACAACAATGCTACAACTACAAATATTATAAAAGCGCAAAGCTTTGCTTAAAAGTGCTTCACTTTTATAATTATTGCCGAATTTTTACTTTATTTTTCCAACTGAGCATAATTGCGAGTTTTAGTTAAGATTTTCATCCTTCACATTGCCATGCTGACGGCTGTGTTTAGCTTATTTTTATACCCATTAACAAAGTTAAATGAGTATATTGGTTTTTTGCAATGGCCAATATCCATCTCTTCATATGATCTCCAGCCAGTTTGTCGATATTTAAGCTAGAGACTTTAAATTTGAAGTATATACTTGTGTGTACTTCCGTCTGATAGTATTTTAAATGCTATTTTTGGGATCTCAGAAACCCAAGTATTTAAAAGGCTAGAGAGTTGAGGTCTTGAAAATACATACGCTCGGGTTGACAATACAATATCAATAAAAAAGATATAGCGAATATATTTAAGGCCAATGGAGGCGTGACAAACCGTCAAATCAGTAAAAGTTTTCGATCTACAAAATTGGATATTTAAGTTGCTGTTGATCTCTATCGATGACCCAAAAATAATTTCTAAGTTTCTCTCGGAGCAGACTGCAGTTTAGACTACAGACTACAGTTTTAGAGTTAGGAATTTCCTATTTAACGAATTCCCTATTTTATTTTATCAAAAATAGAAATATACATACATATATAGCCATGGTGACGTGACAAATAGAAAATTCTATATCATGCAATGGATTAGAGCTGGCAATGTTGTGACCGTGAATGAGTATTCTACAGTCTGTAACGCCAGACTGCGATATTCTTAATTATTTTATTTCATTATTTTATGTTAATTTCTTTCTGGAATTTGGTTTTTGCATTTGTTCATGGCACAGTTTTTATATGACGTGCTTTAATTTCCTATTTCGTACTTTCTTTTCCACAGTTCTTTTTAACTATATACATATATTAAATATACACATACATATATACATATACAGGTTGTCCCAAAAATTACGCAAAAAGTAATTTTGATACAAAGCACAGGTTTAAAATTAAAAATTATTATTAGTATTGCCAGCAAAGTCGTGGAGGCCATTTAACCGATATGCTATTCCATACATAGCCCTATAATGAATTCTATATAAGTCAATAAAAACCCATTAAGAAAGCACTAGTCAAGACTGCTCGATTACAAGATCCCCTGAACCCTCCGATGAATGAATGTATGCATAAAAAAAAGCGTTGAATAATTGGTATATCAGCATTGCCGGATTCAGGGGATCTAGCTAAGCAATCTCGACTATATATGTGGACTTAAAGAATATGTGTAGATTTCAATAAAATAGACAGATTTGTAGCGTCAATAATAATAATGTACAATCTATATAAAACATATATATACATTGTATTCCTTTCCCTCAGCTTTTAAATGGGTTTTACTGGGTCAAAAAAATTTCAAATTACATAAGTAAGCACAGATGTTGAAAGGAGCATTGAAACAAAACTTTCACTCGTTTTCTTAATTCCTTAACCAACGGAATGGAGCTTTTTGACGACGAAGACCAAGGCGAAGAAGAAGTCCAAGACCAGGACCAGGCTTGAACAACACCAATTAATATGCAAAGGCTTCTCGTTGTAAAAAGATAATGAAAGATAGTATAAAAGATATTTCTCCAGAAAAGTCTACTTTTGTAACGTGCGACACCGTTAGTTTTTTTAAATTATCTTGAAAGCGCACCATTTATAATGATTTATATTATTATAAGATTCACTATTTGTCAAAATAAAAAGTGCTTTGGCATTTTTTTAGCACTCTAATTTGCACGTTTTTAAGATAATTACAAAAGAACCAAGGGTGTCGACATTACAAAAGTAGACTTTTCTGGAGAAATGCCCATATATATATATATATATATATATATATATATATATATATATATATATATATATATATATATATATCGAAACCAAATTTGATCTGTGCCCTGTAGAAGGACCAACGACCTCTGTCAAGTCTCTAGTTCTTATAGGTTAAGAAATCAACACTAGCATACAAATGTACAAAAGAACGGACGGATCGATCTAAAAGTATATGTATGATTCGATCGATGTTTTCCGTTTCTGTTAAATCAATTAAAACCGGCTCGAAACTTCAGAAGTTTTTGATTATAAGTATAGATAGTAAATATGTGTAGCCCCGAGTGACATGTATAGATAGAAGACATGTTTGAAAACACATCTCAGGTAAGTTTACGTTATTCTTATTGGTCACTCCCGCTTGAACGCTCAGAAGTGTCCATATGGCCAAGGCAAGCAATGACAATCAATGCGTTTGATTAAGCGCCAATCAGCCATTTTACAGCTATATAACAGCAATTGATTTAAGAAATCTACAACCGGTTTTACAGTCTTGGCTACGAGCAGTACTACACAAGAAACAACACACACACACACACTCAAACAGGGTATAAAAATAACTTTACAGCCGAATTGCGATAATTTGTCACCCGCTTGGTTGAATATCTGATCTAATTCGCAAAACATAAGTTATCATAATACTGCCCACAATGTAGCCTAAACGTGGTCGCTGGGAACTGCGTGTCAGGATGCATGCGTATGTATGTGCGCATGTGTTTTTGTATGTGTGCATAAAAAGTGTTGAATGATTGGAATATCAGCTTTTTGCAGGGTTCAGAACATCTCCTAGTCGAGCAGTCTCGACTAGAACACTCTTACTTGCTATATTCATTCACGAAAGTGAATTTATTGTTTTTGTGCAATGCCCGTCTTGCTGTCCGTCTGTCCGTCCATCCGTCCGTCCGTCCCTCTCATTCCGTATGAATGCATTCCGTGTATACCATCGAATTATAAAGTGTCAAGATTTTCCCGAACCATCCACTAAAGGCGTGTCAAATCGGAAAAATCATTTTCCGGTATACCAGAAATCATATTAGTTGAAGAGCTAGGGAGTTGAAATTTGGAATGAATACTCGCGTGGCAAATCGGTATCTTCTACAGTTTTAAAGCTAGAACGCTGAAATGGCACGTGTGTCACTTTTACGATTCTCTAAATATCGATCAGAAAATTATATAACCACACCCACTGTAGGAGTGGCAAATCGGAGCTAACTATATAGTGATTTATAAATATCAGTACAAAACTGATGCTAAAAACTTGGAATTCGGAATACATATTCGGGCTGACAATCCAAGACCAAAAAGAAATGACGGATATATCTACACTCATTGGAGGCGTGGTGAACCGCAAAAAAATATGAGCTAGAAGCTTCACAATTAGACGTCCTCTATCGATGACCCAAAAATAGTTTGTATGCCCCTTTGTGGTTGAAAATACCCTGTAAAAGAATATATATTTACATATTGGGGGCGTGGAAAAACGGAAAATGGACCTATCGCTATTGGCAGAGAGAATCACAGCCAAGAACAATTATTCATAAGATAGCTATGTTTCCCGAAAATGACTAAATGACTAAGTTTTCAAAGTCATGGACTCCATTTTAAAGTCGCTTTTTATACCCTGAACCCATTGAAAATGGGAAATCAGGGTATAATGGTTTTGTTAAAAGTATGTATCAGGCAGAAGGAGGCGTGGCATAGAGTATATATATTCTTGATCAGGGCGACGAGCTGAGTCGATTTAGCCCTGTCCGTATGTCTGTCTGTCTGTCCGTCTGTCCGTATGTTTGAACGCGTCGATTTCAGAAGATATAAGAGCTAGAGACTTGAAGTTTGAAGCTGTAGGTCCGTATATTGCACGCGCAGATCAAGTTTATTTTTAAAAATCGATAACTGCTTCTGTTTTTTTGTTATCGATAAAAAACCTTATCGAAAATCAGTTATAAAATTATATCTTCTACACCTTTAAAGATAGAGTCTCCAAATTTTAATTGTAGAATCATATGTATTTTAAGAATTTCGGTTTTTGTTAACACCCCTCATAACACCCCCTTCCTTACAAGTTTGCAAAAACCGTATTTCAAATACTAGAGACTTTCAAATACTAGAGTTGGTACATACACACATTTTAATGTTATTATTACGGTCTGAAAGTTTTATCAAAATTGTCCGTCTACGAAAAAAGTTATTAAACAATTAAGTGCCTAAAGTAAGCCCACATGGCAGCCCATGCCTGTTTATACATGCGTGCGTATGTGTGTATGTGTGTGTGCATGTGTAAGTAGAAGTGAAACGACTAATTATTGAAATATTAGTTCCTGGAAGGGTTCAGGGGATCTCGTAGTCGAGCAGTCTCGACTAGAGCTTTCTTACTTGTTTTTGATTGGTTTTAAGCAGATGGTGAAATCGGCTATATGCAAGTATACTTTATAGGATCATAGACGGTATTCCTTCTGTCTTTCATATGTATGTATGAATATAACCATTGTACCCTCGTATCAATGGGTTGGGGGTATATAAACCAAATGTTCACAAATACAGCTATAACGACAGCACTCGCAAAATTACAAGCAGCAGCTAAATTTAGAAAACACAAAATATTTCATGAATACATAGTCACATATACATACAGCAACAGTTTACGTACATATTTATATATGTACATGTGTACTCAAAACTCCGACCACAAAACAAACAGTAACAACAACAACCAGCAACAAATGACTACAAAAAACCGAAAAACATTAAAAAACCAAAAACTCGTCTTAACCTGAAACGAAACCTTGTAACATTTTTCCCCAGCTTGGCGACGCTGCTGCTGCGCTGCTTCTCAAGCTTAATTGACGTGCCGGTTTACAAACGTTGGTTAGCAACGAAGCGGGGGACGTACGTAAGTTTGTACTGGCGCGACACTGCAGCAGCACCGATTGTAAGCATGAGCAATACAAACTCACACAAATACAAGCAATAGCAGAGTCTGCCAAGTCGTTGGTTGGTTTGGATGCTCTCTCAACGATGAACGTTGATCACTTTTGCTTTCAATATGAAATAATCGACAGAGAAGTCGACGCCAACGACGACGTAGACGTCGACGACGACGTGGACAGCAGCAGCAGTGGCAGTTGAGTGGCGAAATAAATGAGAGCGCACGAACAAGTTTTCGCCCACATGCTTCGGCGTCGCCCGTTGTCGGAAATGGAGCGCGGAGAGAGACAACACAACAACATAGCAAACGCTCTCGCTCACGCTGATGCAGTTGCTCGTTGCTCGGCTCTTACTGCTCTGCTGCCTGCGTGTGCTTTTTGAGGCCCGACGCTTTCCTGGCATCATTTAATAATGTAATAAGTGAAAGTGTAGCGCAGCGTGTATGCAGCAGTATGAATATATATATATGTGTGTATGTATTAATGTATGTGTATGAGTTAGTGTGTGTGCTTATGTGAATGTGCGCGTGTTTTTGTTCATGTGTGTGAGCTTGTGGCATCGTTGTCTCATGCTAGCACTCGCTATCTCAATTGACCTACTTTTTTGTTGTACACGTAAATATATAGATATTATTCAGGTCTATGTTAGAGAGATTAACTTCGATTTCGGTATATTACGTTTTTATGCTTAACCTCATACGAGTGACACTCAGAAGTCAGAAGATAGTGGTTTATGCTATATGATATTACCAAAGTATTGCCATGTTGAAATGACAATTGACGACTATCAAATATTCAACTTATAAGTTGGCTGGCGGACAAAAAAAAAACAAGTAAGAATGTTGCAGTCGGAAGTTACCGACTCCGGAATACTCCTTCACAGCCGAAACGCTGCTAAATCTATATATAATTAATTTTGAACTGTCAATCCGAGGTTTTGTTCCAAAGTCTCTGGCATTCATAGTGTTCAAAATATAGTTTGTGGAAAACTCGATATTCCGATCTGATTTGACACGCCCCCAGAGGGTGTAGACATGTCATTTTTTTAAGTGCAAACTTTGCAAACGCCCAAAAAATGCGAAAATTACAGGGCCCCCAAAGAGGCATGAAAAGTTGTTTGGGTTATCGGAAGTAAATTAACTGTCATATTTTGAAGTTTCTAGCTCAAATACTTTAGAAAGATAAACCCTTTTGCGGTTTGCCACGCCCCCAATGGGCGTAGATATATCCGCGATTTCTTTTTGGTCTTGGGTTCTCAAATTTCAAGTCTCTACCATCAACAACACGTAAGATATATAAGGATATGAATAAATCACTATATAGTCAGATCCGATTTGCCGCGCCCATTGTGGGTTTGGATAGATAATTTTTATACCCTGAACCCATTGAAAATGGGAAATCATGGTATAATAAAGTATATATATTATTGATCAGGGCGACGAGCTGAGTTGATTTAGCCCTGTCCGTCTGTCTGTCTGTCCGTCCGTCTGTCCGTAGGTATGAAGGCGTCGATCTCAGAAGATATATGAGCTAGAGACTTGAATTTTTTCTTAGGTTCGTATACTGCAGGCGCTACTACTCCTGTTATTTAAAAATTTAAAATATAGATTCATATGTATTTTTAATAATTTCGTTTTTTGTCATATTTGACCCCCCACCCCCCAAAACACCGCCTTTCCTACAAGTTTGCAAAAGGCGTATTTCGAATACTAGAGACTTGTGCTTTAACACATACACACATTTTAACGATATTATCACGGTCTGAAAGTTAAGTTAAATTGTTAACTTCCTATAGTAAACCCACACTGCAGCCCATGCGTGCGAATTATTGAAATGTTAGTTCCTGGAAAGGTTCAGGGGATCTCGTAGTCGAGCAGTCTCGACTAGAGCTTTCTTACTTGTTTAATCTATCTTTATAGGATCGCCATAGTAACTCACGTGCAAAAGTTGGGCTTTCTAACTTTAAAACTGTAGAAGATACAGTTTTACCCGATTTGCCACGCCCCTAACGGGCGAGTATACATCCTAAATTTTAACACTCTAGAACTTCAGCTACCATGGTTTGTGAGATACTGGAAAATTCATTTTCCAATTTTCCACGCTCCTACTGGGCGGATCGGGAAAATCTCGACACTTTAGAATTTGAAGGTATACACGAGTATGTTCAACTCTCTAGCTTTAATAGCGGCGAAACAATTGTATTCATACGGACAGCAGGACGGACGGAAAGACCGACATTGCACAAAACCAATATACTAATTTACTTTCGTGAATGAGTATAAAAAAAAAATTAGGATGGGTTTGTTTTTGACTGTGTTTATATGGGCTGCAAACGTTGCTGCAATATTATTTCATCCCGTTGCTTGTGCGTTTTTTTTGCATATGCGAATAATTTTATATAACCCGATGTCGATCTCAAAAGATATAGAAGGCAGTCGCTGGTAACTGCGCGGTTTGCAGAACGTGTATTTATATGTGTTTTTATGTGTGCATAAAAGAATCGTAGAATAATTGGAACATCAGCTCTTTGCATGTTTCAGGGGATCACCTAGTCGAGCAGTCTTGAATAGAGTACTCTTGTTTGTATCTAAAAAAAAAAAACAAAACATAAGCAAAAAGAAAGACTCATGTCGGCTGCATCTGCCTGCTGAATACCCTGTTGACGGCATAAAATGTAATACGGAATAAAAATTTGGATGGCTATCCAAAAACATTTGAATTACTATCAAATTCGATTTAAAATTTATGATTAGTGCATAAAGACTATTAATCGCTACTCTGTTAGAGGGTATTTTATATATTCGCATAAAGAGCAATGTTATTTTATTTTATTAAGCGACGACACGACTTTAAATGAGTTATATGGCACGCACAAACACAAAGAGCGCTGAAGCTTCGGACAAAAGAGAGCGTACCAAACAGCACGAGCTATGTGATTACAACAGCAACAAATCAAAAGCTTTATATATACTGTCTGTGGGCGGAAGGGGGGTGAACTGTGCTGTTGCTTGTGCTGTCGACGCTGGCGTCGCTTCTGTTCGTAAGCGTTAACGCTGCACAACATATTATTCAAAAAACCTTGACACACTTTTGTGCGCGCGTCGCACACATACATGCATGCATGTATACAGTGAGAGATACTCGCCCAGGGACGGTTTCGACCGCAATTCGCTGTCGCCTTCGTTGTTGTTTGCGAGGAGGTCAGTTGGACGAGTATGTTTGTGTTATTGCGTGTAAGTATGAGTGTGCATGTGTGCATATAAAGTAGAATTCTGAGCGATGCGTAAAAAGTGCATTTGGACTCACAGCCTATCTCTCCCCTCGTGTACCCAAAGCCCCACGCGATTTTTTTTTTGTTTGTTTTGTTTATATATATATATATATATATATATATATATATATATACATACATACATACATGTCTGTATATATATAAGTATAAATATTGTATAATTTATTTGCGTTTATTAATTTAATTATCAAAAACAAAAATATATATATATAAGAAAACTCTACTCTTATTCTCCACTTCTTTTCAACTTACACAAGTTTGGGCAAACTATGGGAACGAAATTTTTTAATAACTTTTTTGATAATGTTATTCGAATGTGTTTATTTGCCAAAGCAAATTTGAAATACGCTTTTTGAAAATTTGGACGGATGTGGGTCTATTTTAAGAGTAGGGGTAAAACATAAAAAAATCAAAATTCTAAAAAATCAAAATGAATCAATATTTTACATTTGAAGACTATAGCTCCTAAGACGTAGGAGATATATTTTTTAATTTATTTTCGATAAGGTTTTCGATCCATAGCAAAACAACCGGAGAAGTTATCGGTTTTTGGAAACAAACTCAATATGCGCGTGCAATATACGGACCTACCTTTAAGTTTCTAGCTCTAATATCTTCTGAGATCGACGATTTCAAGCATTCGGACAGACGGACAGGGCTAAATCGACTCAGCTCATCGCCCTGGTAAAGAATACATATATATACGTTATGGGTCTGTCACGCCTCCTTCTGCCTGTTACATACATTTTAACAAAACCATTATACCCTGTTTTCTATGGGCTCAGGGTAGAAAAAGCCTAAATGGACACGCTTATTCAAAAATAAAAAATCTACATATACATACATATATTCAACAGGTGTATCATTCTTTTTAGACGCTGAACTCATTTAAAATGAAAAATTACCTAAATATATTACAAAGCTGAATATTTAACGATTTGTCATTTTATTTATTATTTATTTTATTATGGGCTCTATAATAATTAAAGAAGAAATTTTTCAAATTTTTTCGTATATACGTATGTATTTGTATATACATTTTTATCCGTTGTAGATATTATTAATACAAATTTGTAATTAAATGAAATAGAATTTCTACTATAACACTTAGATTACTGTATACTTATTTGGGATAACAGAGAGCGGAGAGTAAGCATACATAATTGTGCATAGAGGGACCTCTCGTAAGAATAGACGCTGTTAGTTGAATGTTTAAAGTGCGTTGATTTTTAGGTCCTGTATCTTTGTTAATACAGCCTGAAAGTAAGGGAGCCATAAATCCTATTTAGGGTTCAAGGTATAAATTCACCTACCTAATTTGAATACTAATTAATCAAAAATTAGTTCTACCTTCACAAATCACACTAACAACTCGAGTGCTGCAATTCATTAAAGCGTCTCAAAGACGGAGAAAAAACGCCGCGTCGTCGTCAGCAGTGCTGTGCCACGGCGTCGTTGCAGTTGACGAGGCATAAAACTAGGTCACGAGGCCACAAAAACAATTGCAGCAGCGTTGGCGTTGTGACTGTGTTGCAGGAGAGGAAGGGGTAGCATTAGGGAGGCCGCTGCTACGTAGACTGCTTAAAATGCAATGCGCGCTTTAGTCGGAAGAGCACGCGGGGAGATTTGCAGTGTGGGGGTTGGGTACATTGTGGTGGTGTCAGCTCGCAGAAGGGATAAACAAGAGCTTTGTATAATAACTAAGGTAAGACCACGTAGGGAGGTATGGGTGATTATATGGAAAGCAGAGAAGTCAGTTAGCTGGACATGATGTCAGTTGTCACAGCGACTAGCACTAATTATTAATATTGCTTTTGAAGTTTGTTAGTTGTAGCCAACTGAACTGCCAAAAATGAATTTGTTTAAAAGCATGGAACAAATTAATTTTGAGTCATCTATAGAGTCCGCCTTCAGTGACTCAACTGTTTAAATGTGAAGCTTCTAGGGAAAATCTGTATACTTTGTAATTCGAGGATATACCCCAATATATGCTCCTAATTTCAGGTCTGTAGCTTTAATAGAGGCGAAAAAAATTGCTTTCATACGGACAGACGGACAGCAAGACGGACATTGCACAAAACCAATATACTAACTCACTTTCGTGAATGAGTATAATAAAACAAGTAAGAAAGCTCTAGTCGAGACTGCTCGACTACGAGATCCCCTGAACCCTTATATTTTAATAATAATTCCCTTTTTCTGCTTACACAAGAATTAGCACATGCACACAAACATACAGCCATACGCAAGTACGTATAAGCAGGCATGGGCTGCAGTATGGGCTTACTATGGGAAAATAATTATTCAATAACTTTTCTTGTAGGCACTCAATCTTCATAAACTTTCAAGCCGTGATAATAACAGTAAAATATGTGTATTTGCCAAAGCACAAGTCTCTACCATTTGAAATACGCTTTTTGACAATTTGGAGGGAAAGGGGTTGATTTTGGGGGTGGGGGTGGAATATAAGAAAAATCGAAATTCTTAAAAATACATATGAATTAAAAATTTGGAGCCTCTAGCTCCTCAGATGTAGGCTCTCCAGATATAATTTTATAACTGATTTTCGATAAGGTTTTTAATCGATAACAAAATAACGTTAGTAGTTATCGATTTTTGGAAACAAACTCGATATGCACGCGCAATATATGAACCTACAAGTCTCTAGTTCTTATATCTTCTGACCTTCTGATCCACACGTTCATACATACGTACGGACGGACAGACAGACAAACGGACAGGGCTCAATCAACGGACAGACAGATGGCCAAGGCTAAATCGACTCAGCTCGTCGCCCTGATCAATAATATATATAATTTATGGGGTCCGCTACGCCTTCTGCCTACATACATATATTTTCACAAAAACATTATACCGTGATTTTCTATGTTTAATGGGTTTAGTGTATAAAAACCCGACTGATATACATACATATGTATTAAAAAAAATTGTATCCCATCCAACACGGCCCAAGTTCACATACAATACAATGAATATGAAATGGACAAAGGATACCCACAAAATGTTAGTATTCTAGCTCTACGATGTAGCGTAAGTACACCATTTGATTCATGCTCTTTAAAATGCAATTCAAGATTAATCTTATAGTGGAGAAATTACGGGCAAGCGGACGATCAAAACCAATATACTCTTTTTGTAAATGAGTATACAAATTATATAATTCACCACAGACTTAAATAAGACACATTCTAAAGATAAAAGAATATGGCTAATTCAATTGAGTAAAAATCTGTAGAAAACAAATGTAACAAATCATATATATAACAATATATAACAGTAACAAATGTAATGTAAAAAATAAATTTAATTTTCTTCGTCGGGCCACCGACAACACTGACGTTGACGTCGCTGCCGACGTTGGCTTAGTTGTTGTTGCTACCCCGTTGTTAGATATGGTGACCCACTAACCCACTTTTTTCAAAACGTTAAAGCTTTTTACGTACACACACACCTAAATTAATGTATGAATGTATATATATATATATATATATATATATATTGCTCTCTGTTTCTTTTCTTGATTAAAATTATATAAACAAAGTGGAAATATTCAACAACGCAATCGACACAGAAAAAACCAAAACCAAAAACAAAATAATGAAAACAAAAACGAAAAAGCTACAGACTTACAAATGTCTCTCTACCTCTTTCACTTGTGAGCTCTTCATATGCTTAGTTATGTATGTATTTTTGTTTATAAGTTGTGTAGCACACAGCATAGAGAGAGGAGCAATGACGTACAGACAAAAAGCTTTTAATACTCTTAAAAGTTGGGTATCCCAACTTTAAAACAATATGTGAAAGATTTTGGATTCCAAAATATAATTTTCTATAATCGATAATACACTAAATAAGCTTCATATTAAATGTATTATGACTTCTATTACCAATCATTGCCGGAACTGATACTTCAATTATAAGACCAAATATTGGGTAAGGGTATTTATACTGAAACCATTTTCAATCAGGGTATAAATCTTTGTGAACAAACTGAAGGAGACGTGGCAGATACCACAAAAAATATATTTTTATCAGGGCGACGAGCTGAGTCGATTTAGCCCTGACCGTCTGTCTGTCCGTATTTTTTAACGCGTCGGTTTCAGAAGATATACCAGTAAGAGACTTGAGATTTTGTTTATAGATCAAATTTGTTTCCGAAAATCGATAACTACTCCCGTTTTTTTGTTATCGATTAAAAATCTGATCGGTTATAAAAATATATCTCCTACTTCTTTAGACCACTCACATATTTTCTTTAGAATTTCGATTTTTGCTATATTTCACCCCCGTCCCTGAAATCTACCAACTTCCGTCTACATTTGCAATAAGCGTATTTCAAATACTAGAGACTTGTGCTTTAGCAAACACACACATTTTAATGGTATTACCATGCTCTGAACGTGAACATAGTCCATCTACAAAAAAGTAATTAAGCAATTAAGTTCCAATAGTACGCCCTCACTGCAATCCATGTCTTCTTATACGTGCGTGTATGTGTGTGTGCACCTTTTGTTTGTTGTGTAAGCAGAAAAGGGAGAATTATTGAAATATCAGTTCCTCAGTGTTCAGGGGGATCTCGTAGTCGAGCAGTCCCGACTGGAGCTTTCTTAATTGTTTTTTTTAGCTGCTTTGCATTGAGCAACGAGCGATTCTAACCACGGCAACGCTTCAGCGAACATATATATGCATATATACTTTATATTTATATTCCTGTATACGATACGAACAGCGAACATATATATGCATATATACTTTATATTTATATTCCTGTATACGATACGAAGTACAAGTTTATATTTTTATACCCTGAACCCATTGAACATGGGAAATCAGGATATAATGATTTTGTTAAAAGTATGTAACACGCAGAAGGAGGCGGGGCAGACTCCACAAAGTATATTATTTATTTATGTAGCCCTGTCCTGTCTGTCTGTTTGTCTGTCTGTCTCTCCGTATGTTTAAACGTGTCGATCTCAGAAGATATAAGAGCTGAAGACTTGAAATTTGAAAATATAGATCCGTGTATTGCAATCCCAGATCAAGTTTGTTTTTAAAATTCGATAACTACTCCCGTTTTTTTATCGATAAAAACCCATATCGAAAATCAGTTATAAAATTATATCTCCTACATCTTTAGAGCTAGAGTCTCCAAATTTAAAATGTAGATTAATATGTATTTTAAAGAATTTCGGGTTTTGTCATATTTCACCCCCCACCCCTCAAAACACCCCCTTCCCTATTTTAAGAACTAGAGACTTGTGCTTTAACACATACACACATTTTAATGTTATTATCACGGTCTGAAAGTTTGATCAAGATTGTCGGTCTACAAAAAAAGTTATTAACCAAATAAGTTCCCACAGTATGCCCACACATCAGCCCATGCCTGTTTATACGTGCGTGCGTGCGTATGTGTGTATGTGTGTATGTGTGTATGTGTGTGTGCATGTGTAAGTAGAAATGAAGCGACGAATTATTGAAATATTAGTTCCTGGAAGGGTTCAGGGGATCTCGTAGTCGAGCAGTCTCAGTTAGAGCTTTCTTACTTGTTTTCCATAACTTCAATTGGAAAAATTCTAAAATCTACTTCAATTAACTACTAAAATTGTAGTGCAGTTTGAGCATCAGTATCATCCAACATCCAATTTAACATTGGGGGTTCTTTTAATGAATTCTAATATTTTTTAGGCAAAGTATCTAAAATCTCAGTCATCTCAGTTGTATTCAAAATATACTTTGTTAAATAAATCTTTTTGTAGTGGGACTATTATCATCAAACTTTCAGAACGTGATAATAACATTCAGATGTGCGTGATTGCCAAAGCACAAGTCTTTTTCAAATATGGAACTTAGCTGGGCATCCTGATCAAGGGTATATATACTTTATGGGGTCTGCCACACCTTTTTCTGGCATGATACCCTGACTTCACGTTTTCAATGGGTTCAGGGAATAAAAATAGATACACACACAAATTTAATGAACCTATCCCAACAAAATACATAGAAAACGCTTTCACGCACACCATCTAAGTGGTGTATTGACATAAGCTCACGCACATTGTTACGACGCTCTTTACACTGCTCTGCTGCCAACCTACCGCACTCTATTTGCCTTTAGCTCGAACGCCTCATTGTGGGTGATATTTTTGGACGTTTATATTTAGTAAATAAATAAATTACTGTTCTATATATAATGATCACCTCTAGACGGTCTTTTTACCGAGCTAAATTTTACATATATATATATGTATATATGTATATATATATATATATATATATATATATATATATATATATATATATATATATATATATATATATATAATCTATAATATTGAACATTATACTGCTTAAAAATTTAATTCTGCTAAATTAATTTACAATTTGCGAAGGAACTCTTGGTAGTATATATGTACATTCATGTATGTATATGTATTCAACATCCATTTATCAAATAGAAGATGGGTTTAAGTCAAAAACATACTTAAAGTTGATATTCATGTACATATGTGCTTGTGTATAGGTTGATTACAATAGTTTAATGGCAGCCATGATCTACATTTTCCAATTAATTACATGTTGTGCAAATAATTCATTTCAGAGTATGAGTTAGACGTTGTGCTTGACATCGCTTATCAACTAAGCAAACAAAACTAAACGTTTTAAAATTTTTATTTTTTTTGGTTTCTTTCTTTTTTTTGTTTTGTTGTAGCGCTCGCTAGAGCGGGACAAAAACTTGGCCAAGTTCAGTAGGCCATGCGAATGGCAATGTAGGTCACCATCTATCAAAAGCGCACGCGTATTTCAATATTCTGCGGCGTCTTTCAGAAGCAACGACAACAAAAATAACAGCAACTATGATATGCTGACGTCATTAGTGCCTGACTTAAAGATACCGAGTAGCTGTACCCATCTATATGTTATCGGAAAAAGTATACGAATGGTATTATCAGCTCTTTGGGATCGTAGCTGCAACCAGTTAAAGCCAGAGACGTAGAAAGTAAATATACGTATACTACAGTACTTTTACCTATACGGGTATTTTATTTACATTACAATTTGTATAAAAATATGAACGTTAGAATAATGTACGATAATTTATCTGCAGATTTTACTATATTATTTGTAAGAAGACTATGATGTAGACGTAGTGAAAACATAATAATGGTTTGTTTTTAAATCCTGAACCCATTGAAACTGGGAAATAAGGGTATAATGGTTTTGTTAAAAGTATGTAACAGGCAGCAAGAGGCATGGCAGACCCCATAAATTATATACATATAGTCTTGATCAGGGCGATGAGCTGAGTTGATTTAGCCCTGTCCATCTGTCTGTATGTCGGTCTGTCTTTCCGTCTGTCCGTATTTAGTCGAGCAGTCGCGACTAGAGCTTTCTTACTTGTTAATTATGGAAATGCGTAAAATATCCATAATAAAAATTCTATATTCTATATATATATATATATTCTATATATATATATATATATATATATATAGAGAGAGAGAGAGAGAGAGAGAAAGAAATTTTCTCCCTATATATGTATATTCTTTATGAGTAGAAAAATATCAAAAAATCTACAAATGAATTTAAAATTTTCGAATAATAACTCTCTTGTTATTGTTATACTCATTCACAAAGGTAAACAAGTATATTGGATTTTTTTTAAATCCGTTTATCTCTTTCCGTATAAAAGCATGCCATTTCGCCGCTATTTCAGCATGAGACTTGAAATACAAGTATACAGTAGTATATATATCCATATCTTATCGACTTTGAGTATATATTCCAAACCCGAGTATATATTCCAAATTTGAAGTCTGCAGTGCTAAAAATGTGTCAGAATTTGTTGAAACCCTATATCTTCAGACACGATTTGCTACACCCCTAGTAGGCAAAGACATGTCATATTTGGTCTATTCCTTAAAGACATCTAAGCTCACGTGAATGAAATGAAATTTCAAAGCTTACACTAAAAATGTTAGAGATTTTTTTTTTGTATGCCACGATTCCAAAGGGTTGTACCATAGCTTGCAAATAACTGTCGACCGTTTCTCGTTATCTGCAAATATGTGTCTTTTCTTGACCCTTTACGAAACGATTCAGCGAGCAACCGATTTACCGGTTCTTAAATGAGCTCGCCCGCGCTCGGAGCGAAACCGTTTTTATATTCATTCACGAAAGTGAAAAGATTATATTCATTCACGAAAGTGAAATTAATATATTGGTTTTGTGCAATGTCCGTCTTGCTGTCCGTATGAATGCAATTTTTTTCGCGGCCATTAAAGCTAGAGACTTGAAACTTGGAACATATACTCGTATATGCACCCGATTTATAAAGTGTAAAAATTTTCCATATCCGCCCACTATGGGCGTGGCAAATCGAATAGAATTTTCCTGTCACTCATAGATATACATATATATAAAAACTTAATAGGCATTAATAAGACAAAAGGAAACATTTTTAAGAAACTTAATATATATAAAATATATAAAACCAATGTCAATTTTCGATTTTAAGAAAATTTCCCGCGGGGTTCGAGCTTGCACCACAATCAAATGGCATGTTTGTCAAAAAAAAAATTAAATAATAAGAAACATTTAACATCGGTGGGATTCGAACCGCGGAATTATGACATACCATGCATCGTCTCCCCCAACAGCGCCACTGTCTTGATCTAATACAATGTAGCTAGCACAGAACTTCACTGCTACAGCACATTATAGTAAACAAAAAACCAAAGTAGCGGCTGAAAATTCAAACACTATGTATGTATGTATTTCCGCATTTGTGGGTTATTTAGGCAAAAATAAAATTTAACTTATAAAAACTTATAAGAATGTTTGACCAAGAACAAGAATGTTATGTGTTTGTCATTCAAGCTAGCATTTTCCCAATGAAATAACTAATTTATAAAAACAGATTTAAACAAGTAAGAAAGCTCTAGTCGAGACTGCTCGACTACGAGATCCCCTGAACCCTTCCAGGAATTAATATTTCAATAGTTCGTCGTTCCACTTCTACTTACACATGCACGCACACATACACACATACGCACGCACGTATAAACAGGCACGGGCTGCCATGTGGGCTTACTTTGGAACTCGTTTGTCTACTAACTTTATTTGTAGACGGACAATCTTCATACTTCTACACTACTACACTTTTAGACCGTGATTATAACATTTAAATGTGTGTATGTGCCAACTCACAAGTCTCTAGTATTTGAAATACGGTTTTTGCAAACTTGTAGGGAAGGGGGTGCTTTGAAAAACTGAATTTCCGAAAAATACATATGAATCTACATTTCAAAGTAGGAGACTCTAGCTCTAAAGATGTAGGAAATATAATTTTTTAACTGTTTTTCGATAAGGTTTTTAATCGATAACAAAATGACAGGAGCAGTTATCGATTTTTGCGCGCTCTATATACGGACCTACGAAAAAAAAATTCAAGTCTCTAGCTTTCCCATTTTCAATGGGTTCAGGGTATAAAAAAAAAACTTGACATCAGCGAGATTAGAACCCGTGCTATTCCAGCGCAACTTGCCTAGCATTTACCATCGACGCCACTGTAGAGCTGGGAAACCATCGATGCAACCATCGATGGATTTTAATATGTACGATATATCGATTGACTTTTGTTGATATCGATATATCGCCGTTTTAATGTGAGTGGCAAATCAAACACATGTAAGTGGGGAAATTTTCTAGTAAAACAAAATAACATATATTTTTTGCGTGTTTGGTCTATTTTTTGGTCATATAGTAAATAGGTGATGGGTATAACATAAATTTTTTTAAAATTGGTAGTCCCTTTTAAAAAATGGACAAATTTGTCATTTCATCAAGTAAGTATTTTATACCCTGCGTACATTACGTTTAATGAAAGGAAAACGGATCTCTGAATAAGTATATTTTATAAATATAGCTTTAAGATCGTTATGTTGATTATGTATTGAATATTGATTGGAAATAGATCTCTTAACGAAATTGAATGAATTAAATTTTTATAATTTCTATAAATTTGTTTAGATTCCATATTCTTATTCTTTAAATAGGTACAAAGAGAAGTATGAAACTAAAAGAGCTTTACTTAAATTTATTTCTATTACAAAAACCACCTTTTTATACCCTGAACCCATTGAAAATGGGAAATCAGGGTATAATGTTTTTGTGAAAATGTATGTAACAGGCAGAAGGAGGCGTGGCAGACCCCATAAAGTATATATATTCTTAATCAGGATGACGAGCTGAGTTGATCTAGCCATGTCCGTCCGTCCGTCCGTCCGTCCGTCCGTCCGTCTGTCCGTCCGTACTAACGCAGTGATCTCCTAAACTACAAGTGCTAGAAACTTGAAATTTTACATGTATACTCGTGTATACCATACGCAGTACGAGTTTATCATATTTTTTCGATAACTCATCCCATTTCTTTTTTATCGATAACAATCGAAAATCTGACTTGGTTTTTAAAGCCTAGTTTGAATACTGTTAGACCTAGAGATTTCAGATTTACTGTGTAGATTAATGTGATGAATACAAAGATTTTGTCATTTACAGATTTTGGATGCCACGCCCCCTTCTCCCCAAATTTGAAAAAAACGTATATCAAGTACTAGAGACTTGTGCTTTGGCATATACACACATTTGAATGTTATTTTTACGTTCTGAAAATTTGATGAAGATAGTCCCACTACAAAAAGATTTATTCAACAAACAAATTTTCGTAATATAGCCCACACGGCAGCCCAAGCGCAGCCCAAGCGCAGTTAGCAGAGCAATTGTTTATGCGTTCGTATGGATGGATGCGTACGGGTGTGTGTATGTGTTTTTGTATATGTGCATGAAAGAAGTGTAGAATGATTGGAACCAGTACTTTGCAGGGTTCAGGGTATCTCCTAGTCGAGCAGTCTCGACTAGAGCCCTCTTACTTGTTTTACAATAAAAGGTCAAAATTTTAGAGGTAAAATTTTTCGATGAAACCATCGATATAATCGAATATTTTTCCAACGATGAGGAAACCATCGAGGGTTTATCAGCTCTACGCCACTGAATAACTTTAGCAGACAGCAAAACGAAATAACTTCACTTCGAGAGCGTCATCTGACAAAAGTAAGCTAAAGTAACGGCTGAAAATTTCATGAATCAATTCTTAGATTATGCTAGAAGACACGCTTTTATATGTATGTATATACATAAATACATACATATGCATATGACTGTATGCATAGAATAAACGATCAATGTGTGCATACGTATAGTTAAAACGCTCTGCTACGCTGCTAGCTTGCTGCTTGCAAGTGCGTTTGCTAATTGGCCAAAAATTTTGTTTATGATCTACAGTTCTATTGAATTTTTGTCATTTCCTAAGAATTACCAGCTAATTCACATTGCTACATTTGCAACTAACATTAAAGCCACATGCATCTATATGCAAAATTTGGAGAGTCTAGCTCTAAAGATTTATGAGATATAAACGGGAATAGTTCTGTATGATTTAATGGGCTCAGGCTCTGCTTTATGTTGATTGCTATTAGCGCTAGAGACTTAAAATTTAATATATACTCGGGCTGACAACCCAAAATCAATTAGATATGTATGGCAGCGTTGGGACTGTGAATGAATATTCCGCAGTCGGTAACGCCCGACTGCAACGTTCTTACATGTTTCTATTATTTTGTTCTGGTTGTTCGAAGACCGTCTTTTGCGAATGTATTGGTATACATTCACACGCATAGGCAAGTTCATCGTAAAGCGTCTGTTTTTCAGAAGAAATATATTAATTGCGATCGTGAATACAAAAGTGTGAAGTTGTGAAATATTTGTTGTGTAACATGGGAAGACACATGAATAAAAAAGTGCACCAATGCTTTATGAAAAAATCAATTTGAAGACAGTTTGCGTTGAGTTTTTCGTTCTCTTTTGCTGACCCTCATTGTGCGAGCGTTTCTCGTTCCGCTCTTTACACACTGCTCAATGAAAACTCGACAACGGTTTGCTCAACGAAACGAGCTCAACAGAAAACATAAATGAGACAGCAAGAGTCTCTTGCTCAGAGCGGGAGCGATAGAGTACGATCTTTTTCGGTTTTGCTCACAACGAGAGCGCAAGAAGAAAAATGGTCGACAGTTATTTGCAAGCTATGGGTTGTACACATTATTTTTGGGTCATCGATAGAGGAGTCCTTCAGTAACACAATTTTAAAAGGAGATATAAACTAGTGCGGTTTGTCACGCCCCCAATGGGCGCAGCTATATCCGCCATATTTTTTTATCTTAGGTAATCAACACAAGTATACATTCCAAATTTCAACTCTCTAGCTCTTCAACTAATATGATTTCTGGCATACCGGAAAATCTTCCGATATTCCACGCCCCTAGTGTGTGGATCGGGAATATCTTGACACATTATAATTCGAGGATATACACGAGTATATGTTCCGAATTTCAAGTAAAAAGCTTCAGAGCGAACTATAGAGATTTATATGAGTGCATTTTCTAAATCATAAAATACAAATTTGATTTATCGTTTTGATTTGCGGCTGGTATAACATAAAAAAAATTGTATTAAATTCTTACGAATCTAAATGCAAAATTTGGAGGTTCAATCTCTAAGATGTGGAAAATATAATTTTCCATTTTCGTCCTTTCGTTCGTCTGTCTGTATGGATGCAATTTTTTCGCCGTTGTTGCTAGAGGCTTTAAACTGAGAACATATATTCGTGTATACCCTTTTCACGATCCGTCGACTAGGGGAGTGGAAAATCGAAAAATGCATTTTCCGGTATCTCAGAAACTATGGTAATTGGATTGGAATTTACACTTGCGCTTACAACACAAGCTCAAAAAAAGTAAGAAAGCTCTAGTCGAGGCTGGTCGACTACGAGATCTCCTGAACCTTTCGAGGAACTAATTGAATATTCGCTTCTTTTCTGCTTATGCAAGAAACAATACATGCACACACACATACACACATACGCTGGCATAAGTAGGCATGTACTGCAGTGTGAGCTTACTATGAGAACTTTTGCTTAATACCTTTTTTGTAGACGGACAATCTTCATAAAACTTTCAGATAATTCCAATAAAATGTATGTATTTGCCAAAGCACAAGTCACTAGTATTTGAAATGCGCTTTTTGTAAATTTTGGAGGGAAGAGATTTTGCATATGAGCATTTCTCCCTAACAGTCTACTTTTTGTAGCGCTCGAACCCCTTTGGTTTTTATACCCAGAACCCATTGAAAATGGGAATTCAGAGTATGATTTTTTTGTGAAAATATATGTAACAGGCAGAAGGAGGCGCGGCAGACCCCATAATATATATATATATATATATATATATATATTTTGATCAAGGCGAAGAGCATATGAACGGGTCGATCTCAAAAGATATAATAACTAGAGACTTGATTTTTATACCCTGAACCCATTGAAAATGGGAATTCAGGGTATAACAGGCAGAAGGAGGCGTGGCAGACCCCATAAAGTATATATATTCTTGATCAGTATCACGAGCTGAGTTGATATAGCCATGTCCGTCTGTCTGTCCGTCCGTATGAACGCAGAGATCTCCTAAACTACAATTGCTAGAGACTTAAAATTTTTACATGTACTTATACTCGTGTACTTATACTCGTGTACTTATACTCGTGTTCATCATACTTTTTCGATAACTCATTCCATTTCTTTTTTATCGATAATAAGCTTAATTTGAATACTGTTAGACCTAGAGATTTAAGATTTACTGTGTAGACTTACATGATAAATACAAAGGTTTTGTAATTTTCAGATTTTGTACTACGCCCCCGTCGCCCCAAATTTGAAAAAAAAGTATATCAAGTTCTAGAAACTTGTGCTTTGGCATACACACACATTTAAATGTTATTATCACGTTCTGAAAATTTGATGTAGGAGATATGATTTTTTAACTGATTTTCGATAAGTACATGGGAGTAGTTATCGATTTTTGGAAACAAACTCAATATGAAAAGCTCAAAATTTTAAATCTCTTGCTGTTATAATCTTAGATCATACGGACAGATATGCGGACTAATCATGAATTTATATGGTTTATGGGGTCTGCCACGCTTCCTTCTTTCTATTACGTACATTTAACAAACATTTCTGTAATATATTGACTTTTATCGATATGGAAATAAGATGAGTTATTGTGAAAAAACTTGTGCTATATATTATACGAATACCTCTAACTACAGGCCTAAATTAAAATAGCTCGTCGTATTAATCAAAACTATACATATGTATGTATATACTTTACGGAGTCTGCTGGATTTCTTTTTGATACCCTTCTGGGGTAGCTAGTGTTCCCACTATTGCTCTGCTTACCAATGAAACTTCGAATTGACAACACATTCGATACCTCGGCCTGTTTATGTATGTATATTGAGCTTTTCGTAGGAAAAGCTTACTCACTTGTTTGCACTGGATTTCATATGCTAGGGTTGATATATATACATATGTACATCTTTGTGAATATATCTAATTGAGAGTGCCTGTGTATCTTTAGCCTTTAAGTTTGTTTTATCATTATCATTTTTTCTATCTTTATCATTACAGTTTTTACATTATTTTGCTGCGACAGCCAACTATTGCGCACAAACTAGTACTAAGGAAAGCACACGCACCCAGCGAGGCTTCACACACACAGATATGCACTCTTAAAGGCTCAAACAAAAGCTGTTCCCATATGATTATATCAATTGTTTGACTTTGTGTGTCGGCATTTTCTGTTATTTTGTTTGTGTGTTGTCTATTGTATGCAAGGCTCGGAAGTGAACATTATTAATACTTTTAAAACAAGTAATAAAGCTCTACTCGAGACTGCTCCACTACGAGATCCCCTGAACCCTTCCAGGAACTAATATTTCAATAATTCATCGCTTCATTTCTACTTACACATGCACACACACATACGCACGCACGTATAAACAGGCAAGGGCTGCAGTGTGGGCTTACTGTGGGAACTTATTTGTTTAATACTTTTTTTTGCAGACTGACAATCATGATCAAACTTTCAGACCGTGATAATAACATTTAAATGTGTGTATGTGTTAAAGCACAAGTCTCTAGTTTTTAAAAATACGGGTTTTGCGAACTTGTAGGAAAGGGGGTGTTTAAACGGTTGACGGGTGACGGGTGAAATATGACAAAAACCGAAATTCTTAAAAATACATATGAATCTACATTTGAAATTTAGAGACTCTAGCTCTAAGGATGCAGGAAATATAATTTTTTCACTGGTTTTTGATAAGGTTTTTAATCGATAAGAAAATAACGGGAGTAGTTATCGATTTTTGGAAGCAAACTTGATATGCGCGCTCTATATACGGACCTACGAAGAAAAGTTTCTCTAGCTCATATATCTTCTGAGATCGACGCGTTCATACATACGGACAGACGGACGGACGGACAAATGGACAGGCGAACAGACAGACGGACAGGTCTAAATCGACTCAGCTCTTCGTCCTGATTAAGAATATATATACTTTATGGGGTCTGCCACGCCTCCTTCTGCCTGTTACATACTTTTACCAAAACCATTATACCCTGATTTCCCATTTTCAATGGGCTCAAGTATGAGTCCTCTAGTCGAGACTGCTGGACTAGGAAATCACTTGAACCCTGCAAAGAGCTGATGGTTCAATTATTCTACACTTCTTTTATGCACGCATACAAAAGCACATGCACACATACATGCGCATGCATGTATCTTTTTAGTGGAACTATTTTCATCAAACTTTCAAAACGGGATAACATTCCAATGTGTGTATTTACCAAAGCACAAGTCTCTAGTACTTGACATACGTCTTTTTCAAATTTGGGGCGAAAGGGGCGTGTTATAAATTGCAAAATCATTTGTGTTACATGGACCTACACTGCAGAACTGAAGTCTCTAGGTCTACATTATTCACATTATGCGTAAAAAACGAAAACAATTTATATTATTGTTGATAAAAATTAAATGGGATGAGTTATCGAAAAAACCTGATAAACTCGTGCTGCGTATGGTATACACGAGTATACATGTCAATTTCAAGTAAGAAAGCTCTAGTCGAGACTGCTGATATTTCATATATATAACCAAATCGAAATTTTATAAAATATATACATATGAATCTATACTTAAGATTTTTAAGATTTATTTGGAGAACCTAGCTCTTAAAATGTAGGAGATATATTTCGATAAGTTTTTAATCGATAACTAAAAACGATAACTTATCGACTTTTGGAAACAAACTCGATATACGCGTGCAGTACACAAAAAAAAATTAAGTCTAGCTCTTATATCTTCTGAGACCGACGGACAGAAAGACGGCCAAGGCTAAATCAACTCAGCTCGTCGCCCTGATCAATAATATATTATATATACATTATGGAATCTTCCACTCATTCTTCTGCATTAACATCATCAAGCAGTCATACATCTTAACAACATTTCCCATTTTTAATGGATTCAGGGTATAACTAGGTGAGCGTATATAAGTGCGATTCTGCCTGTTATTGCTGAGCAACAGGATAATGATTTATACAAATTTGTCGCTATTCCATCTCTGTCTCTGTCTCTGTCTCTGTAACTCTCTATATCTGTCTCTGTCTCTGCCTTTTTATATTCATTCCCGAAAGTGAAATGAATACATTGGTTTTGTGCAAAAAGATATGGCGGATATATCTACGCCTATTAAAAGCGTGGCAAATCGGGTAAAACTGTATCTTCTATAGTTGTAAGGCTAGAACGCTGAAATTTGGCACTTCAGTTAATGTTACGATTCTATAAAGATCGATGAAAAAACTATATATCCCCGCCCACTAGGGGCGTGGCAAATCGGATCTAAATATATAGTGATTTTCCAAATTCTGCTATATTTTGAGCAGTATTGAAGCTAGCGACTTTAAATTTGGTATGTATACTCGGGTTAACTATCCAAGATCAATAAGCTATGGCGGATATATCTACGCCTACAGGGGCGTGGCAAACCGCAAAACCGTTTATATATCCTACAGTTTTAAAGCTAGAAGCTTAAAATTTGGATAGTTGAGTTACTGATAATCTCTTCTATTGATGACCTAAAATTAATTGTTACGCCTTTTTGGGAGCGTGGCATATCATAAAATACCTTGTAGTTTTCACATTTTTTGAGTCTAAGCGTCCAAATTACAGTTATGCAGCCTTCAGCTCATTCTAAAAACTGGCCAAAAATTATAGGTCTACGCCCACTGGGGGCGTGGCAAATCGGATTTTAGGCGACCAATGACGAAATTCATATGCGTATGCCACCTATGTATATATATAAATATGTTTAATAAGCATTGATAATACGAAAAGAAACATTTTTAGGAAAATTATAAAATAAAAATTACATTAAAAAGACAATGTTTTCCGCGGGGTTCGAACCTGCACCTCAATCTACGCCCACTGGGGGCGTGCCAATGGGCGTCTTTAGCGACCAAATGCAAAATTCATATGCGTGTGTCACTCATAGATATATATATAAAAGCTTAATAGGCATTAATAAGACAAAAGGAAACATTATTAAGAAATTTTAAAAATATAAAATATATTATAAATGTAAATTTCCCGTGGAGTTCGAACTTGCACCACAATCAAATGGCATTTTTGTCAAAAAAAAAATTAAATAATAAGAAACATTTAACATCGGTGCGATTCGAACCGCGGAATTATGACATACCATGCATCGTCTCCCCCAACAGCGCCACTGTCTTGATCTAATACAATGTAACTAGCACAGAACTTCACTGCTACAGCACATTATAGTAAACAAAAAACCAAAGTAGCGGCTGAAAATTCAAACACTATGTATGTATGTATTTCCGCATTTGTGGGTTATTTAAGCAAAAATAAAATTTAACTTATAAAAACTTATAAGAATGTTTGACCAAGAACAAGAATGTTATGAAATAACTAATTTATAAAAACAGATTTAAACAAGTAAGAAAGCTCTAGTCGAGACTGCTCGACTACGAGATCCCCTGAACCCTTCCAGGAATTAATATTTCAATAGTTCGTCGTTCCACTTCTACTTACACATGCACGCACACATACACACATACGCACGCACGTATAAACAGGCACGGGCTGCCATGTGGGCTTACTTTGGAACTCATTTGTCTACTAACTTTATTTGTAGACGGACAATCTTCATACTTCTACACTACTACACTTTTAGACCGTGATTATAACATTTAAATGTGTGTATGTGCCAACTCACAAGTCTCTAGTATTTGAAATACGGTTTTTGCAAACTTGTAGGGAAGGGGGTGCTTTGAAAAACTGAATTTCCGAAAAATACATATGAATCTACATTTCAAAGTAGGAGACTCTAGCTCTAAAGATGTAGGAAATATAATTTTTTAACTGTTTTTCGATAAGGTTTTTAATCGATAACAAAATGACAGGAGCAGTTATCGATTTTTGCGCGCTCTATATACGGACCTACGAAAAAAAAATTCAAGTCTCTAGCTCTTATATCTTCTGAGATCGACGCGTTCATACATACGGACAGACGAACGGACGGACAGACAGACAGACGGACAAGGCTACATCGACTCAGCTCGTCACCCTGATCAAGAATATATATACTTTATGGGATCTGCCACGCCTCCTTCTGCCTGTTACATACTTTCAACAAAACCATTATACCCTGATTTCCCATTTTCAATGGGTTCAGGGTATAAAAAAAAACTTGACATCAGCGAGATTAGAACCCGTGCTATTCCAGCGCAACTTGCCTAGCATTTACCATCGACGCCACTGTAGAGCTGGGAAACCATCGATGCAACCATCGATGGATTTTAATATGTACGATATATCGATTGACTTTTGTTGATATCGATATATCGCCGTTTTAATGTGAGTGGCAAATCAAACACATGTAAGTGGGGAAATTTTCTAGTAAAACAAAATAACATATATTTTTTGCGTGTTTGGTCTATTTTTTGGTCATATTGATATTTCTTAAGAAATGACCAAAATTCAATAGAAATGTAGATCATATTTAATAAACAAAATATTTGGCCAATTAGCAAACGCACCTGCAAGCAGCAAGCTAGCAGCGGAGCAGAGCGTTTTTCCTATACGTGTGCACATACATATTGATCGTTTATTCTATGCATACAGTCATACATATAAAAGCGTGTCTTCTAGCATATTCTAAGAATTGATTCATGAAATTCCAGCCGTTACTTTAGCTTACTTTTGTCAGATGACGCTCTCGAAGTGAAGCTATTTCGTTTTAGCTACCGCCTGATCGTATATTGCAGTGGCGTTGATGGTAAATGCTATGCAAGTTACGCTGAATTAGCGCGGGTTCTAATCTCGCTAAAGCCAAGTTTTTTAAATGTATTTTTATAAATTAGTTATTTTATTGGGAAAATGATAGCTTATATGACAAACACATAACATTTTTGTTATTAGTAAAATATTTTTATAAGTTTTTATAAGCTAAATTTTATTTTTGCTAAAATAAGCCACAAATGCTTATACGTACATACATACACATACATACTTACAAATGTATGCATTCGTCTGCACACACAATTTCAGTAGGCCAGCGTTTTTTACGCGTGTGCAAATGTGTATGTATGTATGTATATTCAAATGCGTATTCGAGCAATTCTAAGAATCTCAATTGCGATTGAATTGTCTTTGAATTGCTTTTGAATTGTCTTTGAATTTTCAGCCGCTACTTTGGTTTTTGTTTACTATAAGTGCTGTAGCTGTAAAGTTTGTGTTAGTTATATTGCGTAACATAAGTGCAGTGGCGCTGTTAGAAGAGACTATGCGCGTTGTGTCAAAAGTCCGCGGTTCGAATCTCGCCGATGTTAAGCGTGTTTATTATCCTTTTATTTTTTTTTTGACAAACATGCTGTTTGATTGTGGTGCAAGTTCAAACCCCGCGGGAATTTTTGTTTAAATCGAAATTTATATTGTTATAATATATTTTATATTTTTTAAATTTCTTAAAAATGTTTCGTTTTGTCTTATTAAGCTTATATACATATATATGTGAGTGACACACGCATATGAATTTTGCATTTGGCCGCTGCAAATGTCGATTTGGCACGCCCCTAGTGGGCGTAGATTGAGGTGGAGGTTCGAACCCCGCGGAAAACTTTTTCGTTTTAATTTAATTTATATTTTTTAATTTTCTTAAAAATGTTTCTTTCCTTATTATCAATACCTATTATTATATGCCACGCCCCCAAAGAGGCGTAACAATTATTTTTAAGTCATCGATAGAGAAGATTATCAGTAACTCAACTATCCAAATTTTAAGCTTCTAGCTCTAAAACTGTAGGAGATATAAACTTTTGCGGTTTTCCACGCCCCCTATGGGCGTAGATATATCCGCCATAGCTTATTGATCTTGGGTCGTCAACCCGAGTATACATACCAAATTTCAAGTCGCTAACATCAATAGTGCTCAAAATATAGAAGAATTTGGAAAATCAATATATATTTAGATCCGATTTCCCACGCCCCCAGTGGGCGGGGATATATAGTTTTTTCTTCGGTCTTTATAGAATCGTAACATTTACTTACGTGCCGAATTTCAGCATTCTAGCTTTACAACTTTAGAAGATACAGTTTTACTCGATTTGCCACGCCCCCAATGGGCGTAGATATATCCGCCATATCTTTTTGGTCTTGGGTGATCAACACGAATCTACATTTTAAATTTCAGCTCTCTAGCTCTTCAACTAATATGATTTCTGGCATACAGGAAAATGCATTTTCCGATTTGCCACGCCCCTAGTGGGCGTATATGGAAAATTTTTACACTTTAGAGACATATACGAGTATATGTTCCAAGTTTCAAGTCTCTAGCTTCAATAGCCGCGAAAAATATTGCATTCATACGGACAGACGGACGGACAGCAAGACGGACATTGCACAAAACCAATATATTCATATCACTTCGTGAATGAATATATAAAATTTTTTATTGACAGTATAGGTTTATGTATGCAAAAGCACATCTTGCATAAATTTTTAGACTCCCTGTATTTCTGACTTTCTGCTTGACTAGAGCTATTTATACTTCAATTACAAATTACGATTTAGTTTTTAGGCTTTATATTAAATACCTTCTTTCTATATGTTAAGGGACTCTGCTTAAAAGTGTGTTTTTTTAGTTTTTCAGTCAGTTCAAATAATTACCTTTTGAGAGCTAATACCGGTTAACATCTTCTTTACCTAGATTTATATATATTTATCAATTTAATCCTGACTTTATTTTAGATTTAATTTTACATATTTTGGTCTAACACTTAACCTTGTTGCAAGTGCGAACAACCCAAGTGCTGCACCCGTCATTTGTATAGCTTGACCTTGGCCCAAAAAAAAAGCAAGCAACAACAGAAAGTCCGGCACAGGGAAGGACAGACAGCGATGTCCTTGAAAACGTGTCTGTCGCGCTACTTTAGATGAAACGATATAGAACCTTGTAATGAATTTAGAGCACCGAGGAGAATAGCAGCAGCAGCAACAGCTGCAACTACAACTATGCACTATCCACAACAATGTCATGCCCCAATTCGCGTTGTCGGCGTCCTCGTTAGCTATTTCCAAAGTGCAGCAAAAACAGCAACAAGCGGTTGACTTTGACCCATTTAAATCCACTGAGGTAAGCAATAGACGCAGCAGAGCGATTATCGAACAGCTCAGTCAGCGTCGTCTGTCGTCGACGGCGGCTTCGAAAACATTGCAATAATCTGTGTCAATGTCAGCCGACGTTGCAGTGGGCGGCAGCACGGCGTAAAAACAACTGAGGCAGAACATAAAACTAGAGAGCTCAAAATATAGATAGACTAATAGAGACAGAAAGAGAGAGAGAGAGAGAGAGGGAGCCAAAAACACATATAAACACGCTCGCGAGCACACACTTTACAATGTGGCCGCCAATCGAAATGCAATTTCACTGCACATGTTTCTATGAATGTGTGTGTTCGCATCCTTGTGCCAAATTTCTAAATTTCTAAAGCATTTTACAAAACAGCACAAAACACACATTTGCGCTAGTCGAGAATGAGTTAGAGATACCCTGTACTAAATCATAGTTTAATATATCATAGATTTAAATATAACCCTTCTTTATTATTTGCTTACTCAAACTTATACTATGATATTTCCTCTATTGGTAGTAAATAAGTACAGGGTATTTGAATGAGCATGCGCTTAACCCAAATTCTAAAGTACAGCGACCTTGTTCCATGTAGACCACTATTCTGAGGATTGCAACGACGCCCCTCCACTCGTGAGTATTCCAATAGAAAAACCTTCGTATGTGTGTGTACGCTTGTTTGTATATACAAAAATATGTATATAGTATTGAAGGTTGTTAAAGTGGGCGGCGAGACGCCTGACATTATTGAATGTCAGCCACAAGCAGAGTATAGCTAATGTTGTAGTTGTTAGTTGCGTTTGCTGACGGAGCAGCATCACATAAACGAGATAAAGTTCAACAATAGCGAAACAACCATTACATTATACACAAGTACAAGTACAGTCAAATAAATGGTAAGCTTTTGTTACTCAAACAAAGAGTGCAGTTAGAGTTACACGTTAGACACATGTTCTGCCGTTTACCGTAATAATTGTACTCATTCACGAAAGTGAATTAGTATATTGGTTTTCTTGCTGTCCGTTTGTTTTTCCGGCTGTCCGTATGAATCCAATGTTATATATATATATACACTTGAATACCCTCGAATTGTACATTTTCCTTATCCACCGACTAGGGGGAAAGTAAGAGGAAGTAAGAGTGCTCTAGTCGAGACTGCTCGACTACGAAATACCTTGAACCCTACCAAGAGCTGATGTTCCAATTATTCTACGCTTCTTTTATGCGCACATACATACACGCGGATGCATCCATACACACGCATAAGTACGCGCTCTGCTAACTGCGCAGTTACCAGCGACTGCGCTTGGGCTGCCGTGTGGGCCATATTATGAGAACTTATTTGTTGAATCAATTTTTCGATTAATATCGATCAAAAATAAATGGGATGAGTTATCGAAACAGTATGATAAACTTGTACGGCGTATTGTAAACATGAGTATATATGTAAAATTTCAAGTCTCTAATATTTGTAGTTTAGAAGATTTCGTCGTTCATACGGACAGACAGACAGACGGACAGACGGACATGGCTAGATCAACTCAGTAACTGGTAACTGTGCATACAGTAAGTGTCGCTGAAAATCGTACACCTATGCTATATGCGTTCTTTAGAGAATAACACAATGTTACAAAATTTAGAAAAATATTTCAAAACTAACATGGGTTAGCTTCATATTAAAATAAAAAAACCAATGAAAACTAAGTAGAAAACATTTTTTAAAAAATCATTTCATCTTCAGACCACAAAAATGCATCGTTCATCGAAAATCGTACAGCTAAGTTTATATGAAAAAAAATAAGTTTAACAAAAGTAATCACGTATTTTAGTATTTTATTGGACCCCTTGACATTTTTGAACATTTCAATCCCTATTGGCATTGATTCCACCAAATTTCTACAAGTTTACACACTTATATTGTTCCACTCCTCAAAAAGTGATCAAAAGGTCCTTTCTTGAGATCGTGCCTGTTCGAAATGCTGTGGATTCGAATTTTTTGATCCAGGATATGCCATAGATGTTCGATCACATTCATATCTGGAGATTTAGCCGCTGTATGAAGTAAAGAAGTGTAGAATGATTGGAATATCAGTACTTTGCAGGGTTCAGGGTATCTCCTAGTCGAGCAGTCTCGACTATAGCACTAATACTTGTTTTTGGTTGAATTGTACCTAAAAACTCTTGAAATTTGAATGATCAACTACATATTTTTGTTTTTTGGCTTCTAAAACATGATTTTTTTTTTTCATCTGGCAAAAAACTTTATTCATTGAGGTCTTAAAAAAATCCAACCAAATGAACTAAAATTGGCTGAAAACACTTCTCTTTTTCTTGTTCCATAACATTGGAATCAAAAATTTCAAGTTCGCAATGATTTTTTAGTTTTTTGTATCATATGTATGTATTTTAGCTTTGTTTATTTTTTTTTGGTAAAGCGGGTTGAAATCCGAAAGTCGATTTTCTAGCCCGCATCACGGTTTCCCGCAGGTACCCGATAAAAGCAAGGCCTGTGCCCCCTATAGTCCAGAATACTTCATTAGTACATAGAAGTGCATAGTAAGCAGATCACATACATGCGTGTGTATGTGGTTGTGCAATTTTACATATGTATGTACATATGTGTACAAGAATACTATATCAATTGAAATATGATTGCATGGATCAGCGTATCTCGTCTGGCCGGTAACTCACGACTAAATCACTCTTGTTAAACTATCTGTTTGTTAATAACATTTATTTACCAGAATATACTATTCAAATACATGTTGATACTTTCCATCAATATATATATATATATAGCACTGACTGAAGGCAGTAGTTAGATTTTTAAATACAATTTTGAACAAAATATATTTTAATCCAGTTGAATTAGCACTTTAATATAATTATTACGGTATATATATATATATATATATATATATATATATTTAAATTTGTTATTAATTTGATTATTAATTAGACTTTTTTATCATTATTAAATTTATTGCTTTGATTAATCCTTTTGGATATGCCGGTTTGGATTTTTTTTTTTATTTTTAATTATTTTTCCAGAATATTGTCAACATTTTAAACCAGTTGCGGAACTAATCATTGAAATAGGCTACTTACCCCCTTGGTCATCGATCTCTAGACCAAATTCATCATCTGATATCGACTCATCGTCGGAGCTAATATTGGATCCACTGAGATTTCCTGCTTGATTTTGTTGGTGCGGCTCCTTTTGCTGTTGCACCTGTGTTGTAATGGTTGTGGTGTTGACTTTAGTTGCGTCACAGGAACTGGCCGCCAGCTCCTCGATACTATGTAGCGATCTTCGATGGGCACTACCTGCTGATATCGCTGCCGCTGTTGTTGTTGTTGTGTCGGCCATTTCATTGCTAGCTGCGACAACTGCATCCTTGTTGTTACTGCTCGGTAGCACCTCAAAGTCTAACAGCTGTGCGCTTGTAGAACTTAAAAATCCAGATGAGGTCACAACCCGCGTTGAGACGGTTCCATTTTTCAATGGCTTTAGCTGATGGTACTCCACTGGGTTTGACTTTTGGAGCAACAGTGGGTCAATGCTATTGAGCGTTTCAATGTTAGCCGTGGGTTGGTTATTATTATTGTTGTTGTTATTGTTAATAGTATTGTTACGATTGTTGAACAGTATATTGGCAAACGATGACATTGTCACTGATTCTAATATAAGCGGACCGCTAGATGGCGCTGATATTTTAGCATCGGCTAGGTTGTTGTTGTTGCAGCTATGCGGATTGGGACTGGCAAATATGCGATCGCATAGTCCACTCAAAGAGACAGCAACATCTAATTGGTTGCTATCGATGGCCTGCAATGAGGTAAAGTTGTCAACCGGTGGATTGGACTCAGGATTGGACTGAGTGTCCTTTTGCAGCTGCGCATAGTTAATAAAGGGTAAAATCGGACTGCTGCCAGCGGCCAACATCTGATCCTTATGATGATGAGGGAGCGATTGTTGCTGATTATGCTGCGGTGGATGCTCTTGCAGTTGTTGGCGATGTTGGTTGTTGCTATCGTTATTGCCGCTGAGCGCATAATTGACGATACTACTGCCGCTATTCTCGGTCAACAAAGGTACACTAAAGTTTTCCATAGTAATACGTTGCTTTTTGTGATGTAATTTTACTTTTCTTTCTTCTTAAGGTTTTAGTGATGTGTAATTGATGCGGTTAGGCAGGTAACTATAGTAGGCGCTGTATTCCAACTAAAAAAAATCAAAGTATTAAAGAATTAGTAGAATTTTTAAGATTTTACTAAATACAAAATAAAAAAGAATCTGTTAGGAAAATGCTATTTCCCTCTGTGTCTGTCTATAGAAATTGTTAAAACTACAGTTTGAAGTTGTTCGATATTATGGACTTCCAAATCCACTTCACACAGGAAAATACATACGTACTTATACCTAAAAATTTCTCTAAAGATATCAATATAGACTAAAATTACTTTAATATCAAAAGCGCAAAAATATTTTTTAAATCGAACATAATATCTTTTAAATCGAACAATATATAGTTAGTGGGCTATAAAGGATTGGAATTAATTTCAGGAAATTCAGGAATGAATAAACAGGTGCACGGATACACGAAGATATACTCCTCCCTGCCAAACAGAGTGCTGCAGGTCACAAAGACTTATTTGACAGTCACTCTACAATTCAAGCCATACAAGTACTGAATAGGGGGAGACATTCGAAAATTGTGATAATCGCATAATTAGCACGAGTATACATTCCAATTTCGAGCTGTTTGGAACCTCAAATAGCAGGTTTTCTGAGACATTCGGAATAGCATTTCTTTATTAAGCACTTGCACGATGGGTACGAAAATATACTCATTTCACTGAATAAGCTTAAAAATATCTGATACATTTGAGAATTCGTTATGAAAGGCAGCCAGTGTAAAGCAGCGTGCCAGAGTCTAAGAATATAAGCCACAAACCTGCCATTTGTGACGTCGGCAGCAACGTGTTGCTGCAGCGCATGCGCCGCTACATCAGCAACTCAAAAGATCACAACAAATCCGCTGATACTACTCCGTCGTCTTTTGGGACGCAAAGTTTTCTGTGATATTTCTTTTTATCGTTCTTAAAACCAGTTGGGACCGAAAGCAAAAGTGCTATTCTCGCCGTTGTTGTTGATCCGTTCACCTTCTCTATTTGTTTGTACACTTTACACGGTTATTCGCAAAAAGAACTATCGTGATTCATTCTGCCCCTGTAGCTTTCGATCTCTGCTCTACGAACAGCACTAATGCAGTTTCCGCCTGCGCCAGCAGCAGCTGCGAAGTCGCCGTCGAGAGCTTTTTCAACATATTTATATTTTTTTATTTTTTGCGGCACTCACGAACACAGTTGCGCTCACTTTTATTATTATTTTTGTTGTTCTTTTCGTCGCTAGTGTATGTTCATATTATTTGCGTTGCGCCAATTCTGTTGCTTTTTTCGTTTTCACTTTGCCTATTCGCTATTCGCTCTTAGTGTTGTTTTTCGCGCATGGAATTTGTTTTTGCAAGAGGCTACGGTGCCATCGGCGTTTGCTACTTTTTTCTCTGTATATGTAAAAAAAAAAAACAACAAATTTACTGCAATGTCGAGCCAGACGACGAAAACTTCTTGCACAACGTCAGTGACGAGAACGAAGCGAAGGGAAAGACGAGCACGCGCAACAAGCGAAAAGCTCTTCCTACAAAAAAAACTAATTGCAATTCCCCATTACACACAAACGAATGAACACATGAGAATAACGCGCACATACATGTGTATTCACTTATACACATATAATTACAACCATTTACGTGCTATTGTTGTTGCGGTTGGCTGGCAGGGGGCGCTCCAATTTTGTTATTTTAGCTGCTTCGCTCTAATTCTATGACCGAACAAAAAATATTTATTTATTTTCATACATGGTATAGTACATAAGTGTGGGTATACATACATAAATATGTATATGCATATGTAGGTATGTGATAATTTTACAAAACTTGCACCACTGTTATTTAAACTAGATTCAGCTGCTGCTGTTAGTCATATATATTAATACACATTTTCATCTTGCGCTTTAATTTTTGTGGCTTTTTTGCTATTGCTTAACTCGAAACTGCAATGCTCACACCATTTTTTGCTTCACTTTTGCTGCCGCCGACACACGCCACGCTGCTTGAGTTTAGTTGCTTTTACTTTCTATCTATTTGTTTATTTCGATTTTTTTGGGAAAACTGTGCACAGAACACAACACATGCAAGAATTAGGTCTGTAGGCCAACACAAACGGGAACACAGTAAGAGTAGCGAAGTTGTTGGCGTAGGTAGAAGAAGAGGAAAGCACACATGCATACACACACACTGCACACGCATACAAGCATAAAAGTATACAGAGATAGACAAATCGAGTGCGGAGCGGGGCCAAGGACGTGTAAATTTCAGCAAGCACCAGCAACAATGCTAAAATTATTCTTGGCCTTTATACACGATTTGAAGAACAAGGACGGCATCATATGGCAAGCAGCGCCACAAGCTTTGAGCTTAAAGCTTTTATATATCAAAGCAACTGTGTATATTTGTGCTCAATCGCTTTGTAAAAACGCCAGCTATCGGAAAAAATGAAGCAAGGTGGCGCCACCTATCAGTACTTTTATCTGCAATTTCAAGTTTATTCAAGTCATCAGATCAGTTTTCAATTTTTTTAGCAGCACAAATTAAATTTAAATATAAAATTTGAGCCAAAATCAAAGTTAAATGAAATTTTACAGTTTTAAAAAATTTTTATATTGTGTACAAATTATTTTCGCCCCATAAAAGAATATATTTACAATATTGGTTTCGAATAATTATTGATTAAAAATTATTAATATTAAATTAACAATAATAAAGAACTAAACTTAAAAAAATAATTAAATGGGCATCTACTAACGAATTCTATCCTCAATCTAAATTATTACAAAATGGGAGAACTGCTTCTTTGCTTTTTGGGAATAACTTCAAAAGATTCGACTTACAATCTTCAAAAAACGAAAATTTTTATATTTTATTGATATAAAATAGTTTGCATTTCCGTTTATATTTGTTATTACAAGTTACACTTATTTATATAAATATAATCATTGAACTTGGTTACTTATTTAAAAAAAGGTTTTCTTTTACTTTAATATTATCTCATTATTAGATTAACATTACATCAAAAAGATAAATTTTATATGCAAAATTGATAATTTAAATATACTTATTAGCTTATGCGCACTGGAGTGTTTATTCATATATAATTTTTTAGTTATACGTAATAATTTCATTTTTAAAATACATAATACATAAATACACGTTTGTTGCATTATTTATAGCTACTTATTACATTCTCATTAAATTTGATCTAATTTTATTCTTTGTGTCAATTAAAATCCTTTAATTTAATTACACAGCTAGGTCTATTACATTTCGATTAGCTTATTTATCGATTTATCGGGTGCTCTTTTTGCCAAAGAATGGTATCGATTGCCGATTTGTGTTGGTCATTCTTTGTCTGTTTGTTTCTCTTGTTATTTTTTATTTTTTGTTGAATGTGTGGGTATAGCACCTTTGTATCACTTTGCACTTAGCTCTCATTTTTTTGTAGAAGACTGCCTTCCAAAGACGAACTACATTAACCCCTAAAACTGGCTTATCTATTCATAAATATACTATACTATATACTAGTAGTAGATATATATATATATAATCTAATGTCTTAAAGTTTACGACACAATTGTCCTAAAATTTCATTAAAATTGTTTTAACGCCCAACAAATTTTTAACACTGTCGTTGTATCTGATGAGTACAACCTTTGAGGAGCTAAACATATTCAGCTTCTCGCCGGCACACAAGAGCTGCAGGCACGTCGCCTTTTCCAGAAAGTCGTCAATTTTGAACTCTCTAAGCAGTTGCTTCTGGTTGGTTGCTAGGCTGTTTCCATTTGGGCAGATCTATTGCAAACACGAAGAATATCAATAATATAATGTTATTGCAATAATACAGTTCGTTGTGTACCCCTTACCTTATTAAGCAGCGTATCCTTCGATTTAACCTTAAGTAAATTGCACAAATCATTAAGGAGTACCCATTTATCAGTGCCCTCATCTTTGAGCAAGTATAATGGTGGCAAGGGCACATCGGCTTCTTCGAATTTAAAAATATCACCGTTCAATTCATCCGCTAATGTCTCTCTGTTGTCGTCATCATCATATTCGTGCTCATTATCAATTTGATCGTTGCGATCAATAACTATTTTATTAGCTTTCACATTAATATTTATATTCAAACTCTCGACATCTTGGGCTTCCTGTTTAACCTCATTTTTGCCATTCACAACGCTCGTTACATTTTGCTCAACATTAATATCATTATATTTTTTTCTATCATTATTATTGTTGTTTGTATCCTCTAAGTCCGCACCAGGCTCTATTTTCACTGTTGTTGTTGTTGCTTCTGATTTTGTTACTGTTGTTGCTGCGGCTGTTGATATTGCTGTTAATGTAATTATTGTTTTTGTTGCAGTCTTTGCATTTATCTCCCCATTCGCTTTAATTGTTTCTTTTCTCTCTCCCTTCTCGCGCAATAATTCATTTACATTTCTGCTTTTACTGTCGGTTTTGGGCTTTACTAGATTGTCGTTGTCACCATGGCTGCGTTCCTGCTTACTACTTCCTCTAGGTTGAGCTCTGCTCATATCACATGCTGTATGCGGTACATTATCGAAAATATTAAAACCATTTTCCTTTTCATCTACAAGCAAGAAATTATATTTTTATTGAACTGAAAAGCAATCAACATATATCAGCGTGTAACTTTTACCAAATATTTCCCAGGGTCCCTGAAATCTCATCGGTTTAATGTCAGCGGCCGCACTTTGTGCATCGCTAAGATGACTACTTAAAACGCCAAACATCAATTTGCTTGAAGCTAACATGAGTGGGGTTTGACCTTTAAAATAAAAGAATAATATATGAATTAAATAATATCTTCCAAAAAACACTATTAATATTTAAAAAAAAATAAAAATAAAAAAAATAAACAAGTAAGAAAGCTCTAGAGACTGCTCGACTACGTGCTCCCCTGGACCCTTCCAGGAACTAATATTTCAATAATTCATCGCTTCATTTCTACTTACACAAGCACACACATATGCACGCACGTATAAACAGGCATGGGCTGCTGTGTGGACTTACTGTGGGAACTTATTTGCTTAATAACTTTTTTTGTAGACGGACGATCTTGATAAAACTTTCAGACCGTGATAATAACATTAAAATTTGTGTGTGCCAACGCACAAGTCTATAATACTTAAAATACGATTTTTGCAAACTTGTAAGGAAGGGGGTGTTTTGAGAGCTGAATGGTAAAATATGACAAAAACCTAAATTCTTAAAAATACATATGAATCTAAATTTAAAATTTGAAGACTTAAGCTCCAAAGATGTAGGAAATATAATTTTTTCACTTGTTTTCGATAAGGTTTTTAACCGATAACAAAATATTGGGAGCAGTTATCGATTTTCAAAAACAAACTAGATATGCGCGCTTTATATACAGACAGACAGACGGCTAAATCGACTCAGCCCGTCGCCCTGATCAAGAATATATATACTTTATAGGGTCTGTCACGCCTCCTTCTGCCTGTTACATACTTTTAAAAAACCCATTATGCCCTGATTTCCCATTTTCAATAGGTTCAGGGTATACAAATATATATATATATATATATATATATATATATATATATATATATATATATATATACATATATATATATATACATATATATATATATACATATATATATATATACATATATATATATATATACATATATATATATATACATATATATATATATACATATATATATATATACATATATATATATATACATATATATATATATACATATATATATATATACATATATATATATATACATATATATATACATATATATATACATATATATATACATATATATATACATATATATATACATATATATATACTATATATATATATATATATATATATATATATATATATATATATATATATACATATATATATACATATATATATACATATATATATATATATATATATATATATATATATATACATATATATATATATATATATATATACATATATATATACATATATATATATATAAATATATATATACAGTCGACTCTCGTTATTTCGAAATTCGAGGGACTCTTAAAATATTATGAATAATCGAATGCTTGAAATATTAAATGGTTCAATATTTTTGAGAGAAAATAAATAAAACTTCGAATTATGGAAGGTTTTTACTGCTGATAGTTTACATATTCGTAATGTAATGTAATGTTCAAATTAATTAATCTCTTTAAAAAACTCATTTATACGGGTTTGCTTCGAAGCACATTGCTGCTGCTCAGACATTTCAATCATTTTTTATACCCTGAGCCCATTAAAAATGGGAAATTAGGGTATAAATGGTTTTTGTTAAATGTATGTAACAGACAGAAGAAGGCGTGGCAGACCCCATAAAGTATATATATTCTTGATCAGGACGACGAGCTGAGTTGATCTAGCCATGTCCGTCTGTCTGTCCGTCCGTCCGTATGAACACAGAGATCTCCTAAACTACAAATACTAGAGACTTGAAATTTTACATGTATACTCGTGTATATTATACGCAGTACGAGTTTATCATACTTTATCGATAACTCATCCCATTTCTTTTTTATCGACAATAATCGATTTTTTTCGATTTTCAAGCCTAATTTGAATACTGTTAGGCCTAGAGATTTCAGATTTACTGTTTAGATTTATGTGATAAATACAAAGATTTTTAAATTTTCAGATTTTAGATACCACGCCCCCTTCGCCCCAAATTTGAAAAAAAAAACTAGAAACTTGTGCTTTGGCATATACACACTTAAATGTTTGTATGAAGATAGTTTGTATTGAAGATAGTTCCACTACGAAAAGATTTATTTAACAAATAAGTTCTCATAATATAGCCCACACGGCAGCCCAAGCGCTGTCGTTGGTAGCTGCGCAGTTAGCAGAGCGCGTGTTTATGCGCTCGTGTGGATTCATGCGTATGGGTATGTGCATGTGTCTTTGTATATTATATGCATAAAAAAAGCGTAGAATGATTGGAATATCAGTACTTTGCAGGTTTCAGGGTATGGAGCAGTCTCGACTAGAGCCCTCTTACTTGTTATGGTATGATATGCTATTTCATCAGTTTCGTTTTGTAGACAAAAAGTTTCGTTTTGTAGTTTGTAAGTTGAGGGTCTTGCTACTTTAACTGACACCTTTGCCAAAGGTTCTGATGTATCGTCTTCATCTTCATCGTTGCTCTTTTCTGTCGTATCTGTCGCAGATAAGACTTTTTTGGTTGAGACAGTACTGAGTGGAATCTTAAATTCTTTTGCAACATCGCTTTTTTTCTCACCTCTTTCTACGTTTTCAATTAATTTCTTCTTTTCAGCAATCTGCCAAAATTCAAATTCAAAGTTCTTACTAACACACCAAGAAACTTCGCAAATTTGAATTGTCGAGTGTTTGACCATATGAGTACGAGTTACCGCGTCTTAGCAATGATTTTTTAGTTCGAATTACTGAGTGCATAAAAATGTATGGATAAAGAGGTTTTGTAGGGGACTCGTGATAACTTTGATTTAATGAGAGGTTCGAAATAACGAGAGTCAACTGTACTATATTATATATATGTATGTAGTATATAATAAATAAATAAGAATTTCTATTAGTTCTTCTTTTCAGTTACCTGAGTATGTTGCCAGCAACGGATCAGCGCCATAGGATAATAATAATCGGACCACCTCCTCATGGTCATTCTCTATAGCTCCATGCAAAGGTCGAATACCTGACTGGGCGGCCTCCGAGTGATTGGCACCGAATTGCAACAAAATCCTGGCTATTTCTAACCAACCCTGCGTGCAGGCCTCGTGCAGCGGCGTATAGCCAGCATTGTCTTTCTGATCCGGATTCATGCCCATGCGATCCAGGCAGTAGACAACCACATCGATCAATCCCTGACGTGCCGCCTTGTGCATTGTGCTCTGACCAACGCCCTTGTTGAGCACCCACTTCTGTATTTCACGGCACACGTCCATTTCGGTCTTAATCGTCGTTGGCGAATGGGATGTGCTTCCCGCGATGGTACTGTCGGTATCATCAAGACGTTCATCAGCTGTGGTCGCTGCAACACCAACATCGGCTGTCACCGCTTCTGCTGCTGTTACTGCTGCAACGTGGGTGGCAAAGATGTTGGTAGCCGTATGCTCACTGGATACGGTATTAATTTTTTTCGTGATGTTCGTACTGTTGCTAGTGCTCTGATGATGATGTGTCGGTCGCTTCTTTTTACGTATATAGTCAAAACCAGAGCTGCCCTTGCGACGCAAATACTTACGCTTATAGGCTATAGGTCGACTGGGCAAATCTGTTTCTGTCTTTTGCTTTGCTTCGCCGGAAATGCTATGCCGAGAAAGCTTGTTATTATTGGCGGTAACAATACGATTCATTTGGTCTAGAAAGTCCTCATACTGTTGATAACTCAATGCGGAGCATTCCTCGCCGGGCTGATCATGCTGTGCACACTCAGGGGGTGCCGAAGCTGGCCGCTCCGTTCCCACAAAGATTTCGCGTATGATCTCGCGTCGCTGCTGCATTTTGGACTCTGTGCGTGTTTTACTCTGCAGCACCTTTGTATCAAATATGCTAAAGTGACGCTTGCCCAGGGTATCCCCCATACTGTGCTCCGTCGTATCCTGCAAATGATCATACAAAGAAGTCGAGGCGGAGGTCTGTGAGGTTTCACTATAATTATGCAGGATTGTGGCACAGTTGTTCAGATTGCTGTTCTGTTGTTGTTGACTGCCATTGCTGGTAACGCGAAGATGTAGTACATCGATAATAGATTTGGGAGTCGCCTTCTGCTGTTGCTGCGATTGCTGCTGTAGTAGTTTAGATCGTGGTTTACGCCCTCTAGTGGGTTTAAAGGAACCCATATCCTGAGTGAGATAACGGCCACGCTCTAGATCCGGTAAGGATGCCGCTACTTGAGGCAACTTGTTTAGCTTGTTGATGGAGATCAAGCGTTGTGGGATCTTAAGCGCCAACTTATATCTATATTCCTCCAGAAATAGCTGTTGCTGTGGTGTTGTATTTGTTTGGCTGATATTTATGCTGTTGCTCGTCGGACGGCCGGACTTGTGATTAGTATTGTTTTTGAGCTTACTTTTTGATAAATGGGCCCTATCGACAAGCTTATCGGGTTTGTTTCGCAATCGTGTTATCATTATTTCTTTCTTAGAATCTGGAACCAGTTTACGTACATATTTCCGCTTCATTTTAGTGGTCGAGTTCCGTATGATTTTATCGTTGCGCAGCACTTTGCTGTTCGCCAGCTGGAGCTCAAGTTCCTTTTTTCTTTTAGATCGTGTCATGGTGTTAAGAGCTATGCGATTCTTTAAAGTTTCTTTTGCTTTACGCTTACTTTGATTGCAAACGCTTCCTTCCTCAACATTCGCATTCTTTTCTTTGTGACCGTCCTCTTCAATTTCCTCATCCTGCTGCTCCTGTGGCTCTTCATCATCACTGTTGCCGCTTCTATTCGAGCTAGTTTTATCGTTAGCATCATCATCTAGGTTCTGCTTCTGTTTTATCACTCCCCTTCGTTTCCTTTCGATTTTATTTTTTTTGCACTTGTCACTCGCGTATTGCACTTTACTTTTCTTAAAAGAGGGTATTAATACTTTAATCTCTTCTTGCTCTTGCTTTTGCTCGTCATTGCTGCTTGGCTGATTGCAATGTTTCAATTGCATCTCTTTTTCATCTCCGCGACGTGCCTTACTCTTACGCATAAGTGGTTTCTTTTGCCTAGCTGTCTTACGCTTACGTAACTCGGTTGTGTCGCTCTCGGAACTACTGCTGTGACCAGCCGTGGGTGCCAAGCGAGCCGCTATACGCTGCTCCTGCATCTGTCGCTTTTTTTCGCGCTCCGTCTTGCTTAACTTCTTTTGAGCGGCGCCGAACGCAGTCCCATTTGTTGTAGTTGTGTTGGTCAGTTGTGTAGTAGTTGTTGCTGCCGATTCGACATCCGCTGTTAGCGGCTGTCTCTTAAGTATTCGCGCCACAGGTAGATCATCCTCACTCAGCTCCAGCTTGATCCGGCTGATTTGGGCAATGCTTTCATTACCTGATGTAGTGGTTTTCGCGGGCAACGCTTTACTGAGCAACTGTTTTACGAGATTGTTGCACGTGCTGCTCCAGTCAAAGAGACTGTTGCTGTTGAAGCTTGGCGTGTCGCCATCTTCCAAATCTTTCACTTGATCCTGGGTGGGCACCGGCTCTAATTTGATTTGTATGTGATTGTTCACGTTATTGGGTTGCAGTACAGGTGTCATAGTACCCACTGGAACATTGTTATTGGCTTCAATACTAGTTGCCGTTGGGACATCTGTTGGCATTGATGGTGTTGTTGTCGTTGAATTAGCTATTCCCAGAACTGGTGTCGGGAAAGTGAATCCTTTAAGCTCCGCCTTAGTTCGTATACGTGACTCCGTTTTTGGCACCACCACCATCTGTTCCTGTTTAGACTGTGAACAAACAATTATACAGCTACTGGAGGACATTATAGGTTGTTCTACCCGCATTGCCACCGGAGCTTGCTCATTAATAGCTATAACTGGCACTATTGTGTCGATAATGCTTTCTGTCTGAGGTATTTCCAAACGCGTCTGCTTAGCTGCCGCTGTTGATGCTTCTACTGCTGCTGCCGCCGCTGCTGTAGCTTGATTGTACTCCTGTAGATGACGCTTCCGACCCAAATAGTTCGGATTGCTACTGTTGTAGGCACTAGTTGTTATCGTGATCACGGATGAGTTTGTACTTGTGCTAGGATTAGGCACTGGTTTTCGCACTGCTTTAACACTTGTCTCAGGCGGCAGTTGGGGTCGCTTGGCATATGGATTGGTTTCCAATACGCTAGGCCGTGACTGCTGTGCCGCCTTAATTACTGTGGGCGTAGCTTCCAGTGGTGGCGCTATATTAGTTGGAGTTTGTCGTATTACTGCTGTAGGCAATGCATCTGATGGGCTCGATACTATTCTGTTGGTGCGTGCAAAATTTGGTGTTATATCAAAACGTGGCAAGCCTGTACTTGTGCCTGTGACTCTGTCAATCGACTCTGTAGGCATGCGCCGATATTTATATTCTGTTGAGTCGGCGGTTTGTTTAATCGTGCGCATGGACAAATCCAAAGGTGACTGGGCGGAAGGCACAGTGGGCAACAATACCGGCTGCGACGGCGGTTGTGGATTAAGTTGTTGAATACCTGGAGGCAATGTAGGATGAACTGTAAATGGGACTGGCGACTGCCGGATTCTGGCGGGTACAGTAGGTAACCGACTCCCCGGCGTTTCCATATTAAGTGTCTTTTTAATAATTTGAAGATTCAGCTCCTCTTCACTAGTCGTGTTTCGCTTCAACATGTCATTGATTAGCGCCCGATAGTTAGGCTTAGAAGTGGGTAGAGCTTTCTTTGGACCAGAGGGCAGCGACGGCGCTGATTTTAAAGCCATCGACGGCTGACAGCAGATGTCAGGTCCATGTGGATATACTTGCAGCGTAGAGTAATTGGACGCAGTTGTGTGTGTGCTGCCCGTCGGAGGCGGTGTATGATTATACAGCTGCTGCGTTAACAACGATGAAGCAACTTGAGCAGCTGCTGGGGATGGCGTACCATGATTATAATACCCGGTATAATTGTTTATGGAGCTGAATGAGCTTTCCCTCTGCTCATTAGCGATCGCTGTCCCTGACGTTGTTAGCGTTCCATGCTGAGGCAAAACTTTGTCATATTTGGTGGGATAGGCTTGTGACAACGAAGGCGATGTATCTCGTGAACTTACTGCCACAACAACGGGTACTGGCTGCTTCTTGTCTTGGAAAGGACTTGGTGATGGGGCTGCAGCCGGACTGTAAGGATTATGATAAAGTGAAGAACGCGCCAGCGCTGGTGACTCCGGCTCCAATTTAACACATGCGCCGCTACTACCGCTAGTATTATTTCCACCAACAGCTGACAGACCATAGTAACTGGCTGATTGACGTGTAAATGTAGCGCTCCTGCGTGTATAGTCTAAATTGGGAGCAGGGGTAGTTTCGCGCACATATTTTTCAATGGCATTGTGTACGGCATTTTGAAAATTTGAAGGCATGTATAGACTCTGGTGTTGATGGTGCTGTTGATGTGGATGTTGTGGAGAAATTACTTTGTGATTAGCGCTGCGCTGCTCTGTTGGCGGCTCAAAATGCTGTGGACACTTCCGCGCATAATTGGGACTGGGCTGCTGATCGCTTGTGCCCATCAACGCATTACTCGGATTTACCACGTGTTCCAGTATCTCATAACGAGGGGAAGATGCCGGTGTAAAGCTAACGACCTTGGCGCACGATCCCACTGTAGAGTATTTACTGTTAGCTTCGAAGTAGCGCAAATTGCTTTCGCCCCCATTTCCGCTTCCAATGCTGCTGTTGCTGCTGCTGCAGCGAATTGCACTTGATCGTGTGGCCGTTAGAGATTTGCAATACCTTAAACGTGATTGTTGTTGTACTGAATGCAAATGCTGCTGCTGCTGTTCTTCGTCCTGCAACCAATGAGGCTCATTATGTATGGCGCTACTGTGGTGCCGTGGTACAGGCGCCACTCCAGTTGTTCCGGTCGTTTGGTACTGCCAAGCGGAATAGGACGTCGTTTCCGCTGACCTTTTGCCGACGGTCAATTCTCGGTTTGAGGTATAGTATTGTAAATGTGGATCGTCACTAGATGCAGTAGCAGCAGAGCCTGTTGATGGCATTACCGATACTGCAGCTGCTACACCACCCGAATTGTTACTGGTTCCACCATTACCACCAGCACTACTGAGTGCGCCCATCACATAGATGCTGGATCGGGAACATTCCGCGTCCGATGGCTGTGTGTTATGGTAATTGATTGAACTGGGATAGAGTGAGCTGCTACCAGCCAATTGATAATGCGGAGGTGGTGGCAGTTGTTGCTGTGGCGATTCTTGTTGTTGTTGCTGTGGTGTTGCAGCAGGTGGTTGTTGCTGTTGCTCGTGGTGTGGGGCTATGTAGTTGTGTACTACATGTTGTGAATACGCCGTTACATGTTGATGTTGTCGGTGGCGGGACTGATGCGTTTGATATTCGTTATGTCTGAGTGGATCCATTGTAGCTGAAATGAAACATAAAGTAATATTATTAAATAAAGTAACTGTATTAAATTGAATATGTTAATTAGATTGGTTTTGTTGGTACAATGGAGGAAGACCCCATAAAGTATATATATTCTCGATCAGGGTATTCTCGAAGGGGGTGGTTTTTAAGACTGAGGGTGTAATATGAAATAAAACGAAATCCTAAAAAATACATACATAAAAATACATTTTAATCTACATTTTTAATTTTGAGACTCTAGCTCTAAAGACGTAGAAAATATAATTTTTTGACTGATTTTCGATAAGTTTTTATTCGATAAAAAAAACTGAAGCATTTATAGACTTTTAGAAACAAACCAATATGCGCGTGCAATATAGGGATCTACGGAAAAAAATTCCAAGTCTATAGCTCTTATATCTTCTGAGATCGACGCGTTTATACATACGGGCAGGCGAACAGACAGACAGACAGCGCTAATCAACTCTGCTCGTCGCCCTGATAATGTATATAATTTATGGGGTCTGCCACGCCTCCTTCTGCCTGTTACATACATTTAACAAAACCCTTTTACCCTGATTTCCCATTTGTGTACACGGAAACAAAACATTGAACAATTAGGCAATAAAACAAATGTACTCAAAAATTATTATTCACAATTTGTAGTACCATTATTTGTTTCCCATACTTAAACATTTTACTTCATTTTTTCTTTTTAACGCAGCATTAATCTTGCAAGTTGCTCAATTTTTCCTGAGCTTTTTTTGTCTACAAAGGCACGTTCTGTCAGCTGTGTTAAATAGTGTAGGCAGTCCATAAAATTAAAAAAAAATACTTTTTAGCTTAGTAAACTTATTTAAAATTAGCAAATAAAATAAAATGTAAAACTATTAACAACAAAAAATTGAAGTAATGCCTAAATTTCGGGTTTTTTTCCTATAGCGCCATGGTATCTGAGATACCGGAAAATGCATTTTCCGATTTGCCAAGGCCCTGGTGGGCGGATCGGGAAAATCTTAACACTTTATAACAATTGCACATATAACAATAGCACATTGCACAAATCCAATATATAATATAATGAGTATAAACAAGTAAGAAAGCTCTAGTCGAAACTGATAGACTAGGAGATTCCCTAAACCGTTCGAGGAACTGATATTTCAATTTTAGTAATTCTTCGCTTCTTTTCTTGTATAAGCATATACAAGAAAAAAAACATGCACACACACATACACACATAGGCATGCACGTATAAGCAAGCATGGGCTGAAGTGTCGTCTTATTATGGGAACTTATTTCTTTAATAACTTTTTTTGTAGGCAGACAATTTTCATAAAGCCCGTGATAATAACATTAAAATGTGTGTATTTGCCGAAGCACAAGTCTCTAGCATTTTAAATACGCTATTTGCAAATTTGGTGAGAAGGGGGTGGATTTTAAGAATCGGGGTGAGAAATAAAAAAATTCGAAAAATTATATTATTGAAATTGGAAGACTTTAGCTCGAAAGATGTAGGAAATATAATTTTATAACTCATTTTCGATAAGGTTTTTAATCGATAATAAAACAAGTAAGAAAGCTCTAGTCGAGACTGCTCGACTACGCGATCCCTGAACCATTCTAGGATTCGACACATACACACGCACTGTTTATACGCAGGCATGGGCTGCAGTGTGGGCTTACTATGGGAACTTAATTGTTTGATAACTTTATTTGTAGACGGACAATCTTCATAAAACTTTCAGACCGTAAAAATATATTAAAATATGTGTATTTGCCAAAGCACAAGTCTCTAGTACTTGATATACGTTTTTTTTTCAAATTTGGGGCGAAGGGGGCGTGGCAGCCAAAATCTGTAAATTACAAAATCTTTGTATTTATCACATAAATCCACACAGTAAATATGAAATCTCTAGGTCTAACAATATTCAAACTAGGCTTTAAAAACAAAGTCAGATTTTCGATTGTTATCGATAAAAAAAGAAATGGGATGAGTTATCGAAAAAATATGATAAACTCGTATAATGGTATGGTATACATGTAAAATTTCAAGTCTCTAGCATTTGTAGTTTAAGAGATCTCTGCGTTCCTACGGACGGACAGACGGACGGACATGGTTAGATCAACTCAGCTCGTCATCCTGTTCAAGAATATATATACTTTATGGGGTCTGCCACGCCTCCTTCTACCTGTTACATACATTTTCACAAAAACAAAATCCCTGAAATTCCATTTTCAATGGGTTCAGGGTATAAAAAACTCAATATGCGCGTGCAATATACAGACCTACGAAAAAAATTTTAATTCTCTAGCTCTTATATCTTCTGAGATCGAAGCGTTCATACATACGGACGGACGGACAGACAGAGATAAATAAACTCAGATCGTCACCCTGATCAAGAATATATGTATATACTTTATGCCCGTACATACTTTTAACAAAACCATTATACACTGATGCTTGAGTAGCTTTCCGTTAATTTTTTTATTTTAATTATATATATATATATATATATATATAATAATTAGAACAAGATAAAAACAGCCTATTTTGTTCATCAAAGTAGTTGAGTCAACAGTCGGCTGCTATGTTAACAACCAATTCTTCACAGTATTTTAACTTCTTTATCATACAAATTATATTTTAGTCTAACAATATACTTAATTATAAATAATATATATAAATCAATAATATAATATTTACCTTTGTGACCTAAAGTCCAGCGAGTTTGGAACACTTTCTAAATATATTGACGACATTCAGCATCTGCAAGTAAATATATATTTATTTAATTAATTTGGATACAGTGTTGCTTTATTTAGTTGAGGTATACATTAAGGTGCAAAGGGCTTAAACTATTTGAATAGTATATGCTCAATTAACGACAAAAAATAATATATATATAATTTATTAAATAATATATATATATATATATATATAAAACTAAATACACATTTTCAGACTTAGGTTCCAAAGATGGACAGAATTAAAAAATAACATTTCATTCAATATAATATAACTTTCAAGTCTTTTCTAGATTTTATAATTTCGAAAATCGCCTCGCTCGGACAGACAGACGAGGGGACCGACTCAGCTCGTCGTCCTGATCAAGAATATATTTTAATGCTTCATGGGGTCTGCCATGGCTCCTAATTCGTGTTACTGAAAACTTGGCGATCAAACAACTTTTTAAACAACAAGTCTTAAAATACGGCAGATCCATTGAATTTAATGGCCGAGCATCTACCTAATGAGCATTTTTTTTTTCACAATAAAGGCTATGACATTTTATGGCAATTAAAGCAAAAGACATGAAATGGAAACAAACTCCTTAGACAAGCAAACTGTGCATGAGCCAAAGCAGCTCTGGAGCAGCTTTTTATAGACAAATGAAAGTTCTGTTAAGCACAACTCGACGAAAAACTAATTTTTTTATAAGACTGAGGATCTGTTACATAGAATTGGATGGATGAGTTAATTCCTGCCACCAACTCAATGAAAAACGATAATAATTAAAAAATGCTTTTCCTACACTGCCGCCAATGCCTGCTTATACATACGTGCGTGTGTATGTATGTATGTATGTGTGTGGGTGCATGAATTATTGAAAGTTCAGGGGATCTCATACTCGAGCAGTCTTGACTAGAGCTTGTTTTTTTTAAGGATGTTAGTGTGGCCCAGTGATACTGGTCTTTTGAGAATACATATTTTATTATTATAAAAACGTTCGGTGCCTTTCGCAACCCAAAGGAATTCGTAAATAAGACCAGAGAGAAGAATTTTGAGATAATATTCGTTTGGAAAGATATATCAATTTATATATAAATTGAATCAGAACCCAGACGGCTCCATCATTATTCCTATTAGAAAATCAATCTGACTAAGATGACAAGAACAGTATTGTCATTTCTGTACAAAGTGTACGAAATTTTGTATTTTAATTTTTGTATTTATGTAGACGTTGTAGAAATAAATGTGAAGACTTTTTGAAAAGACTTTTTTAGCTATCCCCTCGCACATTTAAATTTGTTTTGTGATCGTCAATTGTCAATCTAGAAACGAGTCTTTAAAGAGTATCTCGTAAATAGCTCAATGGCAAAGGCTCAGACGAAATCGAAAAAAGGGACGCTCTTACTTAGAGCGAGAGCGTGTGTGTTTTTTTTCGTGATCTCGAAAGAAGAGCGTGTGCGTTCAAAGCGTTGACACTTATTTGCAAGCTATTCTTTTAAATACTTAAGAATGTTATCGACAGCATAGTATTTGATCAGAGTTAAAAAATGTTTGAACAACACGTCAAACAATAAAAATTTATTAACTATTTAATGTATTTATAATATATATTGTATTTGTATATAAAGCACTGTGTTTTTGAAATGTTATTGAAGTTAGCATTATCATATAATCTGACAACCCCAACAAATAATGTGACTGACATTTCTGTCACTTTCAGGTTGCAGCGCCGATTAAACCTAGCATATCCAACCCTATAAATCAAGATTAAAATAATTGTTCTATTTTTGGGTTTATTAAAACAACATTTTATTATTTTTTACACCATAATCTGTAAGGTCATATAATATAAATTGAAGTGCTTGTACTTTTTAGACTTTCAAAAAAGTCAAACCTATTCAAGTGGACTGCAGTGTTTATATATTTATTTATAGAAACATTTTACTTAGTTTGTTGCCAACCACGATAGATTTGTTATCTATTTAGGAATTGAGATTCATATAATTTTGTTATTCCACTGCTATTCACTTTGCGATATATGAAATTAGAGTGATATTGATATAGTCTTGAAGCAATTTAACAAAACTTTAAAGTATTATCATAAACACTTAGTTTCTGTATTCAGACTCTGGCCCATCTCTAATGGAAAAAGATTAAAAGAGAGAGACGTGAACACATAACTTTTAGCTCAAGTATTTATCAGTGACAACGATTAGCACACAGCGAAATTGAACAAAATTATCAATTCTCAGTTTTTCGCTCTCACTTTTATGGATGACGAACAAACAACAAACAACTGACGCACACAAATAAAGGAAGATTTAAATCGCTTTGCAAACATTGTCAGCAGTTCTATTCTATTCTATTTTTGTAGAACTATTATTTTTGATAGCGAATAAACAAGAAAATAATAAATTATATATTAAATATTAATATAATTAAAGAGAAACAAAATATAGTTCAGTATATAATAAAAAAATGTGAATTTGTATATATAATCATTACTGTATTTACAATAATCTAATATCATAGCTTGCAAATAACTGTCGACCGTTTCGGGTTGTCTGCAAATATGTGTCTTTTCTTCACCCTTTACGAAAATATTCAGCGAGCAGCCAATTTACCGGTTCTTAAATAAGTTCGCTCGCGCTCGGAGCGAAGCCGTTTTTTCTATTCTGTTTTGTTCTGGTTGTTCCAAGAACATTTCGTCGTGTTAAATAAAGCAAACGGTCTTTTGCGTATGTATTGGTATACATTCACACGCATAGGCAAGTTCATCGTAAAGCGTCTGTTTTTCAGACGAAATATATTAATTGCGGTCGTGAATTAAAAGTGTGAAGTTGTAAAATATTTGTTGTGCAAAATGAGAAGAGACTTAAATAAAAAAAAGCACCAATTCTATATAAAAAAAAAAATTTGAAGACCGTTTGCGTTGAGTTTTTCGGTCAAATGTTTTTTTGCTGACCCCCATTGTACGAGCGTTTCTCGTTCTGTTCTTTACGCACTGCTCGTTGAAAACCCGACAGCGGTTTGCTCAACGAAACGAGCTCAACAGAAAACATAAATGAGACAGCAAGAGTCCCTTGCTCAGAGCGGGAGCGATAGAGTACGATCTTTTTCGGTTTTGCTCGCAACGAGAGCGCAAGAAGAACAAGTAAGAGGGCTTTAGTCGAGACTTCTCGACTAAGAGATACCCTGAACCCTGCAAAGTACTGATTCCAATCATTCTACACTTCTTTCATGCACATATACAAAAACACATACACACACCCGTACGCATGCATCCATACGAACGCATAAACAATTGCCCTGCTAACTGCGCAGTTACTGCGCTTGGGCTGCCGTGTGGGCTATATTACGAAAATTTGTTTGTTGAATAAATCTTTTTGTAGTGAGACCTATCTTCATCAAATTTTCAGAGCGTGATAATAACATTCAAATGTGTGTATATGACAAGGCACAAGTCTCTAGTACTTGATATACGTTTTTTTCAAATTTGGGGCGAAGGGGGCGTGGTCTCTAGGTCTAACAGTATTCAAACTAGGCTTTAAAGACAAAGTCAGATTTTCGATTGTTATCGATAAAAAATAAATGGGATGAGTTATCGAAAAAATATGACAAACTCGTACTGCGTATGGTATACACGAGTATACATGTAAAATTTCAAGTCTCTAGCACTTGTAGTTTAGATCTCTGCGTTAGTACGGACGGACAGACGGACATGGCTAGATCAACTCAGCTCGTCATCCTGATCAAGAATATATATACTTTATGGGGTCTGCCACGCCTCCATCTGCCTGTTACATACATTTTCACAAAAACATTATACCCTGATTTCCCATTTTCAATGGGTTCAGGGTATAAAAACATAGTGGACAAATTCAAAGCGGAGTATCACAATTGTTTCCTCTCATCATTTTCATTTTATGCTACACAAACCAAAAACAGTTTGGAATAATGAGAATTGAATATTTATTAAAAAATTTCCATCCATATCAGGAAACGAACCTTATGAAAATTGAAAAATAGCACGCCAGCTTATGAAAGTCCTCGAAAATTGAGTTTGTTTCAAATCTATGAGTGATGTATTCTGCAGCCACGCCCGCATTTGGTGTAGCCTCTGCTGTTACTCCCGTTGCTAGAGTGACGTTAGCATTCAGGTAGTTTAAAGACTTTAAATTTAATTAACTTATTAATATTTTAGCATTGCTTTTCACTTTATTTTTAACTATTTATTTTGTATTCGCATAGTTTACAGAATACGCACATATGCGCTTGCTGCACACATACACACGCTAAAAATACACGTAAAAATTTCTCGCACAGCAACTTTTTAGTTGTAGCTCTTCTCTGTTTGTTGTTGTTTCTTTCATTAAATTATGCATATACATAAACATACGTACATATTGCTTACGTGTATGTGTATGTTTTTGAAAACCAGTATTTTTTGCCTTCTTTCACTTATTTCTCGAAATTGTTGAATAACGGTTTTGAATTGGTCTTGCGTGTTTATTAAATTTCACTTTGCTTTCTAGTGATGCGATGTTTGCATTCGTTGTTATTGTTACATACATCGTTGTTTCACATACACACTAGCACTTAGTGTGTAAAAAACAGTGCGAATGCATATGTATGTATGTATTAGCAGCTTAGTGAAGTTTCTAAAGTTCATGTGAAGTTTGAGTTGATAAACCTGTCCTGCAGCGTCAGAATCAACGGCGCCTCCGAACGCCTCTTCATATATATATTTATTTCACTTATGCATAACTATTAAGAATAATAAAGAACTTAGAGATTTTAGTAAAATACACACAATTATTTCAATTTTCTTAATTTGTATTTTGAATGCATTTATCAGGCTATCAGCAAGACAAAACCACCACATCTTCATCAGCTGAAAACATTCAAAAAGTTTGTTCCGTTGCTCTTAGCCAACATTGCCACTCATACACCTACGTAACGACAAAAGACAAAAACATTTGCAGACATTGGTTATGTGTTCATCCCGTTATAAACTGAAGTCGGAGTCGGGAAATGATATTTCGTTGACAGAAAACCTTTTTTTTTATACTTTAAGCCCGTCAGCAGACGCGGCTTGCAAACGAAATAAAGACAGTTTTACAATTTCTCTTGTCGAAATGAACTTACATATGTACATATATGAATATATTTATAATTACATACTACACATTATTTTTGAAAATGTACAGATGCATATATATATATATATATATTCGTATAAGCTCATTATGTTTTAATGTCATAATACATTTTTTTTAAAGACATTTTATTTAAAACATTTACACGCACACCGGTACACAAACTCATTCGCACACAAACACAAATAGGCTGACACAATTACAAAATTGTCGGTCGCTGAGTTTTCTACTTTTTTGATACTTCTTTTTTGTATTTCTCACACACACACGTTTGCATTTTATATTATATTATAATACACACAACACACACATACACACTTTGTTGTTGTTGTTGCTGCTGCTGTTGCTTGCTTTGCTGTTTTTTGTTGTTGTTGGCCTACTTTGTGTGTGGGGAATTTTGTTGTAGCGTTGTTGTTGCTCAGCTTCTCCTTTTGCAGCAAAGAAACGTAGAGGAGAGACACACTGAGACAGCTTTTGCTGCTACGTCGTTGTTGAAAATTTTCACACGCGCCGTTTTTTATGAGTATTTTTACGTAAAAGAAACTTTACGAAAGTGCTATTGAATTTTGATTGCTATAAATTTGAAGCTTATAATTTATGCAAGTGGATTGCACTATATTTTTTATGTATATGTACATAAAAATATATATAATCGCTTTTATATACTTATATATATTATGTATATATTTGAGATTTTTATAAAAAGAATTCACTACTACTTCAAAAATCGAGAGAGACGAAGGCTAACGAACGTACGAAGAATGAATGACTGAGAAAGTGACTAAAAATATGGAGGACTGCCAACCTTCGCATATAATGTAAGCTGCCAACTGACGCAAATACAAAAAACTAACGAAAATAATCGTTAAAGTATCGATAGTATAGTGTATCGGTAGCCACCACGAAAATTAACATGAATTCAAACAACATTTCTGTTACCATATGGGTAGTGGTCCTATATTATTTTTAAAAACCTAGCTCACAAATTATATAACAAGAATTCCTTTTATTGTATATGCCTCCACATTACTATTTATAATGTTACTCTAGCAGATATCAGTCGTTTTTTAATTTGTGCACGTTTTGAACAGTAAAAATAGTTTATACTTGAGATTTTAATAGTAAAGTTATACGGCCACACAGAACACTGTAAACGACAAACCGCCTATAAAAGCAATGAACACTGAGTTCTACGTGTTTTAGTTAACAAAATTAGCCGCACATCAGAAGCAACGCAAGAAACTCTTAAGTGATTAAAGTATAGTCAAAATTTGTGGTTATTAAAAGTAAATAAATAGGGCAATCAACATGGCTACACGGGATGCTGCTTCAAATCAATTGATTGATTATAAAAACTGCCAAAAGGTAACTTTTTAAACACATATAAAGCGTCTCTGAAAATAAGCACAACGTTCCTTGTGTACTACACTTTGTTTATTACTGCGAAGTTTCAGTAGATAATACTTGCAGAGCCAAAGTTCAAATATGTACATATGTATGTGTATTGTTGTTTTGTTATTCGTGTCATCTCCCTTTGTCGCATCGCTCGTCTCTTTGTCTCCGTCTCTCACTCATTATCTCCTCTCTTTCTAAAAATATTCAAATGGTTACAGTTACTTTAACTTATTTTTTTGCATCAACTTCAATAGGACATTGTTTTTTCATACAACTTTACTTGTTTCTTTTGTTGGATATTTGTTTTCCCAAAAATTGTAAATAGTGTTTTTTCATACAACTTTACTTGTTTCTTTTGTTGGATATTTGTTTTCCCAAATATTGTAAATAGTGTAAGTAGCATTCTGCACCTTCAGAGTATAAAGAACTTAAACAACTTAATTTTTTATAAATCCAAAATTAATCTTATCGCTCATTCTATGATAACGCTTATCTCGCCGCTATATTTGTATATACATACATATACATACATATATCTGTATGTGTATAGTTGCATAGCTCACTTGATCCAAAGGCCGGTAAAGTATTTATAAAGTATATATATATATATATATATATATATATATATATATATATATATATATATATATATATATATATATATATATATATATATATATATATATATATATATATATATATATAATTTTTATGATCGATAGATTGACAGAGATATTGAAACCAATTTATGAGAGCTCCTTCTTCATAAAAGAATCCTTAATTACCTTAGAGGGGCCTTCAATTCAATCGAAACGACATTACATCTATAAATATATATGTATGTATATCTGCAAACGGCAATGCAATTACATATTTAACTGAATTGAAGCAGTGGTATTTTCTGTTTTATGCTTGAATGCGTTCGACTTCACATTGTAATACATTTTAAGCCATATTAAAACGCATTTCTAGACTGATTTTCAAACCGGGGACTTAGAAGAGTTGCAACCAGTAAGGTTTTTATTTTGCCTCAAGTCAATTCACTTCGATGTTGCATAAAACTGGTTGCTAGAATTTCAGAGTAACAGAGTGAGGGAGACAGAGGGAGACAGAAGGACAGAGAGCGAGAGCATTTACAAAGGCGTTGAACCCGAGCAAACTAGTTCGATACAAATTAGAGGAGTTGGAGGTCTGACTTAAAGCGATTGCAAATAATAATAAAAAAAAAAAACAATTAGCTGCAGCATTTGGTTATGCAATCTATTTGGCACTCGACTTCGACCACATATGTGAGAATATGTTTCGAAATTTCGCATTGAAAGCTTTTGACCCACAAGTGTTCGTGTTGTTGTTTCTGCTTTTGACTGACTTTTTATGGAAACTAACGAAAAACGGCATTTTGTCAGGCATTATTCAAATATGTACATATATTTATACAATGACTGAAACAAACACTTTTGACTTCTTTGTTTACAGCAATGCCCGAAATTTATATATACCATAAATATATACGGAAATATATGCAATAATTTTGAGCATTTTTAAACATTTTTGATATGTGCAACTATATTTTCTGAACATTCCTTATAAGAATTCTTGTACTATATATATATAATATATTTATTTATACTTTTTTTTGTGCTTTGAGACATATTTTCTGTATGAATAACTTATTTATCAATACAAACTGTAAATGCTTTATTAACTTGTTTTTCGTTTATTGAGCATACAACTGTCCATTATAAATTCCAATGCTTCACAATTTTGTACTATCGGTCTTATCATCAATTTGCTCTTTAGACACACACACACACAACGGACCTCCTATTGCTTGCACCTTATTATCTTTCAAACAGCGCCCTCCCAAGTGGCCCCACATTAATTTATTTCTGACTCAAAGTGCGAATTCTCGCAATTGCAAATCAGCAAACAAGTAAGAGTGCTCTAGTCCAGACTGCTCGACTAAGAGATCCCCTGAACCCTGCAAAGAGCTGATGTTCCAATTATTCTACGCTTTTATGCATGCATCCACATTAACTACGCAGTTAGCAGCAACTGCGCTTGGGCTGTAGTATGGGTGATATTATGAGAACTTATTTGTTGAAGAAATCCTCTTGTAGCTAGACTTCATCAAACTTTCAGAACGTGATATTCATCACATAAATCTACACAGTAAATCTGAGGTCTCTAGGTCTTACATTATTTAAATTGGGCTTAAAAAATTAATTTAAATTTTCGATTATTATCGATAAAGAAATAGGATGTCTTGTCGAGAAATACAAAAACTTGTACTGTGTATAGTAAACAGGAGTTTGCATGTAAAGTTTCAAGCCTCTACCTATTATATCTTCTAAGATCTCAACTGTAGCTGGCCGATATTAATTTCAATTTGAATTATCGCTTATATTTTCATGTTTGAAAGCGATAGATTAATACAACACCTAATATATTTGAGGTTCCATAAAATCAATTAAAATTGAAACGAGAATAATTTAAGTGCTTAAGATTTAAAGTCCGCTTTATAATAGCTACATATATACATATGTATGTAGATAAAATATTCTCAGATATTTAGTTGCATTATCTATGGGCTTCGAATGTATTATTAGACGCAGAGAATTAACTTCCAGGTAGAACTAGTTAACAAATAAATAATTGAATAACCCTCTCCCTTATTTCACTTAATTTCATCACTTAAGTAATTTTCATTACTAGTCAGCGCTGTATTCTTAGGATACTATTAGTAAACAGACGATGTGCGCGTCTCTACGTGTGGAATAACTGATAAACTATTCCGGGGAGCGGCATCTGCTGCACCCAGGTTCAAAACAAATCCTATTTATTTGCGATCGACGAGTGTTAAAGTATATTATAATCGTTTGCTAATATATTCCTGTATACGTATATAGTATGCTTTTCTATATGCGTTGCACAATTGATTTGCTAGTCAGATCGACCATGTATATATATATATATAGATATAATATAAGATTGATAAAATTAGGTAATCTATATAGAATGTAGAAACATAAAATAGAAATCTGGAAATTTGTATCTATTCTTGTCTTGGTTAGTGAATTAGTAATATTTTTTTATTTTGTAGGAATCGGCAGGCGTAGTTACTACTGGCAGTGGTGCACCCATTGGCATTAAGGATGCTTCGCAAACGGTTGGTCCTCGCGGTCCGATTCTGTTGCAGGATGTAAACTTCTTAGACGAAATGGCCCACTTTGATCGCGAACGCATTCCGGAGCGTGTGGTTCATGCTAAGGGCGGTGGTGCGTTTGGTTACTTTGAGGTTACTCACGATATCAGTAAGTACTGCGCTGCCAAGATGTTTGAAAAGGTCAAGAAGCGCACTCCTGTAGCCGTTCGATTCTCAACGGTGGGCGGCGAAAGCGGTTCTGCGGATACGGCACGGGATCCTCGCGGATTTGCTGTTAAATTTTATACGGATGATGGCATATGGGATCTAGTGGGCAACAACACGCCCATTTTCTTTATACGCGATCCTATACTGTTTCCCAGTTTTATACATACCCAAAAGCGCAACCCACAGACGCACTTGAAGGATGCGGATATGTTTTGGGATTTCCTGACCCTACGTCCTGAATCCACTCATCAGGTTTCATTCCTATTCAGTGATCGCGGGACACCTGACGGATTTTGTCATATGAATGGCTATGGCTCGCACACCTTTAAATTGGTCAATGCCAAGGGTGAACCCATTTATGCAAAGTTCCACTTCAAGACAGATCAGGGCATTAAGAACTTGGATGTAAAGACCGCTTCTGATCTGGCGTCGAGTGACCCCGACTATAGCATACGAGATTTGTACAATCGTATCAAGAATTGCAAGTTTCCCAGCTGGACATTTTATATACAAGTGATGACCTTCGAGGAGGCCAAGAAGTTTAAGTACAATCCGTTTGATGTGACCAAGGTTTGGTCCCATAAGGAGTACCCATTGATACCAGTGGGAAAAATGGTGCTAGATCGTAATCCAAAGAATTACTTTGCTGAGGTGGAGCAAATTGCATTTAGCCCGGCGCACTTGGTACCTGGTATTGAGCCATCGCCGGACAAGATGTTGCAGGGTCGTCTATTCTCTTACTCTGATACACATCGTCATCGTTTGGGGCCTAACTACTTGCAGATACCAGTCAATTGCCCGTATCGCGTTAAGGTTAACAATTATCAACGTGATGGCTTTATGAATGCCACCGACAATCAGGATGGAGCACCCAACTATTTCCCGAATTCTTTCAATGGTCCGCAGGAATGCCCACGGGCTCGTGCGCTGTCTACTTGTTGCCCGGTGACCGGCGATGTTTATCGGTACAGCAGCGGTGATACGGAGGATAATTATGGTCAGGTCACCGATTTCTGGGTGCATGTCCTCGACAATTGCGCTAAGAAACGTCTAGTGCAGAACATAGCCGACAATTTGAGCAATGCTAGTCAGTTCTTGCAAGAGCGTGCGGTTAAGAACTTTACGCTGGTTCATGCTGATTTCGGACGCATGCTTACCGAGGCGCTGAATCTTATCAAGTCATCTAAGTTCTAGATTCTTTGACTTAATTTGCATAGAGATCAGCTTTTTGATTTTTACATCCACCTTTCTACGGATCCAACTATCAGTTCTTTGGTTGCGGATAAGTTTATGTGGTTCTCAAAAACATTTACCCCTCCCCACTCGTGTGCCTTGTTTTAATTTGGTAAAAATTGGCAATAAATAAAAAATATATATTTGTAACAATTCGCAATAAAACAAATATTTTGATGTAAAACAAGAGTTTTGTTTAATTATCTCTATATGTAAATCACAGAATAAGAAGCAAATCAAAAGTCCAGGGCACTAGTTTCCGAAGTGACAAGTGTGTCAGTTGACCAGTTATAACTGAGACCTATCCCAACGCAATTAGCGCCGACTACAGTCGCAAAAGTACCAAGGCGTGTTGTACCGTTAGCTTCTCCATTTTGATAGCAATTAGGTTAAACGTTTTTTTTTTTTAAATAATTGCCTCACCTCCGCGTTTTCCCTAATGGGAGTTTTTCTCTACTGTCGATCTAAGCTAAGAAAACTTAAGCTTTAAAGGTATTTTCTCTTTAAACTGTAAAAAGACAACAAGCAGTGTTAGGACAGGTACATTTTACACCCGCAATAGCGAATTACATAGAGCACATTCCCAGGACCAAACTCAAATTAACGCCCACAGTAAAAAAAAAATTAAAACTTTCATTGTCATACTTTCAGTTAATATTGCGGTTATATTTTTGGTACCTACTAAAACGATCTTTATAGGATCGTAACAGTAACCCACGTGCCAAATTTGAGCTTTTTAGCTTTAAAACTGTAGAAGATAGTTTCATCCGATTTGCCATTTGGGTTGTCAACGCGAGTATATATTTCACATTTCAGCACTCTAGCACTTCAACTACCACGGTTTCTGAGATACTGGAAAATGCAATTTCCGATTTGTCACGCAGATCGAGAAAATCTTGACACTATAATTCGAGTCTATAAACGAGTATTTGTTCCAAACTTAGTCTCTTGCTTCAATAGCAGCGAAATAGTTTGTATGCATGCGGACAGAGGGACTGACGGACGGAAAGCAAAATGGACATTGCACAACACGAATATACTAATTCACTTTCGTGAATGACTATAAAAACGATAACTATTTTTGTTTGAATGTTGTTTGAATAAATAACTACTTATAGATGGAGTATATATAAGTAAAGTTATTAAGCAATTAAGTTCTTATAGTAAGCCCATACTGCAGCATGCGTGTGTGTGCATGTGTTGGTTCTTGTGTGTGCAGAAAAAATTGAAATATCAGTCCCTCGAAGGGCTCAGGGGACATCGTAGTCGAGAAATCTTGACTAGACCTTTCTTACTCGTTACTCAGAGTTTAAATTAAAATGACTGCAATCGATTTAAGGTGTTAACGATTTTTAGTGGGAAAATGCATTTTATAAAAATTTGTAGTTGAAAATTATTATTCATCGTTATCAACTTAGTAGTTAGCCTTCTTTAATTGCTTTTAAACGAAATATAAATTTTATCTAGGTTGATTCAATAACGTTAGGGGAGATGCATATTTTAAAATTCTTTGAGTTTTTTTAAATTGTTTGAGAATTCTTCCCCCTAGACCAAAGTACCCGTAGTAATTTAAAATTTAGCCTAAGCAATAGGTTTTTTTTTTTAATTTTTACCTTTTATTTGATTTTAAAGCTATATAAAACATGTATCATTTGAATATAAACTATTAATTATTAAAACTTATTCTATTTATTTGTGTGCTCGTTTCTGTACGTATTAAAATTTTGTTTTAAAAAGTTCCTACCAAATTTCATAAAAATTACATTTGCAAAACCACAACACGCCAGTCTAGTTACTAAAAAGAATATAAAAATACATTTCATGCTTTCTGATTCACAAAAACAATATATATATATATATAACATTTTCGCTAAATGCAATTATTAAAGGCTTTCAGTAAATGCGCCTGGTTGCTGAAAGGACGTATTATATCCTAATTATTGTTAACTTTTACACAATCATCTCGCCATATACAAAATTACTGTTTAGTCTAATAGTGTCACCAAAAACAAGTATAATTAATGAGTTCGAAGTACCACGTTTGGGCTTTGTAAATTCGTTCCAAAGTATAATTGTTTTCATTAGTTCCCTTTATTGTTCCTCAACTTTTTGCCTAATGTAGATCGTAAAAATATTTAGTCAAAGGCACTTGTGTGTTGTTTTATACAGCTCCCCTAGCAGCGTTATTCGGGGGGCCCGTGACCATTTTTAGAAAAAACAATTAAATAGTTTAGCTCCCTCTAATTAGACAGTTTTGTTTAAAGCAATTTCAGCTAAATAGCGTGTGCCATTGACGGCCAATTGAGCTAATGGCTGCGAGTTATTTGCAATCAGGTCGCTCACCAAATTTGAGCTACTAGTGGTTAGATCGGTTAAAAGTTCAGTATTGTTTGCCAATAGGCGAGTCGCATTTGCTGCCAGCTCCAACATATGCGTCTTATTGGCAGCTATCTCGGCTAGCATGCGACTCTTGTTAGCTGCTTCCTCGGCGGCAATTTGTGCCCATTCCGGGAATGTGTCCAGGTTCGGATAGATGACCATAGCCCAGGTTTGACAAAAAATGAATAGCACAATAATGGTGATAATCGTAGGTCCAATACCTGCTATCGCCATATCCTTGCTGCGTATATGCGCATAGCCAGCGACCAAAGCATTTGGCGGCGTGCTCACTGGCAAATGGAAGGCCATACTGCAAGCGAGGCCTGCTGGAAAAACTAGGTATAGCGGATGTATCTTCAATGCAAGTGACTGTAATATAAAAAGAAATGAATAATTGGCAGCTCAACAGTTATAATAGCCTTTTTGACGCACCATTTCGTTAAGCACAGGTATGAGAATATTGGCAACCGCCACATTTGAGCTGAAGGCGGTCATAAATACAGCCACCAGAATGACGACCAATAGCAGTGCTGCGTTAGGAAGTACCTTCAGACCACTCATCGAGCTGCCAATCAATGTTGCCATGCCGCTTTGCTTGCTGCCAGCTGCCAGGGCGAAACCGCCTCCTAGCAGGAAGATTAGGCCCCATGGCACCCTAGACTGAATAAACTTCCAGGTGATCAGGGAGGGTGTCGGCGCCGTTGGCACAGGTCCGCGACGCGTGCAATATCGCAGGAATGCATAGTTCGCCGGTAGCATGAAGCACATGATCACAACAAATATGGTTGGCATCGAGTTTTTAATCACCCTAGCAGAATTTATAAAACATAGATGATATAATAATGGAACATATAAAAAGCAATATAAATTATTAATTTTAAAATACACATTTTTTTAAAAGTTATTTTCTGTAAGAACTATATATTAGACTGTTTTTTAAGATTTGAGTGATTAAGTTGTGTAGAAATGGAGAAATAACAATTTAGTAACTATGCAGGATATTGTTTTAAGCTTTTAATATTATCAGCTAATAAATCCGCAATAGGCAATATATACTTACTCCATCTATTCAAAAAAGTACCGGGATATTTAATCAAGTCGACTTTAAAAAATATAAACTTATTTTTATTCAAATTTTTGACAGTGATGGAGAGTTCTGTGTTGCACCCAAACGCCATTTTTATACCTTCTTCTACTTCCGTTTTTTGTTATCGATTATAAACTCTATCGAAAATCAGTTAAAAAATGATATTTCTTACATTCTTAGAGCTAGAGTCTCTAAACTCAAAATGTAGATTCATATATATTTTTAAATTTCGTATATATATTTTTTACCCCCACCTCCAAAATCAACCCACTCTCCTACAAATTTGCAAAAAGCGTATTTCAAGTACTACAGGCTTGTGCTTTGGCAATTACACTCTGTACTCTAATACATTTTAATAATAAATCTCCATAACGGAAATTCTGTGCGATTATTTTCACTCTAATTTTATATAATATATAATCATGCTTTTAATCAAAATGTTAAAGTTTATTACCAACACCAAAGGACTTTCGAGGTCTCGTCTGCCTTGGGTATCATTTGTGTACTTTACAAGCAAATTCGCAAAAAAACAATTTCGATCATTTTTTGCTTTTTATGAAGTAAGTTTATATATATATTTTTTATGAAAATGCAAATGGAAATGGAAAGCCCAATAACAATTATTAACAAGTAAGAAAACTCTAGGTTAGAGTGCTCGACTACGAGATCCCCTGAACCCTTGGGGAAATTAATAATTCTTCGCTTTTTTTTCTGCTTACATAAGAAATGAAACATGCACACACACATACGAACGCATGTATAAGCAGGCAGGGGCTGCAGTGTAGTAAGCTCAGTGGGCACTTAATTGTTTAATAACTTTTTTTCTAGGCGGACAATCTTCATAAAACTTTCAGACCGTGCTAATAACATTAAAATGTGTGTATCTGCTAAAGCAGTCTCTAATACTTGAAATACGTTTTTTGAAAATTTTGGCGGAAGGCCAAAGATGTAGATATAATTTTTTAACTGCTTTTTCATTGTCGATAACAAAAATGGGGACTGTTATCGATTTTTAGAAACAAACTTGATCTGCGCGTGCAATACACGGGCCTACCATTTCAAATTTCAAGTCTCTAGCTCTTATATCTTCTGAAATCGACGCATTCAAGCATACGGACAGACAGAGGGGCATGGCTAAATCGACTCAGCTCGTCCCCCTGAACAAGAATATATATACTTTAGATATACTTTAGATCGTCGCCCTGATCAAGAATATATATACTTTATGGGGTCTGCCACGTCTCTTTCTGCCTGTTACATAATTTTAACAAAACCATTATACCCTGATTTCCCATTTTCAATGGGTATAAAAAGAAATGGAATGAGTTATAGAAAAAATATGATAAACTCGTACTGCGTATGGTATACACGAGTATACATATAAAATTTAAAGTCTCTAGCACTTGTAGTTTAGGAGATCTCGGCGTTCATACGAACGGACGGACGGATAGACGGACATGGCACAGATCAGCTCAGCTCGTCCTCCTGATCAAGAATATATATACTTTATGGGGTCTGCCACGCCTCCTTCTGCCTGTTACATACATTTTCACAAAAACATTATACCCTGAATTCCCATTTTCAATGGGTTCAGGGTATAAAAATGGTTGACCTGATAAACAAGTTGTGTCAGTGTCTCTAAACATTAACTAACAAATTATATTCTCGAATCCAAATCTGGTATATATATTTAATGTCGTAATTCGAGTGATATTCGTCTTAGATTCTGAGATTTTATTAGTTCTAGTATAAATAGTGAAAAGATTTGCTCATATATGTTTTGCATTCAAAAGAAATACTCACTTGGCGGGCAGCAAGTCAGCCCATCCGGTAAAGATACCCGGCTTTCGCGTGAAGTACATGAACACCATTACAATGGGCCTACCATTTCAAATTTCAAGTCTCTAGCTCTTATATCTTCTGAAATCGACGCATTCAAGCATACGGACAGACAGAGGGGCATGGCTAAATCGACTCAGCTCGTCCCCCTGAACAAGAATATATATACTTTAGATATACTTTAGATCGTCGCCCTGATCAAGAATATATATACTTTATGGGGTCTGCCACGTCTCTTTCTGCCTGTTACATAATTTTAACAAAACCATTATACCCTGATTTCCCATTTTCAATGGGTATAAAAAGAAATGGAATGAGTTATAGAAAAAATATGATAAACTCGTACTGCGTATGGTATACACGAGTATACATATAAAATTTAAAGTCTCTAGCACTTGTAGTTTAGGAGATCTCGGCGTTCATACGAACGGACGGACGGATAGACGGACATGGCACAGATCAGCTCAGCTCGTCCTCCTGATCAAGAATATATATACTTTATGGGGTCTGCCACGCCTCCTTCTGCCTGTTACATACATTTTCACAAAAACATTATACCCTGAATTCCCATTTTCAATGGGTTCAGGGTATAAAAATGGTTGACCTGATAAACAAGTTGTGTCAGTGTCTCTAAACATTAACTAACAAATTATATTCTCGAATCCAAATCTGGTATATATATTTAATGTCGTAATTCGAGTGATATTCGTCTTAGATTCTGAGATTTTATTAGTTCTAGTATAAATAGTGAAAAGATTTGCTCATATATGTTTTGCATTCAAAAGAAATACTCACTTGGCGGGCAGCAAGTCAGCCCATCCGGTAAAGATACCCGGCTTTCGCGTGAAGTACATGAACACCATTACAATGAAAAGTATCATCACTTGGATTTCATGCATATTCATGGGACCTAGCTCTTTGTAGCGTTGATCAATGACTTTCTTCGCCACATGTGCGTTATCCTTGCCCACCTGTACCTCTTGTGCCTCCTTGCTCTTTGGCCGCCAGAGACCCATAAAATGCCATTGTAGAAAAACATATGTAAGAACTGTGTAGACCAACATTGATGGCACAGAATAGAACATAAATGTGGGGAAATCTAGTTTTTCGGTAGCATTGGGGAAAGCAGTGTCGTAGATGCCCTTGAATGTTAGATTTGTTGCAGTGCCTATTATGGTGCCGCATCCGCCCAGGGAGGATGCATATGCAATACCCAGGTAGTAGCACTGTGTCACCTTTGTTGGATAGGGTAATCTGTAAAATTAGACTATGTATAATATTAAATAGGTTTAAGTTATTACTAGGTATACATACTCATCCTCATTCTTCTTTTTGTTCTTTCCGCCAACCATTTGATACTCTGGTTCATGATAGATTTTGCAGACACCTTGCTGTTGAACAAATTTTATAATTAATAAAATAGATTACATTGATTTTCCACTCCATTTTTTTAGACTGACCGCTTGGAGTTCCTCAAGCACCGCCTGCACAATCGGACTCATCATAGCTGTACAAGCTGCATTGGAAATCCACATGGATATGAACATTGTCACCATAATCAAGCCGAAATGTAGTCTATATGTAATATGTAATGAAATTTTTCTAATTTTCATAGCTATAGGGTAACATTTAATGCGAACCTTCTGGGACTGCAGCCCACCATTTGAATAACTCTCAGCGCTAGACGCTTATGCAGACCGCTATATTCCACTGCCAGAGCAACCATAATGCCACCCATGAACATAACTAGTGTATCCTTAAAGTAGGTCATACACGTCTCTTCGGATCCCTGGAAAAAAATCAAATCTATTAGTAATACTATTTATTTGTTGATTAATAAGGGACAGTATTTTTACCATAATTCCCATTGTGGGAAATGCGACAATCGGTATCATTGATGTGACATATAAAGGCAATGCTTCTGTGACCCAAAACACTGCCATTATCAATAATATGTACATACATCTGTACTCCTGAAATTATAAATACGGAATCACATTAATAAATATGTCGAAAGTCACACAAGGCAGTCATGTGACTTTAATGCTCTTACTGGAATATTGTTCATTAATATTATGGGGAGACATAACAGAGGCATTAGGAATACAACACATCCCTTCCAGTGATTGGCGAAAAAAGATCCCCAACGAGCGTGCGGCTCTACAGGCTCGGCAGTTTCTCTGTAAAATAATTAAAAACATTTCCAACACTGCTTTTGTAAATTTATGTACTTATTTTTCTACATACAGTTCCATTTTAAATTCTGGATTTAGCTGTAAGTAAATAAAAGAGGAACAAAATTTATTACATACTGAATATCATTGAGTTATACCATAAAATATATCAATTTTTGTTTACTTTCAATTCCGTTCTGTTTTTATACCCTGAACCCATTGAAAATGGGAAATCAGGGTATAATGGTTTTGTTAAAAGTATGTAACAGGCAGAAGTAGGCGTGGCAGACCCCATAAAGTGTATATATTCATGATCAGGGCGACGATCTAAGTTGATTTAGCCCTGTCCGTCTGTCTGTCTGCCCGTCTGTCCGTATGTATGAACGCGTCGATCTCAGAAGATATAAGAGCTAGAGACTGAAATTTTTTTTTGTAGGTCCGTATAGTGAGCGCGCATATCAAGTTTGTTTTGAAAATCGATACCTGCTCCCAATATTTTGTTATCGATTAAAATCATTATCGAAAACCAGTAAAAAAATTATATTTAATACACCTTTAGAGCTAGAGTTTCCAAATTAAAATGTGTATTCATATGTATTTTTAAGAGTTTCGGTTTTTTTCATATTTTACCCCCCACCCCTCGAAACACCCCTTCCCTACAAGTTTGCAAAACCCGCATTTCAGATACTAGAGACTTGGCACACACGCACATTTTAATGCTATAATCACGGTCTGAAAGTTTTATCAAGATTGTCCGTCTACAAAAAAAGATATTAAGCAATTAAGTTCCCAATGTAAGCCCACATGGCAGCCCATGCCCGTTTATACGTGCGTGCGTATGTTTGAAATATTAGTTCCTGGAAGGGTTCAGGGGATCTCGTAGTCGAGCAGTCTCGACTAGAGCTTTCTTACTTGGTTTATCCTAAATCCATTGAAAATGGGTAATCAGGGTGTAATGATTTTGTTAATCTGTCCGCCCGTCCGTCCGTCTTAGAGTTACGAGACTTGAAATTTGTTTCAAATACTAGAGACTTGTGCTTTGGCAAACACACATTTTAATGTTATTATCACGGTTTGAAAATTTTAAGATAGTCCATCTACGACGAAAGTTATTAATAAATTAAGTTTCCATAGTAACCCCACGTGTATATATAAATAAATAAATAAAATATATATATATATATATATATATATATATATATATATATATATATATATATATATATATATATATATATATATATATATATATATATATATATATATATATATATATATACATTTAACACAATTTACAGCTTTATATTAAGCGTATAATTGCGTGGTCAAATGAAATTTAAATATCTGCGATGCATTAAATTTCAATGGGAAACCGTGTGAATTAGTATGCTATGGATATTACACATTTACCATTTTATATATAAATTCGCTCGTATAAATGCAAGCCATTTCGATATTTTTCAAATCGGAAAATATGTATTTTATAAAATATACGTGTTTTAAGTCGTTGAACAAATATTATGTACTGGCTCCTATCGACTGTAACTTTCTTAGTTGTTTTGATTTGTAATCGAACATAAATATGTCATATTCGCATATTCACGATGATTGGTTTGGCCCCAATTTTACGTACGTCATTGCACGCTGAGCTAAGTCAATGCGCAAGTTATACACATAACAGCGCTGGGCACATTTAGAGCACCAGAAAAACCCAACAAAAATTTTGTATATATATATATATTTTTTTTTTTTCATAATGAATATTCAAGATGTTGATGGGTTTGGGCTAATAATTCAAAATTTAATTTGTATTTATTAGGAGTATTTTATAAGCTTTTTACAAATACCTGAAGGAGAAATCACTAGGTTTAATTAATAAAAAAATATTCTGAGATTATACCAAATTTGAGTTCATTTAGTTGAATAAGTTTTAATCGTATTAACCTATGTGTGATATCGAATTTGCGATCACCACTGTATAATTATATTATATACAGAATATTTATATTTTTATACTCTGAACACATTGAAAATGGGAATTCAGGGTATATTGGTTTTGTTAAATGTATGTAAAAGGCAGAAAGAGGCGTAAATCGAAAGCTATTTCCGTTTTCAATCAAAATCCTTATCGAAAATCAGTTAAAAAATTATATCTTCTATATCTTTAGATTTAAGGTCCCAAATTATATTTATTATATATAAATATAGATTTATTTTAAAGAATTGCGGTTATTGTTATATTCCACTACCACCCCCAACTTCCATCCCCTTTCCTCCGAATATTTCAAATACTAGGGACTGATGGTCTGAAAATTTTTATAGATAGTCCATCTACAAGAAAAGTTATTAAACAATTAATTTCCTATAGTATGCCCAGTTCCAAATTTCAATTCTATAATACTTTAAATAATAGGGTTTCTGAGATATCTGAAATATCATTTCCTGACTGTGACATCTCAATAATCTGGACACTGTATCAGATCAGACGAGGCTACACACGAGTACATATTCAAAATTTAATTTTTTTAGCTTAAATAACATAGAAATGATTTTAATTTATATGGACAAGCGGGCGCTCAGCAAGACTAATATACTCATTTCAATGTATACACATTCCCGCTATATATAATATAAATAATAAAGCTGATATAGGAGAGACCTTGCAAGTGAGAATGCGAGTAGGCAAAGCTGACAAAGACAAACATATCAATAATCAATACCATAGATTTTATTCACATACGTTAACAGACCAATAAAAAAGCAATTGATAGCCCCGACGATGCGAGCCTCTACTTAATTGTACCCTCTGTATAAATTTAGCCATAACATAAATTTGTACAGTGTTTACAGTTTCTACAAACTTACAATCTATGTACATATATAAATTCATGGTGATACATTCATCTCTTTAATCAATAGATTGGATGTAAATCAGACAGTCCAGTCCGATTGTTGAAGAATTTAATTATATATTTTAAGAGTTCGATGTGTGTTCGATATATATATATATATATATATATATATATATATATATAAAGGGAAACTCATATATATATATATATATATATATATATATATATATATATATATATATATTGACGATGCCAACAACGAATTAGATCTTGTGAGAGGAAAAACTCAAAAGATGGGCTAGAAGCAAATCTTCTTATTATTTCTAATAATATGAGTTTTTCAAGATCTAATTCGTTGTGGCATCGTCAATTGCGTTCTAATAGTATGCTTCACAGTCAGTTAATACTACTACTACTCACATTACTGATTATAATCACATAGATATCAATTGTCAGCTATAATTATAGGGAGTTTCTCCTTTTTATATAAGATTAGTTGGGCGTGCAGTAAAAACTATAAAATATAATACTACTACTCCAAAATTGATATACTCTTCCAACAAGTTGTCCGTTCGATATGTTTTATAAATATGACAAATTAAATATTTCATGTTATATACATCAATATATATATATATATATATATATATATATAAATAAAATAATAAATATTACAACCGGAATACAAAATTTATATAAAATAATAATGGATTAAAATTTGGAGCCGTTGACTCTAGAAATGTAGTTTTATGTGAAGTTCTTTAAAGGTTTTAATCAATCACATTCAAACGGGAAAACCTATAAATTATTAGAAGCAAGCATAATCTGCGCATGAGATCGAAGTGTAAGTGGTCAGACGAACGGACGGACAGGGCGAGATCGACTCAGCTCGTCGTTCTGATCTGCTTGTTACGTACATATTAACAAAATCATTTTACCCAGAATTGCCAGCTTCAATGGGTTCAGGGTATACAAAATAATTGTGTCGCCACTTACTGAAAGAATTCGTAGTCTACAAAAAATATTATGTACTATTCAAGAAATTGAAAAATCGATGTAGAGAGATATAGTATAGTAAGAAAAGATGCCTGTGCATTCATTGTCTGAGTTCGATAAGTGAAGTGTTTACAAGTTAATTGATATAATGGGTCGTGAAATACATTCGTTTGTTACAGTGTTAGTGAACAAGGTTGACAGACCCAATAGAACCTACGTTAGCCTCATAGCACAGACTTTGTCAGTTGTCTGGTAAGCTTATAAGGCCGTAAATTTACATGTGTTATGTGTTTCCATGAAATAATTGTTTTTTTAGAATTTCTTCAAAATATTTATTTAGCTACATCGATTTAATTTAAATTTATTATTGTTTTTTTTTTTTCAAAATCTTCTGATAAGAACAAGTAAGAAAGCTCTAGTCGAGAGTGCTCGACTACGAGATCCCCTGAACTCTTCAAGCAACTGATTTTCAATAATTCGTCGCTTCTTTTCTGCTTATACAAGAAACAAAACGTACACAGACATACAGACATCATACATACACACGCGCGTATAAGCAGGCATGGACTGCAGTATAAACTATATACATTCTTGATCAGCGCGACGAGCTGAGTCGTATGTGTGAACGCGTCGATCTCAGAAACTATAAGAGCTAGAGAATTTTATTATCACGGTCTGAAAGTTTTATGAAGATTATCCGTCTATAAAAGAAGTTATTAATCAATTAAGTTGCCAGAGTAATCCTACACTGCAGCCCACGCCTGCTTATACATGCGTGTGTATGTCTATGTGCATTTTTTATACCCTGAACCCATTGAAAATGGGAAATCAGGGTATAATGGTTTTGTTAAAATGTGTGTAACAGGCAGAAGGAGGCGTGGCAGACCCCATAAAGTATATATATTCTTGATCAGGGCGACGATCTAAGTTGATTTAGCCCTGTCCGTCTGTCTGTCCGTCCGTCCGTCCGTATGTATGAACGTGTCGATCTCAGAAGATATAAGAGCTAGAGATTTGACATTTTTTTCATAGGTCCGTATAGTGAGCGCGCATATCAAGTGTCTTTTTAAAAATCGATAACTACTCTCGTTATTTTGTTATCGATTAATAATCTTATCGAAAACCAGTTAAAAAATTATATTTCCTACATCTTTAAAGCTAGATTCTCCAAATTTGAAATGTAGGTTTATATGTATTTTTAAGAATTTCAGTTTTTGTCATATTTTACCCCCACCCCTCAAAACACCCCCTTCCCTACAAGTTTGCAAAAACCGTACTTCAAATACTAAAAACTTGTGAGTTCGCACATACACACATTTTTATGTTATAATCACGGTCTGAAAGCTTTATCGAGATTGTCCGTCTACGAAAAAAGTTATTAAACAATTCAGTTCCCAAAGTAAGCTCACATGGCAGCCCATGTACGCGATGAATTATTGAAAAAGTAGTTCCTGGAAGGGTTCAGGGGATCTCGTAGTCGAGCAGTCTCGACTAGAGCTTTCTTACTTGTTGTTTCTTGTATAAGTAGAAAAGAAGCGACGAATTACTGAAAATCAGTTGCTCGAAGGGTTCAGGGGATCTCGTAGTTGAGCCGTCTGGACTAGAGCTTTCTTACTTGTTTAGTGTTTATAATGAGTACACGTGATCGGCGTAATTTCTCAACTATTGATAAGCAATATGTATTTAGACCGAATTCAAGTGTTTCTCATATAATTGAATATAAAACAAGTAAGAGGACTCTAGTCGAGACTGCTCGACTAGGAGATACCCTGAACCCTGAAAAGTACTGATATTCCAATCATTCTAAGCCCATACGCATGCATCCATACGAACGTATAAGCACGCGCTCTGATAACTGCGCATTTACCAGTTACTGTGCTTGGGCTGCCGTGTGGGCTATATTATGAGAAGTTATTTGTTGAATATATCTTTTTGTAGTGGAACTATCTTCATCAAACTTTCAGAACGTGATAATAACATTCAAATGTGTGTATATGCCAAAGCACAAGTTTCAAGTACTTGATATACGTTTTTTTTCAAATTTGGGGCGAAGGGGGCGTGGTATCCAAAATCTGCAAATGACAAAATCTTTGTTTTTATCACATAAATCTACACAGTCAATCTGAAATCTTTAGGTATTTCAGTATTCAAATTAAGCTTAAAAAACAAAGTCCGATTTTCGATAATTATCGATCAAAAAGAAATGGAATAAGTTATCGAAAAAATATGATAAACTCGTACTGCGTATGGTATACACGAGTATACATGTAAAATTTTAAGTCTCTAGCACTTGTAGTTTAGGAGATCTCTGCGTTCATACGGACGGACGGACAGACGGACATGGCTAGATCAACTCAGCTCGTCATCCTGATCAAATATATATATATATTATGGGGTCTGCCACGCCTCCTTCTGCCTGTTACATACATTTTCACAAAAACATTATACCCTAAATTCCCATTTTCAATGGGTTCAGGGTATAATAAAAAACGGTTGCTGCTATTGTGCACTTTAGACCCTAAACTCATATTTAATCAGTGACCAGGCGATTATTAAACTCAAAGTACAGACAACCTAAAGCACAACAATTTTTGGTTAAGGTAGTTGGAAAAGAGAATATTTCGTTGCAAAAAGTAATATTTAAATTTCAAACTGCACTCGTAAGCCTCAAATAAGTCTATGTCCTCATTTTCAATCCGGCAAGCTTGAACTGAGCATTCACCTTCGATCGATTGGCGATCGACAAAGCGAATAAATTACATATTGTAATTGTGGTCGTTTACTTATGGCGCTCTTGACAACAGACAACGATTCAATCTATATAAAACAAGTAAGAGGGCTCTAGTCGAGACTGCTCGACTAGGAGATACCCTGAACCCTGCAAAGTACTGATATTCCAATCATTCTACACTTTTTCATGCACATATACGAAAACACCTACATACACCCATACACATGCATCCATACGAACGCATAAGCACGCGCTCTGCTAACTGCGCAGTTACCAGTTACTGCGCTTGGGCTGCCGTGTGGGCTATATTATGAAAATTTATTTGTTGAATAAATCTTTTTGTAGTGGGACTATCTTCATCAAACTTTTAGAACGTGATAATAACATTCAAGTGTATGTATATGCCAAAGCACAAGTCTCTAGTACTTGATATACGTTTTTTTCAAATTTGGGGCGAAGGGGGCGTTGTATCTAAAATCTGTAAATAACAAAATCTTTGTATTCATCACATAAATCTACACAGTAAATCTGAAGTCTCTAGGTCTAACAGTGTTCAAACTAGGCTTGAAAAACAAAGTCAGGTGCTTGATTGTTATCGATAAAAAAGAAATGGGATGAGTTATCGAAAAAATATATATAGATAAACTCGTACTTCGTATGGTATACAAGAGTATACATGTAAAATTTCAAGTCTCTAGCACTTGTAGTTTAGGAGATCTCTGCGTTCATACGGACGGACGGACGGACAGACGGACAGGGCTAGATCAACTTAGCTCGTCATCCTGATCAAGAATATATATACTTTATGGGGTCTGCCATGCCTCCTTCTGCCTGTTACATACATTTTCACAAAAACATTATACCCTGAATTCCCATTTTCAATGGGTTGTCACGCTCGATCACGCTCGGAGCGGAATCTTTTTTATACCCTAAACCCATTGAAAATGGGAAATCAGGGTATAATGGTTTTGTTAAAAGTATGTAACAGGCAGAAGGAGGCGTGGCAGACCCCATAAAGTATATATATTCTTGATCAGGACGACGAGCTTAGTCGATTAAGCCCTGTCCGTCTGTATGTCTGTCTGTCTATCCGTCTGTCCGTATGTTTGAACGCGTCGATTTCAGAAGATATAAGAGCTAGAGACTTGAGACTTGTATGTCCGTATATTGCACGCGCAGATCAAGTTTATTTCTAAAAATCAATAGCTGCTCCTGTTTATACCCTGAACCCATTGAAAATGGGAAATCAGGGTATAATGGTTTTGTTAAATGTATGTAACAGTCAGAAGGAGGCGTGGCCGACCCCATAAAGTATATATATTCTTGATCAGGGCAACGAGCTGAGTCGATTTAGCCATGTCCGTCTGTCCGTCCGTCCGTCTGTCCGTCCGTCCGTCTGTCCGTCCGTCCGTCTGTCCGTATGTTTGAACGCGTCGATCTTAGAAGATATAAGAGCTAGAGACTTGAAATTTTTTTGTTAGGTCCGTGCATTGCACGCGCAGATCGAGTTTATCTCCAAAAAACGATAACTACTCCCGTTTTTTTTTTATCGATTAAAAACCCTATCGAAAATCCGTTTTAAAATTATATCTCCTACATCTTTAAAGCTAGAGTCTCCAAATTTTGCATATAGGTTTAGATGAATTTTACAGAATTTCAATTTTTGTTATATTTTGGATACCGGCTCCAAATGTGACCAAACTCCCCTTTGAAGGTCAGTTGCATGTATAGCTAATTGTGAATGAGTTGGCATTTTTATAAAATGTAAAATATTCAATAGAATATGTACATAATATGCTAAAAGTTTCATTAAATTCCGTTTAGTCAACACAAATTAATAAACAAAACGTTTGGCCAACTAACAAACGCACGTGGCAGCAGCAAAAAGAGTTTTCCTATACGTGTGCACACATACACTCAAACCTCTTCTAGCATATTCTAAGAATCAAATTGCGATTTATTGTGTTAAAATTCTCAGCTGTTAGTTTAGTTTAGTTTTACTAGATGGCGCTCTAGCGGTCAACTTATTGCAGTTTTGTCGTTTCGATTTTAAGTGGCGAGGTGGCGTTGTTATTAAAGGCGAGGCGCGCCTTTCGACTTCGGAGGCAAAGTCGGTAGAATTTAATTTTTCAATCTTTTTAGCATGAGAGCATGAGGTGACTTTTTGAGGTGATCGAGGTGAACGTTCATCGAGAATTTCTCGGTTTGAGTCTTGGTGTCTTAATAAAATGGAAAGTCAACATTTTGGATAGCGACCATAAATTTGAACAAATTCTTTAAATTGCAGTGAAAATATGTGAATGATTTTTTATTTTTAATAAATTGAAAATAAATAAATTATTCAATTCTTTTACCCACGCAAATATTTACATTTTCTTTTCTATTTACATCTTAAGCAACTTTATAGCATATGCTAAGTTTAACAGAATCAAATGATAATGTTCATAATATAGAATGTTTCTAATTGCAAATAACTAAAGCGCGTTGCGCCATCTATTAATTTGTTTTGGCAATACATATGTATGCACACATGTATATGCTAACATAGTCCTACATTTCTACATATACATAAATGTTTGTATGTATAATTGCAAGTATTTTCGAGCGTTACACACATACACCCTTACATATACATGTTCCAATTTATCCATATGTATGTACATGCTGCAAAGTATCATCACTATTAAAATGAACTTTTAAACACTGATCTGCAGCATTGAACAGGCGGGCTTTTTAAAAAAATTAAAAATATTTTTATTTTCAAGCTTTGGTTATATATAAGCTTATAATTATTATATACGATAATAATCTAAACATACAATTAGTTATAAGTCTAATTGTCTGATTTAATTTATTTTATTTCTGTGGGTGCAATAACATATAAAACATATGTTTAGCAGATTTTGGGCATTGCCCAGCACTGAAACTTCAATTGTGTGCGGTAAAACGATTAGTCTGTAGCCTGCGATTGTCATCACACTACAGATTTTGGCGAGCTCTCGATTTTCGTTTATGATCGTTTTTCGACTTTTATATTATTTACATTATAAATTATAAAATAGCTTAATATTACATTAATTAACTTTGCTGATCGGTTCAGAGTGAATAAATATTTCGGTTACATTGAAATAATCGCAAGTTGTCCGATTTCGCGGTAAGCGAGAATTTTGTCGGCAATCGAAGTCGTGTCTGTGTGAATGCTGTCTGCTTGGCGCGTACTGTAACGGCCGAAACCAAGTGTATGTGTTTGTGTATATTTATATATATATATATATATAATACCCGGAACCAAACAAACAAAAAATACATTTAATATGGTTAAATACTTAGACTTCAATATATATATATTTGAAATATATTGAAGTCTAACTATTTAACCATATTAAATGTATTTTGTGTTTGTTTGGTTCAGGGTATTATCTAGTCGAGCACTCTCGACTAGAGTTTTCTTACTTGTTTTTTTTGTTATCGGAAAAAACCTTATCGAAAATCAGTTATAAAATTATATCTTCTACACCTTTAAAGATAGAGTCTCCAAATTTAAAATGTAGAATCATATGTATTTTTAAGAATTTTGGTTTTTGTCATATTTTACCCCCACCCCTCATAACACCCCCTTCCTTACAAGTTTGCAAAAACCGTATTTCAAATACTAGAGACTTGTGAGTTGGTACATACACACATAAGGTTTTTAATCAATATCAAAATAACGGGAGAAGTTATCGATTTTTGGAAACAAACAAACATGCGCGCTATATATACGGACCTATGAAAAAAAATTCATACATACGGACAGACGGACAGACAGACAGCCCTGATCAAGAATATATATACTTTATGGGGTCTGTCACGCCTCCTTCTGCCTGTTACATACTTTTAACAAAACCATTATACCCTGATTTCCCATTTTAATGGGTTCAGGGTATAAAAATGTATATATGAAAAGCTTAAACTCTTTTGTTCTCCAAATATAGTTTTAAATGGAATATGGAATCGAAATGGAACTTTAACAAAATAGACTTTTCTAAATAGAATATAAAAATAAAAAAATAAAACAAACAAAAATATTTGAAAATAAATTTAAATTGTTCTGTTAACAAAATTTATAGTTTTCTTTTTCACAACCACGAAAATAAATGTGAAGACCGTTTGCGTTGAGTTTTTTGGTCAAATGTTCTTTTGCTGACCCCCATTGTGCGAGCGTTTCTCGTTCTGTTCTTTACGCACTGCTCGTCGAAAACCCGACAGCGGTTTGCTTAACGATAAAACTTAAAATATTTTAAATTCTAAAATTAATGGTTTTACTTTTCTGCTTCAAAGTTTATTTTTTTTTTTTTTTCAGTATTTTATTTGGACAAAGATTGGTTATTTAACCTTCATTCTCTCATTGGTTTGTTTGCTTTCCTCAAATTAATTATAAATTAACCTTTAGTAAACATTTCCTTAGTTGATGTTCAGCATTTTAAATAAAAATACACGGTAATACACGCATAATAAACAATTTAAGTTTGTACAGATGGAACTATGTTAATTACAGAATAAAAGCAAAAACAATAGCTCAAAATATCGTGCTATGTAAATTCGTTTGAATTTATTTTGAGTTTGAGGTGTAAGCCATTAAAATTATAAATATTCATAATTATGTATATACAAACTATGTATGTACTTGAAGAATTTTTTAACCATTAGTCATTAGAACAAACAAACATTTTTAATATTTTCATAAGCCATAAGCCTCCATAAGAGATCATTACCCAGTTAAGTGTTTTTATTTACAGCATTGAACTCTGACTGATGGCGGTTGTGTTCAACATCTGATCAGTCGGTCGGACGGTCATATCAGTAATATATTTATAATCATATATGATGATGACGTCAACATATTTTGCGATGCGTACATTAATTAGCGAGCTCATTGAGAGTGAATCAATTGGTTAGCAAAACTACGTTATCTGCCTCATATAAAAGAGTTGCTAATTAGATTAGGTTTTTTTTTCGGAAAAATGTCAAACAAAATACATATATAATATATTAAAATATCCATATATTCTAATTGAAATAAAAATGATGCTTTCCTATCATTTCGGTAATTGTAAGCTTGCTGGCAGATGGGAAATTGTTACATCATATTTTATCTTTATACATATGTGTTCAAGCAACTGTGTCGCTATTAATGTGTATTTGACTGCTTGCAATAGTATATTAATATAATTACAATCATAAATGTTCTTTAATTAATAATAAAATCAATCAACAATCTTAATCGAACACATTTTAAACAAGTAAGAAAACTCTAGTCGAAGCTGCTCGATTACGAGATCCCCGTGAGCGCTTGGAGGATTTTATATTTAAATTTCAGTAATCCTTAATATCTTTTAATTACTATAACTGGACTAGCTTCATGAGATTTCAGATTATGTATGTCAAATATGTATGTTTGCCAAAGCCCAAATCTCAAGTTTTTAAAATACGCTTTTTGCAAATTTGGATGGAAGAGAGAATGTAACATAACCCGAATTTATATTATTTATTATTTTTTTTATCGATAACAAAAATACGGGCGAAGTTATTGGTTTTTGGAAAAACTCGATATACGCGTGCAATATATGTATCTACAAAAAAAATCAAATCTCTAGTTATTATATCTTTTGAGATCGACCCGTTCATACGCTCTTCGCCCTAATATATATATATTATATATATATATATTATGGGGTCTGCCACGTCTTTTTATGCCCGTTACTTATATTTAACAAAGCCATTAAACTCTGATTTCCCGTTTTCAACGGGTTCAGGGTAAAATAACAACAAAATGCGCGTATCGAATGATAAATAAAATTTTAATTTAAAATTAAAATTAAATTAAATTTTTTTCATATCAGCAACAATGTTAATTCAGATTATAAATACATACTTATGTGTTTATATAAAAATCTATATGAAGATTTTACTAACTGCCAAAGCCTTGGCAAAAGCCATTTATAAGAAGCAAATCCGAGTTGGGAATGAAACTACTAAGTACATATATATATAACTTCTATATAGGAAATATGTACATAGGCTTGATACAGTCCATAGCACAGCTTTTTTACAGGTGTTAAATCCTATGAACAGAATCAAGCCAACAAGTTCAATGACACGACCAAAACTCGAGAGGCGTTGAAAATTTAATTGTTTTTTCCTGTTTGCTGTTCGTACACAAGAGTGCAAAAGAGCAATTGTTTAAATGAAAAATCACCTGATCAAATAGATTCTTAACGCCAAGCACGACAGAGACAGACAATGTCTTAAATAAGTTTATATTCATTGATAAGCTGGAACAGTGAACCAGATTAAATAATTTTTATACCCTGAACCCATTGAAAATGGGAATGGGAAATGGACCTCATAAAGTATATATTGTTGATCAGGATGACGAGCTGAGTTGATCTAGCCCTGTCCGTCTGTCCGTCCGTACTAACGCAGAGATCTCCTAAACTACAAGTGCTAGAGACTTGAAATTTTACATTTATACTCGTGTATACCATACGCAGTACGAGTTTATCATATTTTTTCGATAACTCATCCCATTTCTTTTTTATTGATAACAATTGAAAATCTGACTTTGTTTTTAAAGCCTAGTTTAAATACTGTTTGACCTAGAGACTTCAGATTTACTGTGTAGATTTATGGTGAATAAAAAGATTTTGTTATTTACAGATTTTGGATACCACGCCCCCTTCGCCCCAAATTTGAAAAAAAACGTATATCAAGTACTAGAGACTTGTGCTTTAACGTTCTGAAAGTTTGATGAAGATAGTCCCACTACAAAAAGATTTATTCAACAAACAAATTTTTATAATATAGCCCACACGGCAGCAGTAACTGCGTAGTTAGCAGAGCAATTGTTTATACGTTCGTATGGATGCATGCGTACGGGTGTGTGTATGTGTTTTTGTATATGTGCATGAAAAAAGTGTAGAATGATTGGAATCAGTACTTTGCAGGGTTCAGGGTATTTCCTAGTCGAGCAGAGTCGACTAGAGCCCTCTTACTTGTTTGAGAGGGAATTGAAGTATCAAATTTTTATTATGTAATATATGACTTAAATAAAAGCCAGTGAAATGACATGCATTTTATAGTAAAATTGTAATTGATTTACTTCAATTTGAATTAATAATAGTTCTTGATTTTTTTAATAAAAACTTATTGAAAATCATATTTTTCAAAGATCACGTGTAACAGACCTTGATATAAAATTATAATTCAAATTTAATGCATTGAGCAAATGATTTCTCATTCTCATGGATCATTTTTCCTCTAACCAACCTGTTTTATAGTTTTATTTATTTTAAATTGATAAGACTTAACTAATAAATTTAAATTTCATTTCAATAAGAAAAAAATCTAAATTCAACTTGAAGGATATTTCGAAATGATTTATATTGTTGAGTTTTTAATTAAGTCTATAAGTATTTGGAAAAATTTTTTCAATTTCTTTACTATACATATCGCACACTCATACAAGTCCAACGACAATTAAAAACCAACACATCACGTACGTAAGTATGTATGTATTTATTTACGTATGTACACATTCGCATAAGTCGCAATATTTTACAAGTAAACATTTGTAGTTTACCTCTATATACATACATATGTATATACATATATATTTTGAGACGGCAAAAAATGAATAGTCAGGCTGTTGTGTTGTTTTACTTTTCGCACCACGCGTGCTGGTGGTGGCAGAACCAAAATATAAGGGAAATTAAATTAAAGGAAAACATATGCATGTCCGCTTGCACATACGCAAAATCAGCTGAATACTGAGGGATAAAGTTGGAGAAAAACATAAAAATAAACCTTGGAAACGGTTCACGGAAAACAAAGAAATCGTGAGATCTACTCACATTTACGTATGTATGTACATATGTACATACATATGTAGGTATTTATGTACATACATATGTATGTATTTATGTACATACATATGTATGTATTTATGTACATATGTATATGTACATACGAATGAAGTTACGGTGTACTTCTTTTCAGACTCGATAGAAGATTACACGTATGTATATATTTTCAGTTTTTTGAAGCAAAATGCATACTTTAGTATTTACATATATACATACATACATATGTACGTAATCATGGTTCTAAAACGTGCGCATCACATTGAAAATAAACACAGCACGGTATTTTTATCGTCGTTAAAATACAAATGAGAATATTTTATGAACACACCAACAAATATTATGTACATTTGCATGTATAAAATTATGTAGGTATGCTTTTTGATACACATACATATGTATGTTGCTTATTTCTATAAACTGCTAGTAGTTATATACATATATAAAGATGTTTTTTACTTTTTGGAACGATCGGCGTGTTCCACCGTAAAATATTTGTTTTGTTAACAGAGACGTAACCACAAAACGAGAACGACAGATACGACACCAGACATTAACCACAAAACGCCCGAACCGCTTACGTTGCAATGCGCGACTAAACTCACTCGAGCAATCGGTCGATGGAAACGGCTCTAGGGACTTGCGAGACTCTGTATGTGCACATATATGTACATATTTACATATCTGAGTGTTTGTGCACAGTGGACGCAGATGAATAAAATGTGAAATTTTCGATTTATTGCTTGGCATTTAGTGAACCTTAAGAACTACAAACTACAATTTAAATTTCACTTCAATTTTATTTAAATTTAAATTTATTAAATGTAACTTTATCTTAACTTAAATTTAGCTTGATCTCTTTCTTAAGTCACATGCCAACAATCAAATTCATTAAACTAGTTTCACATCAACGTTAACACAAGTTTTTCTAAGGGTCACAGTTTCACTGTGCAAAGCAACAAGTTAAAAGAGCGGGAAATTTTCTGCATAAGAATAGCATGTGTACATATATGAGAGTCATAATGAGAGATGTGCTCTATGCTTGGAGATGACAGCGCGAGCGTAGGTAAAATTATATAGTAAATATATATATTTTTCCGACTACTAAGAAGAAAAATATACTATTACTAATATTATATAAATTAAATATATATGCTGCTTTTTAACAATTAAAAATAAGTTTGTAGGTCCATAAAAATAAAAGCTCTTTGTCGTGGTTAAATAAATATTCTAATTAAATTTAGCACATACCTATATTTATATAGAGCATGTGGATGATTACAGAATAAATTCAAATATTAAAAATTATAATAAAAGGAACGTTGCAGGAATACTAATCGCGGTCATAACGCTGACTGCTCCAAAACATTTCCAAATACAACTTTGTCAGATTTGCATAATTGTATATATGTATAATCAAAATATCTAACTTATCACTAGATCACTAATAATTTAGTTGTTGCATTTTGATGTTATCTATAAAACTATAGAGTATACAGCTATTCCGATTTTCCACATTCTAGCGGGCGCAGTTATTCATATCTGCGACGATTACATATTCAAAATACAATACAAAATTTAATAAAAACAAGTAAGAGGGCGAGAATGCTCGACTAGGAGATACCTTGAACCCTGCAAAGTACTGATATTCCAATCATTCTACACGCATGCATCCATACGAACGCATAAACACGCGCTCTGCTAACTGCGCAGTTACCAGTTACTGCGCTTGGGCTGCCGTGTGGGCTATATTATAAGAATTTATTTGTTGAATAAATCTTTTTGTAGTGGGACTATCTTCATCAAACTTTTAGAACGTGATAATTACATTCAAATGTGTGTATATGCCAAAGCACAAGTCTCTAGTACTTGATATACGTTTTTTTTTTCAAATTTGGGGCGAAGGGGGCGTAGTATCCAAAATCTGTAAATGACAAAATCTTTGTTTTTATCACAACAATCTACACAGTCAATCTGAAATCTTTAGGTATTTCAGTATTCAAATTAAGCTTAAAAAACAAAGTCCGATTTTCAATAATTATCGATAAAAAAGAAATGGAATGCGTTGTCGAAAATGCGTACACGAGTATACATGTAAAATTTCATGTCTCTAGCACTTGTAGTTTAGGAGATCTCTGCGTTCATACGGACGGACATGGCTAGATCAACTCAGCTTGTCATCCTGATCAAGAAAATGTATGTAACAGACAGAAGGAGGCGTGGCAAGTATATATATTCTTGACCAAGATGACGAGCTGAGTTGATCTAGCCATGTCCGTCAGTCCTCCCGTATAAACGCAGAGATCTCCTAAACCAAAAATCCTAGAGACCGAAATTTTACAAGTATACTCGTGTATACAATACGCAGTACCAGCTTATCATATTTTTTTGATAACACGTCCCATTTATTTTTTATAATAATCGAAAATTTGACTTTGTTTTTTTAAGCCTAATTTGCTAGGATTCTTTTGAGACAGTAATTCTTTTTGAACTATTAATTGAAGTCTTACAGTTTTTACATACAGCATTAGTCAAGCTTTCCGTACTAAGAAGCACAAAAACATATAACAAAAATATAAGAGATCTTCATTCACAAACAACATTAAAGGCTGAAACGAGGAGAGACACGAGATATCGGACATTTGTAAACAAGTTAGGCAAAAAGAAGAAAAAAAAAGTAAGTAAGCTCTAGTCGAGACTGGTCGACTAAGAGATCCCCTGAACCCTCCGACGAACTGGTTTTCAACAATACAACAACAACAACCTGGTTTCTACTTACACATGCAGTATGTGCATGTACATACACACATACATACATACGGACGTATAAGCAGGCATGTTCTTACCATGAGAGTTTCAATATTTAATACCTTTAACTATCTTAATAAAACTTTCAGCCATGATTATATTCAAATATGTGTGCTTGCCAAAGTAGTATTTGAAATATGAGTTTCGCAGTTTTTAAGGGAGGGGGGGGGGGGGGTGGAATTTGGGGCGAAAATAGAATATAACAAAAAAAAAAAAAAAAAAAAAAAATATATATATATATATATATATATATATATATAATATAAACATATATATATATATTTATTAAATAAAAATAATTATAAGCTTATATATCACCAAAGCTTGAAAATAAAAATATTTTTAATTTTTTTAAAAAGCTCGCCTGTTCAATGCTGCAGATCAGTGTTTAAAAGTTCATTTTAATAGTGATGATACTTTGCAGCATGTACATACATATGGATAAATTGGAACATGTATATGTAAGGGTGTATGTGTGTAACGCTCGAAAATACTTGCAATTATACATACAAACATTTATGTATATGTAGAAATGTAGGACTATGTTAGCATATACATGTGTGCATACATATGTATTGCCAAAACAAATTAATAGATGGCGCAACGCGCTTTAGTTATTTGCAATTAGAAACATTCTATATTATGAACATTATCATTTGATTCTGTTAAACTTAGCATATGCTATAAAGTTGCTTAAGATGTAAATAGAAAAGAAAATGTAAATATTTGCGTGGGTAAAAGAATTGAATAATTTATTTATTTTCAATTTATTAAAAATAAAAAATCATTCACATATTTTCACTGCAATTTAAAGAATTTGTTCAAATTTATGGTCGCTATCCAAAATGTTGACTTTCCATTTTATTAAGACACCAAGACTCAAACCGAGAAATTCTCGATGAACGTTCACCTCGATCACCTCAAAAAGTCACCTCATGCTCTCATGCTAAAAAGATTGAAAAATTAAATTCTACCGACTTTGCCTCCGAAGTCGAAAGGCGCGCCTCGCCTTTAATAACAACGCCACCTCGCCACTTAAAATCGAAACGACAAAACTGCAATAAGTTGACCGCTAGAGCGCCATCTAGTAAAACTAAACTAAACTAACAGCTGAGAATTTTAACACAATAAATCGCAATTTGATTCTTAGAATATGCTAGAAGAGGTTTGAGTGTATGTGTGCACACGTATAGGAAAACTCTTTTTGCTGCTGCCACGTGCGTTTGTTAGTTGGCCAAACGTTTTGTTTATTAATTTGTGTTGACTAAACGGAATTTAATGAAACTTTTAGCATATTATGTACATATTCTATTGAATATTTTACATTTTATAAAAATGCCAACTCATTCACAATTAGCTATACATGCAACTGACCTTCAAAGGGGAGTTTGGTCACATTTGGAGCCGGTATCCAAAATATAACAAAAATTGAAATTCTGTAAAATTCATCTAAACCTATATGCAAAATTTGGAGACTCTAGCTTTAAAGATGTAGGAGATATAATTTTAAAACGGATTTTCGATAGGGTTTTTAATCGATAAAAAAAAAACGGGAGTAGTTATCGTTTTTTGGAGATAAACTCGATCTGCGCGTGCAATGCACGGACCTAACAAAAAAAATTTCAAGTCTCTAGCTCTTATATCTTCTAAGATCGACGCGTTCAAACATACGGACAGACGGACGGACGGACGGACGGACAGACGGACGGACGGACAGACGGACGGACGGACGGACGGACAGACGGACATGGCTAAATCGACTCAGCTCGTTGCCCTGATCAAGAATATATATACTTTATGGGGTCGGCCACGCCTCCTTCTGACTGTTACATACATTTAACAAAACCATTATACCCTGATTTCCCATTTTCAATGGGTTCAGGGTATAAAAATATATATAAATCATGTAGGAGACAAAATTTTATTGGATTTTCGAAAAGTTTTTTAATCGATAACAAAAAAAACGGAAATAATTATCGATTTTTGGCAAAAGACTTAATCTGCGTATGCAGTTCACGGACCTACGAAAAAAAATCAGGTCTCTTAAATCTTCTGAGATCGCGTTCATACATACGGATAGACAGATGGACAGTGCTAAATCAACTAACCTCGTCGCCCTTATCAAGAATATATATACTTTATGGGTTCTGCCACGCATCCTTATGCCTGTTACATACATTTAATAAAACCATTATATCCTGATTTCAAATTTTCGATGGGTTGAGGGTATAAAAACAGAAGCTAAAGAAAAATGTTGTAAAGAGTTCGGAAATCCTGTTCAAGAGACGTTCAAAGCGTCTTGTCGCCTCGAGACAGAAAACACGTTACTGGAAAATACAAGTAAAAACGATAAAGCGACACAAATGGAAAACAGCATACAGGTTGTCCCAAAAATGTGGACAAGCTGCATTTACAACATGCGCATTGTTGGACATTTTTATCACCCATTGAAAATGGGAAATCAGGGTATAATGGTTTTGTTAAATGTATGAAACAGGCAGAAGGAAGCGTGGCACCCATAAAGTATATATATTCTTGATCAGGATGACGAGTTGAGTTGATCTAGCCATGTCCGTCTATCCGTCCGTCTGTCTGTATGAATGCAGAGATCTCCTGAACTACGACTCAGTTGATCTGGCAGCAACAATTTTTTATGACATTCTGAATTCTATACTTTATGTATGTGTTCCTATGTCTCTCCCAAGGCCTGTCATTAATATGCCCCCTTGGTTTACTCAGACTCTTTCTAATTTCAGAAATATTAAAACCAAATGTTTCAAAAAATTTAAAAAGTCTGGGTCGATTGCGGACTGGTCTAAATATTCCAGAGCGAAGTCAAATTTTAATCTTTTAAATGCTAGATGCTATGAGAATTACCTTTTACGTTGTAAACGGCAATTTGTTCGTGATCCCAAACAGTTTTATTCTTTTGTTAACTCGAAGCGTAAATCTTATAATTTACCTTCCTCATTTTTCCTTGGTGAAGAAAAATCTGGTTATGATCAAGATTCCTCTGAGATCTTTGCAGATTTTTTCCAATCCACTTATTCTTCTATGGATCCCCACTCCACTGTTTATCAATATTCGATTCCTGAAACGAATGTTATCAATGTTCCCAATGTTTCCCCTGCTTCTTTGATATCAGCCATTCGAACATTGAAATCATCAATTCTCCTGGTGCTGATAATATTCCTAACTGTGTTTTAAAAGGATGTAGTGATTCTTTACAATTACCGTTACTAAAGCTCTTTAATTAGTCTTTAGAAACTTCCATTTTTCCTTCTATATGGAAGGAATCTTTCATCATTCCTCTACACAAAAAAGGTGGGAGGTCTGATATTTCAAATTATAGAGGGATAGCAAAACTATCTGCTATTCCAAAATTATTTGAAAAAATAATAACATCTTCCTTACAACACTTTTGTAAATCGATCTACCGCAACCAACCTACTCGAATTTTGCTCTCTAATTAATGATAGCTTCTTAAATAAAATGCAAACTGATGTTATTTATACCGATTTCAGTAAAGCCTTTGATTCAGTACATCATGATATATTAATTCAAAAGCTTGATCGCTTAGGATTTCGCCCTAATCTTGTGTCATGGATTTCATCATATTTGAAAGGCAGGACACAAAGGACTGCTGTTTCAAAACTTGTTTTTGTTTCCTCGGGAGTGCCTCAGGGCAGTCATTTGGGACCAATACTTTTTTCCCTTTTTATTAATGACCTTCCCAACTGTATCGTTTCTTCTAAAATTTTTATGTTTGCGGATGATGTAAAAAATTGCCTTTCATACCCTAATTCTCTTGATCATTTTCGCTTACAAGAAGATCTTAACTCTTTTCAGCAATGGTGCGTAACAAATCAGTTGCATTTAAATTGCTCCAAGTGTATGACAATGACCTTCAGTCGTACCATTCTACATATTGTTAATTATAAAATTAACAACATTTCCTTACAAAGAATTTATATTGTCAAAGATCTTGGTGTTCTCTTTGACACAAAACTTTGTTTCAATCTGCATATCTCTACTATTATTAATGAAGCCAGAGGTATTCTTGGCTTTATTAAACGTTGGTCAAAGGAATTTAATGATCCATTTACCACACAACTTTTATATACTTCGCTGGTACGACCTATATTAAAATATTGTTCAATTATATGGTCTCCACAGCATAAATTGTATCAGGATCGTATTGAATCGGTCCAGAAACAGTTTCTCCTTTTCGCGTTAAGAGATCTAAATTGGGATCCTAATCTTCGTTTATCATCTTATCATAGTAGGCTTCTTCTTATAGATCTTCCATCATTATTCAATCGTAGGACAATTCTAGGGATTGTTTTCCTACATAAGTTGATTATTGGTAATATAGATTCGCCTTGTTTGCTAATGCAACTTAATTTCTCTGTTCCTTCCAGATCTACTAGAAATTTTCGTCCGTTGTTTTTACCCCTGTGCACATCGGATTATTCTTTGCATAGCGCGTTTCACGTTTTATGTAATAATTATAATAAATTTTATCATGTTTTCTCTCTTGAGCTCTCTCTCCCAGTAATTAAATCGTTGCTTTCAGGTCATCTTAGGGAAATCACACACAGTGCCCAAGTGTGACTTGATGCATTAACTGGATGTTCGGGCAGATGTCCAACATTGTGTAGTGATTTCCCTATACTATCTATTTTATTTTATTTTAATATTGTATAATAATTATTTTTAAATTTCCTGAACCTCATCTATTTTCTTAGTATCAATAATACCACTGACCACACAAGGCTGTGAATTGGGGCGTAGCCAGCCGGACAGGCAAATAAAATAACCCCTCTGGGTTGAAAAGTTTGTTTTCTGTAGGCTATGTAGTATTTATATATTTTTTAACTGTTTTATCTTTAAGTTGACTATATTTTTTGTCAATAATTTTAATTAAATAAATAAAAAAAATAAAAATTTAGATCCGATTTGCCACGCCTTCAGTGGGCGGGGATATATAGTTTTTTCATCGATCTTTATAGAATCGTAACATTAACTAACGTGCCAAATTTCAGCGTTCTAGCTTTACAACTTTAGAAGATACAGTTTTATCCGATTTGCTACGCTCCAATGGGCGTAGATATATCCGCCATCTTTTTGATCTTGGGTGATCAACGCGAATCTACATTCCAAATTTCAGCTCTCTAGCTCTTCAAATAACATGATTTCTGGCATACAGGAAAGTGCAGTTTCCTATTTGCCACGCCCCTAGTGGGCGGTTCTGGAAATTTTTACACTTTATAAATCGGGGGCATATACGAGTATATGTATGTTCCAAGTTTCAAGTCTCTAGCTTTAATAGCCGCGAAAAAATTGCAATCATACGGCAGATGAACAGATAGACGGACAGCAAGACGGCCATTGCACGAAACCAATATATTAATTTCACTTTCGTGAATGAATATAAAAATCGCAGAGCATCATCAACAAAGAGAACTGCATAACAGCATCAGCAATACGTATAATTATTTAAATACGATTTTTATATACGTTTTGACCATCTACCTGCATGAACGCAAAACATTTCGGCATTACTTAAGATTAAAATAAATATGTGTTACTAATTTTATTTATTTCAGTGCAGTTGTTATATATGTAGCTATATAGATGTTAGGATAAAATCACCTCATTTTCACGCATACATTCATAGTTTTATAAAATAAAAGGCTCTTAAAAAAAACTCAACCCATTGAAATGGGACATCAGGGCATAGTTTTCACACCCTGAACCCAACAAAAAAATATATGTAACAGAAGGAAGGAGGCATGGCCGATACAATAAAGTATATATATTCTTGATATCAGGGCGACGAGCTGAGCCGATTTAGCCCTGTCCGTCGTTCTGTCTATCTGTCAGTATGTTTCAACGTGTTCATCTCGGAAGATATGTATAAGAGAGAGAGACTTAATTTTTTTGTTAGATCCATGTGTTGCGTGCGGAGATTGGGTTTGTTTCCAAAAATCAAAAATTACTCCAGTATTTTATTATCGATAAATAATTTTGGCGGTCGGGGTGTAATATAATAAAAACCGGAATTCTATAAAATACGCATGCATTTAAATTTAATTTAAATTTATAGATTATAGCTCTAAAGATGAAATATAATTTTTTGAGTGATTTTCTAAAAGGTTTTTGATCGATAACAAAAAAACGGGAAACGTTATCGATTTTTGAAAACAAACTCGATATATGCGCGTGCAAAATACGAATACTGAGATCGACGCGTTCAAACATACAGATAGACAGACGGACAAGTCTAAATCTCTCAACTCAGCTTGTCACCCTGATCAAGAATATATATACTTTATGGGGTCTGCCACGCTTCCTTCTGCCTGTTACATACATTAAACAAAACCATTATACCCTGATTTCCAATTTCCAATAGGTTCAGGGTATAAAAATTATACATATCCCCTGTCTAAACAAGTAAGAGTGCTCTAGTCGAGACTGCTCGACTAGGAGATACCCTGAACCCTGCAAAGTACTGATAGTCCAATCATTCTTCACTTCTTTCATGCAAATAAACAAAAATACACCCATATTTATGCATCCATACAAACGCATAAACCCGCGCTCAGCTAACTGCGCAGTTACCAGTAACTGCGCTTGGGCTGCCGTGTGGGCTTCATCTTCATCAAATTTTCAGAACGTGATAATAACGTTCAACTGTGTGTATATGCCAAAGCACAAGTTTCTAGTACTTTATATAAATCTACAAATGACAAAATCTTTGTATTCATCACATAAATCAACACAGTAAATCTGAAGTCTTTAGGTCTATCAGTATTCAAATTAGGCTTAAAAACCAAAGTCCGATTTTCGATTATTATCGATAAAAAATGGAATGAGTTATCGAAAAAATATGATTAACTCGTACTGCGTATGGTATACACGAGTATACATGTAAAATTTCAAGTCTCTAGCACTTGTAGCTTAGGAGATCTCTGCGTTCATACGGACGGACGGACGGACAGGCGGACATGGCTAGATCAACTCAGCTCGTCTTCCTGATCAAGAATATCTATACTTTATTTTTTTATGGGGTCTGCCACGCCTCCTTCTGCATGTTACATAAATTTTCACAAAAACATTATACCCTGAAATCCCATTTTCAATGGGTACAGGGTATAAAAAGAATACGAGATCCCCTGAACCCTTCGAGGAACTTATATTTCAATTTAAGTGATTCTCCGCTTCTTTTCTGCTTATACACGAAAAAAAATATGGTCACACACATACACACATAGGAAAGGATTTAGTTCCTCTACGTTGTATTTCTTATTCTTATAGCAGAATGCTTTGCAAATATGCGATACCTTAGAAATAATCTCCCACATAGTCTTTACTGTAGCGTAAAAATATTTATTGTATAGCTAAGGCGCAATTATTATTATATAATTATATAAGGTATATAATATTCGGTATATTTTGTCTTTGGCTTATCATAAGGCATTACGGCTTTTATGGTCAGGTGGTTCGCGGACATATAGATAATTAACTGCACACACATTCATGCGATAAAACGTAGCCTTTTAAAATAGAGCTAAGAGCAACGACGTCTCTTGGTTAAACAGCTCGATGAATGTGTGCGAAGCATGTATAATTCATGTAACTAACAGCGACTGAGAGAAAGCTAAAACACAGCGGAAAGTTAAGTATAATTTACGAACAGATAGAGATATCGCTAATATATAAAGCTCTGGTTTTGCATTAGAGCAAAAAACAAAATCCGAAAAAAAACTTGCGACAGTCGTCATATGTACGTCTCTTGTCTAATTTGATAATTATTTATATGCTGGCACTTGGCATTGCCCAACGACCCAACCCAACATTTCAAGGTCGCTGGACAGTCGTTATATGATTTTAGTTTTATAGAAATAAAAATAAAATCATCTTCTTCCTTTATAAATGCGCAGCTTACCATTTTACTTGTCTCCTTAGCCATGACTATATCCACGTATATACGGCACGTTCTGTTAGCAAAAAGTAATTGGAATATATTCACAAAAATTATTTCATAATTTTCACTTTCTATTTGCAGCTTGTGAATACATCCACGACTTCTTGGTCTACACAACTTTCTGTCAAATATTCTGCGACGCCCGATGACAAAAATGCGAATGAGTCTCACAGCAAAGTTTCTTTTATGTTCTGTGTCTTATAGAGTGTCGAGTTGTCGAGGGCGAAAGCAAATCTACGATAAGCGTGTTTGCCGTTGAGAGTACAAAAAAGATTATAAAAGAAACAGCAGAGAGAGCGACTGAGAGAGGAGAGAGATTATTAGCAGTGCTGTCATCATTTTTCGAGTAAATAGAGCTAGATTGGGGAAAAAAAGAAGCTAAAACAAGCTAAATTTAAGAAAAATTATGCCAAAATAAAATCTGGTTTTAAAAACACTATTTTTTTTTATTAAATTCATACTATTTATTATTATTCATAAAAAAGTAAGAGTGTTCTAGTCGAGACTGCTCGACTAGGAGATACTCTGAACCCTGCAAAGTAATGATACTCCAATCATTCTACCCTTCTTTAATGCACATATACAAAAACAAACTAGGAGATACCCTGAACCCTGCAAAGTGCTGATATTCCAATCATTCTACACTTCTTTCATGCACATATACAAAATGACATGCACGCACCCATAGTATGCTAACTACGCAGTTACCAGTTACTGCACTTAGGCTTCCGTGTGGGCTTTATTATGAGAATTTATTTGTTGAATAAATCTTTTTGTAGTGGGACTATCTTCATCAAACTTTTAGAACGTGGTAATAACATTCAAATGTGTATATATGCCAAAGCACAAAAAAATCTGAAATCTCTAGGTCTAACAATATTCAAATTAGGCTTAAAAAAACGAAATTAAATTATCGATTATTGTCGATTACTCTGCGTGTTTTACCTACATTTTTAAAAAAATATTATACCCTGATTTCCCATTTTCAATGGGTTCTGGCTATAAAAATTGCACACACATACGCATGCATCCACACGAACGAATAAACACGCGCTCTGTTAACTGCGGAAATAGCAGCGACTGCGCTTGGGTTGCAATATGGACAATATATACGGACAATCCTCATAATACTTAGACCCTGATAATAACATTAAGATGTGTGTATTTGCCAATGCACAAGTCTCTAGTATTTGAAATGCGCTTTTTGCAAATTTCATGCGCGGACTTATGTACATACGGACAGACCGACGGACATACAGGGCTAAATCAACTCAGCTCTTCATCCTGATCAAGAACATATAGGGTTGGCCACACCTACTTTTCCCTGTTACATAAATTTTAACCAAAACCATTATACCCTGATTTCTCATTTTCAATGGGTTCAGAACGGGATAAAAAAATTAAAATTTGTGTATTTGGCAAACCACAAATATCTAGTTTTTGATATGCACTTTTCGCAAATTTGGAGGGAAGGGATTGGTTTGGGGGATGCTTTTCAAATTAAAACAAAAACCGAAAACGTATAGAATACACTTAAATCAATATTTAAAATAAGAGACACTAGGGCTCAAGATGTTACAGCTATAATTTAATCACTTATTTTCGACGCATTCATGCTTACGTAGAAAAAAAATGCTTCCAAAAATTTTACCAAAAATCTAATCTATCATCGCAGCATCGCACTAAACCAAAATATTTCATCGATGTTTAGTTAAATGCTTTGCCAATGTACACTTCGTTAAGTTAATTGCTTGACCATATTCACAAACCAAAAACATTATTTCATGACTTATAATTTGTGGTCGCTAAAGCAAATATATAAACCAATAAATACGTTCGTTTAGTTTGTCTATTTAATTCTTTCCTTAGCGCCCTCTATATGTCGAAAATATATTGTGAGTTTCGGACAATCAGTAAAGACGCCTCTATTGGTCATTCATATATTTCAGAGTAACCGCAATGTTTGTTGCTTCGTTGCAAATTATTTTCTTCTCCTGTCCGCTTTTGAATACATAAATTTTATTTGAAGTTTGTAATTAAAGTTCGCTAGAACACATAAATATCCGAGCTAAATCATGTAAATTGATCATCAATTATATTGCATGGTGAACCAGTCAAATAGATATGTAGTTGTTTTCATTTTCCCGAGTTCTAGGTAGTTTTAAATTTGATAGTATGCCAAAGATTTTGAGATTAAAACTTATGGCAGTTTCGGGATTACGGTGTAACTTATACTTGAGATAAGACTATCACCCTAAGCAACATATGCACTCTTAAAGTTCTTCTCTTTTTTCTCACTTTTTAATTCAAAACTAAAAATGGGAAATCAGTGTATAATGATTCTGTTAAATGTATGTAACAGACAGAAGAAAATGCAAGCTATTTCGAGAATTGACTATATTTGCAAGATTGTTAACTCACAGACGGGCAGATCAGTCCCTCTGCCATACCTCCTTCTGTCTGTTACATTTCAACACCTCTCTTTGACTTCTCTTTGTCGTATTATTTTCTATAAAAAAATTTATAGTCTATGATGCTGTCTACAAAATTGGAAATCTACATTTTTCTATTTTAACATCTAATGGAAAACCAAAATATATAATTTTATTTTCAGATGTGCAAATCGGAAGTACTATGCATGTATCTCAATCTGTGTATACCAATTTATTTTTTACCAAGTAGTGCAATGTCATCATCAGCATCATCATTATCCCAACCTCATCCATCGGTGGTTTTTTTATTTAGAGTTTCAAAAACTTCTCAAAATTAACACAACCCTCAAACTTTTGATTAAAAACGAGTAAATTAATGAGCCTGAATATAAGATACCGTGTAATCTTTCATATTTAACATCTTGATATTCGCATATGTATATATTTTATTAATATAAATAATTTGGATTAAAATACCTTTTTTTTGCATATATAACACAATATACTTTATTTATTTGTTATGTAGAATAATTTATATTTTGGATTAGTTGTATAAAGCTGGACATTTTAAGATGACGCATATTAGTAAAAAACCGCTGCAGTTACGCACTGCTGTCAGACGTCAATGAGTATAATGATCATGATGATGATGAAGATGAAAGAGCAAAGAGAGCTGCCAACAGGCTCATTGTTAAAAAAAAAACCCCGTCGATTGGGCAAGCGGCAGTCGGTCAGCCCAATTTTATTCCCGCTCACATTTATTCTGGCCTTGCAATCAGTTTCTGCCGTCGCTACCGCTGTCGCAGTTGTTGTTGGCTTATCTCAGCCTCTTTACCGCCCTTTCTACCCTTTTCACGGCATCGGATTTCCCCCTTTTTTTTAACGTTGCGTTCTCTTTTTGTTTGGGCTGCGTCATTCTATGCAGGGATTTTGCATCCTCCTGCAGTGGTGTAATACTCTGTACGCTCATCCGTTTCGGGCATTCTGAAATCTAGTTGAAAAAAAAAATATATATATGAAAACAATATTATTAAAAGTTAAAAGCTAATAATAAAAAAATTAATATTAACTAATTCTGTATTTTTTGGCAACAGATACTTATATATCCTATTACTCGTTGTAATAATTGAACAAATATATAATCATTTTAATTGTTTTTATATTAATATAATTAAATAATAATATTCAACTTAAGATTGTATTTTTAAAATAAATTAATAAGTTATATATGGTATAGTAAATATTGACTCGTCATATTCGAGGGTGTCTTACAGTCTATGCATAACTATAAAATAAGAATTATTTCTAGTGTTTTTTTTGGCGTGCAGCTGCTTGGGTTCAGCTGATATATACTTTTTTATACCCCGAATACATTGAAAATTCGATTTAGGGTATAATGGTTTTGTGAAAACTTATGTAAAAAGTAGAGAGGCGCGACAGACCCCATAAAGTATATATATTCATGATCAGAACGATAAACTCAGCGATCTCGCCAGCTATGAAAGCTATGAAAGCTAGTTACTTGAAATTTTTAACTTTTATATACCATACGCAGCACGAGCTTTTCATTATTTTTTCGATAACTCATCCGATCTCCTTTTTGTAAATATGGATAATTCTACTTGATTTCTTAAGCGTGGCTTGCGTTCTTGCGTATGTTTGATTTATAAATAATTCTTTAATTTATTTGTAGATAATGTATAAAATAATATCAGCTCTGCGGAGGGTTCAGGGTATGTCGTGGTCGACTAGTACCCACTAGAGAAGTCTTACTATATTTTTTTGTGTAAGTTAATTATGAAAATACGGTAGGTCTTTGGTAGATGCTCAAAATCAACTATTTGGTTAGGCCTAGGTGTTTATTGGTTCTTCAGTAGCTTTGCTGCGGGCGAGTTTAACTTATACCATCTTATCTAAATACATACACATATAAGTGGCAATATTTGGTTTCAGAATTTCTATTTACAGATCGATTGCCGTTCCAGCTCTTTCTTATTTTCCAAAAATGTGCACAAACCCGTAAATAATTGCTGGGATATGCGTGCAAACATTTCATGTTATCGCCCAAAAAAAAAAAAAAAAAAAAACGGTAAATTTTCTGTGATTTTGTTGTTATTGCTGCCCATCGAACTTACCCCTTATTTTTTTACAATTACAATTAAAGGTTAGGCTAATCATGCAAAGGGATAGGTGGCAAGGCGAGTGATTCTTCTTATGATGCGTAGAAGCGATGTTGAAATCATATACTATATATACACTAGATAATTTCCTTAAATATAATATAATTTATTGAAGAAAACGTGTTTTTTTCCTTGGGGTTGGAAAGCCATGATTGACAATAGGGTAGGACAGTTTTCGTTTTTGATTTTACAATTTGCTTCGCAAGATAAGATTGGTTACCTGATATCTCTTTCCTATGCAGTTCATTCACCTTAGTCAAAATATATATATATATATATATATATATATATATATATATATATATATATATATATATATATATATATATATGTGTGTATATTATGATTATATTAGATAAATAGTCTATTATATGCATAATCACAATCATATTATGTAAATTAACTGATATTTTAGATTTAAATAATTAACAACATTCGAGACAAGCAAACATTTTAGTTTAATTATAAAAAATGAAACTGATACCGCTAAATAAAAAATAATAATAATAATAAAGTAGATTTAAGAACCTACAATAAAACAAAAGGCACAGACAAAGAAAATTACTAAGCAACGGAGAACTAAGAGCGGAACTTCTCGAGATACTTTTACAGTTTAACCATACAACTACGAACTTCATTGTGTAAGAAAAATAGGAAGAAGGTATGTCAACAAAACGGCAGCGCAAAAAGAATCTCAGATTATTGCACACGGTCAACGTCATGAGCACTCCGAACAGATCGTAATGATCATGATATTTTTGTATGTTTGTATATGTGCGCAGCTAAAACATAATAGGGAGAGAGGACCATACCTAGAAGAGGAAACATCGTGTTTTGCTGGCAACCCGTTTTTTAGGGTTGCCAAAGGGGATGGTGTTCCCTTTTCCGTTCTACAAAGCAAAATGCGTTTCACCCCTTTGTGTAAATGAAATAGAGGCAGGAGGCAGGAGGCAGGATCGCTTCGAAGTTCAATTTTTTTGCGCGCGCGTCGCAGCATTGAATTTTTTTTAATTTTCAACGCATTTGCCGATTTTAGTCGTTGAAAGTGCGTGGATGAACGTGCAACGGACTAAGCTAAAATTGAAGTCCTCTATTGCTGAAAAAAAAAGGAAATTGTTAAATTTAAAGAAATTGTGGGATTTCTTATCGAAAAACAGTATGACAAAAAAATATACAAATATATAACAAAATGAATACAAACGGACGTGGTGTGCGCATATATTTATATTGGATTGGATTTTGCGCATTTGAAACTTTAAAGTGTAAAATGCCAAAGAGAGCGAACGTCCAACAGGAGAGTGAAAACGCCGACAAAAGCAAAAAAACGACGATAAAAAACACTCCCACGAAGAAATAAGACAGACAAAACATTTTTGGCATATTTTTGTGTTTAGGTGTTAGAAATGTTGAACTTGTTGATAAAATTCACAAGAAACAAAAATTTTAACTAACTGCGCAAAAGTTTTACCAACAAATCCATAAAAAGAGCACACAGCAAAATTTGAATTTCCACAATAATTGGTATCAAAATTATTTTAAAAACTTGTGGATTTTGGTAAGCTTTTCAGCCAATGGAATTTAAAAATTTTCCATAGATTGGCAAAACACAACAAATAGAATAAAATGTAAATAAAAATATTATACATTTTTACGTAAATGCGCAAAATATTTTATGTCCGAGTCCGAGTATGTGTTAGTGTGTGTGTGCGTTTGCTTGAGCCTTTTTAAAAATGGCCGCGTATATGAGGGAGCAGGATAGCAACACGGTCAACCGCATATTTTTAGCTGTTGCTTAACTTGTTCAACTTCTTTTTCAGCAAGTAATTTTTTTTAGAAATAAATTTTAAAGTTTTGAAATGTACAAAAATAATGTTTGTTTCATCAGGCAGAAATGATGTGTAAATAAAAATAGCTATTTCCCATATATATGTATAGTATGTACATATATGTATATTATATATAAATATTTATTTCAAAATAATCAAATTTAAAACAAGTAAGAAAGCTCTAGTCGAGACTGCTCGACTACGAGATCCCCTGAACCCTTCCAGGAACTATTATTTCAATAATTCGTCGTTTCCCTTCTACTAACACATGCACACACACATACAAACATACGCACGCACGTATAAACAGGCATGGGCTGCCATGTGGGCTTACATTGGGAACTTAATTGTTTAATATCTTTTTTTGTAAACAAACAATCTTGATAAAACTTTCAGACCGTAATTATAACATTAAAATGTGTGTGTGTGCCAACGCTCAAGTCTCTAGTATTTGAAATACGGGTTTTGCAAACTTGTATGGAAGGGGTATTTAGAGAGGTGGGGGGTAAAATATGACAAACACCGAAACTCTTAAAAGTACTTATGAATACACATTTTAAATTTGGAAACTCTAGCTCTAAAGGTGTATTAAATATTTTTTACTATTTTTTTTACTGGTTTTCGATAAGGTTTTTAATCGATAACAAAATATTGGGAGCAGTTATCGATATTTGGAAACAAACTTGATATGCGCTCTATATACGGACCTACGAAAAAAATTCAAGTCTCTAGCTCTTATATCTTCTGAGATCTACGCGTTCATACATACGGACAGACGGACGGACGGACGGACGGACAGACGGACGGACAGACGGACAGACGGACAGGGCTAAATCAACTTAGTTCGTCGCCCTGATCAAAAATATATATACTTTATGGGGTCTGCCACGCCTCCTTCTGCCTGTTACATACTTTTAACAAAACCATTATACCCTGATTTCCGTCCGTCTGTCCGTCCGTATGAATGCAGAGATTTATCATACTTTTTCGATAACTCATCCCATTTATCTTTTATCGATAGTAATCGAAGATCTGAATTTGTTTTTCAAGCCTAGTTTGAGTTCTGTTAGACCTAGAGACTTCAGATTTACTGAGTAGATTTATTTGATAAATACAAAGATTTTGTAATTTATAGATTTCGGATACCACGGCCGCTTCGCCCCAAATTTGGGAAAAACGTATATCAAGTACTATAGACTTCTGCTTTGGCATATACACTATGCAGGGTTCAGGACATCTCCTAGTCGAACAGTTTCGACTAGAGCACTCTTACTAGTTTTTATAGATTCTAATGAGAAATATGGTCTCGATTACTTGAAATAAATTAAATTAAACCTGTATAAAGTAATACACATTTTAGTCTTTTTAAGCAGAAACTGCTAAAACGATAATTGCTATGAAGCCAGAGACTTGAAATTTGATTTAAGTTATTTTTATTGAACTGCCTCGTGAAATAAAAATTAATTTATATACGTGATTAGTTTAATCAATGTTCTGATTCCCAAATGCACTGATGGCCAATTTCAGAGCTAAATAAAATCTATCAAAAAAACTACCATTGTTTTCCCGATTTATTTTCAAACAAATTACCAACTCCGAAAAACTTGAGGGGTGTGACCCCCCTCCCCACGCACACACACACACATTAAAGTTACGGGGAACATTTTTGTTTTGAACCTTTTTATAAATATATATTTTATTATGTTTCAGTAGATCTGTATAGATGTGTCTGAAAAAGTTTAACTAAAGGCGTTTTAAATTTTTATGCATATACACAAGCTATTTATATAGTATAGATCTGTCGAGGTTCAGATCATTTACTGGCAGCCACCTCCGCTGCCAGTAAATGATCTGAACCTCGACAGATCTATACTATATAATTAAGCTCTATTGCTAGAGCTTTCGTAGTTGTTAATAATTATGTAAGTAGAATAGGAATTTAAAGCCATAAAACATATGTAATGTAATTCATATTATTTCATTTTGGAAATGTTACCAACCGTTTTTTGACCACCATACTAATACGATATTCATAAAATATTTATATCTTCACAAAATCTATCAAACTGAAAAACACATATTTTTTTGACTATTAATATTGTTAGCTTTATTTAATACTGTAGACGTGGAGTTTTTAAATAGGCAGGAGCGCGTAGTATTGTTAAATTATTAGTTTCTAGCTTTAAAGCTTTAAAAAAAATAATATAGATTTTGGGCTTTTAGTTGAGGAACGCTAAATATTCAGATCCGATTTGCCACGCCTAGAGTGGATGTAGACATGTTGGTCAATTCACCCCAAATTGGCGTAAAAATTATTTTTTGGTCATCTATAAAGGAGACATTCAGTAACTAACCTGTAACATTTTGAGCTCTAGCTTTCTAGCTCTAATACCTTAGGAGATATAAACGCCATATATTTCTTTAGTCTTGGGCTGTCAACCCGAGTATATATTCCAAACTTCGAGTCTTCAGAATAAACAGTGCTCAAGATATATAAACATTACTAAAAACAAGTTTTAAATTTAGATTCATATATTTTATAGAATTTCTATTTTTGTTAAAATACTAGAAGCTTGTGCTTTGACAAATACGCACATTTGATTGATATTATCATAAAGATTGTCATCGTGTGTGTGATTCAGTGATGCCAATTTTATTTTGAAAAAAAAAAAGCAAAAATGTCCGTAAAATCCGGAAACAAAGGCTAAAAATCTAAAGAAAAGGACAAAAAACAGGACAAAAAATTTTTAGTCGTCATATGTGCGCGAATTTGGTCGATCTTGCAATTTATACTGCATTCAAAGGAATTATTGGTGTCGTCCTCACCCCAGGCTATCCCCGACTTAAAATCTGGCTGCTGTAGCCAGCAATCCCAAAATTTTTGCTTATAAATCTCCTTGGGCATTTTATCACTCTTTTCACATTGAACTTCAGATTACAAACGATATTGATGTATTATCAATATGTATATAAAAAATCACCTACAAATCAATTTATCACTGTTATACTCAAAAAAAAGAAAAAAATTTCCGGATAGGGGATGTTTGATATTTTTTCCAGACAAAGCCTTTAAAAACAAGACAGGTCTGTCAGGAAAAAGGACATATTGGCATCACTGGTGTGCTTGTGTAAGGAGAAATAAATATTTCAATTAGTTCAGTTCTTAAATCTAAAATAAATCTTATCATTTTTTAATTTAAGAGTATACATGAGTATATGTTTATACAGACACACGGACATCCGGACGGACAACAAGACGGACATTCAACAAATCAATATACTAATTTCTCTTTTGTGAATGAGTATAAAAACAATGCTTTCGCATTTTCTACCCGGATATTATGCTTAGCTGTAATATAACAATAACAATATTCAAAATGCTTCATAAATTAAGGGTCCTAATAAGTGTGTGCTCCGAATTTCAAGTCTATAGCTTTAAAACCCCCGAAATGATTTGTAAAATTCGATGAAGATTTTCGCTCTCCATTTTTAGAGTCATGGAATTCGTCGCTTGCAATTCGATCGTACCAAATACAGCTAACTAATATATAGGAGCTATCTAACAACCCTTATCGCTGAAAGCAAGGGGTACGAAAAGGGCGAATGGTCAAGCGAATGTATATGTATACCTTATTTCATTTTTAAGCGGACAGAGAGTAAGAATACCATTAACAACAAACAAGGGTTGATGAAAGTCAACGAACATATCTGCAATAGGCCTGCTCGAGCATTCAGCTGGTCAGTGAAATAGCCAATGGCCGAAGTGTCCAATTCAAAATGGCAAAGCCAAAATATGTAACAGGCCGCAATTCTAACCGATCTTTGTTTTATGTTTGACATAATGAAATGACTACAATTTTATTTAGGTACATACTATTATTTTGTGTGATCAATATAAAAAATTAAAAATCATTTAAATTGTCCGCAATTGAGTGTGTACGCGTCTGTGCACTACAAATAGTTAATGAATTAGTAATTCACACTAATCTAAAAGCAAAATCTCAAAAATTTAGGCTTAATTTTACTTAAATTTAAAAAAATTTATTTTAAAACGGTTTTTCTGATTTGCAAACGACCCAAAGTGTCTTTTTATATAACCATTGAATATATCCCAGGATAGTATACACGAGTCTAATGTTTAAATTGCAACCTTCTGGGTTCAGTAGCACCGAAAATAAAATGTAGTGAGAATATAGTATTTCTGTCGCGTCCCCAATGAACGTTTCCATAACACCTTATAGAATATGTAAATCATCTAGAGCATTCAGTTATATTTATATCATAGATAATAAAGAATTACGATAAGCGATTAAAGGCAAACCGTTCTGTTGTGTGTCAGAAAAATGGGTGTTGGATCATTTACTATTTGAGTATTTAAGACTTCTAAATATTTGATGTAAAATGTCAAACATTGTATATAGGCCTCCACCTGAGATTACCTATCATAAATCTAAATATAATAACAAGGTATGTGGCTAATATATCAAGCAATACTTCATTCTTCATATTGCATTGAGAAGGGTAAAGAGTGGGTATGGTATAGAAGGATACCTCCCGCTACCTGACAAGCCCCTTAGCTTCATCAGCAGGTGAATACGTGAAAATGCATTTTCCATGTTAGCTGCTATTCAAATTGCTTAATTGCGTATTAAATATGCAGAAAAGTAGGCAAAACGCAAAAAAAGAATATATATATATATATATATATATATATATATATATATATATATGCTTGCATGTGTATACATATATCAGATAACTAACCGTTGACAAAATTGTCCTGTGGCCAACACGTACGTGTGTATTTGTTGATGTCTGTGAAAATTTTTGTTTCAACAAGCATTATCGAGCTTGACAGCTTCCTGGCATCGGACAGCCGCATACCACTCTCTTCCTAGCCTCCCATTAGCCTCCTTAACCCCCAACACTCTAACCATCAAAGTGACACCTGATTTGCCGTTACGTAAGCAATCCAAATAGCCGAAAGGTTAAAAGTCAACAGAAGGAGCCGGAAACCATGAAATCAACTTACTGCCTGTCACGTGTTATTTTTTAATACCCTTTTTTAGGTGTATTTAATAAAATACAAAAGAATTTTGATTTTAATATAAGTCGCTAACGAATAATTTGCTTTAGAATTAACGTCTAAAGTAAAAAAAGTTACAACAATACATTCGGACGATATTTATTGCACAATATCATCATGGTTTAAAAAAGTTAAAATTTGTTTAGTTGAGGAGTCAGGATGCAGTAACTGTTCCATTGGATGATATAGCTTATATAGCTTTTTTTGTTCGATTTTCCACGACGATCAATAGAGGATTCTAAGCTTCTAGTTTTATGGATTATGGATACAGGGTATATACTTGTCGTATATATTCTCCTCCGAGCATATCTAATTGATGAGCCATGCAGAGAGCTTTTGGCGGACTGTCAAAAGTGTGGTAGCAAGTACGTTCTTAATAGAATTTCCATTTATACCCATTAGCCACTGAGAGATGATTTCACATGCAGATATTAACGACGGAAAAGAGCCATGCAAAATATTATATATTGTTAATTTTTTTTCTCCGATTGCCTATTGACAGATGATACATTAAGAGTTTAAATTAAAGAAACGAATGATGAATACGAAGATAATTTCTGTAAAAGGCTTTATTGTCACGTTCGCTTATATATATACATATTAATATATACATATATATATATATATATATATATATATATATATATATATATATATATATTTTTTTTTTTTTTAATGGGCATGTCTGCTTTTTGATTGAGGATATAAAGCCTATTTTGATAGCTATAAAATAATTGTTCAATTATTTGCCTATTTGAGTAATACACCCAAAGGCTTGCCCTTTAAATACACTTAATAAAGGCTTACGCGAAGATTACAAAAAAAGCATTTTCATCAATAAGTTACTTGTAATGTCTGCTCATCAGAAAGTTTGAGGAAAACAAAAAAAGTTACAAAAAAAAAACTTGCGTTGAGAATCAATTAGAAAAGTTCAAAAGTTTTGCGTTTAGTGTTGAAAATGTTCAATGTACAATCTCAATCCAAGAATTGAAAATTCATGCCACCGCAGGACCCGACGAAACATTACTAATAATGTCTGTGGGGTAACTAGCTGACTGACTGACTAGCTGTCAGTTGTATTGTGCTCTGACTTTTTAACCTAATGAATAATAAATTAGCCCAATTGTCACGCAAAAACAACGCGCACAGACACCGACAAGAAGTGATGGAGAATGGAGAGCCGGGCTGCTGGTTAAGTTTAAGGATAACGCCTTTTCCAGCCTTTGCTCAATTGCTTACCTTTTTGGGATCTGTTTCGACTGCCAGTCAGCATATCCAAATCGTAGACACATTTTCCAACATTCTTGCAGGTTTGCTCGTTTGTTATACCAATAAACCAATACCACGTAAAAAATGTATAAATGGCATATACATTTTGTACTGGTGTTTGTAACTCAATGACAATGTACTCAGGACAATGTAATGTAAATGTCAATCCAAAAAAGAACCAAATATAAGTTTTTCCAGATATAAATATATGTATATATTGGTCAATTTCGTATTGCCCTTCTTCAAAGTAATCCCAATTAGTTATTAAATATATATATATATTATTAAATATATAAATATATATATATATGATATATATATATATAATCCCCATAAAAAAAATAGAATTTTCATTGAAAATTTATTTGTAGTGCCTGCTCGTATTTACCGTATTTAGTATTATACATAACATAACGATATACAGGTCAGGTACTCAAAGTATATGATATGTGTTAGTCCATTTCTCTCATCGTGCGATTTAAGAAGTCTCATCTGTTTTTGTATTTTGCTCCAAATGTCGCTTTCAATAGATTTTGGCATTTGTTAGCTCAAGTCGCTGGGGAAATTGCAGCCAAATGCTGTTACTGCTACATCATTAGCTATAAGCGGCAGCTATTGCAGTTATTGTTATTTCTTGTATTTCACGCTTCGAAATGTAAGACGATGAAGAAGTAATTAGCATATTGAAACCTTTTGGCCGTTGGCGAAACTTTTACTCAACAATAATGCAAATATTTCACATTGCATTTGTGTGGGTTTTAGTTTTTATAATGTTCCTCCGCATATAAATGTTTAATTGCAAAATTCATATAATACGAAGGGATTAGACAGAAGAACCCAGGCAGGGAAGCCTTCTAAAAGCGTGTCAGCAGCTTGTCAATCACAATTTACGGAATAAAATGTTTCTGTCAATCAAACAGCTGAATTCCAATGTGTTGACTTTGAGTCGTGTGTGTGAGTATTAATGTTTATTAAAGTATTTGAGAGAAATGAAAATTTTCTGTTCCACCCAACATATATACAAAGATTTTGATTATCATTAAATGCATCAGGAGATAATATTATTGACTAATAAACGGTCTTTCAATACACGATCACAACAGTATGTACACATATATATATATAGTTTAATAGAACTGTTTGTTCATGAACGAAAAGAATTTAGTAATGACCGCTAAATCGCTGTTAACAACAGAGCAATGATTAACGTTTATGATTGCTTGTTTATGATTCTTTCAATCAATTTATTGTTCAATTTCAATACTAATGCAAACTAAAAAAAAAGATATATATTTTCGATTACGAAATGAAGCAAAAATTAACCAATATTGCCAGTGGATCACTGTTGACATCGTTCCCACACATATTGTAATATATGTATATATACATATATATACGCCAGAGTGTATTTTTCAAACCCATTAAAAATGGGAAATCAGGGTATAATGTTTTTGTGAAACTGTATTTACAGGCAGAAGGAGGCGTGACAGACCCCATAAAGTATATATGTTTTTGATCAGAGCGACGACCTACGTCGATCTAGCCATCTCCATCTGTCCGGCCGTATGAGCGCAAAGATCTCGTAAGTCACAAAAGTTAGAGACTAGCACTTTTTACCGTATTCTCGTATATACCATACGCAGTACGAACTTATATTTTTTCGATAACTCTCTTTCCATTTCTTTTTTATCGTCTATAATCGATAATTAAAGTTAATTTTTTAGCCCTCTTTAAATGCTGTTAGACCTAGGGACTTTAGATTTGGTGTGTAAATTTGATGTGATAACGAATACAAAGTTTTTTGTAATTGTAGATTTTTGATACCACGCCATCTTTGCCTCAAATTTAAAAAACATATTTCAAATACAAGAGAATTGTGCTTTGGCAAATACACATATTAATGACATTATCACGATCTAAAAGTTTTATGAAGATTGTCTATCTAAAAGAAAAGTTATTAAGCCCATGCCGCTTTTACGTGCGTACCTATGTGTATGTGCATGTTTTATTTATTGTGTATGCAGAAATGAAGTGAAGAATTATCGAAATATCAGTTCCATGAACGGTTCAGGGGACCTCGTAGGAGAGTAGTCTCGACTAGAGCTTTCTTACTTGTTTATCTCGTTTATCTGATACGGTAAAAAGCTAAGAAATCAATCAACTTGAATTATGTGCATCATCAATAATATGCCTCATAATACTTAAAAATCGTTAATGTAAGTCCAGTTTAAATATGTCATTCATTAACCAAACACTTTGGTTTAATTTTATCAGCTCCAAGGCTCATTACTAAGTCTTGCAAAAGATTTTAAACAATTAAAAACATATTCAATTTTATGTAGACAGCCCACATTGTTGGGGGCGTTACATAACTTTATTTAAAAATAGGCACAGAATAGGCCCAACCAACAACTATATAATTTACGCCTGCGCAGATCATGAAGCGAATGCCTGCAATATAATATCAAGGTTTGACGCTCATTGGTCGGCCGCAACAGCGGCAATAGCCGAGTACTGCGATTACGTATACGCAGAATGGGCAAAGAATTGAAAGGCAACCACGCAATGGGGTTGTTGTTCTTGCTGCCGTTTTTAGTTACGAAGGGGTATTCGTAAAATAGCTATAGCTCGTGCCTCTGTCCACGACACATTACAAGGATCATAGCCACAGAGCCACAGCAAACAACGTTACAGCATTCGCATCAGAAGTGCAGTTCAAGTGCAGCACTCACACCGTGCTGACGTGTTTCCTTCCATAACAACACTAAACAAACGGTTTTAAAATGTGAATTAAAATTAAAGTGTAAAAATATTAAAAAAAAAAAAACAAAAAAGTATTATAAAAACATTCATATCCCTGGGCTAAAACGGACCCTTATATAATTTTGATTGTTGCTCAGAAAGCCCGTCATTTAACTTAACTTGGCTTTCGAGTAATAATCGAAACCAAATAAGGCATCCAAACTTCATTAACCGAAAAATAGCTTATAATTATATTGTCGAGGTAAGTAACTAGTTGTTATTTTGAAAAATTTTCTAAATTAACTAAATTGACAGAAATTTAGGAAAAAATCATAGGTTTTATAATAGTTAGTTTTATACGAATCACATGTTTTTTTTAACATTTACATATTTTTAACATGACAAATTTAAAACAAACCAACATATTATTTTAATTCTTTTTCATTTAGTTAGTAAGATATTACGTAATAAAATGATAAATGCAGTTCCAGTAATAATTTATTTTAACGTTTAGTGATTTTGTATATAAATTTTAATTATATTTGCATTTTCTTTTGACTTAGCACTATCATACTTATCATTACCTACGAGATCCCCTGACTCCTTCGATGAACTGATATATCAAAAATTCTTTGCTTAATTTCTGAATACACACGAAACAACACATGCACACACACACAGTGTGGGTTTACTTAATTGCTTAATAACTTTCCTTGTAGATGGAATATCTTCATAAAACTTTCAGACTTTAATAATATCATTTAATTGTGTGTATTTGCCAAAGCTCTCGTCTCCAGTATTTGACGAAAGGAAAGGCGTGGGGCCATAATGTTTTTTTTAAACCTTGAACCTATTGAAAATGGGAAATCAAGGTATAATGTTTTTGTGAAAATGTATGTAACAGGCAGAAGGAGACGTGGCATAAGAACGCCTAGAACATGTATACTCGTGTATACCATACGCACTACAAGTTTATCATATTTTTACTATAGCTCAACCCTTTTCTTTTTTATCGACAGTCAAATTGGGTTTCGTTTTTTAAAACCAAATTTGAAGAGAGTTCAGATTTACTGTATCGATTCATATCTGGTAGATTTTTGTGCTTTGGCATATACACACATTTGAATAATATTGTCACGTTCTGAAAGTTCGTATAAAGATAGTCCCACTACAAGAGGATTTATTCATCAAATAAGTCCTGATTATTTAGCCCAAGCGCAGTCGCTGAAACTACAAAGTTAGCAGAGAGCGTACTTATGCAGGGCCTTAACCCATTAAAAGTGGTTTATATCTCGTACTTCTTTAGAGCTAGACTCTCCAAATTTTGCATATATGTAGATGCATGTGTATTTTATATAATTTTGATTTTTGTAATATTTTGGATATCGGCTCCAATCCACCATCATAATAGAATTCCACGGTCCGAATCCCGCCGATGTAAAGCGTTTATCAAAAAAATTTTTTTTGACACACATGCTATTTGATTGTGGTGTAAGTTCGCACCCCGCGGGAATTTTTTTTTAAATCGAAAATTTATATTATTTTAATATATTTTATATTTTTAAAATTTCTTAAAAATGTTTCGTTTTGTCTTATCAATGCCTATTAAGCTCATATATACATATATATAAATGTAAGTGACATACGCATATGAATTTTGCATTTGGCCGCTACAAAAGTCGATTTGGCACGCCCCAAGTGGGCGTAGATTGAGGTGCAGGTTCGAACCCCGCGGAAAACTTTGTCGTTTTAATTTAATTTATATTTTTCAATTTTCTTAAAAATGTGTCTTTCCGTATTATCAATACCTATTAAGCTTATTTATATATATAAGTGGCATACGCATATAAATTTCGCCATTGGGCACCTAAAATCCGATTTGCCACTTACCCAGTGGGCGTAGACCCATAATATTTGTCCAGTTCTTATAATGAGCTGAACGCTACAAACCAGTAAAATTTGGATGCTTAGACTAAAAAAAATTACAGGGTATTTTTTGATGTGCCACGCCCCCAGAGAGGCGTAACAATTATTCTTGGGTCATCGATAGAGAAGATTATCAGTAACTCAACAATCCAAATTTTAAGCGTCTAGCTCCACAACTGTAGGAGATATTAACTTTTGCGGTTTGCCACGCCCCCTGTGGGCGTAGATCTATCCGCCGTAGCTTTTTGATCTTGGGTAATCAACCCGAGTATACATACCAATTTTCAAGTTGCTAGGATCAATAGTGCTCAAAATATAGCAGAATTCGGAAAATCACTATATATTTAGATCCGATTTGCCAAGCCCCCAGAAAGCGAGGATATATAGTTTTTTCATCAATCTTTATAAAATCGTAACTTTAACTTACGTGCCAAATTTCAGTGTTCTAGCTTTACAACTTTAGAAGATACAGTTTTACCCGATTTGCGACACCCCCAATTGATGAATTAAATTTCAAAATAAGTACTATGGTGTGTGTGTCGGTAGTTTTTGTTCTATCTGCTCTGATATAGTTGTAATGTTAAACTTAAATGGAACAAATTGGGTTTTGAGCTTTCTATAATGAGCTACTGTTATTATACCACTACAAATATGGCGGACCTAGTAAAATATATACATATATTCTTCATCAGGACGATCATTTGATCGATCTGTTCATCAATAAATATAAATTTTTGTATCCCTGAAACTGTGAAGCCTAAATACTTCATTTTAATTTTTTTTTCCTATAGCACACACAGTCTATAAAAAATTAATTATTAAATATAACAAGTCGAGACTGCTCGACTAGGGGATATCCCGAAGCCTGCAAAGTACTGATATTCCAATCATTCTACGCTTGAACTTGAACTTTTTTTTCGTAGGTCCGTATATTAGCGCGCATATCAAGTTTGTTTCCAAATATCGATAACTGCTCCCGTTCTTTTATTATCGATTAAAAACCTTATCGAAAACCAGTGAAAAAATTATATTTTCTACATCTTTAGAGCTAGAGTCTCCAAATTTAAAATGTAGATTCATATGTATTTTCAAGAATTTCGGGTTTCGTCATATTTTATTCCCCTCAAAACACCCCCTTCCCTACAAGTATGCAAAACCCGTATTTCAAATACTAGAGACTTGTGCGTTGGCACATACACACATTTTATTGTTATAATCACGGTCTGACAATTTTATCAAGATTGTTCATCTACAAAAAAGTTATTTAACAAATAAGTTCCCATAGTAAGCCCAAACAGCAGCCCATGCCTGTTTATACGTGCGTGCGTATGTGTGTATGTGTGTGTGCATGTGTAAGTAGAAATGAAGCGACGAATTATTGAAATATTTGTTTCTAGAAGGGTTCAGGGGATCTGATAGTCGAGCAGTCTTTACTAGAGTTTTCTTACTTGTTTTTAATAATTTCGATATATTCCACCCCGTATTTCAAATACTAGAGACTTGTGCTTTGACAAATACACATATATTAATGTTATTATCACGGTATCAAAGTTTTATGAAGATATTCCATCTACAAGAAAAGTTATGAAAAACGGTTATGCCTGCAATGTGCATGTTTTATTTTTTTATAAGCAGAAAAGAAGCGAAGAAGGGTTCAGGTCATCTCGTAGTTCACCAGTCTCGACTAGATCTTATTATACCCTGAACCCATTGAAAATGGGAAATCAGGGTACAATGTTTTTGTGAAAATGTATGTAACAAGAAGAAGGAGGCGTGGCAGACCGTCCGTCCGTCTGTCCGTCCGTCCGTCCGTCCGTCTGTCCGTCCGTAGGAACGCAGAGATCTCCTAAACTACAAATGCTAGAGACTTTAAATTTTACATGTATACTCGTGTATACCATACGCAGTACGAGTTTATCATATTTTTTCGATAACTCATCCCATTTCTTTTTTATCGATAACAATCGAAAATCTGACTTTGTTTTTAAAGCCTAGTTTGAATACTGTTAGACCTAGAGACTTAAGATTTACTGTGTAGATTAATGTGATGAATACAAAGATTTTGTTATTTACAGATTTTGGATGCCACGCCCCCTTCGCCACAAATTTGAAAAAAACGTATATCAAGTACTAGAGACTTGTGCTTTGGCATATACACACATTTGAATGTAATTATTACGTTCTGAAAATTTGATGAAGATAGTCCCACTACAAAAAGATTTATTCAACAAACAAATTTTCGTAATATAGCCCACACGGCAGCCCAAGCGCAGTAACTGCGCAGTTAGCAGAGCAATTGTTTATGCGTTCGTATGGATGCATGCGTACGGGTGTGTGTGTATGTGTTTTTGTATATGTGCATGAAAGAAGTGTAGAATGATTAGAACCAGTACTTTGCAGTGTTCATGGTATCTCCTAGTCGAGCAGTCTCGACTAGAGCCCTCTTACTTGTTACAACTGATCTCTTGCTTTATTTGATTAGTCAGCCAACGTATATTTATATCCCATTTAAAATGGGAAATCAGGATAAAAAGTTGTTATATGTAACAGGCAGGAGTCGTGACAGAGTCCATAAAGTATATACATATACATATTCATAATTAGGGCGGCGAGCTGAGTCGATAAAGCCATGTCCGTCTGTCGTCCGTCCACATTAAACAAGCTTCCACATAGAGAGTTCTCTTATAGGGAATGCCAACTAAGAGATACATATTTTGCAAAATTTTGTTTAGAGACTTGGTTCAATTAACGATACTATATAAAGTGCAATTGAAGATAAGGGTACAAAATTATATTACCATGCTACCAGCATGGTAGCTGGTTACTGGAAACTATGAGTAAATAAAACAATATTATTGTAAAAGTGTAATGTAAATTATGACTTTGATATTAACATTGCCCTTAAGAAAAATTGGCGTGTAAATTGTCGGAGAGGCATTCAGAAATGCAGGTGGCTCACATTGGGTATACAATCAGGAATTGAATTTAAATTCCAAAGTAAACGGTAATATTAATTACAAGACCACGAACTGTGGATTGGTATTGGTTAGAAAACTAAGAAATATAATATTTTATACCCTGAAACCATTGAAAATGGGAAATCAAGGTATAATGGTCTTTTTAAAAGTATGTAACAGACAGAAGGAGGCTTGGCAGACCCCATGAAGTATATATATACTTGATCAGGGCGACGATTTAAGTCGATTTAGCCCGCCTGTCTTTCTCTCCGTATGCTTGAACGCGTCGATCTCCGAAGATATAAGAGCTAGAAACTTGAAATTTGAAACTATAGGTCCGTGTATTGCACGCGCAGATCAAGTTTATTTCCAAAAATCGATACCTGCTCCTGTTTTTTTGTTTTTGAGAAAAAGCCCTATCGAATATCAGTTATAACACTATATCTCCCACATCTTTAGAGCTAGAGTCTTTAAATTTTAAACGTCGATTTATATGTTATTTATAGAATTTATATTTTTGTTATATTGCACCCCAACCCCCCAAGACACCCCCTTTTCTACAAGTTTGTAAAAAGCGTATTTTTAATACTAGAGACTTGTGCCTTGGCACATACACACATTTTAATGTTATTATCACTGTCTAAAAGTTTTATGAAGATTTTTCGACTTCAAAAAAAGTTATTAAGCAAATAAGTTCTCAGAGTAAGCCATCACTGCAGCCCATGCCTGCTTATACGTGCGTGCGTATGTGTGTGTGCATGCTTTGTTTCATTCATAAACAGAAAAGAAGCGAAAGCTAAATAAAATTGAAATATCAGTTCCTCGAAGGGTTCAGGGGATCTCGTAGTCGAGCAGTCTCGACTAGAGCTTTCTTACTTGTTTATCTAGAGATTGATTTGAAATGAAATCGAATTATTTGAGACCCAGAAATATGTCGCACATCCAAAACAATAATTGTAGGTTCAATGATCGGGGACACTACTTGGTGTCGTTGTCGTTGTCGATTTCGTTGTCTCGCCATATGCTAATTTATAAGAATCGGTCTGTCGGCAGCCTAACCAAAATAAATAAATAAAACATAACAACGAGATAGAGACCTGAGTAGTTCCCTAAAAAACTGGTTAGGTGCATTGACATCCATCATTCGACAGCAGTTATATTTATTAGCTTACCTCTTAGACACATTCGATGTGAAGGTCGTTTCTCGATATTTTTAAAACTTTTTTGTTTTGTTTATTTGTATTTTAAAAAGTTCAATGACTGATTCGGTAACTCATTCCAATTGAGGAAGTCTTTTAAAGAGTTTACTGAAGCGGGTAGATTACGGAACCTGATAATGGTGCTGACAAATCAATTAAAGAATTTCTTCTGGATTAACTATTGTACATTATTCAGCTTAGAGGAACTTAAAAAAGCGCAAATGTGATGTTGATACCTACTTAAATTATTTTAATATAATAAATTGTTTACGACTACGAGATCCCCTGAACCCTACAAAGAGCTGATGCTCCAATTATTCTACGCTTCTTTTATGCACATACATATACAACAAGTAAGAGGGCTCTAGTCGAGACTGCTCGACTAGGAGACACCCTGAACTCTGCAAACTACTGATATTCCAATCATTGTACACCCATACGCATGCATCCATACGAACGCATAAACACGCGCTCTACTAACTGCGCACTTACCAGTTACTGCGCTTGGGCTGCCGTGTGGGCTATATTATGAGAATTTATTTGTTAAATTAATCTGTTTGTAGTAGGACTATCTTCATCAAATTTTCAGAACGTAATAATAACATTTTAATGTGTGTATATGCCAAAGCAAAAGTTTCTAGTACTTAAACTACGTTTTTTTCAAATTTTCAAATGACAAAGTCTTTGTATTCATCACAAAAATCTACGTAGTAAATCTGAAATCTCTAGGTCAATTAGTACTCAAATTAGGCTTAAAAAACAATGTCAGATTTTCGATAATTATCGATAAAAAAGAAATGGAATGAGTTATCGGAAAAATATGATAAGCTCGTACTGCGTATGGTATACACGAGTATACATGTAAAATTGCAAGTCTCTAGCACTTGTAGCTTAGTAGATCTCTGCGTTCGTACACACGGACGGACGGACGGACAGACGGACATGGCTAGATCAATTCAGCTCGTCATCCTGATTAAGAATATATATACTTTATGGGGTCTGCCATTCCAATGGGTTCAAGGTATAAAAGCCCATATACACATGCGCATCCATCGACACAGTCTCTAGCTTCAGTAGCGGCGAAATGAGTATACAAATATTATTGGTGACTTTAATTAAATATAAATATATATTATACGATCAGTTTAAAATACCCGATAACTTTTGTATCTTTCATGAAAGCAATTTTAAACGTTATTAAATTAGTTATTTATATATATATATATATATATATATATATATATATATATATATATATATATATATATATAATCTTTAACCCGTTATCCGTATTTAGTATTTTATGTATATATACACATATATATATATACATATATATATATATATATATATATATATATATATATATATATATATATATATATATATATATATATATATATATATGTATATATATATATGTGTATATATACATAAAATACTAAATACGGATAACGGGTTAAAGAACATTAACTTACATACATATAGTACATTTATTACGTCTGAAGGAAATACACTTACTCATATTAGCTCAACTATTTGTTAACTGTTCAATGTCATGAACTTCACTGGGTCATAAAAAGGCAACACGAACTCAGAAACAATTCGATGTTGGATATTGTTTACGTTTCACGTTTCGTTGTATTCGGCAGCACCCAAAATGTTGTGGGTGCAAGCGGAACAGAATAGGAGAGACGAGCAAACAGAGAGAAACAGGGAAAGAGAGAGAGAGAGAGACAGGTAAAGCATATGAAGTGGTAATACGTGCTGCACATGCTCGGTAACAGGGAGCTGCAGTCCAAGTCAACGTTAACGCTTACGCCGCGTCGTTTTCAGAAAACATGAAGCTTGGCAACAGGTGTTGAAACTTCCGTTCGTTATCAAAAACAAAACAAAAATTGTCAAATGAGCACTAATCCGCATAGAACAGCAGCAAGTAAGTCACTGGCTCAGTCGGCCCGTCGACCTATATAAATTAATTTGCGCACAGAATATTTGTGACAGTTCGCTGACTAGGTTTGCGCCAGCATATGTGTAACGGTCAGTTTTGAAGAGCAACAATATGTGGAAATTAGCGCAATTATTTGGACTTTTACAAATCTTAAATTATGCGCAGGCTCAAATCGCTTGTAAGTGCATTATTTATTTATTTATTTAATTGCTAATTGAATTAATTCTAAATAATAATTGGGTTTAATGCAAGAGCAACAAAGGCCTTCAGGCAAAGCAGGCAGGCGAGCATTCTACCACAAATAAATAAATATCATATAATTTTTTTTTTAACGGTGCTGCTCTTAAAGCTATTATATCAATCAATACAGAAGTGATAAGTCAAAGGGTTTTTAAATATATTAAAGTAAATAAAATAATAATAATAGAAATGATTGTCATCATTTATAAATAACACTAGAATATAAAAAATAATTTATTTCCTCAATAATATTATTTATAATAATATTTTTATCTCTGATCAATAGTTACTGGACTGGCCTGCACAGTTCGCAATCCTAAGATCGTCGGCGGCAGCGAAACGGAACGCTACGAAATGCCCTTCATGGTCAGTCTAATGCGTCGTGGCGGCCACTTTTGTGGGGGCACCATTATACATGAACGCTGGATACTCACCGCTGGTCATTGCATTTGCAATGGTCTACAGAAGTTCATGAAACCTGCACAGATTCAAGGCGTTGTAGGTGTCCATAGCATTCGGGATTATCTGAATGCTGTCAGCAACGGGCCCCAGGGCTTCCGAGTAGACTTTAAGCGCATTGTACCACATCCCCAATATGATTGCAATAATGTGCAACATGATATTGGTAAATATCTACTCATTTGTGTCAATATAAGTAAATCAATCCATCAATCCAATTGCATAATTAGCCCTGCTAGAACTCGTACAGCCCATTGAATTTTCGGCCCACATTCAGCCCAGCTGTGTTAGTTCAGACGATGAGGAGCATAGTTTGGTTCCAGAATACGGCACTGTATCTGGATGGGGATGGACACATGAGAACCAGGCAGATGGCGAGCGTGCCGATGTCTTGCGCAAGGCAAGAGTTAAAATATGGAACAATGAAGTCTGCGAGCATTCATACCGAGCGCAAGGAAAGTCCAACAGCATAAGCGACACTCAGCTGTGCGCTGGATATGAGAATGGTCAAATTGACTCATGTTGGGTGAGTATGCAATTTAAGAGTGGAGCACAAAATGTTATGTTGCACCCTTTTCAGGCTGATTCTGGTGGCCCTCTGATGTCGAAGGAGCATTATTTGCTGGGCGTTGTGTCTACGGGAATTGGCTGTGCACGTCCAGGCCTTCCTGGCATATACACACGTGTCAGCAAATATGTGAAATGGATGAGAAATGTAATGGGAAATCGGCAATAACTATTAAATATGGTCAACTAAATGTGATAAAACTGTGATATTGACATCATGTCATTAACAAAGTTAAATATACATAAATAAATTGTCTAAAAATTAATATCTCAAAGATGATTTGAAGTCATTCTTAAGAGTACTGATGTGCTGTTGTACTAAGTACAATAACACGATGAATCGCAATTATGTTGGAGTATATAATCGGAAATGTTTTTTTCTGCATATCCTTGTTATTTTTTATATTTATTTACATAATATACATGCATATAACAGATTTGATTCTTTTTCTATTTTATGCTTCATATTTTGTATACACTGAACCCATTGAAAATGGGATTTCAGGGTATAATGTTTTTGTGAAAATGTATGTAACAGGCAGAAGGAGGCATGGCAGACCCCATAAAGTATATATATTCTTGATTAGGATGACGAGCTGAGTTGATCTAGCCATGTCCACCTGTCCGTCCGTATGAACGCAGAGATCTCCTAAACTACAAGTGCAAGAGACTTGAAATTTTACATGTATACTCGTATATACCATACGCAGTACGAGTTTATATTTCGATAACTCATTCCATTTCTTTTTGATCGATAATAATCGAAAATCTGACTTTGTTTTTAAGCCTAGTTTAAATACTGTTAGACCTAGATTTTATATTAACTGTGTAGATTTATGTGATAAATGCAAAGACTTTGAAATTTACAGATTTTAGATACCACGCCCCCTTCGCCCAAAATTTGAAAAAAACGTATATCAAGTACTAGAGACTTGTGCTTTGGCATATACACACATTTGAATGTTATTATCACGTTCTAAAAGTTTGATGAAGATAGTCCCACTACAAAAAGATTTATTTAACAAATAAATTCTCATAATATAGCCCACACGGCAGCCCAAGCGCAGTAACTGGTAAGTATTAATAATAATTAATTAGTATTAATAATAGTATTAATAAGTATTATACGTTTCCCATCAATCCAAATCATTATATCCCACTTTCATTCATTATATTAACAATCTGAAGCCCAAAGATAGGGTGCAGCAGTCTTAGGCAGATTATATGTATGTTTCCTTGGGATTTTATACTCATACTTATGCTCAGCTTTCAATTTTGTAATTAATGTATAAATTTTATTTCATTCTACCGGATGTTTCTGACATGGCAGCAGGTAACGGGACTGGTCTTTGCGCAACCTACTGAGTCTTTTAACAGTGGGTTGCGCAAAGACCAGTCCCATTACTTCTAATGTTAACTAACAGACTGTTGTGACATCACATTTTCAGTTTGTGCTCTGTTATCCTAGCTGAAGCTTGGTGGCTTTCGACAGCAGCAACGATATGGCCAAAATGAACAATACGTCAGATGGAATGGTTGATGGACACAGTTAACTGACTATTCGCCATCAGTAACGTTTATTTGTGCCATCTACCTACATATTCAAATATAGTACACGTTGAAGCTGCATCAATACTGGTGCTGCTCACACCTGCTGCCATGTCGGAAACATCCGGTAGAATGAAATAAAACTGATTTATTTATTACAAAATTGAAAACTGAGCATAAGTATGAGTATTAAGGCTCAATAAAAAAGATAATTTGCCTGCACCAGTTGCAGAAGCCTAGGCAGAGGCTAAGAATGCTGCACCCAATCTTTGGCCATTAGATTAATAATATAATGTATGAAAGTGGTAGTTGTAAATATGTGGATTGATGGGGAACGTATAATACTCATTAATACTATTTATTTTTACAAATAAAAACCTTAGATAATAACGTTAAAGCCAATCTACACGAAAGTAAAAGTGGTCAATGGATTGCTTCATCAAAAACTGGCTAGAAAACGGCGAAGAATATACAAATTATCAAAAACCCTTATATTGTCCGATTCGTGAATCTATATACTACTTGTAACTAGAATTCCAGCTCGTTTTATTGTGTCTACTGGTTTTAATTCACTTAACAGTGTAAAAATTGCTTGATTTTCATACAAATTTGAACGCGCGCGCACCATTTTCTGAAACCACTAACCATATGATTAGTGGCATAACCTATCACTCAATCGTGTGCGCAACCTACTGAGTCTTTTAACAGTGGTCGGTGACTCAAAAAGCAGCTCCGATACTTTTTATGTAAACTAACAGTTCTGTTGTGACGTCACATTTTCAGCTTGTTTTCTGTCAGCTCATATGAAATTTAATGGGCATTTAAGTAGAGTCCGACAAGTGCTCCAAAGCAATAAAAATAAATTTTTTAATAACAAATTGTTATGCTACAACAAAAGTAGTCAATCATTTATTCTTAATCGTGGGATATCAACATTAGGCTGTTATTAACATTGCGGCAAATAAAAAAGATTTTGGTGACCATAACGTCATTTCTTACTCTAGGGAAAAACATCTGTTGTGTATAAAGAAATAATATACATAGTATGTATAAAGTATGGACGACTCCGCACTTACGAGGTATAATATTTTATTTGTAATCACTTAAGATTTTATCTAATTTGTCTTAGTCTAGCAATTGCGGAGCTAATGTGCGGATCACCAAGTAAAGATTCCAATGTATGTAATATGCCACAAGAGCGAAAAATAAATCCGCTGGGTAAACCAAACAAAAAGTTTCTAGGACGAGCAATAAACAGTGCGCTACGACACAACAAACGAGAAATTGAGCGGACGCAGGCGAACTGCCAGCAAAAACTTCAGGAATTAGATTGCAGACACGAAAACCGATGTATCAGGGAAGAATTCGATGGAACCAGAGAACGCAAAAGGCGCCCAAGAAATAAATTTAAAAAAAGACGCTCTAGCAGAAGCTCGTCCAGAGAATATCGCAGTCGCAGTCGCAGCCGAGGTTACAAAAAAAAACACCAGAAAACTAAGAAGAAAACTAAACGAAGACATTATAGAAGAAGCCCTAGCAGTGAACTAGTCCCATCACCCGAGAAATTATCAAATCCCAGATGTGACGTTATCCATTCAAACAATTTGGCTCTAGCAATGGCTATGGCTTATAGTCGACCGCTGTATCAAACACCCGCCAATAGGCCACTGCTATCCGCCTCGCCTTCGAGTGACATTGTTAGGGAGCTGATGTCGGATGATGAAACGGTCAAACAGGACATCCAGCTAGATGAATTATCTATAGCATCTTTGAGTGATGAAATTCCTGCGTTTGTTACTATCGATTTAAGTTCCCAAGATGAACAATCTGTCGGCAGTAAGCGCGCTGATGGCGAAAGAGATTCGGACAATTCCAGCTGTATAAATCTAACTTTCGTCGATAGCGAAAGTGATGTAGAAATAATTGAGAGTGATGTGGAGCACAGAAAAGCGTTTACTCAATCTTTACAGATACGATATACCGCCGATATTGCTCTTCCAGTGGATTTGACTAAAGATTAGATAATTATTTATAAATCAAAAATTTAATAATCAGGGACTTAAACTTGTACAAAATACTATTAAATATCCTATATTTTGTTTAAGGATATGCAACCTCTGCCAATAAAGCAACCTAAATCTAATATATTTCACAATATGTACAATAGTAATCTACATTGATAACACTAAAAACGAAACAATTCAGACCGATAATTTATCGTTCTGTTAAGATGCGTTGGTTTACTTTTTGCTAATTCTATACTTTAAAGTTTAATCGGCACACAGTATATAATTATTATAGCCTTTATACAATTGTGTATATACATATGTATGTTAATATCATATTTTTAGAATAACATCCATGTTTGGTATCCAATCTTCATGAAGTATTTAGAGCTTAATGTGTAAAATTTAAAGTTTCGTTACGTGGTTAATGAGTAGTAAATGTGATTTATGCTTAAACGATTATTACATTTTTTTTTGTTACTATTAAAAGTATCTTATCAAAGTACAGAAACAAGTTATGGTAGCCTTTTGAAGACTATTATTGACATCAGATTTAATTATTTCTCTTCGCTCACCTTGTTTTTGTCTTCGCTCTCACGAGCGATCTGTCAATTGACATTATCTCTTGTCACTCTGTGACCAGCTGATTTTGTATTTTAACACCACAGCGCAGTTTTATACTAACAGCACCCAATTTCCAGCTGAATTGCTTTTAAAAATAGTAAAACGTGGTTTCTATAATGCTTGGTAGCTTAAAGAAGAAAATAAACAATGCAATCCAGGAAGGCATTGTCATTTCAGAGAGTCTACAGGAGCAGTATCGTCAACGTGTCGGAGGCAGCTCCAGTATCAGCGGCACAACCCCAAAAGCAACTGGGCTCGATTCATCGCACTTGAGCTTGAACGAAAATCTTTTCTCTAGTCCCAGCAGCGTCAATTTATCTGACGGTGTACACACACAGCTCAACGTGGCTGCGGGGTGCAATTTATTATCAAAATATGAAGACAGCTGGCAGCAAATCCATGCAGCCAACGAGCAGAACGCTAAAAATGCGGAAACTGTGGCTTTTCAAATTACAACTGTGTTGCGGAATGCTCACGAGAAACGTGAAACGATAAATGAACTAAATAGTTGCCTGTCGTCTCTACCTGTATTAGTGATCAAATTAGATGAGTGCACAGAAAGAATCGGATCTTTGCAGAGATTGGGCTGGGAGCTAGAACAAGAGCTGGAAAAGTTGGAAAATATGTGCGAGGAATGCGAGCTACAGGAATACGTACTTGCACAGCATTTTCTATTATCCAAGCACAAGAAAATGAAACTGAACGAGCTGGAGCTGTACAGACAGCAGATTTCTAAACAGCATCAGCAAAAGATCCAAGCACACGAACAACAGTTGAGACAGCTTCAGAAGGAACGCCAAGCTGTTTTCGATGATGCATTTCGCGTGGATATAGAAGAGTACAAGCAAAGCGGACAGCTTCCAAGTATATATTTTTTATTCCAATGCTTTTACAAAAAAAAATAATAATAATAATAATAATAATATTTATTTTGCTTTTTAATTTTCTTTTTAGAAATAGAATCAAAATCAACGAAATTGTCTTTAGAAGATGTTGTTCTTGAGGAGAAGGATTTAGAAACGTCAGATGCCTTGGAGAATTTTCTTAATGGTTAATACGAGTATCTTTGATCAATGCCATTTGTGCCTCTTGTACAGTTTTACAGCAATTTGTTTACTTACGTTATTACTAAATACATTAAGCTTTAATTGAGGGATACTAGGGATAATTGTTTACTTTAACAAAAAGTCTAAATAGTCTGTGAATAATGGATTCTATTTCCATTTAAAAGACATTTTAGCTTGCAGTGCCAAAAAGAGTAGAACATTGTTTTGGAATATTTTTTGTGGATAATTTGCATGTTAATTCAATTTCCATTGGCAGAAAGGAATTTAATTAGATTTCTTGTTTGACAAAAAGTGTGAGCAATTTCTACGAATAAAAAAAATATTTTCAATATTTTGAGATTATTGTTCCCACTATCGATTACATATATTGTATGGTGTTAGGGATCGGAATCAGATATAACGTGCACGATAAAGCACTACCTTTACCTATGATGCGGTCTGTTAAATGTAACGTCATATTTTCGGAAATGCGAGAGCGAGTGTTCTCTGTTTAAAAATCTAGCAACTTTGACGCTGTAAACATTTCGGCTTATTATATGTAGTTATATTAAGTTTCTCAGTTATTTGCTGAAAATTACATATACATATGTTCATATAACTTATATGCCTTCTAAACTACTTATACTTATTCACGAAAGTGATTGGAATATTTTGATTTTGTGTAATGTGCGTTTTGCTGTGCAACCGTCTGTCCGTATGAATGCAAGCCATTTCGCCGCTATTGAAGCTACAGACTTAAAATTTAGAATATACTCGTGTGTAGCCTCGAATTATAAAATGTCTAGATTTTTTAAGCATTATGGATGCTAGACTTAAAAGTTGGAATATACATACATATACTCATGTTAACAACTCAAGACCAAAACAAGTAAGAGGGCTCTAGTCGAGAAGCTCGACTAGGAGATACCCTGAACCCTGCAAAGTACAAAAACACATACACACACCCGTACGCATGCATCCATACGAACGCATAAACAATTGCTCTGCTAACTGCGCACTTACTGCGCTTGGGCTGCCGTGTGGGCTATATTACGAAAATTTGTTTGTTGAATTAATCTTTTTGTAGTGGGACTATCTTCATCAAATTTTCAGAACGTAATAATAACATTCAAATGTGTGTATATGCCAAAGCACAAGTCTCTAGTACTTGATATACGTTTTTTTCAAATTTGGGGCGAAGGGGGCGTGGCATCCAAAATCTGTAAATGACAAAATCTTTGTATTCATCACATTAATCTACACAGTAAATCTGAAGTCTCTAGGTCTTACAGCATTCAAACTAGGCTTTAAAAACAAAGTCAGATTTTCGATTGTTATCGATAAAAAAGAAATGGGATGAGTTATCGAAAAAATATGATAAACTCGTACTGCGTATGGTATACACGAGTATACATGTAAAATTTCAAGTCTCTAGCACTTGTAGTTTAGGAGATCTCTGCGTTAGTACGGACGGACGGACGGACGGACGGACGGACGGACGGACGGACGGACGGACGGACGGACGGACGGACGGACGGACAGACGGACATGGCTAGATCAACTCAGCTCGTCATCCTGATCAAGAATATATATACTTTATGGGGTCTGCCACGCCTCCTTCTGCCTGTTACATACATTTTCACAAAAACATTATACCCTGAAATCCCATTTTCAATGGGTTCAGGGTATAATAAGTAGGAGGGCTCTAGTCGAGACTGCTCGACTAGGAGATACCCTGAACCCTGCAAAATACTGATTCCAACAATTCTACCATTCTTTCATGCACATATACAAAAACACATACACACACCTGTACGCATGCATCCATACGAACGCATAAACTATTGCTCTGCTAACTGCGCAGTTACTGCGCTTGGGCTGCCGTGTGGGCCATATGTATTATGAAAATTTGTTTGTTGAATAAATCTTTTTGTAGTTTTCAGAACGTGATAATAACATTTAAGTGTGAGACTTGAAAATTTACATGTATACTCGTATATACCATACGCAGTACGAGTTTATCATGTTTTTTCGATAACTCATTCCATTTCTTTTTGATCGATATTAATCGAAAATCGGACTTTGTTTTTAAGCCTAATTTGAGTACTGATAGACCTAGAGACTTCAGATTTACTGTGTAGATTTATGTGATAAATACAAAGATTTTGTAATTTACAGATTTTGGATATCACGGCCCCTTCGCCTTAAATTTGAAAAAAACGTATATGAAGTACTAGAGACTTTTGCTTTGTCATATACACACATTTAAATGTTATTATCACGTTCTGAAAGTTTGATGAAGATAGTCCCACTACAAAAAGATTTATTCAAAAAATAAATTCTCATAATATAGCCCACACGGCAGCCCAAGCGTAGTAACTGGTAACTGCGCAGTTAGTTTACATATGTTCATGAAGAAGTGTAGAATAATTGGAATATCAGCACTTTGGAGGGTTCAGGCTATCTCCTAGTCGAGTAGTCTCGACTAGAGCACTCTTACTTGTTCCCTTCTGAGTGAAGAGTATACCGAGCCCTTCAAAGCGTTTGGCATACTCTTGCAAAATGTTAGTGATTTTATGATTCTTTTTAGGAAGGGTATGAAAGCGTTGATGCTCATAAAGAACTTGATTTCGCGACGAGCATGCATAAACACATTTACAGTCCCTTGCTACATGTATGAACATTTATGGCCTGTATGCGAAAGTCTACTCTTGCTGCCTGTGCATATTGTAAGGTCAAAAATTGGCCGTTTGTCGGGCTTGTGAAGTGCACATACACATTTGCATGTGTGTATATGGGATGCGATGATCAAAACTGTAAGGTGCCCGCGATTAAGAAGTTTGTCAATTTTGTATGGTTTGATTTGTAGAGAAATAGGATCGCGAACAAAATTCAATTTTTGTGCGGTGCTGCACAATAAATGCGTATTGTATACATACATGAAAAATTTCAATTCTAGCATTTGTAGTTTAGGAGATCTCTGCGCTAATACGGACGGACAGACGGACCTGACTAAATCAACTCAGCTCGTCATCCTGATCAAGAATATATGTACATATGTACAAAAAAAAAAAAAAAATTAAAATTTCGATGTTTTTGAAACCATGTAACTCATGTGTATGTTGACTTTTCCTTTACTGTATACTTTATGGGGTCTGCCACGCCTCCTGCTTGTTGCATACATTTTCATAAAAACATAATATTATTATTTTTTTGATTACTGAACTTCTCTTTCGTACTGAATCTTTATCTTTATCGTTTATTTCACTATTCGTTTCTTCTAACGCTGCCTACTGTTTTATATTTTCCTTTTTTATTTTATTTTTAATTACTTCTTTGCATCCAGTTTTATTCGTTTTTTGCTTTTTTCAAGAGTTGATTTGGCCGACGGGACCTTGTTTAATTTCGGAGATTTTAATTTAGTCAAGCTATATATTCAATGTATGGTTAGACGTGTATTGGAAATAGAGTAAATGTGTAGCTTCTACAATTAAATCACGGATGGTATGGTGAATGGTTTGTCACATTTCTACTAGACACACATTTACTAGAATTTTAAAATTCTACAAATCTACATAAACCTATTCCGCGTCGTTTGATAAAAAATCGAGGATATAGGATTGGTTAATAAGCTACAAAATGTTTTTTAGTAGCTGCTAAATTTTCAAAACGTCTGATAAAGTGGATTAGAGTTTATAAAACAAAATATTCAAATTATCGTTTTTTTTCCTAACCAATCATACGTTTTATTGCAATTTTTATATTTTGCTTAAGAACTTCAAATAAGTTCAAGTTAAGCAATTTCATGGTATTCTATATATCGATAGCCGCAAATATAATACTTCAGGGCTGCCATTAAAACGACGATGCGATGATATGTGGAAATAACTAAAATAAAACACAGTAAACATCGCCGCATTGGCATCCAAATATCGATATCATTGATGCCAAGACCTGTCCTGTAAATTTGTAAATTGTATCAACATAAAAATGGTAAATATTAAATTTATAATCACATTATATTCACCAAGTGCTAAGCAGTGTATGTAAATTAAAAAGCAATAAAAACGCTCCTGAAATTGTGAGAATCGATCTAGTCTTGCATTTGACGACGTAAAAAGAGAAGCACGCGCAGGCAGCCGTCTGCTGCTGGCGTATCAGCTGCTTCAGTGTGTGGTTGAGATGGCGAAAACACCACGATACCGATACCAGGTCCATACCAAGTTTTCGTCCAATGTGCTGCCGGTGTTTTCAATATTAACAATATATGCTGAAATTTCGCATTTGCGTGCATTTATTTTTAGTGAAGAAGACATAAAACGACGTAAACATTGTTATTGTATATATATATATATTGTATTGAATAACTCAAACATGCATGACATATATATAAACATATATGTATATGTATTTATATATATGTAAGGAATTAGAAGAAAATAATGTGTAATTGGGTTTGTATATATACATACATATATCTAGGTATTATTTGTCCTGCATTCCGTGCAAATTCTTAGTAGTGGAAGTATCTCAGTATATTACGAATCTTTTTTGCCGGGTATTAGATCTTTTACTCAATTCTTATTCAGGACACACCTTTTATTGCTGACTGACAGGCATAAATAAAAAATTGATCGAACATAGTTGACTTTGCAAAATTGAACACGAAATTTTAAAATAAACTAATCTTTGCTGTTTCCTTACTTTAATTAATGTATTGTAGCTACATATGTATGTCAATGTTGCCGTAATATAATGTTTCAATAACTGCCTTGCGCTGAGAGACAGTGGTAAGTAGACATTCTTATAAATTAAGCAATTACTGCATATTAATCTTGTGTTATTAACCTTGATCCACAGCAGCAAATTCGTGTAAGAAATATATATAGGATATATAAGCGAAATAGGATTTTTGCCGTTATTACTTTGGTAAAGCAGGTAATCTTTTGTAATCCGATCCCACAAGTCATGCCACGAGGTAAACGTAGAGCTCCAGAAATCGGTGACAATATGGATGGCCAATCAAAAAGAGCACGCACCAGCTACACAACTATAGCGACACAACAAAACAGCAGGTGAGAGCCAGAACCATTAAAAAAAAATTATTACCAAGAAATTCTTTTACTGACGGACTGATTACATGCTGGGACTGCTTAAAGTAACTAATTTTTGTAAGATAGTTTGGCCAATGATTGTTTATGCCAAGTCAGTGTTTTGGTCAAGTATTCCAGGTTATTGGAAAATCAAATTTATATGGTTATACTTTTCGGTTGCACTAGTAAATACAACATATATACACAATATACTCTTGATAAAGTTTAATTGAATTATTGAAATATCTAAACGTGCATATTATTAAGTTAGTTTAATATTCATTCATTTCATTCAAAGCAATATTTTTATTCATATCAAAATCGTTTTTTCTTAATTTACCGTATATTATATGACCTTGACTTCCGAAAATTAGTTAAATATTTCTCTTCTTTATATTCCTTAGACATTTTAAGAGCAATTCTCGAATGGGGTGGGTATAGTATTCAAAAAATTAGAGCAACGATATTTTTTTATCTGTTGTATTTTCATTTATTAGGGATATATGTATTTGCCTTAAGAAAGATCACATTAGACAGCAAGACTTAAGTGATAGTCTATTGCTACTAACAGCTATAAAGATAACAGATAAATTAGGTTTTAAGCTATTTAGTTTTTTGTGCCCTGGAGATACACTGGAATTTGAAACGTTCTGCATCCTGTGCTTTTTCTGCTATTGTTTTTTTTTGTATAAGTAATAAGTGGAAAATGCTTCTCATATTTAATATTCGTTGGGATAACAGATATCAACTCCGATGTCAAGAATCGATGTTATTATGGTGAATTATGAATTATTGTATTGCTTAGACGATTAGCTTTGCAAGACACCGTACATATAATTAAAACTATATGTATATTTATTTATTGAGTTAATTTATTATTTTTTAAAATGAATCTTTGCATATAAATTAAAAAAAAGTGTGTACATAAGTGTTATTAATGCTAGAAGTTTTTTAACACAAAAATAAATATTTATCTAAAGATCATAATTCTTTATTTTAGTGGTGCATAATTTTTATTCATTTTATTGTGCAAACAGATAGAATAATTAATTTTGTATTTTTCCAAATTCTTTGTCTGTCGGTATGCAAGAAAACTGGACAAATTTATTAGACAATTTTGTAACTTTGAATCTGATTAATTTTGTTATTGTATAGTTGGCACAAATTTGTATGTTATGAGGGTCTAAACGTTTCTGAAGCTTATCGCTTGCATATTATTATGATCTGAATATATAATAGGAATGAATTTATATGTTTTAACAATTTTGTTCACATGTGTAGAAAACCATTGAATTTTACATACATATTTGAAAATTATTATATGATAGAGAATATTTTGTCAATAGCTTTGATTAGTTGTGTAAATATATATTCGCATATATTTAAAAATGCACATTTATGTAATTATAATATATATAATAATTAACATTTCACATAATATTAACTATATGGAAGACATTTGCATTTATTTATATATAATATATATATATATATATATATATATATATAAATTTTGTAACAGTTATGTTTGTGGCTCCGATGACCCACAATTTCGATTACGTTTACGAACATGATAATATATAGTTGGATACTTCAATACTGATATGCAACAAATAACATTAGAAAGATATGACTCGAAAGCAATTGAACAAATTAATTGTAGTACGTTGACGTTTAGTTTACTCCATCGAACCATACTGAACCTTCTTGACTTTGAAATACCTGTAAAAAGTAGAATTATTGCAGATATTATAAAAAGTGCATTTTAAGTCTCTTAACTAAAAATGAGAAGTAGTTATGGTACATTAAATCTATAAATACTCATGTATTTCATAATTTTAATATTGCAATATGCTTAGTTAGTGAGTAGTTGGATTACTTACCGCCAACCACCGTAGCCCGAAATAGTCAATAGAACCGCAATGGCCAGTGCTGTGCCTACAGCTAAGGGCGCGGTCTCGTCGCGATAGGAACCGGTGGCACTACAGTGAAAGGATGGTCCCCACTTGCCGCTCTCCTTGAACATAAAGCTTTGCATATGCATGTCGCGCAAGTAAAGGCGCGCAATATGACCAGACTGGTCGCCAGAATCGTGCGGGGCATACAAAATCACAGTTTGTTCCTTGTCACAAAGGTACGACTTGCCCACAGGCGTTGGGAAATACATGGGCGTTTGTGCTGGAGAGGTCAGTTTTACATTCAAATTGGGACGGTCAGGATGTTCGAATAATGAATTCGATGAGGAGTATGTCAGCTCAAAAAGGTTGATGTACCAGCCTTCGCCACCTGACGACTATGCATGTGTGTGTAGTAGAAATTAATTTTAGTTTACCTCTGACATTTTCATCACAAAATCAAACACCCTCCCCTTACCTTTTTAAAAGTCATGGACAGCGAAAAGCCCTTGAAGTCCATGGTCAATATTTCCAAATTTGTATTGTCGCACTCACCGCTCAAGAGGGGATTATCCGGCAAATATAGGTCGGCCTCAACGTCCTCGTTCAACTTGTTTCGATATCGGATACTTATTAAACCATCTACTTGCATCAGAATGCAGGTGATGCCATTAGTAGCATTAAGGCGATATGTCGAAGTAGTCGCATCATGATTCATCGAAGAGGCCTGCAAAAGTATTTTACAGAACATGAAATCTTAAATCTGAAATAAGAGAGGATGCTCATCACTTACCGATGGTGATTTTGTAGTATATTTAGAAACCCTCGGCGTTTTCGTTGTGAAGGCGCTCAATTGAAGGCCTTGAGCGCTGTTCGCTACGAAAAAATATAGGATTTAACACTAACTTGCTATTTTTCCTTTATGTCATTGTGTCAGCACTGTGATGTGCCCTCCGTACTATTGATTTTTCACCCCAATGCCGTGTCTTAAGCAACGGGGTGTTTTAATGACTCACCAAGTAACGCGAATAGTATGCAACAGATAATGTTGAATACATATCCATTGACATACTTCAATGCACGGTTATTTTCATTAAATTGTAGCATTTTTCTTTGATTTATTAACTGAATACCTTCGTTTTAGGGGTATTATTACGTACGAATTCTTGATACGATAGAAACGACTTGTGTCTCGCTTGAAGTCGTGCGCACAATTGAACCCTAAACTCGTATCCAATCTCATTCGGCTCGGCTCCTATTTCACGACTTTTCAGCTGCCATATTTTGGCACTCATTTCCAGCGCGCAGACGCCTTATTTATGTTAAAAACAAAATAAAAATATATACGTCGGTAATAAAACCTACGGACTCATAGACACATACATACATATGTATATTGCCCGTATAAACCTTCAGTCTTTTGTAAACAACTTTTCTTAAAAATAATATAATTTATGAGTCACATTTAATAATCATTCCTGTAATGCTCAGATTATGAAAATTTTGGACTTTGAATACGTCTGTACTTATGCATATATGTATGTACTTACAATAATCGTAGAAAGTTTTAGGTCTTCGCGGATTTCAGAGTATCTTTTTGTTAGATTTTATATTTAGCATCCGAATTATTATTTATTCAGGAGCATTATATATGAAATAGGACAATAGGACAATAGGACAACATAAATATATATAATAGCAGATAGAATAGATCACTATTGCTAACGATTAGAGCTACACACAATTGAAATTTTTTTTTCCTGGCGTGATATGTATATGTCTTATTTTATGGTATCCCGTGGATACAGATTTATATTTTGGTATATTGTTATATATATAGTTTTTATATAAATTAATATACTCTTTAAAAATTACTTCCGAGCCGCTTTTATATTATATGTATGTGGCCTTCATTTTGTATATGTACAGTTTGAAATGGTTCGGCATCTTTTGGTTTGCATTGGCATCCCCTTTAAGTTTAATGTTGCTATTTTTAGATGGCAATACTAAGAAAACTAAAACATTGAATAATACGTCAACAACAGCAGGGCGACTGCTCAAGCACAAAATTGATTAGTTAAATAAAATAGCATAAATATATGTGCTTAAATGTCTTATGGCTAAGTATGTTATTTACAAAATATTTAATAATACAGATAGCATAAATTGAAATATTGAAAATATTTTTTATTCAGACGCCATATCAGAGCAGAAGACGGCTTTAGCCAGAAACGCTGCCTCGCCTGGTTCCACGAATATACCACGCCCGATGAGCCTGATACACTGGGTGAGTAAAATACAAATTGGTGTTCTTAAAAGCTAAGCAATATAAGCACTCGTGTTTACAGGACCAGATGGAATGGAAAAATTCTGTGAAGATATTGGCGTTGAGCCCGAGAATATTGTGATGCTTGTGCTCGCCTACAAAATGGGTGCCACACAGATGGGGTTTTTCAGTCAGCAGGAGTGGTTAAAAGGTCTCACGGATCTCGAATGTGATTCGACAGCAAAAATGGTTGTGAAACTGGACTATCTGCGTAGCATACTTAACGATCCCAACTCCTTCAAGAGTATATATCGATATGCGTATGACTTTGCCAAGGTGAATCTTATGCATATTGAAAATAATCTTGCAAACATAAATATACATACATGAATTCAATAAATTTTTTCTTATGCAGGACTCGGATCAACGAAGCATGGATATTCTGACGGCTAAGGCAATGCTACAATTACTTCTGGGCAAGCATTGGACACTGTATCCACAATTTGCGCAATTCCTAGAGCAATCCAAGTACAAGGTTATTAATAAGGATCAATGGTGTAATATACTCGAGTTTTCGCGCACAATCTGTATTGATTTGTCAAACTATGATATTGATGGAGCATGTATGTAACAATTAATACTCGCGATACATACAAGTTTTGTTAATCATTTTGAATTTTAGGGCCTGTAATGCTGGATGAGTTTGTGGAATGGATGCGGTTGCAACGCGGGTTAGTCATTGGAAGTTCGGGATCCAGCTGAGAGTGCCTGGATCGGATAATTTTAGTTGAACTTTAGAAATTCTGTAGTGTCCATAATGAGACGATCGGCGGTACACACCCAAACACATTAAAGACGCAAAGCCCTCCTCCATTGCACCCGCAAACTCTGAGACACACAAACACATATGTACGTACACCAAGAAAGAAAGAAACCCAAGGCACTTGAGACTGCGTAAAACTTGAAAAAACAACTTTAAAACAACACTATTGATATATATATATATATATATATATATATATATATATATATATATATATATATATATATATATATATATCAATATATATATATATATATATATATATATATATATATAACTAATGTAATAATTTAATTGTAAACAAAATTTAAAAACGATCTACATAAAGTGTTACGTGTAAGGCATCACTGAAATTGGTAGTAGAAAAGTTTTACAGCAAGCAAACTTTGAAATCATCGAAACAGCGTAGCAACACTCTAAAACTGAACGAAAACCAATATACATATGTACATGCAATAAAAATCATATATGATTCGAGCATACATACATTTGTATTTAAAAAAGACAGCGCTTCGCAGGCACGGGCTCATTTTGTTGGCGATCATAAAATTCAACAAACAAATTGAGATACAGCCTGTCACTAAATTTTCAATATATTCGGCTAGGCACAAATTATTTAATTCTCTAGCTAAATTGTTTTTTTTTTTTTTTTTGGTACGGGCAACAGTAACATTATATCAACTGAAGTAACTTAGATTCTAATAATTTATGAGTGCTCAACACGATAATTGATCGTAATTTGGTCTCAGAGATTGTTATTCAAATACATAAATAAATAATTTTGTTTGAAATATCATACAATGAAGAATGCCAAGAAAAATAGAAGGTATTTTTATCGAAAATTTTTTTGTTTATTATAGTAAAGCAGGTTGCCTTTTCAGTTGAAACTTCTCTCGGGTAGTGTTGCCGGATATTTTAATTTTTTTGAGTTCGCGAGAGGCCAGATATTTCGATTCATAGTATTTTTCGCCAATTGAATAAAGTATAAAAATTAAAAATATATATTTGGGATTTATTAAATTAAATTAAATTATGGCTGTCTGCAGCTTCTATAAATTTATGTGTGAATAAAGTTATTCTAATCTTTTAATTTTATTCTTGTATTCAAATTTAACGTTAGCATGTGCTCTTTGTAAATATTTTCCAGCACTGTTCATGCAGTGCCGTTCAAAACGTGTTATCGTTTGTGATTTAGTGACGCTGACGAACTACTCAAACTGGCATTCAAATAAAATAAACTGTTTCGGCGCGTTCTACACTTTGTGCCTGTAATTCGTGTCGGCCTAGGTATCTTCCATTTAGATCATTATTAGTGTGAATCTGTTATCATAATTTTTAATATACTTTGGGGTAAATATTTGCGTGCCGTGCACAAAAATAATTAAGACTGAGAAAACAAAAGCAAGAAGGCGGAGCGGAGTACAAATAAAAAATAAAAAAAACGAGACAGCTCAAGAAACACAAAACTGAAAAAAATGGCCGCAAAGCCCGAGGACAAGAGCACGGATATACCTGATCGTCTTTTTGACTCTAATCATCGTAAGACCTATAAGCGTATGCGCTTTTTCGGTAAGGTAAGTGCTAACTGTGTGTCGCAGACTGTTTTTGTACAGAAATATAGGGAAAACATGTGGAGCCTGTCCTCCGAATCAGGCGGTTGCATCGTCTTCCCTAGGCATTTTGTTCCTGTTGCTTTCGCGATATGCAGTTATGTATGTATATATGTATGAGTGCAGGTCTGTGTAGTCATGCATTTGTATGTGTATAGCTAAGCGCACAAACTAGTGTTGTCAAACACTAAAAACAACCAGTTGGCCGTTTTGGCGCGTACTACACAATAAATGAATGTATGTATGCATGTAATACCTACATATTATGTATCTATGTATGTACATATGTTCATATATTCGCGTAATTTTGGAATTCAGAACAATGATAATTTTAAAAAAAAATTTTTTCAGGGTGGTTTTGCAAAATGTTACGAAATAATAGATGTGGAGACCGACGATGTTTTTGCCGGCAAGATAGTGTCCAAGAAGCTTATGATAAAGCACAACCAAAAGGAAAAGACGGCTCAGGAAATAACTATTCACCGAAGTCTAAACCATCCAAATATTGTGAAATTTCACAGCTATTTTGAAGATGTTCAGAACATCTACATTGTGCTGGAGCTGTGCAAAAAACGCGTAAGTATTTCATAAAGGTACCCATGTATTCATTCATTTGTTTAATCATATTGCTTTGTAGTCAATGATGGAGTTGCACAAGCGCCGTAAAAGTATTACAGAGTTTGAAACCCGCTATTACATATATCAGATAATACAGGGTGTCAAGTATCTACACGACAATCGCATCATTCATCGTGATCTAAAGTTGGGCAATCTATTTCTAAACGACATGTTGCATGTGAAGATTGGAGATTTCGGGCTAGCAACCCGTATTGAGTACGAGGGTGAACGCAAAAAGACCCTTTGTGGCACTCCTAACTATATTGCACCAGAGATTCTGACAAAGAAGGGTCACTCGTTTGAAGTGGACATCTGGTCAATTGGATGCGTCATGTACACATTGTTGGTTGGTCAGCCGCCTTTCGAAACAAAAACATTGAAAGACACTTACTCAAAAATAAAAAAATGCGAATACCGAGTGCCGAGCTACTTAAGAAAACCTGCTGCGGATATGGTCATTGCCATGCTGCAACCCAATCCGGAAAGTCGTCCAACAATTGGACAACTCTTGAATTTTGAGTTTCTTAAGGCTACACAAGTACCAATGTTTTTGCCAAGCTCTTGCCTAACAATGGCGCCACGTATCGGCATCAACGATACTATAGAGGATCCTACTCAGCGTAAGCCGCTGGCAGAATACAATGGTCTGCGAGATGATACTCGTTTAGAGTCGACATTCTTGAAGAATAATTTACACGACGCTATTACAGCGTCGGCTCAGGTGTGTCGTCATAATGAAGATTATCGTAGCGATATTGAGAGTTTGCATCAGCAGCTGACGAAGCTTATTAATGATAAGGTATGTAGTATGAGGTTAAATATCAAATATACAAATATAAATATGCTTCTTCTTCATTTTTAAAGCCCCGCCTACTGCAAGGCAATCTTGGCGATGAGAATACCGATCCAGCTGCCCAGCCGTTATTTTGGATATCAAAGTGGGTCGACTATAGTGATAAATACGGCTTTGGCTATCAGCTCTGCGATGAGGGCATTGGAGTTATGTTCAATGACACTACAAAGCTTATTTTGTTACCTAATCAACTAAATGTGCATTTTATTGATAAGGAGGGTAAAGAGTCCTACATGACTACGACAGATTACTGCAAGTCGTTGGATAAAAAGATGAAACTTCTGTCATACTTTAAACGTTATATGACTGAGCATCTGGTAAAGGCAGGGGCCAACAATGTTCCTGATGAAAATGATCAAATTTCTCGAATGCCTCATCTTCATTCCTGGTTTCGGACGACTTGTGCTGTGGTTATGCATTTGACCAATGGTTCTGTTCAGGTACTATCTAGAGTCTACTAATCTAAAGAAAAATCTAAAATGTATTTTTTGTTTGTTTCTTGTTTAGCTTAACTTTTCGGATCATATGAAAATAATTTTATGCCCCCGTATGAGTGCCATCACCTACATGGATCATGAGAAAAATTTTCGCACATACCGATTTTCAACTATCGCACAAAGTGGAGTTTCCAAGGATCTATATCAAAAGATACGTTATGCTCATGAGAAACTTAGAAAAATGCTCGAGAAAATGTTTGTTTGAGCATAAAAAAAATTTACTGCAGCCGGCTGACATAATTTATTCATTATCGTTACGTTTATGTCTAGCTAAACAGAATACATTCATTTACTATACAGCGCGCAAAGCTAAAAAGCTATATTCTCGATGTTTAATATTTTCCAAATTCCCGTTGCTGTTTAAATTTACCCGCTTGTTTATTTATTAAGTTATATATTCAGTTTTTTTCGGCTAAGTTATTAGCTTTTGTAACATGTCAATAGAAAACAAAAATACATTTATATACATATATATGTTTTACTAATTTAAAAGATATAAATATACAAAGTAATAAAGATTAAAAATGATCCGGAGTCAGTACATTTAGTTATATATTTTCTTGTAGGTTATTTTTTCCTATTTCGATAATTGATTGTTATCGGTATCCAGATATTTTATTGCAATAGTTTTTTAATATTGATCGAAATGGTCGAAATGTCTGTAATCACTAACCATACAACACATGGTTAGTGCTGTATTCAACTGATACACATGTCAGTAGTGAGTACGATTACTCGGAAATTATTTGGTAAGTGCAAAATAAAATTACTTGAGTTTTGTTTGTCAAACACATTAGCCTTCTTTGTTTGACATGTCATTCTATTGTTCATTTTATTTTGTTCAGTATTTTTAATGATAAGGGAAAATATGTTTTTTTTGTAGCTGGAGCTTTGGCCACACTGTTATGCATTTTCGTATTGATTTTATTTTCAGCAAAGTCGAAGTCAAATTTGTGAAGAATATCTTAAAGCCACCGAATCGTTATCTAAATGCAATTTAGTGAACAAAAAGGTCACAAGTACAATAATGGGAGACAATGAGCAAAAAGCCCTTCAGCTTATGGCTGAGGCGGAAAAAAAGTTGACACAACAGAAAGGTTTTCTTGGATCACTTTTTGGGTGAGTAATGTAGACTATATACGTTTAATAATTATTATTATAATAATAATATATTCCGTTTTAATTATTGATTTTATTGATATTTGAGCGTGATTCCTTCAAATATGTGCAAAGTATATGCATATATATATTCAGATAAATATCTGCCCATACATACAGATATATTGATGTTTGAATGGAAAGTTGGAACTACTTTTCCAATATGTATATTAAAGCTTATACATATTTTAATGGTGATTAAAATATGATTGAAAAATATTCAATTTAGATATACAACAAAATTGTCTTCAGTTTTCTCTTTTTTTGCACATAATGTAATACATGTAATTACATATTTACAATGGTGGCCGAAAGTATTTTGACTTTGCCTTGCGAAAACTTAAATCGCTGATTTCTGCATAGTGAGAGACGTAACGGTATCCATTATATTTTTAAAGGAAAGAATATATTCAAAGCTGTAAGTGTGCAAAATACTGCATTGATAACATAACTCATTATTTTTCTATAATTATTTGAATGATAAATATTCATTATTTGGCTGGACAAAAGTATTTTGACATTTCAAAGTTTTTTAACAAAGTGACAGAAAAAGTTAATATTGGTGATTGTAATAAATTATTAACACAAAATAAACCCTCCTTTGACATCAATGACCTTTTGTAAGCGTCCAAGAATTGACCTGACCCCATTTCTAATACAAAATCCTGTTGGAGTCCTAGAACTTCAGAAATCAGCACCTTTAGCGTTCTTGATAGGTCTGAGCTTTGGTTTTTTTTTTCAATGAGCCCACAAATTATCTATTGTATTCAGATCAGGGCTATAAGATGACCAATCTAATGTATTGACTTAAAAATCTCTCAAAAATGCAGTTATCATATGGGCCTTGCGGCATCGAGCGTTGTCCTGCTGCAGTATAAAGGACTGTCCCATGAGCCGGTCATCGGAAATGAATGCGTGGACATTCAGGACACGTAAATAATTGTCCTTGTTCATTGTTCCATTCATAAATATCAAATCGGAAAAGTCATTGAAGCACATGCAATCGCAGAGCATTACCGATCCTCCGCCATGTGGTACCCGTTCGCACACAGGCCTCCATTTTTTGTAAGTGTTCTTTTGCAGCCTCCATTAAATATGTTTATTCGATCCGTGATACTCAAAAGAGCATTCATCTGTCCATAATACTTGTTCCCAGAATGATTGGGGCTTGCTTACGAAGGATTTTGTAAATTGTAACATTTTTTAGTTTATTTTTTGGTGGGTCCAATACCATTGGCGAGCTACAAAGTAGAAAAATTGGCATCCTTTAGCCGTCCTTCGACATTTTTTCTACTTATTGATTTGTCATGATATTCAGTGAGCTCAATCGACACTGTTTTTGGCAAAATCAGCACACTTTCTTTAAATTTTCTTAATATTATGCAGTCTTGTATAGGCTTTGTTTTGGGTATTATTCCTGATCTGGCCATATTGGCCATCTCATAGCCTCAATTGGCCATCTCATAGCCGAATGAATGAATGTTATCGAGAATGAGTGGGCCTATGTAAAAAGAAAATCAAGCTCAGACCTATCAAGAACGCTAAAGGTGCTGATTTCTGAAGTTCTAGGACTCCAACAGGATTTTGTATTAGAAATGGAGTCAGGTCAATTCTTGGACGCTTACAAAAGGTCATTGATGTCAAAGGAGGGTTTATTTTGTGTTAATAATTTATTACAATCACCAATATTAACTTTTTCTGTCACTTTGTTAAAAAACTTTGAAATATCAAAATACTTTTGTCCAGCCAAATAATGAATATTTATCATTCAAATAATTATAGAAAAAGAATGAGTTATGTTATCAATGCAGTATTTTGCACACTTACAGCTTTGAATATATTCTCTCCTTTAAAAATATAATGGATACCGTTACGTCTCTCACTATGCAGAAATCAGCGATTTAAGTTTTCGCAAGGCAAAGTCAAAATACTTTTGGCCACCATTGTATGTATAGATGATGACTAGTAAAATAAACGTTGATCCCTATCACGATCCTTATTATTACGGGATAGACCCGATTAAGTTTTGGGTAATATATGGGCATAAGTGCGTGTAAGCTCGGATTCACAATTTCTATTATTATAAATCTTTGCAGTGGTTCGAATAAAATTGAAGATGCGATCGAGTGCTATCAGCGTGCTGGCAATATGTTCAAAATGTCGAAGAACTGGAGTAAAGCCGGTGAATGTTTCTGTGAGGCTGCCACTCTCCATGGACGAGCTGGCAGCCGCCACGATGCAGGCACTTGCTATGTGGACGCTTCGAACTGTTATAAGAAGGTGGACGTGGAAAGTGCCGTCAACTGTTTGATGAAGTCCATAGACATTTACACCGATATGGGACGCTTTACAATGGCAGCCAAGCATCATCAGAGTATTGCTGAAATGTATGAAAGCGACCCGACTACCCTGGTAAGCAACCATTATAAATGGACATTTAGAATAGAGATTGGAAAGTAATTAAAAATTTATAATTTATCTTGTGCTTCGAAGGCAAAGGCTATTCAACACTATGAACAAGCGGCAGATTATTTTAAAGGCGAAGAGTCTGTAAGCTCGGCCAACAAGTGTATGCTAAAAGTTGCCCAATACGCAGCCCAGCTGGAGGATTATGAAAAAGCAATATCTATATATGAGCAGGTGGCTGCCTCATCACTCGAGAGTTCGTTGCTAAAATACAGCGCCAAGGAGTATTTCTTTCGCGCCGCTCTTTGTCATCTAAGCGTTGATTTGTTGAATGCGCAACACGCAATCGAAAAGTATGCGCAGCAATACCCGGCATTCCAAGATTCACGAGAGTTTAAACTTATCAAGGTAATGAAGATTTTAAAATATAATTTTCATTCAATAAAATACGTTTATTTAGGTGCTGTGCGAGCATCTTGAGGAGCAGAATATAGAGGGTTTTACAGAAGCTGTAAAGGACTATGATAGCATCTCACGCTTGGATCAATGGTATACAACAATATTGCTACGCATTAAAAAGGCCGCAGACGAAGATCCAGATTTGCGATAAGAAAACCAATTTATGAACGGGAATAAATACAAATATATAAACGCATATAAATTCTTAAATGCTTTTTCAGTTTAAAAAAAACCTTAAAATATGTCTACGTATAGACATACATTTAATGAAATTCAAAAGAAAAATTAAATTAACTAAAATCTATTCCAATTTTAACATTTTTGGAAAACGCAAACTTTTAAAATTTAAAACTTAATGATTTTTATCATATTTTTCAATTTCCATTTACATAATTTATTTTTTCTGAGTTGTATATTGTAAATTATTTGTTGAACGTATTTATTTGATGGATCGATTTTTATGAGGGCTTTGTTATTTGCATAATTACTATAGTGTTAAACATATTGTCAATTGACAACGATTAGAGATCTTATAGTTTCGGCACTCACGAATAATCAAATCAGTCAAACATGCCTGTTGTTAATCTTAAGAAAAAGAAAATTCAACTGCAGTTTCTAACTAAATTAATAGAATAAAAGAGATCATGGTTGATAAGCAACAGATTACAATTATTAAATAATCGTTGGTAAAAAGATAGACAAAAATATATTCTTACTAAAAATAAAAAAATATAAACTATTCATCAGAATATTTTGAGGGTCGCAGTTAAATTCCATCTCAGAAAAAATTCAATCATTTGGTAAATCTGAAAAGTATGAAAATATAAATGATTAAATAAATAAAATTTTATCCAATTTCAATGTCTAGTCGTTGCTTAACAGAATTATAAAATTTAGCCGGTTTAAATGCTTAAAATTTCTGAAATATTTAAAAACTATATCAATATTAAACATTTATTACAATATGAGCTGCCCATATACAATACCTATTACAAACTTATGTAATGAGAAAAATATAAAATATTGAAAATAGTTGGAAAGTAAAAAGCTTAAAAACAAACAACATTTATTTTTATTGTCACTCTGGACTAACGCACATAAGCATTCGCTAATATAACTAAGTTCAATCATACTTCACGCTGGTTTACCGGGAAAAGTTATTCGTAAAGTGGAAAACAATATAATAATAAACTTTTATTATAGATACCATTAGATTGAATCTACTAAGAAAAAACTATCATTTAACGAATCATTCATTGGGTATTTTATAATAAATAAAAAATCAAACACAGCGTACTTTTTGCTCTATTTAATCCTTTACTCGATTTGCTTAGTATAACATTATGTATAAAAAAATATTGTTTTTAAAAATAATTGCTTAGCTATCAAATCAGGTTTATAAAATCCCTATCAGTTATCGGGAAACAGTCTATTATATTTTAGAGCTCTAATAGCAAAAAATTGGAAGATATAGATTTTTCCGATATGTGAAAAAGCCAATTTTAGAAATTTAAAATTTTTACATATCACATTGTAAACGAAAAAAAATATTTATAAATCGAAGGAATTTACCTCAGACACCCTGTCCAAGATACTATACGTATGTATATACATTCATACATATACATATTTACATACATTCGTACATGTGTATGTATGAAAGTGCATGCCGGTTGATCAAATGAATATTCAAGTAATGTGCATTAAACACTTTTTGACGAAATCGTAAAATGCTATCAGATGCTAGCTGATTTGCCAATTCCAATTGGCTCCTATTAGAATATAAATAAATATGTACATGTACGCATGTACATATGTGTATTATTTTAATGTTATAATTCCGATTTTATTTATTTATATTCTAATAGGAGCCAATGTACATTCAGCGTTGCCGTTTTGGATAATTTTCCGCCAGATCTGGCTTATTCCTAAGTAGAGTAACCGGCTCTGTTTTAAACGGTCTGGTCATACTATTTAACAAAGCAGTGCAACACGAATACAAAAATTGAATGCTAAGGAATGGAATTTGAACTATAATTATAGTATTGTATGTATGTATACATTTCTATACCATAACGTGTTCACATCTTGATAAATCTGGCAAAACTTTTTCAACAAAATTAATGCAATGATTTTCAACTTGATTGTTGTTGTGAGTTATAAAATCAATTGAAGCATGGTGGCAAATGAAAATTTTTCAGTTTTCAAATTATTACTTGATTTGAATGTAACACGTTCAGATATATTAGCTAAAGGATAATTGGTAAATTCTAATTTGAAATTATAAGTTTGGTGATCAAAGCCAAAGTAGAATTAGAAAATATCTTAACCAGCACTCCAAGTATACCAGTAAAAGTTTTGTTTTGTTACCTCCACTAATAAATAAGGATAATATTTTCAGAAACTAGATGTTTTGATAAAGTACAAGAAATACTCGATATAAAATAATTTACGCTTTTGTATTGAATTTTCAGTTTGTTGAAGCTGTGGCGTAGGCTGTTATACATTGAAAAATATTCACCAAACTTCCAACTGTTATACAAATAATACTGGTTAGTATAGTTGATAATTCAACTTTATCTGGTGTAACTTAATGATTAAGATATTCACCAATTTTAATTTAGCTGATATACACGAATATGTTACATGATAATATGTTTGTAGTTGAGTGCAATATCCGCCTTGCTGTAGCAGAGACCTGAAATTTTGAATATAAGCTCTTTTACAACTCTTTTTAGGACAACACCTACATGGGGCGTATAAATATATAAATATATAAACACTTTAAATTTTGAAAGAGATTATATTATAATAGCTTAAGATAAATCAGGAAAGAAACTATTTACGGCAGAAAATAACTATAAACAGTTTAATATCCCAACGCAGAGTTGTCTTTCAATCAATTTGAATTTCTTTGATATACAGCATACAACCTTTGCACATGAACCCTCAGGAATAAGTTCTGCGCTTGGGCTGCAGTGTGGGCGATATTATGAGAAATTATTTGTTGAATTAATCTTCTTGTAGTGATACATATATATCAAACTTTCAGAGCGTGATAACAACATTCATTGTGTATGTGCCAAAACAAAAGTCTCTCTCTGAGATACTTTTTATACCCTGAACCTATGAAAAATGGGAAATCAGGGTATATATATTCTTAATCAGGGCGACGAGCTGATTTGATTTAGCCCAGTCCGTCTGTCTGTCCGTTCGTCCTTCCGTTTTTTTGTTATAGATAAAAAATCAAAATATATTTCCCACATCTTTGGAGCTAGAGTCTCCAAATTTAAGATGTAGATTCATATGTATTTTTAAGAATTTCGGTATTATATCCCTACCCCCAATCAACCCCTTTCCCTACAAATTTGCAAAATGCGTATTTCAAGTTATAGAGACTTGTGCATTGGCAAATACATACATTTTAATGTTATTATCACGGTCTAAAATATTTATGAAGATTGTCCGTTTACAAAATAAGTTATTAAAAAATTAAGTTCCAATAGTAAGCCCACATGGCGTGCGTGCGTTTGCATGTTTTGTTTTTTTGCATACGCAGATAATAAACGACGAATCACTTAAATTGAAATATCAGTTCCTAGAAGGGTTCAGGTGATCTCGTAGTCGAGCAGTCTCGACTCGAAAATGTATGTAGCAGGCAGAAGGAAGCGTGGCAGACCTCATAAAGTATATATATTCTTGATCAGGGCGACGAGCTGAGTTGATTTAGCCCTGTCCGTCTGTCGATAATCGATAAAAAACGGGAGTAGTTATCGATTTTTAAAAATCAAACTTTATATGCGCGTGCAATTTACGAACCTACGAACAAAATTTCAAAACTCTAGCTTATGTAGCTCACGAGATCTAGGCGTTCAGACGGACAAACAGACTGACACACAGACGCACGGATAGACGGACGTGGCTATATTGACTCAGCTCGACTTTTGTGGGGTGTGACACGCATTAAAAATACACGCAAATTTGAATGACATTATTACGTTCTAAAAGTTTTACTAGCTACAAGAGGATTTCTTCCACAAATAAGTTCTCATAATATAGTCTCATGCAGTCCAAGCGTAGTCGCTGCTAATTGCGCACTTATGCGTGCGTATGGGTGGATGCATAGTGCATGTGTTTTTTGAATATCTGCTCTTTGCAGTGTTCCGGGGTTATCCTAGTCGAGCAGTCTCAAGTAGAGCACTCTTACTTGTTTATCAGCCAGTACAGTTCGAATTATGGTAGCAAAATATTATATGTTTGGTCTTTAGTAGGATGTCGTCGGGTTGACTTGTTTATAATCTAATAACTGTATGTAATAATATAATAATATCTAAAAATTTCTTATAATGAAGCCTATTGATTCAAAGCTAACCTTGGCATAATAGATGCGTGCATCTATTGTCGGTACTTGCCATTGGCTATACGGCATACAGACAATTATATTCTTTCTTTATAATTTCACTTAAATTGCAAATGTAAAGTAAACCATAATTAAAACGTTTGTTGGCTGTGAGCGTGGGTAACCAAAGCAAATTGTGTATTACACGCTCGCTTAACCACTGCCTAGCTACCCCAGAGCAGAATTGGGCAAACTCTATGCTGAGTGCCAAGTGCCAAGTGCCAACTGCCGAGTGGTTGCAACATCAAATTGTAATTACAATTTTCCAACAGCGCGGTGAATGCAGTGGTTCCCGCTACTACCTTCACTTCTATTTCTACCTCCACCTCCACCTCAATCTTCGCCTCCACCCTCACCCTTGCGTCCGCCTTTACATTTGTTAACATGCGCGTGCTAAAAAACGCTCGCGATGCTGTTGCCTATCAGTGTCACTAAGTGAGGGCTACGTGACAATTTGTTGTTCCGCAAATCTCCCCATCGGGTTATTAAGCACCCCCGGACAGTGTAAAAAGTGAATTGCCCTTCGTGGTCGCGTAGCTTCAAACCGAAAATAGTACTAACATGTGGTAACCCATAATTTGCGCTAAGGGAGTTATCAATATATTTACCACTAGGTACTCTTTTGGATATTATTGCATTTAAATAATAAGGCATAGTTTATGAATATATATATATAGCAGATATATATATATATATATATATATATATATATATATATATATATATATATATATATATACATAAATAAAGTGGATACATAGAGTTAAGTACCCAATAATGTCCAATAATAATGTTTCAAATCCTAAACTAATTTAGTAATGAACAATACTTTATATTCAATTTCAGCTGTTTATGTATTGTGATCGAAGGATAAATAGTAAATCTTTCATGAACAGCATTGGAAATTCAATAGAACACACCGTTCCTCAATCGCCAAACGTACAAAATTTTTCATTATTAATTGGCTATGAAAAATTAAAAACTGAAACGTTTAATTTAGTAGCAACATATATACTTACTAATCGAACGAATCATGATGTTGGATATTTCTGTAAGAGATATTTTCTGTAAAGCTTCCAAAATATATACCATTATCTTCTTAACTCATACATTTTATGATGTAAAAACTAACGTCGCTTTAAATATATTATAGTACATAATATACTAACTAACTAGCTCGGATAACTACATAAATCATAAAGTTTCTTGTATTGACAGCGTATATTCAAAGAAACCCTACCAATTTAAACATAAATATTAGTGACTAGTTATTTTTCAAAAAGTATATGTAATACTCGTGTATGTGCATGCACATTTATGTATGTCACTATTGAAACTTTTTCATTTTCAAGGTCCATATTCCATATAGATCTTAGTCTTATTCGCATAGCTGTTTAGTAATAAATCTTTCAGATCAATGCAAAATATTGTGACATATAGTGCGGAATTAACATTAACAGGAGTAGGACTTTCAAGTTTTAAATCCTCTAAATTGCCATTGTCAGCTACTCTTTCATTTTATTGCAAATGAAAATTGGCTATTTGTCAAATAAAGCGTAGTGAAGGACAACAAAACACTTTTAAATTTGAACACAAATTGTCAGATCAAAAAACAAAAATTGAAAATTACCATCTGTCAAAATTCACGTCATTCCACACAATCTGCCAGCGCACTGGTCTAACCTCTCTACCCCACAGGCTAATCCTTTGAGCAACAATGTGGCATATTCGAGGTGGTCGGAGATAATTGTGTACATACACATACGATACTTAGGACTGTGTTTGTACGTCATTTTCCTGGTGCACTTGTCAAGTGTTGGCATACCGACTCGACCGAACCGCTCATTAAAAAATACCCTCCGACTAGTCGATACAACCACGGAAAGAGGGTGGTATATCTAAGTAATTGTAAACGCTAATGTGTTACCTTTTGAAATCAAAAGAACACTCGTGAAGGGTGGGATTGCTTTTTAAAACTTTTATATCCCCAATTAGATCCGATACAGCTATTACTTTATATACGTATACGATATATGAATTGGTCTGGACTACTTGCCATGAAATTTCTTCAACTTTATTTAAAATTCAACCAATTCCTTGGTGCTCAAAATACATTTACAATTCAATTGGATTTTCATTGAAATTTATGCGAAAATCTATATCACGAATCCTTGTTACATAAACAGTGTATGGAGTTTGGGAGTTTATATTTTCTTTAAAATAAATATATTCTAAGCGCTTATATCATATGAAATCAAAGCTATGTGAAAGATTTTATTATACCCTGAACTCATTGAAAATGGGATGTTAGGGTATAATGGTTTAGTCAAAATGTATGTAACAGGCAGAAGGAGGCGTGGCAAACCCCATAAAGTATATACATACAGTCAAGTAAAAAAGTCAACATACACCACCAATTTTACGATATTTCGGGTTTTCGCAACGAAAATCAAAAAAGTTGAATTAATTATTCTTTTATAATAGTATAAACAAAAACATAAAATATCAACGGAAAAAAGTCTACACGCAGGCTTCATGCCTTTGTGTTATGGTTTAAAAAACATAGAAATTTAAATCTTTTTAAAAATATTATTAATGGTTTGGTTTACCATTGGCATCTTTAACTTTAACCAAATTTTCTATTGTTGTGGGCGGAACTTCGCCAAGCTCGAATAATAGTAATAGTGTCCCAAATATCTTCGATTGGGTCGTCTGGCGATTGGGGTTGTGAATTTAGTTTCCTTGGTGGTGTGCTTTGGATGTCATTGTCCGGTTGGAAGATCCAGACAGACTGACGGACAGGTCTAAATACTTGCCTAATGAACTCAAGCATTCATTCAAACAGAATATCATAAGGATTATTTATTACTAAGTTTTTATATCAAATTGTAAGCTGAGATTATATTATTATATTATTGTTATATATATATATATATATATATATATATATATATATATATATATATATATATATATATATATATATATATATATATATATATATATATATATATATATATATATATATATATATATATATATATATATATATATATAGATTATATATTTTGCCTAGTAAATTGGAATGTCATACGATTGTCTAAGACATTTTAGACAGATCAAACAATATATACAAATAATATTTTGTTTTATTCAAGCCAACCAAATTTACACAATAGACTTTCTCCGGAGTGTATACAACGTGTCGAATTTAATTGACTGTTGAATTAATCTATCTCTAACTTTTGCTCTTTCGTTGGAAAGGATTGATTTAAGATTTCAGATTCTGGATGTCAGAATCGCATAAAAAGTATAGATTAATTTTTCGTTGATAAGCCATGAAATAGACTATCACATATGGTGAATTTAAAACTTGTTTCAAAATTCTTTCGCTGTAGAAATAAGTAGTTATGTGTAATTAGGGTATCTAGTAGTCTGAGACACCCGACTGTTACACTCCTATATGTGTTGTTATATATCATTACATTTGGATATGGGTAGGATATGTATGCCTATAATCAAGGATTAGGATAAGTTTGAAGAAAGTATTTAGGTTCTCATACAGGAATTGAGCTGGCCTAGCTAATGCCAAACATACACTTGCCACGTAATTTGGTTCTAGGATTAGCCAAATAATAATGAACCGCACAGCTCGAGCATTTATTTACCGGCTATTGGCTTTCCCATGAAATAGCAATATTTACTCAAGTGCGTAATCCTCCTCTGCAGCTTAGTTGCCAATCGCCAATTGGCAATTGCCAATTGCCAGGCTGTAATTGTATGGACACTAAAAGAGCAATTGTTGCTGGGCATGAAATTCAAATACAAACAACTCGAACAATATCCATTCATGAACCTGTCAATCCTCAATTGAATTGTGATTGTGTGAATATAAAACTGGAATGCTCGTGTATTCACGTGTTTATTTAACCGCTCAGTACGGTGCAGCGAATTGGCGCCATCTGTTCACTTGACGTGCTTATTTACAGCACATCTGTAGATATACTTAAATATGTATATGTATTTATAGAAACACACATTTGTGTATGGGCATATGACTAAAATGCCTTGTTTTAACACACGGCTAAGAATCTATTCACATATTTATTTCTTCACTTCTATTTGGATAAGTTTGTGTTTTCTACTTATGAATCGTATTTAATATATATTTCAGAAATCATGGTAGCTGAAGTTCTAGAGAGTTCAAATTTTGAATGTATGCTCGCGTTGACAACTCAATATCAAGAAGTAAGAAACCTCTAGTCGAGACTGCTCGACTATGAGATCCACTGAACCCTTCTAGGAACTGATATAACTTAAGTGATTCTTCGCTTCTTTTCTGCTTATGCAAGAAAAAAGACATGCACACACACATACACACATACGCACGCACGTATAAGCAGGCATGGGCTGCCGTGTGGGCTTACTATTTTTGGAAATTTGTAGAGAAGGCGGTGGATTTTTGGATATGAATCTACATTTTTTTGCAGATTTTTAATAAGGTTTTTAATCGATAACAAAAAAAATGGAAGTTGTTATCGATTTTTTTATACGCGTGTAATATACGGACTCTAAAAAAATTCAATTCTCTAGCTCTTATATCTTCTGAGATCGGACGGACGGACAGACAGACGGGCAGGACTGAATCGACTCTGCTAATCAAGAATAAATATATATATTTATGGGGTCTGTCACGCCTTCTTTTGCCTGTTACATACTTTTTCGCAAAAACATTATACCCACATTTTCCATTATCAATGTGCTCTGTGTATACAATTTTTATGCTAAAAATTTTAAGCGACAGCACAGAAAATTTCCAAATTTATATTAAAATGATGTTCTAATCGAGTTACATGCCTAGCACCAATAGTGTTTAAAAAACAACTAAGTTTGTACAAAATTTGATATTAAAAATAAATTTACTAATTCAAAATTTTAAGTCTCTAGTACTTCAAAAAAAGCGTATCAAACAAATCTAAACAAGGTAACCGTTGCGTTCGATGGGTTTGCGTTTAACCAATATATTTTGTACATGATCAGGGTATAATTTTGTGTGTAACAGGTAGAAGGAGATGTTGCAGATCCCATAAATTATTCTTATATATTCTTGATCAAGACGACGAGCTGAGTCGACCTATGTATCCATGTACGTCTGCCTAGCTTCAACGCGTCAATCTAAATCACGAAAGAACATTGCAGTCGGACGTTACCGACAGCAAAATACTCATTCACAGCCCAAACGCTGTCAGATCTATATCGAATTTATTTTGAGCTGTCAATCCGAGTATTTGTTCAAAATTTCAAATCTCTGGCATGCATAGTGTTCAAAATTTAGTGGAGTTTGTGGAAAACTCTATATTCAGATCAGATTTGCCACGCCCTCAGAGGGCGTAGACATATCATTTTGGAAGCAACTTTGGAAGCTTACGCACAAAAAATTACAGGGTATTTCTTAGTATACCACGCCCCAAAAAAACGTAAAAATTTTTTTGGGTCATCGATAAAGGAAGTCTGCAGTAACTTAACTGTCAAAATTTTCGGTTTGCCATGCCATGCATATCTCATTCATCTTGGGTTGTCAACGCGTGTATATATTCAAAATTTCAAGTCTCTACCATCAATAAGGATTTGTATAAATCACTATATATTCAGATCTGATTTTCAACGCCTATAGTGGGCTTGGAAATACAATATTTTAGTCTTTATTTACAGGATCGTAACAGCAATACACGTGCAAAATTTTCTAGCTTTAAAACTATAGAAGATATAGTTTTACTCGCTTAGCCACGCCCCCAATGGGTGTAGATATATCCGCCATATCTTTTTGGTCTTACGTTGTCAACGCGAATTTACATTCCAAATTTAAACTCTCTAGCACTTCAGCTACCATGGTTTCTAAGATACCAGAAAATGTATTTTCCGGTTTGTCACGCTCCTAGTAGGCGGGTTGGGAAAATCTTGACACTTTAGAGTTCGAGGGTATACACGAGTATATGTTACAAATTTCAAGTCTCTAACTTTAATAGCGGCGTAAAAAAATTGCATTAATACGGACAGACGGACGGATAGCAAGACGGACATTTACTTTTGTGAATGAATATAACAATATGAGAGATAGAGACTTCACACATGTAAATTCTAATATATCAATTCAGTTATTAATGGTAATTATTAGTCAGTTATTAAATTTCTTATTTATCTTCGTGCTTAATTATACTGTGAGCCTATTGAAATGGGGAATTCGGATACTGACCTAGTCGGCTCAGTCACTGTGTCAACTGCGCAGCTAGCAGAGGCGTGCTTAATTGTTGAAGTGTTGTATAAGTGTTCTATAAATATCGATGAAAATAATATAAGTCTACTTCTATAGGGGGCGTGACAAACCGCAAAAGTTTATATCTCCTACAGCTTTGGAACTAGAAGCTTTGGATTGGTAAACTCCTCTATTGATGACCCAAAAATAATTGTCACGCCTTTTTTTTGGGGGCGTGGACATCGAAATATACCCTGTAATTTTCACATTTTTTGAGCGTAAGCATGTAAATTTTACAATTACGTTAGCTCATTCTAAGAACTGGCAACTGGTCCATACCCACTGGGGGGGCGTGGCAAATCGGCATTTTTAGCATCCAATGGCGAAATTAATATGCGTATGCCACCTATATATGTAAATAAGCTTAATAGACATTGATATGACGAATGGAAACATTTTAAAGAAATTAAATAAATATAAATTAAAGTATAAATATTTACATTTTCGATTTTTAAAAAACTTTCAGCGGTGTTTGAAATTTTACTACAATCAAATATCATGGTTGTCAAAATACTAAATGAATAAACAAGTACAAAAGCTCTAATCGAGACTGCTCGACTACGAGATCCCCCGAACACTTCGAGGAACTGATATTTCAATTTTAGTAATTGTTCGCTTCTTTTCTGCTTATACAAGAAACAACCATGCACACATACATACGCACGCACTTATAAGCAGGCATGGACTGCAGTAAGAGCTTATTAAGGGAACTTAATTGTTTAATAACTTTTTTATACACGGACAATCTTCGTAAAAACCAAAGCAAAAGTCTCTAGTATTTGAAATACCTTTTTAAAAATTTGTAGAGAAGAGGGTGGATTTTGGCGTGGGAATTTAACAAAAATCGAAATTCTTATCTTTTAATTTGGAGACTATATACTATATACAAATATATAAAATTATATATGCAACATTTGAAGAGTCTAGCTCTAAATATGTGCGAGATACAAAACGTAATAGTTCTCAAATATATACTCTGGTGAATGACTATTCCGCAGTCGATAACGCCCGACTGTAACGTTCTTACTTGTATTTATATTGATATAGAGAATAAAATCTTTACTATCAATGCATGCGCCAAGCAGATATTTTAGATTTTTGAAAGGTGCAGAATGCATTATTGGTTTGAGAATCATTTTAACTGCTGGTAATCATAGCATAATCTTCAAAATTTGCATGCCCTTTATTCGAGAGAAGGCACTTGAGATCCTTATCTCGAAAATTATTCTCGTCACGTCTAACGTTTATAAAGCATCGTTCAAAGTGCCCGCCAATTTGACTGCTTACCAGTGTGCCCTATCTTCTCCGACAGGCTGAAGTATTCTCTGCCCAGTCCCCGTATACTTGGTATGTAGATGTATATGTACATTAGTCTGAGCTGAATGACCTGCACAAAATTGCTTTGGGCATTCGGAGAACAGCGACGCGTCGCGTCGCGATGCGATGCGATGTGAGGCTCGTTGTGGGTGTTTTGGCAGACAGATTACGCAGTGAAGTAATTAGAGGGAGTAGAAGCTTTGATATTTTCAAGCAGAAACTACGCAGCCTGGCCATCATTCTCTTCTACCTCGACCTGGCTGGATCCCATTTGCAAACGGCTGCACACTCTTTTGCGATCAAACTGATCGGCCTGCGGCATTGGGCATTAAATGAGAATGTGAAGGTATGAGCATCGGGTTTGGCACGGGCTTATGCACATATTTTTCAAAGCACGAATGCAGAAACGGGAGTGGGAAAGAAAGGAGAAACAGGGAGCGGAAGCAGTGGCGAGAAAAATTGGTGATAAAATTTGAAAATTCAAAAAAGTTTGTAATTGTCTGAGGTTACTCTCCGAACAGTTCGATGCAATTGCTTGGTGAATACTTAATAATATAGGTATAATATATAATATATATATAATAATATAATAATAATATATATAATAATATATAAATATGATGATTCGGTTTCCCTTATCTTATGAACAAAAGTTTACAAGAGCACAAATGAATACATACATACTTATCAGGTGAAACAACACGTGCCACTACCATTGGGAAGCATAGCATAGACGTCTCGTCAACGGTTCAACATGTACAGATAACAAAATGCGCATTTTTATTAGGCAGTCAAGCACGGTAACGGTGGCCGACTGATTGCCAGCCAGCAGCTTGCTCCATCTCCATCGCCTATGTTGATTCGCAGGCACAGCGAGGCTCTACATGAAGCTTTAGCATGTTCCTTATTGCCTGTTGCTGTCCACTGCTGCCTTCTCCCTGCTCCCTGCTGCTTGACTTTGGCAGTGGTTGCAGATTCGAGTGCGATGACAACACAGCGAATGCAAAGAGGGATAAGAAGGTAGTAGGAAAGACGAAAAGCAACATAACCAAAACAAGTCCGAAAAAAATTGTGAAGGCTTTTAATATTTTTCAATGACGATATATGTTTACCCTATATTTATTGGTATATGCACAAGATACGTCATCTCATATCTTATTACTCCATATATTTAACATAGTTTGAGCTTTTTTAATGAGCTCACCCCTATGATTAAGGTATTCAATCGATACTATCAACTTAAATATATTTGCATACTATGTATTAGGCCATTGCAATGAACAAAGCGCATGATAAGGTCCAAATGCCCGAATTGGTGTAGGTGTAAGACATAAGAATATAAAGCAAATGTTATGCGAGCAAAATACAAAGTCAAACGAACAAAATCCTATAATTAAACAATTATTGCAACTCCCACTTTTTGCTTGAGGGCACTGCCGGATTCTGGACCCTTGCGCTATGTGCACTACTCCTCCTTTTTGAGATCACGACGGTCGTAGCACACTGTTGTCTGATTCTGAAGTAAAGAAGACGAATGAAGATGGAGAGGCAACCGCAAGTACTTCTCTCTGTTGACCATGTTGTAGATGTGGCACACATTTTATGTTATGTGCCATTTTTTTAAATAAAAAAATATGTTACAATTTTTTTTAAAAGTCTTTGCTGGATAAATTATGTCTCCTAAATGGAACTTTAGATTTGTCTATAAAGTCTAGTTAGAATGTTGCTGTCGATCGTTACCAACTGTATAATACTCGTTGACTGACCTCAAAAGCTCAGGAATATATGGTTATCGGACATCCCCAGAAGCGGTTACACGTCGAAAGTGGGTATGGACATAGAGAATCTCACCAGTAAAATTGGTTCTCGATTTTAAAGTGTGAAGGAGTTTTGTCCAATACGTCATGGGCGTTGTTGTTTTTTGTTGTTGTTGTTGTTGTTGTTGTTTTTTTTTTGTGTTTTTTTTAGAGGTGTATGTATTTTAAATTCTAAATTTTTGGCACATTGCGTAAAAGTTCTTGTTAATAGTAGTTTCATTTCGTTAACGAGTGTTAAAATCATATTGTATGTACTCTTTACTTACTACTTACTTAAGCGGGCCAAAAGGTCATGAAAAAAAAAAAAAAAAAAAAAAACAACTTGAAAAGCATAATAAATTATTTAAGAACCACCGATCTCACCCCCAAATCTATACCACGGCGAACATATTATAAGGCGACCTACTCCTGTTGAATGCGGGGCCCAGGTCGTTTATCTCTCTTTGCGACTGACCGCCAGCTTGTCTCTCAACCACGAGCAAGCGATAATTAACACACAAGAGCGGGGGGCGTGATGAGGAGCGGTCCGCAGAGCCAAACAAATTATTAAAAATGAATTAGTGGAAATATAAATATGTATATAAATTTTTAAATTCCACACAGTCTTACCATAGCAGAAGATACCAAAGCCTAAATGCTTCTTTGGTTTCGAGCCCGACTATACCGCAGACTTAGCAGGAACGCACGTGCGCCCAACTGACTGCCTCCATCCAAACCAGACGCATTTTCAAGCACTGATGAGGCCTCCGGTCTTGCCCGTGAGGCTGCTGCAATTGAATATGAACGAATCGTTAGGTTTGATTTTGTAGAAATATAAAAACTCATTAAATACTAATCTATTCTCAATTTCCTTCTCTCTTTCATGGGTTAGCATACCCTTAATGACGTTGATTGCCGTTGTCTTTGCCCTTGCCTGACGCAAATACATTCCCAATTTTAAATCAGGTCATTTCCCATGATAAATAGTTGCTTTGCTTTTATATATATGGACGGACGGACCCACGGACATGGGTAGAACAACTCAGCTTGTCATCCTTAGCAAGACTATATATATATATATATATCAATATATATCTAATATATATATATATATATATATATATATATATATATATATATATATATATATATATTCTTTTTTTACAATGTCTGCCACGCCTCCTTCTCCCTGTTACATACATTTTCACAAAACATTATACCATAATTTCCATTTATGTGGGTTCAGGGTATATAAATATAAGTTCCTTATTATTTCCTAAGTATGAACGTTTCGTTTAAGCGTTACCGATTGCTGAATACTGATTCACGGTTAAAAAACGGTTGAATCTCTTTTGGTAAAGGAGCGAAAGCAGTCTGCAGTTGCTTAACTGTCCCACTTCCACATTCCACACTATTGATTTGCCAAAAATTTATATTGTATTATTTATACAATTTATCATGTATCAATCTAGAAGAAAAGCATTCTTAAAACCCATGTCATCCCCATTAAGATAGGGGATGGGCAAAAGCATTATTAAACTGCTCTAATAAAAGTGTTAAATGATTTTTATTGTATGAAAGTTTAAAATTGCTTAGACTGATGATCTAAAACTTTCAGTAAATTAATATATTTAAAAAATTATATTTAAAAAAGTTCAAAATATAGTTTTTCTACTTTATTTTCTGCAAAATTTTCCGAAAGGTCTGCCGAAGAGAAATCAAGCAAATACAACTCGAGCAAAAGAGAAAAAATACTAACTAAGAGAGTGAAAAGAGAGCATAGCTGATTGGTTGCAGGAAGGGTGGGAAAATATACATAATATAGAGCAAAAAGCGTGCAAGGTATATAACGCTGTTTGCATCCCCAACAGCAATATGTATTCCGGCCAAAAACACGCTGAGGCAAATTCTGGCATTGGGGCTTTTGCTGCTGATACAGGGGATATGATTTAACATACGCCGGACGTGATTTACCTAGGATTACTTATAATGCACTCTATACTGACGATACACAATTTGTATTTGCATATCGCTTTGGGACAATTTTTAGCGCCTCAGAGCTCTGATGTCTACTTTACAAATATAATTGCATCAAATATATATGTATATTTAATTAAAGAACATCTATATTTAATTTAACAAATTTACATCTGGCATACATATATGTTATGTATGCCTACATACATATGAACAAATATGTATATATGAATATAGGCATTTGTAAATACTTCTTCATTACATGAATATTCACGGGTACACATTGTCCAAAAGCATCTGTAACGGCTGGCCAAAGATATGCTTTATTTCCTCGGGTGATGCTGGCATGCAGAACATTAAATCCACCATTCCCAAACCCGAATTTTATACATACAGCTATACCTGTATATACCCAGAAATCTCTCAGTGTGAGTGAAGGCACGATGGGTCATATATGTACATATAAATGCCTATATATACATATACGTGTACTGCACCCCCACACCGACACATTTACACAACACGCATAGCAAGCATATGTACCGGAGAGGCATGTTTGAAGAGTCGCGTTATCTTGGGCGAAATGGAAACGGACCAACAGAAGCTGCATGCAGTACACCTCCGGGTAGTACATAGCCAAAGGCTGACTCCTGGTAGCAGTCGTATAGCGAAAAGCATCAAGCACGTAAGCTGGCCAAATCTTTTGGTTGAAAGCCACAAAAGAGATACGGAAGTTGAAGTTGATTCAGTTCGGCAAACACGTAGTTGGTGCCGTCGCTTTACTTCTATATCCAGAACCTCAGAGGTCGCCCAGTAGTGCATTAAAGTCATTATACAGAAGTGTAGGTTTTCGAAACGGAAATTGACTACCCTGAAGCCAAGTACTACAACTTCCTAGTTCAGCTCGGCACAGTTTGGTGCTGAGAAAAACAATAAGGTGCAATTTATTTATGTCTAAAACAGTGTATTAAAAAGTTCCGACGGTAACAGTAACGGCAAAGTTAACGGTAACAGTAACGTCAACAGCAAACGAAAACGCAACGTGATTTGTGAATTCATTATTCACTGATATTTACATAATTTCCCATTTGCTGGCCACAGATTCAAAAAGGCTTTCATTCTGGATTTCGCAAGCAATTTTCGACGGAAGGTGACACGTCCTGCAGACCGTTGGCCCATCGGAAAATTATATTAGCAACTTTTCTTTAATTTCCGTAGGAGTTGGACATGTCATTTCTGGCTACTTTAGATGCCAATGCCTGGCAGGTAAATATATTAGCATATTCCCTGATCTGCAAGTTGTAAAATAATTTGAAGTTATTGTAAAATATAATGAATATTAAGAGATAAGGAGAGAGAGAGAGAGAGAGAGAGAGAGAGAAAGAGAGAGAGATAGAGAGAGAGAGAGAGAGAGAGAGAGAGAGAGAGAGAGAGGGAGGGAAAGACAGAACATTGAAACCAAAAACATTTAAAAATCAAAACAGCCCTAATTTTTTAAATAACAATTTTATATCTATTGAAATTTTACTGCTTTAATTACAGACCCTTAGAGATATTGATGCTTTGGAGAAATCTTCGGAAGATGCTCATTTAAATCTGTCTTTATTAGTAAAACTAAGAAGATTTCTCTGACCTGTAATATTCTTTCGCAGGATCCACCTCAGTCAATTTAGCCATATACACGTAGCAGGCGATCTAATACGATACCTCACACTCCCTCACTTTCGACTGGGGACATCTTAAGATTTTGTTATATACAATTACTCATAACTCAGATATTTTATCAGACAAATAGATAAGTTTCGAAGTAATTGAAGCACTAGTTTTGTTATTGCCTTTTGGCAATATACAATATACAACTAAAGCGATACAATAATTGTTAAATTATCTGCAGGCATGGCAAAAAAATAACGTAGCAAGTCATGAGTAGTCCTTAGCTTTTTATACGCTGAACGGGTATAATGGTTTTGTTAAAGCGTATGTAACAGGCAGAAGGAGGCGTGGTAGACCCCATAAAGTATATATATTCTTGATCAAGGTGATGAGCTGAGTTAATTTAGCTCTGTCCGTCCGTCTGTCCGTTCTCTGTCCGTATGTATAAACGCGTCGATCTCACAGGATATAAGAGCTAGAGACTTGGATTTTTTTTCAAGCTCGTTTCCAAAAATCAATAACTGCTCCCGTTTTTTTTTGTTATCGATTAAAAACCTTATCGAAAACCAGCTAAAAAATTATATTTCCTACATCTTAAAAGCTAGAGTCTTCAAGTTTTAAGCGTAGATTTATTTTTATTTTATAGATTTTCGATTTTTTTATATTTCAACCACCTACTCCCCAAAACACCCCCTTCTCTCCAAGCATAAAGCATATTTGCATATTTCAACAATTAAGAGGGCTCTAGTCGAGACTGTCCGACTAGGAGATACCCTGAACCCTGCAAAGTACTAATATTCCAGTCATTCTACACCCATACGCATGCATCCATACGAACGCATAAGCACGCGCTCTGCTAACTGCGCAGTTACCAGTTACAGCGCTTGGGCTGCCGTGTAGGCAATATTATGAGAATTTATTTGTTAAATAAATCTTTTTGTAGTGAGACTATCTTCATCAAACTTTCAGAACATGATAATAACATTGAAATGTGTGTATATGCCAAAGCACAAGTCTCTAGTACTTGAAATACGTTTTTTTCAAATTGGGGGCGAAGGGGGCGTGGTATCAAAATTCTATAAATTAAAAAATCTCTAGATCTAACAGTATAGACTTGTGCTTTGGCACTTTCACACATTTTAATGTTATTATCACGGTCTGCAAGTTCTATGAAGATTGTCCGCTTACAAAAAAAAGTTATTAAGCAAATAGTTTCCCATGATATGCCCTCACTGCAGAGAATCTCGTAGTCGAGCAGTGTCGACTAGAGCTTTCTTACTTGTTTTTACTGAAACTTTCTAAGAAATACTTTTTGTTATCCACATTTCCCCATAATATATTGTTCATTTTCTATGTGCTCTCAAAATTAATTACGGGCTCAAATCTTGCTAGGTTAAATTAAGCATTACAAAATCAATTGTCTGTCGTCTCTCTCTTTTAAAGTTCCATGTAATATTGTTATTTCGGTTTAGTGGTTAAGTAAATTGACAAAATCATCCCCCATAATTTACGATGTGTAAAAATTATTTTTGGAAAAACATTTTCTGGCTCGAAATTTGGGGAGGTGAGTAAAATGATAAACAAAAGAAAAAATATATCTTTCTATTGCTGAAATGAAAAAAAAAATTATTATAAATATTTTTGGTTTTTATACGTTGAACCAATTGAAGACTGGATTTTAAACGTAAATGCATCGAGAGATGTAAGAAGCATATAATGATTGAAATAAGAGATTTTTGCAGGGTTCAGAGTACATTGGTTTTGTTACCTTGCTTCGGATCTGTCATTCTTCCATGATATATCCATATATATAAATATAATTATTAGATATAAACAAAATAGACGTAACGAAAGATTCGCGAGGTAATATAGTATTGCTTGAAGTTTTTATTTATTTTTATGTATAAATGACAGTAATGTTTCTGAAATAGCATTAAGCTTCAGCACATTGACAAAAGCTGGGATGCCTTGTTTAATATGTTGGCGATTGGACTTTGATGCTAGTACTGTCAGTAGCAGTTATTCCATTGTGTGTTACTTGCCTTGGCGGTTGAGTTTTATTTGCGCAGACCTGTCGACCAAATGAAGCGCATAATACATCAAACACTCTTTAATGGGGGTGACAAATCCACAGCGGTTGGTGAAACGGATTACTCTTTAAGTAACGCAAATCAAAACGTTGAAAGGGTCATAACGTAGGCCTCTCCACAATTTCTTAATCATTTTTTCGTATGCTATCAAGGCTCTTTTGCAACGGGCCAGGTCTATATGTGTCTAATATTTCATACAGCTATATTGTTTTCGTAAAGCGAATTATAACCATTCCACATATTTAAATTTCAGTAATCCTTCGCTTCTTTTCTTATAGAAGACACAAAATATGCATACACACATACGCACAACGTATAATCAGGCATGTGCTGCAGTGTGGGCTTACTATGGGTACTTAATTGTTTAAAGTTATTGTCTTGATAAAACTTTCAGACCGTGATTATAACATTAAAATGTGTGTATGTGGCAACGCACAAGTCTCTACTAATTGAAATACTCTTTTTGCAAGTTTTGAGGGAAGGGGGTGTTTTGGGGGATGGGGGTAAAATATGGCAGAAGCAGAAATTTAAAAAAATGCAGATGATTCTACATTTTAAATTAGAGACTCTAGCCATGTCCGTCCGTCCGTCCGTATGAACACAGAGATCTCCTAAACTACAAATGCTTACATGTATATGTATATTTTTCGATAACTCATCCCGTTTTTAATCCTCATTTGAATACTGTGAGACTTAGAGACTTAAAATTTGTATACCCTGAACCCATTGAAAATGGGAAATCAGGGTATAATGTTTTTTTTAAAAGTATGTAACAGGCAGAAGGAGGCGTGGCAGACCCCATAAAGTATATATATTCTTGATCAGGGCGACGAACTAAGTTGATTTAGCCCTGTCCGTCTGTCTGTCTGTCTTTTTGTCTGTCTTTTGTCTCTTTTTGTCTCTTTTTGTTATCGATAAAAAACCTTTTCGAAAATCAGTTATAAAATTATATCTTCTACACCTTCAAAGATAGAGTCATAGGTCCGTATATATAGCGCGCATATCAAGTTTGTTTTCAAAAATCGATATGCTCCCAATATTTTGTTATCGATTTAAAACCTTATCGAAAACCAGTAAAAAAATCTATTTAATACACCTTTAGAGCTAGAGTTTCCAAATTTAAAATGTGTATTCATATGTAATTTTAAGAGTTTCGGTTTTCGTCATATTTTACCCCCCACCAGTCGGAACACCCCCTTCCCTACAAGTTTGCAAAAAGCGTATTTTAAATACTAGAGATTTAAGCGTTGGCACACACACACATTTTAATGTTATAATCACGGTCTGAAAGTTTCATCAAGATTGTCCGTCTAAAAAAAAAGATATTAAATAATTAAGTTTCCAATGTAAGCCCACATGGCAGCCCATGCCTGTTTATACGTGCGTGCGCATGTTTGTATGTGTGTGTGCATGTGTTAGTAGAAGTGAAACGACGAATTATTGAAATATTAGTTCCTGGAATGGTTCATGGGGATCTCGTAGTCGAGCAGTCTCGACTAGAGCTTTCTTACTTGTTGTTGTTGCTCTATGTGATGAATAGAAAGATTTTGTAATTTAAAGATTTCAGATACAACGCCCCATTCAACAAATAAGTTCTCATAGTATAGCTCATCTTGCAAGCGCAGTCACTGCAGTTAGCAGAGCGCATGTTTATTCGTTCGTTTGGATGCATGCGTATGGGTGTGTGCATGTGTTTTTGAATATGTGCATAAAACAAGCGAAGAATGATTGGAATATCAGTACGTTGCAGTGTTCAGGGTATCTCCTAGTCGAGCAGTATCGACTAGAGCAGTCTTACTTGTTTTTTTTTTTTTTTCAACATACACCTCACATGGTGAACTTCATTGTGTCTTACTTCACTTTTTTATGGCCTATATGAAAAAATGTCCTCGGATCAGATCCGTACTACCAGTTCTATATATAGTCTCAGTTCGAGTGCTAAATGGCGAAAATCCCTGCTGCTAAGTTCCGACTGGAATAAATAATTAAGAAACGTGACATATGAGTAAAAGTATCCCGTGGTCGTGCGTGAGACAAGAGCTGTAACGCACGTGATATTTAAATTCAATCACTTCCATTTTTCAATTCATCAATTTTATTTAATGCAAAAATGAATTACACTCGTAATATGATTAAGTGCTTTTAAAAGATGCCTATTAAGTTTCCTGCCTTAATATTTGAGTTAATTTGTGTTTTCGGTTGCTAAGATTAAACCTCTTAATCTTAATCCAAGGCTTTCACTAAGCCAAAGAATAAGATTTTGTTAGCTTGACTAACTCTAAACCGTTGAATTGCATAAGCAAAATAGAAGTACGAAAATGATTCATCTCTTGATAACCTGTATGAATGCATTTATTATATTCATTCACGAAGTGATATGAATATATTGGTTTTGTGCAATGTCCGTCTTGCTGTCCGTCCGTCTGTCCGTCTGTCCGTATGAATGCAATATTTTTCGCGGCTATTGAAGCTAGAGACTTGAAACTATAAAGTGTAAAAATTTTCCATATACGCCCACTAGGGGCGTGGCAAATCGGAAAATGCATTTTCCTGTATGCCAGAAATCATATTAGTTGAAGAGCTAGAGAGCTGAAATTTAAAATGTAGATTCGTGTTGATCACCCAAGATCAAAAAGATATGGCGGATATATCTACGCCCATTGGGGGTGTGGCAAATCGAGTAAAACTGTATCTTCTAAAGTTGTAAAGCTAGAATGCTGAAATTTGGCACGTAAGTAAATGTTACGATTCTATAAAGACCGAAGAAAAAACTATATATCCCCGCCCACTGGGGGCGTGGCAAATCGGATCTAAATATATATTGATTTTCCAAATTCTTCTATATTTTGAGCACTATTGATGTTAGCGACTTGAAATTTGGTATGTATACTCGGGTTGACGACCCAAGATCAATAAGCTATGGCGGATATATCTACGCCCATAGGGGGCGTGGCAAACCGCAAAAGTTTATATCTCCTACAGTTTTAGAGCTAGAAGCTTAAAATTTGAATAGTTGAGTTACTGATAATCTCCTCTATCGATGACCCAAAAATAATTGTTACGCCTCTTTGGGGGCGTGGCATATCAAAAAATACCCTGTAATTTTCACATTTTTTGAGTCTAAGCGTCCAAATTTTACAGTTACGTAGCCTTCAGCTCATTCTAAGAACTGGCCAAAAATTATGGGTCTACGACCACTGGGGGCGTGGCAAATCGGATTTTAGGCGCCCAATAGCGAAATTCATATGCGTATGCCACCTATATATATAAATATTCTTAATAGGCATTAATAATAAGGAAAGAAACATTTTTAAGTAAATTAAAAAATATAAATTAAATTAAAATGAAAAAGTTTTCCGCGGGGTTCGAACCTGCACCTCAATCAACGCCCACTGGGGGCGAGCCAAATCGACATTTGCAGCGGCCAAATGCAAAATTCATATGCGTGTGTCACTCACATATATATGTATATAAGCTTAATAGGCATTAATAAGACAAAATGAAACATTTTTAAGAAATTTAAAAAATATAAAATATATTATAACAATATAAATTTCGATTTAAAAAAAAATTCTTTGTCAAAAAAAATAAAAGAAGAGATTCGAACCGCGGACTTCTGACACAGAGTCTCTGCTAACAGCGCCACTGCACCGATCTTACGCGATGTAACTAACACAAAACTTTACAGCTACAGCACCTATAGTAAACAAAAACCAAAGTAGCGGCTGAAAATTCAAAGACAATTCAATCGCAATTGAGATTCTTAGAATTGCTCGAATACGCATTTGAATATACATACATGCATACACATTTGCACACGCGTAAAAAACGCTGGCATACTGAAATTGTGTGTGCAGACGAATACATACATTTGTAAGTATGTATGTAAGTATGTACGTATAAGCATTTGTGGGTTATTTTAGCAAAAATAAAATTTAACTTATAAAAACTTATAAAAATATTTTACTAATAACAAAAATGTTATGTGTTATGTTATGCTTATATGACAAACAAGCTATCATTTTCCCAATAAAATAACTAATTTATAAAAAGACATTTAAAAAACTTGGCATTAGCAAGATTAGAACCCGCGCTATTCCAGCGCAACTTGCATAGCATTTACCATCGACGCCACTGCAACATACAATCAGACGGTAGCTAAAACGAAATAGCTTCACTTCGAGAGCGTCATCTGACAAAAGTAAGCTAAAGTAACGACTGGAATTTCATGAATCAATTCTTAGAATATGCTAGAAGACACGCTTTTATATGTATGTATATACATACATACATATGCATATGACTGTATGCATAGAATAAACGATCAATATGTATGTGCACACGTATAGGAAAAACGCTCTGCTCCGCTGCTAGCTTGCTGCTTGCAGGTGCGTTTGCTAATTGGCCAAATATTTTGTTTATTAAATATGATCTACATTTCTATTGAATTTTGGTCATTTCTTAAGAAATACCAGCTCATTCACATTGCTACATTTGCAACTAAAATTAAAAGGAGAATTCGGTAAATTTTTGAGCCGATATTCAAAATATAACAAAAATCAAAATTATATAAAATACACATGCATCTATATGCAAAATTTGGAGAGTCTAGCTCTAAAGATGTACGAGATATAAACGGGAATAGCTCTCTATGATTCCCCACTTTTAATTAGTTCAGGCCCTGCTTTATATTGATTACTATTAGCGCTAGAGACTTGAAATTTAAAATATACTCGGGTTGACCACCCAAAATCAATTAGATATGTATGGCAGCGTTGGGACTGTGAATGAATATTCCGCAGTCGGTAACGCCCGACTGCAACGTTCTTACTTGTTGTATATGTGCATGAAAGAAGTGTAGAATGATTGGAACCAGTACTTTGCAGGGTTCATTCAGGATATCTCCTAGTCGAGCAGTCTCGACTAGAGCCCTCTTACTTGTTATACCCTGAACCCATTGAAAATGGGAAATCAGGGTATAATGGCTTTGTAAAAAGTATGTAACAGGCAGAAGGAGGCGTGGCAGACCCCATAAAGTATATATATTCTTGATCAGGATGACGAACTAAGTTGATTTAGCCCATTCCGTCAGTCTGTCTGTCCGAATGTCCGTATGTATGAACGCGTCGATCTCAGAAGATATAAGCGCTAGAGACTCGAAATTTTTTTTTGTAGGTCCGTATATATAGCGCGCATATCAAGTTTGTTTTTTAAAATCGATAACTGCTCCCGTTATTTTGTTATCGATTAAAAACCATATCGAAAACCAGTAAAAAAATTATATTTAAAACACCTTTAGAGCTAGGGTCTCCAAATCTAAAATGTAGATTAATATGTATTTTCAAGAATTTCGATTTTCGTCATATTTTACCCCCCTCAAAACACCCCCTTTCCTACAAGTTTGCAAACCGTATTTCAAATATTAGAGACTTGAGCGTTGGCACACACACACATTTTAATGTTATAATCACGGTCTGAAAGTTTTATCAAGATTGTCCGTCTACAAAAAAAGATATTAAATAATTAAGTTCCCAATGTAAGCCCACATGGCAGCCCATGCCTATTTATACGTGCGTGCGTATGTGTGTATGTGTGTGTGCATGTGTAAGTAGAAATGAAGCGACGAATTATTGAAATATTAGTTCCTGGAAGGGTTCAGGGGATCTCGTAGTCGAGCAGTTTCGACTAGAGCTTTCTTACTTGTTATTGACAATAATCGCTAATTTGACTTCGTTTTTAAGCCTTATTTGAATACCGTTCGACCTTAATTCGACTTCAGATTTGGTGTGTAGGATTTTGTTATTTATAGATTTTGGACACCACGCCACCCTCGTCCCAAATTAAAAAAAAAGTATTTTAAGTACTAGAGACTTGTGCTTTGACAAATACACGTATTTGAATGAACTGCGCAGTTAGCAGAGCGCGAGCTTATGTGTGCGTGTGTATGTATGTGCTCATGAGTTTTTGTATGTGTGCATAAAAGAAGCGTATTAATTATTTGAATATCAGCTCATTGCAGAGATCAGAGGATCTCCTAGTCGAGTTATAACTTTTTATAGCTTGTTTACTCTCTTCAGTCTGTAGGCGAGTACAGTAAATTAGATATGGTTGTAACTGCTCAGAGTTTTAGCATTAACAAGTAAGATTGCACTGACCGAGACTGCTCGACTAGGTGATACCCTGAGCCCTGCTAAGTACTGATATTCCAACCATTCTACGCTTCTTTTATGCACAAATACAAAAACACATGCCCACACACATACGCATGCATCCACACGAACGAATAAACACGCGCTCTGCTAATTGCGCAGTTAGCAGCGACTGCGCTTGGGTTGCAATACGGGCTTAACTATGAGAACTTATTTGTCGAATAAATTCTCTTGTAGTGGGACTATCTTCATCAAACTTTCAGAACATGATAATAACACTCATGTATGTATTTAACAAATCACAAGTCTCTAGTATTTGAAATACGTTTTTTTTTTAATTTTGGGCGAAGGAGGCGTGGTGGCCAAAATCTTTAATATACAAAACTTTTTTATTCATCACATAGATCAACACAATCAAGTAAGAGTGCTCTAGTCGAGACTGCTCGACTAGGAGATACCCTGATATTCCAATAATTCTACACTTCTTTCATGCACATACATATACAAAATGACATGCACACACCCATAGTATGCATCCATACGAACGCATAAACACGCGCTCTGCGAACTGCGCAGTTACCAGTTACCAGTTACCAGTGCGCTTGGGCTGCCGTGTGGGCTATATTATGAAAATTTATTTGGTGAATAAATCTTTTTGTAGTGGGAATATCTTCATCAAATTTTCAGAACGTGATAATAACATTTAAATGTGTGTATATGCCAAAGCACAAGTCTCTAGTACTTGATATACGTTTTTTTTTCAAATTTGGGGCGAAGGGGGCGTGGTATCCAAAATCTGTAAATAACAAAATCTTTGTATTTATCACATAAATCTACACAGAAAAACTGAAGTCTCTAGCTCTAACAGTATTCAGACCAGGCTTTAAAAACAAAGTCAGATTTTCGATTGTTATCGATAAAAAATAAATGGGATGAGTTATCGAAAAAATATGATAGACTCGTACTGCGTATGGTATACACGAGTATACATGTAAAGTTTCAAGTCTCTAGCACTTGTAGTTTAGGAGATCTCTGCGTTCCTACGGACGGACAGACGGACGGACGGACGGACGGACGGACGGACGGACGGATAGACGGACAGGGCTAGATCAACTCAGCTCGTCATCCACATCAAGAATATATATACTTTATGGGGTCTGCCACGCCTCCTTCTGCCTGTTACATACATTTTCACAAAACCATTATACCCCGAATTCCCATTTTCAATGGGTTCAGGGTATAACAAGTAGGAGGGCTCTAGTCGAGACTGCTCGACTAGGAGATACCCTGAACCCTGAAAAGTACTGATTCCAACAATTCTACACTTCTTTCATGCACATATACAAAAACACATACACACACCCGTACGTATGCATCCGTACGAACGCATAAACAATTGCTCTGCTAACTGCACAGTTACTGCGCTTGGGCTGCCGTGTGGGCTATATTATGAAAATTTGTTTGTTGAATAAATCTTTTTGTAGTAGGACTATCTTCATCAAATTTTCAGAACGTAATAATAACATTTAAATGTGTGTATATGCCAAAGCACAAGTCTCTAGTACTTGATATACTTTTTTTTTTAATTTGGGGCGAAAGGGGCGTGGCGACCAAAATCTGTAAATAACAAAATCTTTGTATTCATCACATAAATCTACACAGTAAATCTGAAGTCTCTAGGTCTAACAGTATTCAAACTAGGCTTTAAAAACAAAGTCCGATTTTCGATTGTTATCGATAAGAAACAAATGGGATGAGTTATCGAAAAAATATGATAAACTCGTACTGCGTATGGTATACACGAGTATACATGTAAAATTTCAAGTCTCTAGCACTTGTAGTTTAGGAGATCTCTGCGTTCCTACGGACGGACAGACGGACAGGGCTAGATCAACTCAGCTCGTCATCCTGATCAAGAATATATATACTTTATGGGGTCGGCCACGCCTCCTTCTGCCTGTTACATACATTTTCACAAAAACATTATACCCTGAATTCCCATTTTCAATGGGTTCAGGGTATAAAAAGAAGGACAATTAGCATGACCAAATACGTTCAGATAATACCTTTTAGAAAGATAATATGAATGATTCTGGCATTTATACTTGGAGTTATTATTGACGGTCTGTATACAATACAAAGAGAATCGTGGCAATAATCGTGTAACAGGAAATGATATAATTACCATACTGATATTGTATTTAAATACCAATTACACACATAAAGACATTTAAGAGATAATTATGAAATATCATACTTCATGCTTGTACTTTAATGCTTCGTGCTCGTAATCCTTATCCGCATTATCCTATTTTCCGGGTTGGCTAATAATTCGATATGTTAATATTGAGCACGCGAGTGGCCAAAAGAGAAGGCAGATCATGTGGCACTTTGTTGAGTTGAGTGCCGTGGGTATTATATAACCAAAATCAAGCTTCCCCAGGAAAATAAAAGTGATGCCCTTTAGTACGAACGTGCGACACGTGACCTTATTTTTGTGCTTGAAGACGTGATGAAACACTCTGCGGCCACTACAAGCACAACACTGCATGGAATATACAACAATGTATGTTTTGCTTAGTTTATACATAATGTTTCAACCCCGTTACGAGCAAGTATTAATCCTCCTATGATTTGTCCTACTGACAGCATTTTGCATGGGCCCAGCGATAAGTGAGCGGGCTCGAATTTTGGGTGAAGTGATTAGTGGGCACTTCATGCTAAAAAGTGAAAAGCCAAGTAGTGCGAGTGGCAGCGAGCGTCGCTTAGGCGGCACGCATATGTTTTTCCTTCTTTGTTGCTTTACGGTTGGAGGTCGGCGTGCACACACCTGAGTGGGCGAAACGGAAAATCAACTGCAAGAGCAAAAGCAAGAACAACATCAACAGCAACCATCATTAAGGGGCCATGAGTTGCCCACGGCTTGTGTTGTCAAATTCTATAGGAATATAACGGATACATTTCGAAGGTCGGTCACGTGACCTGAAAGCAGTCATTTTAATTAAATTTATAAAAAAACAGCTCTGCGAAGTGGATAAACATGTGCGAGTGTCTTTTGTCAGCAAATAGAAAATGGTATGTTCTAAAAACCGAATCCAATATCACGAACCGGTAAACTTTATAAGTTTGTGTAAAAAACAGGAACTCAAAGTAATACTGGTGGAAACATGCACATAATATATATATATATTAATATATATATATATATATATATATATATATATATATATATATATATATATATATATATATGTATATTTGTATATATGTATATTAAGTATTTGTATACACTGAACCCATTGAAATTGGGAAATCATTGTATAATGTTTTTGTGAAAATATGTGTAACAGGCAGAAGGAGGGTTGGCAGACCATAAAGTATATATATTTTTGATCAGGATGACGAGCTGAGTTATCTAGCCAGTCCGTATGAACGCAGAGATCTCCTAAACTACCAATTCTAGAGACTGAAATATGTATACTCGTTTATACACGTGTATACCATACGCAGTACGAATATATCATATTTATACGATAACTAATCCCATTTTTTTTATCGACAAAAATCAATCATTTTATTTCGTTTTGTAAGACTAATTTGAATACTGTTAGACTTAGGGACTTCAGATTTACAGTGTAGGTCCATGTGACAAATAGAAAGATTTTGTAATTTATAGAATTTGGATACCACGCTCCCTTCGCCAGATAGTTCACTACAAAAAGATTTATTCAACAAATAAGTTGTCATAATATAGCCCTCGCGGCAGCCCAAGACCAGCCGCTGGTAACTCCGCAGTTAGCGTGAGTGTGGATGCATTCGCATGAATGTGCGCATGTGTTTTTGTATGTTCGCAAAAAAGAAGCGTACAATGATTGGAATATCAGCTCTTCTCGGGGCTTAGGAGATCTCCTGTCTAATATTCTCGATTAGAGCAGTTTTACTTTTTACTTTATGCACAAAACTGGCTTGTTATAATAAACAATTGTAGGATATTTTCAGAAATTTAAATACGAATTCAAATTTACACACAATAAATCAGATTTCGGGCCTTATTGCTTAAACACATGAACCGTTTTTAAAATAAGAAGAAAATAACCTTAACGAAACGCCTAATTTATGTATTTACACATTCTCTAGTGGTGAAGTTGAATGCGAAACAATTATGATATAAGCCTTGTTCAGCCCTAAGTATAACCAAACAGGTATTCCTTCGCTTTATTTCATGTGTATGTTTTATGACGCCGAGTATTTACTCCGTAATGCAATGTACAACAGCGCACCAGCGGCGTCGCGCCTTAAACTTATTAAATGATTTATATTAATGGCGGCATATCATGTTTCACGCGTACTCAGTTTCTGAGTTAGCCTACCAAGCAAATTTGTCAGTGGGGGTCGGCACGCGCTCAGCTCAACTCCAAATCCAGCTCCAACTTCAACTACAATTCCAGCTCCAATTCTGATGAAGTTATCAGCGGCGACCGTTGAAGACACAGTCAAAGCTCCGAACTTAATTTATATTTGTTTATACACATACAAATCATATAAAAGATGTGCCACATTATCACTTCAGTCCGTTGAACATGAGCCAGTGTGTGAAAGCTATAGTTAATTCAAATAATGAATTTCAAAAGTCAACGGAAAATCGATAGAACCTGAACCTAAAAATATTTATATATTTCGTAAGTGAGCATTCACTTAGAAGATTTAGTTGTCCCTCCCAATAATCTGATATGATATATTTCCCATTAGGTTAGGTTAGATCAGCTGCATATAGTAAATGTTTTATTTTCCAACAGATTATATGCCAATAACAGATTATATGCCAATAAAAGTTTTGTTCAAATGTATTTAATAGGTAGCCCACAGAGGTGCCTTTGCTCATTTTGCGTTGCAATCATAGTTTTTCAGCTATCAAGATATTTAATAAAGAATTCTTCAACCTTTAAATGTGATTTTTGTCAAACAATATTTGTTTTTTATATGAAAACAAGTAAGAAAAGTCTAGTCGAGAGATTCCCTGAACCTTAACAAGTGTATATAAGTCACTTGCGATCAATGGGAAGCAATCAGAAGATTCACTCTACCAAAGCTCAAAACGGCTATCAAATTCAAGTTGAGTAGATGAAAAATCAGAAGAGAGCAACTCACACAATTCGTGCAATATATTTCTTGCAATTCTAGAATTAAACGAGTATTTTTGCAATAATAGTTTAACATTAGCTGAAATCTAGTCAATTGAAATTTACTACGACAGAATATTATTTATAATATCTAGTCTACGGCACTCAAGCTACTATCTATCTGGAGAATAATAAGATTACTATGTTACTATGTTCTGTTACGCACTTGAGTTGAATTACTCTTCGCCTCATCTGCATTGCGATCGCTTTCAGTCCTCGTATAGCTTATACTATTCGCTGGAAGCACGACTGCAGGCAAATAACTTTAGTTAGGCGAAACTGGTCTATTGTTTGAAATTATTATATTGCATTCCCACACAAGTGAAAACAATTAAGCAGTCGGAAGCAACCGACTTTCTAATACTCGTTTTCTGAATTTGCCGATTTGCCATGTATACTCACTACCCCCTTTCCCAGTAGGTTTGGATATTAGTGCTAAAAAAGGGCAAATTATATGCCCATATGTAATTAAGTAAACTTACTCAATTATCAATTATCAAATGGTTTGCGCTCATACAGGTTGATGAACAGACGAATGGGATGCAAGGTGATTTACACAAAAATAATATACTCTTTTTACTTCATGAACGAGTATAAATATGCACCGAAAACTAAAATAAAATGCACTACGCAACTGTTAAGCATCTGTTACGGTTTCGTTGAATTTCAATTTTTACGCACTTCGACAATCTTGATGTAGAAACGCATCCTCAGGCGTTTCGGAGAAATACTCTTTTCGTACAAACGTGGACTGCATGCTAGCAGCTTTCGTTTACTACTAATAATATAAGTAAACAAGTAAGAGTGCTCTAGTCGAGACTGCCCGACTAGGAGATACCCTGAACCCTGCAAAGTTCTGATATTGCAATCATTCTACACTTCTTTCATGCGCATATACAAAAACACATGCACACACCCATACGTATGCATCCATACGAACGCATAAATACGCGCTCTGCTAACTACGCAGTTACCAGTTAGTGCGCTTGGGCTGCCGTGTGGGCTATATTATGAGCATTTATTTGGTGAATAAATCTTTTTGTAGTGAGACTATCTTCATCAAACTTTCTGAACGTGATAATAACATTCAATTGTGTGTCAAAGCACAAGTTTCTAGTACTTGATATACGTTTTTTTTAATTTGGGGCGAAAGGGGCGTGGTATCCAAAGTTTGTAAATGACAAAATCTTTGTATTTATCACGTTAGTCTACACAGTAAATATGAAATCTCTAGGTCTAACAGTATTCAAATTAGGCTTAAAAAAAGTCTGATTTTCGATTAATATCGATAAAAAAGAAATGTAATGAGTTATCGAAAAAATATGATAAACTTGTACTGCGTATGGTATACACGAGTATACATGTAAAATTTCAGGTCTCTAGCACTTGTAGCTTAGGAGATCTCTGCGTTCATACGGACGGACGGACGGACAGGGCTAGATCAACTCAGCTCGTTATCCTGATCAAGAATATATATACTTTATTCCCATTTTCAATGGGTTCAGGGTATAAAAAACTGAAGCGTTCAAGTTCCTCTATTCCAACAATGTAATAAAAAATATTGTATAATTTAAAAATTTTTATTACATAGAACTTCAAATGTCTGGTGAAGAATATCTTACAATTTGTTATTTTTGACTAGAATACTCTTATTCGTTTGTATATTTTTTATTTGTATTTATATTGAATCGTATATATGTTTTTGGATATGATTTCTTGGATAAGTAATATACATTTTTTCGTTTTACTAACATGCAAACTTTCATATCAGCATGCATGAGAAACCTGTTTTTTTTTTTCTGTAAAACCCAACCATAAATTTCTAATGATGATATTGACCCACACATAAATCATTTTAAGCTCTGCTGAGTGCATAATTTATGAAATTAAAATGATCGTCGTGGGATGAAAGGTCCCTTTTGGATTGATATGCAGTTTTCAGATTCTATGTAGCTTGTGTATGATTTATTTGAATTCTAAATATATAATTGTATAATGAAATAAATATCCTACAATTCTTCTTATATATAAAATCCTTAATTATGAAATAAACTTGTATAGTTTGAAGGCGTATAAAAATCGTATAAAAATCGTATAATGAAAAAGAGTTAATAGAGATTTGAGGTTAACATATAATGAAGCATATCGTGTACGTTTCCATAGGTCATGTTAGTGCATATAATGTGAGGACTGCTTCAGTATTAAGGTATGAGAGACTTTTTGTGTGCTGTCATAAAAATTTCGATACTAAAATCCGAGTAGATCATTTAAAGAACGCTAAGAATTAGTTACCCCTTTAATGATTTCATTGTCCAATTTATATTCCTTAACGACCACTCATGCATTCTTGTGTTTTGTTATTTGTACGTATAGCTTTTAATTTTCGAGATCATCAACTGCCAATCTGAAGACCAGTCGTTTCATTCGCGACCAAACACCGACGCATTCTCAGAGACCGTCACGTCGCAACTCCTGACTGTCGACTGCTGACTGCTGCAGTTACGATGCAGCTCGTTTTAATAATGGTAATTTGATTGGACTCCAACTCCAACGCATTGATAATTTTCTCACATAGAAATCATGGCTTTTATCGACTAAAAGAGGCGCCGCACGCAATTCGGCATTCAAGTTTTACAAAGAGATCTGGGTCGTAATCGGGACGACCGCAAAGAGGAAATCGCGAGGATAGGCAAAGATCTCGCTACACTTGAAAGTCTTCAGAAGAGTTCAGATAGCATTATATATAAATCTAAACTTAATGATTTTAAAATAGATCAACCAGATCCTCACATTAACTTGGACTAATCTGTTTATAAGTTCAGACTGTATGTATATACTCTCCTGTCCTCCTTATTTACTTAAATTAAGTAGTGGTGTTAATGTGCGGCAACTTTTCTTCTAATGGGCAGACACATCATTCCATCACATGCACTATTATTGAGCATACATCATATGCATACGCCAACGGCGTTGCTCAGATTAGTTAGTAGTCCTTAGGGAAAAACTTGACTAACATGCGTAACAAAAAGAGCCATTAGGAGATAGAGCCATTAGGGGGTGTTTTGAGGGGAGAGGGGTGAAATATGACAAAACCGAAATTCTAAAAAATATATTTGAATCTACATTTTAAATTTGGAGACTTTAGCTTTAAAGATGTAGGAAATATAATTTTTTAACTGTTATCGATTTGTGAAAAACTTGATATGCGCACTCTATATACGAACTTACGAAAAAAATTTCAAGTCTCTAGCCTTATATCTTCTGAGATCGACGCGTTCATACATACGGACAGGCGGATAGACAGACGGACAGACAGACGGACAGAGCTAAATCGACTCAGCTCGTCGCCCTGATCAAGAATATATATACTTAATGTGGTCTGCCACGCCACGATTTCCCATTTTCATTGGGTTCAGGGTATAAAATGCATAATTAAGTGGGATAAAATATGGTTTCTAATTGGTTTTTTAAGCCAGTAGTCTAAATTTTTTTTCCATTATGTATAATTTTAATATTATGTTATAGCGGGAAAACTTGTTTATAAATAGAAATTTAAATGCCGTACATTAGATTTTTTGGTACTTGGTACTTGGTACTTACATGCGTACCAATAGTAATCCATTGCGAGCAAACACAGCTGCAGATATTTTTTATCTCTCGGCCTCATATTTAAATGGACCGGTGCTAGCCTGTTGGCTCTTCTCTTTCGAGTTGTTGTTGGGTTGCAAAAAAAAAAAAAAAAAGAAAAATAAAGAAGAGCGGATTAAAGGTGCACACGAGCACAGCCGTAGGAAATATGCTGTAAACATCCGCCTGCTGCAACTGCAACTGAAAATACAGACTTATATACCACGAAAACAGCAATGGCCAGCGCAAGGGGATGTATCTCTACAACACTGACACTGGCTATAGCTACAGCGAGCGCGCACATTTCCCCTGCGGCAATTGGACGTCGTGCAACATTGCAGCAGCCTTTTTGCAGCGTTGTTTGGCTCATGGTCATGATTAGTGGGCCGTTGCTGTAGTCGTTGCTGCTGCTGCTGCTGCCGCTGCTGCTGCCATCGCCATCGCCATCGCCGTTGCCGTCGTTAAAGGGACTTCTGCTATTGCCGAGAAGCGACGGACGCATCTACCAAAAATTTGAATCTGTCTGCAACTTAAGACTTAACGAATATGGACGAAGTGTCCCGGGGCCATTCTAAAATATTAGTGCACTGTGTGTATGAAGTGAATGCATGTTGTTAGGAGAATGTATACAAATTTTGTCCGATGTTGTTACAGGTTCAATAGTCAAACATAAAAATATTCGTTCAAAAAATTTCTCTCTATTGTGCTATAATTTGGGAGAGTGCCAAGCGGTTAAATTTAAGCTAATTAGGCAAATAAAAAATTTAGCTGCACTGACTCTCTATTTCCCTAAACCCATTGAAAATTGGAAATCATGGCACAATGTTTTTATTAAATACATGTAAAAGGCAGATGTTGGCGTGGCAGATCAGGTCGACGAGCTGTTCATAAGCAGTATAAATTGATCATATTTTCCAATTTATTTTTTACCGACAATAATCGATAATCGACCAGATTCAGATTTTCTGTGTAGAATCATGTAACGAATACAAAGATTTTGTAATTTATAGATTTTAGAGACCAGGTCCCCTTATCCTAAATTAAACAAGTAAGAAAGCTCTAGTCGAGACTGCTCGACTACGAGATCCCCTGAACCCTTCCAAGAACTAATATTTCAATAATTCGTCGCTTCATTTCCACTTACACATGCACACATACGCTCGCACGTATAAACAGGCATGGGCTGCTGTCTGGGCTTACTATTTGAACTTATTTGCTTAATAACTTTTTTTGTAGACGAACAATCTTCATACAACTTTTAGACCGTGACAATAACAATAACAATAAAATGTGTGTATGTTCCAAAGCACAAGTCTCTAGTATTTAAAATACGCTTTTTGCAAACTTGTGGGGAAGGGGGTGATTTGGGAAATTCTATAAAATATAACTGAATCTACGTTAAAAATTTGAAGACTCTAGCTTTAAAGATAAAGAAGATATAATTTTATAACTGTTTTTTTATAAGGGTTTTTATCGATAACAAAATAAGGGAAGCAGTTATCGATTTTTGGAATTTTTGATCTGCGCGTGCAATACACGGACCTACAGTTTCAAATTTCAAGTCTCTAGCTCTTATATCTTCTGAGATACGGACTGACAGACAGACAGACAGACGGACAGGGCTAAATCGTCGCCCTGATCAAGAATATATATACTTTATGGGGTCTGCCACGCCTCCTTCTGCCTGTTACATACTTTTAACAAAACCATTATACCCTGATTTCCCATTTTCAATGGGTTCAGGGTATAAAAAAAAACAAGTAAATAAGCTTCGAGGAACTGATAACGTCGACTCTCGGTATTTCGAAATTTTAGGGACTCTTAAAATATTATGAATTATCGAATGTTTGAAATATTAAATGGTTCGAAATTTTTGAGAGAAAATAAATAAAACTTCTAATAATCAAGGGTTTTTATTTAACTGCTGGTATAGTACATATTCCTAATGTATGTGCAAATTAATTAATCTTTGAAAAGACCTCATTTATACGGGTTTGCTTCGAAACACAATGCTGTTTTATCAGTTTCGTTTTGTAGATAAAAGCTTTGTAAGTTATCCAATCTTGCTACCTTAACTGATACCTATGCCAAAGGTTCTGATGTATCGTCTTCATCTTCACCGTTGCTCTTTTCATTCGTATCTGTCGCAGATAAAATTTCACCATCGGTTAGGGATCCTGAAACACCATCATTTACAGAACCAATTTTTCCACAAAGTTTTTTAAACACGATTTCATTCCTCTTTTTGAAATCTGTAGGCCACCCTTCACTTTTCGCAAAATTTTGTATGTTTAGAGTAGACGAACTCTTTTGCTTTTTCCTTTAGCAAAGGTCCGCTCATAGATACTTTCTGTTTTCTGCACTGTCTAAGCCAAATGACCAGGCTTTTTTCCAGACAAGGAAATTCTCCTTTACTTGTTCTTTTCCGTGCCCCAGCAGTTGTTCTTTATTATGGTTGAGAGAGTAGTGAGTGGAATCATAAATTCTTTTGCAACATCTCTTTTCTTCTCCCTTCCTTCTACTTTTTCAATTAATTTCTTCTTTTCAGCAACCATCCAACTTTTATACTTTTTAGAGCTCATATTTAATAGAAAATTGTAATCTGTATACTAACGAAGTGATTCGTGCGGAAGTGAGCATCAAAATGTGCCTATGTTTTATGCGTAACACGCAACCATGCACAGTAAAGGTAGTTTCAGGATAGTCCAAAATTGAAATTAAAAGATCTTACTAACACACCAAAAAACTTAGAATTACCGCGTCTTTGCAATGATTTTTTAGTTCGAATTACTGAGTGCATAAAAATGTATGGACATAATTCGATATATAAAGAGATTTTGTAGGGGACTCGTGATAACTTTGACTTCATAAGAGATTCGAAATATCGCAGGTTTGAAATAACGAGAGTCGACTGTATTTCAATTTCAGTAATTCTTCGCTTCTCTGCTTATACAAGAAACAAAACATGCACACATATAACAAAAATCGAAATTCTAAAAAATTAATATGAATCTATATTTAAAATTAGAAGGTTAGAGCTCTAATGATGTAGGAAATATAATTATACCCTGAACCCATAGGAAATGGGAAATCAGGGTATAATGGTTTTGTTAAAAGTATGTAATAGGCAGAAGGAGGCGTGGCAGACCCCATAAAGTATATATCTTTTTGATCAGGGCGACGAGCTGAGTCGATTTCGCCCTGTCCGTCTGTCTGTTTGTCTGACTGTCTGTCTGTCTGACTGTCAGTCCGTATGTTTGAACGCGTCGATCTCAGAACATATAAGAGCTAGAGACTTGAAATTTGAAGCATTAGGTCCGTATATATAGCAACCATATCAAGTTTGTTTTTAAGAATCGATAACTGCTCCCGTTATTTTGTTATCGATTAAAAACATTATCGAAAACCAGCTAAAAAATTATATTTCCTACATCTTTAAAGTTAGAATCTCCAAATTTGAAATGTAGATTCAAATGAATTTTAAAGAATTTCGGTTTTTGTCACCCTTTGAAACACCCCCTTCCCTACAAGTTTGCAAAAACCCGTATTTCAAATATTAGAGACTTGTAAGTTGGCACATACACAAATTTTAATGTTATAATCACGGTCTGAAAGTTTTATCAAGATTCTCCGTCTACAAAAAAAGATATTAAACAATTAAGTTCCCAATGTAAGCCCACCCTGCAGCCCATGCCTGTTTATACGTGCGTGCTTATGTTTGTATGTGTGTGTGCATGTGTTAGTAGAAGTGAAACGACGAATTATTGAAATATTAGTTCCTGGAGGGGTTCAGGGGATCTCGTAGTCGAGCAGTCTCGACTAGAGCTTTCTTACTTGTTTATTTTTATTTTTATTTCACCCCCACCCCTCCAAGATTGCAAAAAGCGTATTTCAAATATTAGAGACTTGTGCTTTTGCACACATTTTAATGTTATTATCACGGTGTGAAAGTTTTATGAAGAACCTTTTGGTGTCTGCCACGCCTCCTTCTGCCTATTACATATATTTTAACAAAACATTATACCATATATACCTACAAAATAAATATAATAGTAAATCGATAATAGATAGAAGGAAGAGCAGCCGAGACGATTTAGTCCTGGCCGTCTGGCCGTTTATGTAAACCCTTTGATCTCGGAATCTATAAGAGTTAGGTAAATCAAATTTCCTATATCATTAATAGCTTAGTAGATAAAATTTGTTTAATATTGTTCTGTAAAGAGATAGTAATATTAATTATTGTCTTTCGCTTACTGAGTTATGACGATAATATATATAAGATCTTTACGTTTTAAGGATATTGATTTTTAACCAAAATAGATGTAGATATTACAAATTTGTATACTGGTTCAGAAAAAGCAGGAAAGAAGCAAATATCCGTCTGTTTGTATAATCGGAAAGCATTTCATCACTATGAGAATCGAAATGATTTAAGCATTGGTACCCTCAATTCTGAAGGACTTCTGAATTTTTGTTCTGTGTGTTCAACTTCTTACAGCTACAGGAAATTTACTGGTAACTTTCGATAATTATGAAATATATATTTTAGCGCCAATTAGAAAAATCAAATTGCAGTATTTGGCTATTTTAAACCATTTAGTTGGTACAAATCCGGTTAACTCATTTTAGTAAAATAAATTTGGTATTCTCCAAAGTTAATAAAGGTATTGAAAGCGGCAATTGTAAAAGTCGTTAATGTCAGTATGCTAGCTAATTCCTGCTTTGCCCTGCATCTACTGGCAAATGTATTGAGGTTGTACATACTATGTACTAAGGTACTATGGTACTGTGCATATGTACATTTATGTATATATATGTAAATGTATACATACATGAACACAAGTGCCTGTGTAGCTTACCTGCCCCTACATCTGGGCTCAGCTGCAGAGAGCGGCAGTAATTGAGGAGGCTCGAAACGGGTGCTCAGGTGCATTATCCAATTGCAGCGCTGCTGCCGCCGTGTTCGACACTCCTCCACTTAGGCGGCTTCATTGCAACTGCACGATTTATGACTGCGGCTGTTCATTTGTGGCCTCAGCGCAAGCGAACGATCGATGATCGAGCCGCCATTTTATGTTTCGATTCGGATTCGCGATACCAGATCCCTGCTCGAGAAACGAAACAATATTGATTTTAAGTCTTTGCTGCCGTACCGCATAACTCGTGATGCGCCGAACACTGGTCCATAGTCGGTAAATGCTCATGGAGTCTACATATCCACATACATGCTCTTTCATTTACAAATACATTGTATATATGTAACTGGCGAATAAAATTGAAGTTTTTAAAACTATACGACATTTATCTATAATCTCTATTTCAACATGATCACATAGATATGTCTGCAGCTATTGGGGGTGCTATTGGCCAGAAAATGAGCGAGATCTAACGAATTCAACTGATATTTGAACCACTGTGCATGTATGCTGCACCATCCAGCGAGCCTGAGCATCCAATTTAGGATGAGGCTAAAATGCAAAGCCTCGGGTCCAACTCGTGAACGCCGCAGGATGTTCATGACTGCCGTTGTGGCTGCTGTTGTTCATGGGAGTGATTGCAAATAATTCTGTATCTGGTTGCAGTACGACACAAATTCGACTAACTGAAAATGCCTTCATACAGATATGCATATACACAAAAACATAAACATGCACATACACATGCAGATGCACACATTAATAGATTAGCAATGTTGAAATATAGAAAGAAACCAAAAACCCTAATTGTTTATAAGCTCATATTCTTTGATGGGTCCCAACAGATTATATTTGTTTATAACATTATTATTTATTATATTATTATATTACTATGTATTTATATAACCTGAACCTTCAGTCCGTGCAAAAGCTACAGACTTGTATTTTGAAATGTGCACTCATACATACCGCAATACTATTTTACTATTTTTTTTTCGATAGCTGAATCTATTTTTTTACTATCAATCAAAAGTGATAATCTTTTCGTTTTATTAAGCGTAGTTTTAATATAAATTTTTATCTCAACAAACTAGTAAATGTGCATGTATATTAAAATCACATGTAATCACCTTAGGTTCTTAAATTAAACACATTAAATTTAGACTTCTAATATTCTAATAGATTTGTGAAATATTTTGTTAAGGATAACCCATCATAAATAATACATACACACTCGAATATGCACGTATGTAAGTATGTACTTGCTTACTTGCTTATCTGTATTTGTATGCTAACGTATATATGTACGTACATATGTGGATAATAAACACGAATATATATATATATATATATATATATATATATATATATATATATATATATATATATATATATGTGCTCTTTCACTCCCATTCCATTTTGACATCACGCTGTGATGCTGTGTAAAATAAAGCCTTCGGCTAGATTGGTAGGGCACACACCACTGGCGAAACGCATTGCCAAGCGTCCAATGCCGAGTTTTTCCCAGTAGCATAAGTTACACCCCTAAGGCTAAAGTGTGCTAGCAACCCCAGCTTTCCACAGTTATACATATATATGTACAGATTTATATATATAAGCGTGTGTGTGTATCCATTTTGCAACCACTGTGCTTATGTACTAACAAAACTCACACAGCCAAGTAATAATAAAAGCCGTATGCATTTATACATAACACATATCCATTTAAAGTAAATGTGTGTGTGTAGATATCTCTATACATATGTATGTCTGTGTACGTGCAAGAATGTGTGTGTGTGTGTGTATGTGTGTCTGTTTGTCTCTGTGTTTGTGTGCACATGTGCAGAGGCTGCGCTGTCGACGCAACGGCAATGCCGCTGACGCAGCCTCTGGGTTCGGCCCATTGTCTAGTAGTCAGCTTGAGGGGCGTGGTTTCCGAAAATATAAATGGCTGTGGTTGTAGTTGATGCTGTAGCGCGCTTTAGCTTGAACACGAATGCCAGCAAACGGTCGCATACGCACTCATACATACATACATATTCCAAGTAGTATTGGTGCCGACTGAAAAGATTTTTACAGACTGTGCTCTCTTATAAACACTTACTCTTCGCTGCATCAGGCTGTATCGTGAATTCTCTTTCATTTGGTCACATTATAAGACCAGTGTTTTTGGAATTGAGAATTGAGTTTCAAGCTAAATTCATGGTACAAATTGTATTAAGCCTTAATTTGCACATTTTTTATAATAAAAGGTGGGAGACATTACATAAAATACAAATATTAATATTTTATATTTTTGCAGATTATCTTAATAATCGTTAAAACTATTAAATATATGTATCATTTAGCTTGATCTGATTTTGGGATCAAGCGACCATGAAGCTTTAATTTATATAACAGAGAACTCGACGTTAAATCAGTTTAAAGTTTAAGGGGATTTGATTCTCACCCAGCTTGCAGCATGCACATCTCTCTTTAATTTCTGCCTCTGGTTTTATCTCTTAGCTAAGAGTGTAGAATCGTGCCTTTGAAAACCTGCTTCGGGGAGGGTTAATGCTTGAGTGTAGCGTAGTATATATGTGTGTGTGGGGGTGTGTGTGTGTGAGTGTGTCCGTGTGCGATTTTAAATATGTGTGCGTTTCACAGAGCGGTGAACGGTCTTTGTGCCTTAATAGGTTTTTACTCACATATACACGTGCACGTTATGTATGGTCGTGTGACTGTTGTATGCACACTAACGCGCGCTAGTGTTGGTAAGAGTATTCGTGTCCGTGTGCTTGTAAGAATGTCTGTATTCAAGCGGCAGCATCGTCAGCATCGCAATACATCCCCTGAAGGTTTTTACGTCCAAACAGAAAATTTAGTTCAGTCGAGAACTACCGTCAGTGGCTGCGCAAAGGCAAAAGTTTATTTGCGGGTTTTTTTTCGAAAAATACCAACTAAATAAAGGAATATTATGCCGTGTCTTCCACATAACTTACGATTGCAAACTGTTTTTAAATATTAATTACGTCTCTCGATCGCAAGCATCCACCCACATTTACTACTAAGTGTTCCAATATTTGCCAACACTTTCATTTCGGATAAGTTATACATACACACATACATAGCATATATGTATATTTATATATATACTATATATATATACAAATATTTTTGAATTTATACACATTCTATGGTGTCATATACTCAAATCAGTGTCGTTACATTAATCTCATCCTAATAATAAAGATGCACTCAAATAACTTATAGTTGCCTTATTCAGTGCCAAATTGACCTATCTACTTAGCAATTGTACCTGTTTTGTATTCTAAAGTAAAAGTCTAAAAGTGAAAAGTGCTGAAAAGGTGTTCCAGTGAAAATCTTAAAGCTAAACTTCTGGATAATTGTTTTCCGATATATACTCTATGTAAACACTAGGAATAAAAAATAAAAAAATTGAAATATAAAATGCATATCTTACATCGGACCAATGACCATCAATTTGAGGACCAAAAATTTATGATGGTAAGATTGAAATGCTATTCGTCCCTCTTTGTATATATATATATATATATATATATATATATATATATATATATATATATATATATATATATATACATGAACATATACATAAGTATGTTAATATGTATACCCCCGCTTTGTAAGTTCTACGATAGTTGCGAGGCAAAGGAAGAAACGCACTCACTGACCAATTACGTGTCTGCTAGAATCACTATCACTCAAATCTGATATTGAATTTCGAAGCGAAATGGGGCTGTGGGATCTGTGATTGACATTTAAAATTTCATGCACGCAAGCACTTGAGGCAATTACCATACAAGTCCGATTCGGAGTAAACTCCATGTCTGCGATTTTAGCAGATTGATTACCATAGCCAAAGCAAAATTTATGATGATAATAATTGGCGCACTTATGTTAAGGGTCGAATTTCGCATCGTCTAAAAGAGACGGCCTCTATTAAAATGTAATTCCTTAGATCGACTTCTTGTGCCCAAGTTCTTTTCAATTCAATTTCAAGATCCAATTTTTCATTAACTAAATTTGCATATGTAAATATTTTTATTTTTATTAAATACTATTTGTGTACTCATACGAAACTACCATAGATACAAAATGTGTATTTAATTTGAGACTCCCCTTGATATATTTCCGATCACCCAAGGCTTATTCTGATTTAAAGGAAAAGAAAAGAATTGATTAAAATCATAAATAATAATAAATAAATAAAAACTATCACGGCCTTTCGATTCTTATTGTGTGTAAAGTCAACTTTCATGCTGATCATAAAATTAACTTTGATTAAAAAACAATACCTTAAACAGGTCATAGATATAAGTGAAATTTATGTTGTTTTAAAGACTCTAATTAACATTGATTTATATATAATATACAAATTTTTTACGAAATGTATAAACGCTAAATTGACATTTGTATGTTTATTCTTGCTAATAGCGGTCGATAGAATAAATTAATATAGCTTTCCCTGTCTGCATTTTGATTCTTTGTAATTATGTTATTTCGCTTTCCTCCAGGCTGTTCATATGTCAACATCACCTAAATTCAGTTTTAAATTCAACTGTATATATCCGGGATTAACACTAACTAAATTATTTCTGTACCATAGAATCGACAGCAAAAATTAAAGCAGATAATTACATAATTCCATACATTGAAAGGCAAAGTGTAAAAGGATATTTATAATATTAATATTTATAATTAAAGTCACAAATTTTCAACATATTCAAATAGTTGTTTAAATTAAACCCAAGACTTTGGTTTAATTTAGCTTTTACATAAAACAAGGATCAACTTCTACAGTTCATAGGATATCTCCAGGGCTGTCCATATTCGACGGATCCACGGTCCAATGGAGGCAAATATACTTAACAAAATATAAACACAATTTTTGGTTTTATTGAATCCAAAAGATTTGTTTTGGTTTTTTTCTTATGCTGGTAGAGTCCACAAGGGATATCGTCTGTTGACTTAACTCGTTGTGTACTAGAAACAGGGTATCTACAAGGCTCAAGCTGGATATGAGAGTATGATATGGAGCATAACGTTTATCCACCCCCATTCAATTAGTAAAATTATATGTTTTATCGGCATTCCAGGAACTTTTTGATCCCAGCTCAAAAATATAGGATAAAATGACGGGGCGAGGGCCAAAGATCAAAACAAAAACACAACAAAGAGGCTGTGCAAAAGTAATCGCCCACAAAAAGTGAATTCGCATAGCCGTTGAAATGGGTATGCTGAATGTGTTAGCGTTATTTGTCTCTCAGTTAGTCTTTCTGTCTCTCAGTTAGTCTTTCTGAAAACTGAAGAGTGAAGTCTGAAGACTGAAAACTGACTGCCCTTAAATCGCGTGATGCGTTGCCAAATTAATTTATAAGATTGAAGCACAGCAAAATGAACGAAGCGCCCAATTTGCGTGCGATTTTGATATCTTCAAAATATTGATACTGACACCAATATGAAAAAAAGAATCTTTAAAGTTTTTAGATCTGTTTCTTAGTTGGTTCCCATAACAGTTTGCTATTGTTGCCAGTTTGCCAGTTGCTGGGATATCCATGTTGAAAATTTTTTTTATGTTATTTGGCTTTCTTGTTAAATAATGACAATATAATTACATAAAATTGCCAACAAAATTTTTTTTATGAACAATGAAAGACTGTATTTTTTTTTTCTCTTTGTCTATGTTAATTGATATTTTCAACAACAGCTTCTATTTCATAAAAACTTTTTTTTTATATTATTTAACTTGTATTCAAAATGAAAAACTTTTTTATCAAAAGAAAAACACATATTTTTTTTCATTTGTATAAAATAATAAATAATTTCAATATTTAGCATTGACCAACGTATATTTCTATGAATTTACCATTAAGTTGTATATTTGATGATATATGTATAATTTAAGAGTTTATTCTAAATTATTCTATGTGTATGTAAATTGTATATATTTGTAAGTTAGTCGGCATAACCCGAATAGAAGATACCATTAAATATCAGTACACATTTATTATACATGCAGACCTCTATATATGTAGGTTAAGTAATATGCCACGCTTTAAATGTTTTTTTGTAGAATGGCGGCAGGTATTCGAATAAGAAAATAATTCAGATCTGAGCACATTGGCTCTGGCTAAGCTCATCATATGTTGTTTTATAAATTTTGATGTTAATATATAACATATTTATTTTAAGTTCACATGTTTATATTTTCTACTCTACGAAATTGATATATTCATACCGACGAGCAGATGCACATATCGAGACTCATTGGGCTCATTGGGCTAATCAAGAATGTATAGCTAATTCTAGCAAGAAGCATCGTAATGCCCGTAACAATAATCATAAAATGTCTTGTGCGCTATATATATTTTGACACTATTTCTTGGATGCCGTTGTTTTAAAAAATAATCTACAGTTCAATTGACTAGTTATTGTATGAATTTTTGTCTTTGTAGCTTTGAAAGTGTGTATTGAGTTTTAAATTTTTTCGTGTTCATATTCGACATTTGATTTCCACTTCGATAATGACCTCTGATACATATTATTTTCATTTATTTGTTTATTTATTTGAGATACTGACAAAACTAGAATCAACTTAAAAATAAACAATTTAAAAATATATTATAAAGCTTAAGCAAAACAACACTTATCAATAATATACACCACGCCGGCGGGAGTGGCCCCAATTCACAGCCATGTGTGGTCAATGATATTATTGAACTATGAATATAGAGAAAAAAGAGAGTTTCAAAAGAAGCTTAAAAAATAATTATTGTGAAAATGATTAGGTACAATTATAATATTTAAGATCTCTACAAAATGTGTTGAAACTCTAGTTCATGCATCAGTTCACATGCATCAAATGGGCATTGCGCGTGGGTTCTCTAAGATGACCTGAAAGAAAGAATTTTATTGATGGGAGAGAAAGTTCAATGATAAAATTTACTATAATTGATACATAAAACGCGAAACGCACTATGAAAATAATAATTCAATGTGCACAAAGGTAAATACAACGGACGGACGGAAGATGTCTGGTTGTTCTGGAAGGACAGAAAAATTAAGTTGCATTAACATACTTGACGAATCTATATTGCCTATCCCCAAAAGTAGTCTACGATTGATTAATAATGGAAGATCGATAAGAAGGAGCCTACTCTGGTGAGACGGTAAACGGTAACGCGAAGAGGAAAAACTGTCTCTGGATCGACTCAAAACGATACTGATACAATTTATGCTGTGAAAACCATATAATTGAACAATATTCTAAAATAGATCAAACCAGCGAAGTAGATAAATTAAATTCGTTAGACTAACTTTTATTAAAACCAATAGCACCTTTAGCTTAAGTTATAATAGTAGAGCTAAAGTTTTGTGTGAAAAAGAACACCCGGTTTTTGACAGTATAAATTCCTTTTATGTTGTTAATTGTGTAATTAGCAATATGTGGAATGGTAAGACTGAAGGTCATTGTCATACATTTGGAACAATTTAAATGCAATTGATTAGCCACACACCATTGCTTAAATAAATTAAGATAAATAAGATCATATTGAAAGCGAAAATGATCAAGAGAGTTAGAGTACGAAAGGCAAAGTTTTGCATCATCTGCATACATGCAAATCATGGAGTGAACAATACACTTAGGAAGGTCATTAATAAAAATTGAAAAAAAGCAGTGGTCTCCAAATGACAGCCCTGAGGTACTCCTAAAGAAACAAAAAAAAAAAAAAAAAAAAAAATAGTAGTCCTCAACAAATATTCTTTATGTCCTACCATTCAAATATTATGAAATCCATGACACAAGCTTTTGAATTAATATGAATTATTATGGTGTACCGAATCAAATACTTTACAGAAATCAGTATAAAAATTGGAGTATGAGTAAACCAGGCAGGCGTTGGGAGAAAAAAAGGAACACACATATCAAGGATAGAATTTAAAGTGTCATAAAATTGTTAGCTGCAAAACAAAATTGCATTTACGATAACAGCGACGATTTTTACTATGAATAGGAGCGAAACGTGGTGGAGGATGTATGGAAAATAGGATACAAAGTGGGATGATACAAATCTTCTCGCATACCTATGGAGTTTGATCTGGTGACATTAATGACAGAGTCATCATTAATAAAAACAAGAACAAGGAAGGATTCGAATGTTTCAAAATAGATTACATTTGAAACATGGAGATGCTGAATAGTTAATGAAAAAGGTAATCTGTGGTCGGAATAAGGTAATTAGAATTGGGAGTTGAGACGACCAAGAAGTGCTAGGTATATTAAAGTCACATAACAGTAGAAATATGTCATTATCCTTTACACATTCAGAATTTTCCTTACTACAAGCTAAGTGTTGTGCATAAACTTGTATATATTGAATTCTTTAGTAGATACTCTTAACCGTAGTTATACTCAAGCTTTTACTCTACTACTAAACGTTAGAACAGTTTGCAATTAAATTAGCCTTTCGATTCAAAACGTTAAACAATTTTTTTAAAAAATTGCTCAAAGTCGTATAGGCAACTATTCATATTATTTTGATTGTTCGAGACAGTTGATGGAAATTACCCATGAAAAAAAAGAATAATTAATTGTTTATGCAGATTCAGACTTATATTTATATATACATGGTATACTAAGACGAGTAGATATTATTATGAATATGTAAGTGCTCCGTTCCTACGTGGCATCGAAATTGATTTCATTTGCAAAAAGGAAATTAAAAAGTCCACTCAGAATGAAATTGAAACGCAAGATAAATGTAAATCTCTGCATCGTGGATACGAACTGCGAACGATAGCAAGTGTCGAAACTGCGGCGTGTGTTAGGCTCGTGGCAAAGCGGAGATCGGCTTGTTTGCGAATACTCCAGTCGTGAGCGGCAGCATCAGGAGGAGGATCAGGAGAAGGAGAATGGGAGGAGAAGCGAATGCATCTTTGCACTGGCGCGACTGAACTGCAGATCCCAATTCATTTTTTTTGTTGCTGAGCTTAGTATTTAAGCCGGTCTGCCGTCTGGTAGGCCCTACCTGGATGACTGGCTGGTCGGAATGGCAAATAAATTCTTACTCTGCTATTCGTCATAAACCTGCTAGAGCTCCAGCCACAACGCTCACTTCACACTTCATGCACTGCGTCCCTCCATTTTCACTTGATCCAAAGTTGTGCGTATATCCCTCTTGAATACGTTTATGAATGAGTTTTACTACTTCATTAAAAGGCAGATGTCGGCCTCGTCATATCAGTGGGAGTGAAAACCGACGAAGGGACGGTGCGACCATGCTTGCCAGTGGTAGAATCATATGAGTACGAATGAAGCCAGGGAAACAGGGCAACAGAGTAACAGGCAACGAGAGGAGAAACGCGAGCGCAATAAACAAAAATCGATTATCGCTCTCCACGTATTTTCATTGTTGTTACGAATATTATATTTAAAGTTTGAACGGTTCCTCTCGAATGCATTTAATTTATTGCCGAAAACTCTTTTGGCTCATCCGGCAAAATCAACTCCAGTGCCTTAGCATCGACTGGACGTCCGGTACAACACTATGTCCACAGATGCTAAGACTCTGAAGATGGTTCTCGGATGTAATTTAAATATGAAGAGAAAATATGCTTACATATTTATAGATATACTCGTATAGATGAAGATCCCAATATCCAAAAATATTCATATTACCTTATTTAAATTACATCCGAGAAACACCTCAAGGGCCTTAGCATCTGTGGACATCTGATCATGGATGTCATCCAGCCGCAGCCAATGGCTTCTGGTAAACAATAAATTTTGGTCCAAGTAAACATTGAAGAATTTTAGAGAATACCCATGGATATGAATTGTGCACGCTACTAATTGGCAGTTTTGAAATATAGTCCTCAACAGCAACAGTGGAAAAAAAATTGCTCAAAAGGCGATCCAGCGAATCAATTTCGACTTGCAAACATTTTCAGTTAAGTGGAACCATTTGATGCAGTAATTTTGGTAATAACGGCAACAGACGGATGCCAATTTTCAGGGGCACAGCTACTGTTTAAGTACACCAAATTGTTACGTAATGGTCGAGAAATATTTATAAGAACTCTTTTCACTATGATTAGCGCTCCCGCACTTACACTTAAATTGATTGCGCCTCTTCAAAATAGTTTGTCAGAGGTGATAATTACATTTTTGGTTTATATCGTGAAGCTCAACTAATTTCCTTCTATTTTTCTTCAAAGTATATCGCAATTAATTAATAAAATATCCGGGTTTTTGTGGGTTTTCTCCATAATATGCTAAAGGCAAATGATAAATTTATTTTGCAATTCACATTAAGGCTTATATATACTCGTTTTTTTATAAACTATATGCAGAATACTTATTCACTGCCCAAAGGATTCAGATCCATTTTCAAATTTCCCACGCCCACAATTTTAATATATATATTATTTTTCTGCGAATCAGGAAAATCTTGACACTTTTTGTATAGTTCGAGGGTATACTTGAGTATACGTTCTAAATTTTAAGTCTCTAGCTTCAATAGCGGCGAAATAGTTTGCATTCATACGGACAGACGGACACGCGGACAGTCTGACAAGGCCAAATTGACTCAGCTCGTCGCCCTGATCAAGAATATATATACTTTATGGGGTCTGCCACGTCTCTTTCTGCCTGTTACATACATTAAACAAAAACAATATAACCTGATTTCCCATTTTCAAAAAATAAATACACATTCTTATTTGATTCTTGCCATACTTGACCAAAGGTTTAATTATGATTATGATTATGATTATGATGTTCTGTACAGTTTCACTGCTTAATTCAAATACTTTATTATACTGCTTGACATGAACTGCTTGGAAGAATTATCGTTTAAAATTTTCAGTATGATTTTTAATTTTTATTTAATATAATACGCTTTAGGAAATTGTTTTTAATAATTTATTTATTCTAAAATTTGGAGGGTACAAATAATTGAATGCAGTTAATTGAATATGTCTAACTGTTATCATAATATTTAATAATCATAAGATAACTAATTGGGATATATCGCATAAATTTGCGCCATCTATTGCTTGTTATAGGCAGTTTACTCTTTACTGGTTTTAAACTGATAGAGGGAGCTGTATGAAATATTTCTTTTTACTAAAGAGAGCGCCTTAGCTTGTATTTATTCATTTCATGAAAGTAAGATTGCGCAAAAACACGTTGGCAAATTTTTAATTATTTCGACTCCAAGAATGGATATACAATATATTAGGCGTTTAATTATGCTTATGGAATTAGGTGATTAGCCATCATCCACAAAATCAAGATGGACAATAAAATAGAAATTATATATTTGGAATATACTCAAACCAGACTATGGCATTCATTTCCAGGGAGACTCTTCCTGTACATAAAAAACTATCAGGTTTCAATTATTGGTACTTAAGAAGGCAGTTTACTATTTATCTTGTTATTAAGCTCATTCGCGAAGTGAAAGTGTCCATATTAATGGCCACCGTTCTGAACACAATTTTCCCGAAACCCAGTTATTGGAAGTGCAAATGAGTTGAAATTTAGAATGAATTCTCGTGTTACTAGTGTAAGATGTATGTTAATATTGTCTTATAGTTAAGAGCTCCAAATTTAACGACGAAAGCTCTGTTGACTTATTCTTTTTCTTTTCCAAAAACTATATATGTATACCAGGAGTGTGGAAAATCTAAAAATGAAGCTGAAAGCGTTTGGATCGTAAATGAGTATGCCGCAATCGGTAGTGACCAACGTCTTACTTGTTTCTTCCTATTTTTTTAATCAGAAAATATACCTCGCAACCTATGTCATCTGTATATTCTACTTTCATATCAACCCAGTAGTGCGGTAGTACATCTTTAGAGATAGGATCTTTAAATCTACACCCCCAAATCCACCCCTTCCCTTAAAGTTTGCAAAAAACGTATTTCAAGTACTATGTGCAAACACACACATTTTAATGTCATTATCACGGTCTGAAAGTTTTATGAAAATAGTCGACAAGAAAAGTTATTAAACAATTAAATTCCCATAGTAAGTCACACTGTAGCCCATGCCTGCTTTTACGTGCGTGTATTGTGTGTGTGTTTTTTTTATACCCTGAACCCATAGAAAATGGGAATTTTTGTGAAAATATATGTAACAGGCAGCAGGAAGTGTGGCAAGCCCCATTAAGTATATTTATTCTTGATCAGGGCGACGAGCTGAGTTGAACTAACCATGTCCGTCCGTCTGTCCGTATAAACGCCGAGATCTCCTAAATTACAAATTCAAGATACTTTAAATTTTACTTGTATACTCGCAGTACAAGTTTATCATACTTTTTCGATAACTCATCCCATTTATTTTTGATCGATTATAATCGAAAATTAGACTTTGGTTTTTAAGCCTAGTCGCTGCTAACTGCGCAGTTAGCAGAGCGCGTGCTTATGCGTTCGTGTGGATACATGCGTATGTATGTGTGCATGTTTTTTTGTATTTGTGCGTAAAAGAAGCGTAGAATGTTTGGAATATCAGTACTTAGCAGGGCTCCGGGTATCCCCTAGTCTAGCAGTATCGACTAGAACATTCATACTTTTTTTTTTTGTTATTCCTTTTTGAATAAAACTATAACCTATGTTACATTTAGCATTTAGCATAAGGTGCTTATTAGTTTCCAAGCAGCCTCCGATTCCAACATGGTATCGACTAAGTTGTTTGCTCTGATAGAGCGACCCACTCTTTTAGGGAACGCCTCTCTTGTAGGAAGCGTCCACACTCGAATAAGACGTGTTTGGCGTCTCCATCAGACCTTTTCCACACCAAGGGCATTCGTCAGTTTCCTCGTGGCCAAAGCGTTTTAAGTAGCTTCAAAAGCATCCCTTTCCCGAGAGAATCTTCTAAACTTAAAATTAATCTCGCCATGCTTACGGTTAATCCAAGGTTCGAGCTCCGGGATGAGCGTGCAGTCTCCAGTCTAGAGCAAATCGATTTCTCAAACACCTTTCCCATGGTGTTTAGGAGACCGATTGGTCTATACGAAGACGGTTCCTCTGGTGCTTGGTTTTGAATTTTTCATATTGAAGAGAACGTCTCCTGAATTATGCATTCGCTGTATAGTTCGGCAAACGTTGTTCGGTGCAAGGCAAGGGTGCTGTGGTGTTTCTTGTGTAAGCAGAAAAGAAGAGAAGAACTATTGCAATATTAGTTCAGTGGATATCGTAATCGAGCAGTCTCGACTTTTCTTACGTGTTTATATTGATTTTTCAGTCGTATTTATGTTTCACTTTTTTTCTTTGTTTTTACTTTCATTGCCTTTTAGTTGAATTGTCTACCAAATTAGCGGGGCACAATCATCTCTAGTTCGTATTAATTTAACTACGCAAAACGGATAAAGAATTTTTGGATATTTGTTAAGAGTATACGTATAGAGATAAGAAGCAGAACATTTTTGGCGGTTTACCTGTGTAATAAAAAAAGACAGAGTTTGGAGTCAAAGCTCTCTTAATGACAATTGATCATTGGCGAGTGGATAGCATTTCATTAGAATACAATGTGTAGTGCGCATTTCTGTTGGCCTGTAAATATATGTGTGTTTGTGTGTGTGAGTATGTGAGTATTTATGTTTCGTTCTGCACACACGCTTGAGGTGGAGGTGAAACTATTTCGACCTGTTCAACAGCTTCTAACTGTCTTGTCTACCTGTGCCTTCACCCAAACCAGCCAGTCAGTCAGTCATTCCTAGCTTTATAATTTATTTATTTATATCTTGAATTACGGCATGGGAGTATTGACCACCAGTGAAAATTTCCAATTTATACATATTCACGACAAACAATAGCGCACAATTCAAAAAAAATTCATAATACCAATGTAAAAAAAAAATCTGCTTGCCTGGTCCATCTAGCCTTTGTATGTTAATGTTAATGTAATATAATATTCCAAATTGGTCAAAAATTAAATAATTGAAAATTGAAGTCTATTTACTGTTTATTATAAAACTTTGATATAAATATATGATATATTATTAGCTGTATTAGCCATTGCTAAGACACATTGCTTAGTTTAATATTACTTCTAGCTTAAGTTAATACAAATAGATTGGTTTATGTATAAATTTCCTCAATGCAAACATCTTGGTCAATGGAATAAGTACCTTAAATACCTGTTAAGCAAGATCTGTCTACATACATATATGACAACAGCGTCCAAAAATAATCTGCTGCAATATTGGTGAACAGCTTGTGATTAAGATTCTATAAGTCTGAAATATCAGATAGCGGAATTGAATCATATAGTGTACTGTAATTTTCAATTAACTATAATTCTTATGAGTTCTGTAATTTGAATGCTGTTCTAGACTTCTTCTCTGTCGTCGCAGCAAAAGCAGTTTTAAATGTTTTTCCCTTGGTAGCACATATTATGAAGTAAATTGGAGTCTGGACCGAAGTCTGTCTTTGGCTTTGGATCAAAGTTTTACGCACATTTTTCAGTGAGTCTGCATAAAGTGTGTTAAGTCAAAAAACCTAAGAGCCGAAATTCATACAAAACAAACCCAAACCGGTTTATCTGTATCGTTAAATATTCTATTTGATGCTGGCAAATGACAAGATAATCCAAAGTAATCAATCAAAATTATTTTAATTTATAAAGCCACAATAAACTCGTGTCCAGATCGCAATTGCCACGTTCGTGCTAGCCGTCTACATTGAAAATGCTACGATGAACATACATACATAAATAAATACATATTCAATCATCTAATCATCTAAATATTCGTTATGTACGTAAGAATCGGTTCTAGAATGCCAAATATTCAATATACAAAAACGATGAATCTTTAAATACACATATTAGTTTCCGAACTTATATTATTTCTCCCAATTTTATGGAATTTTCAGTAAAAATTTGTGTTGATAAGAAGTATATATATATATATATATATATATATATATATATATATATATATATATATATATATATATATATATATATATATATATATATATATATATATATATGCAGAATATAAAAAATACTTTAGAGCAAAATAGTTGAACTTTAAATTAATTTTGTTGTCTCGCTAATTTCTGTCTATTCTCGTTTTATTTCTTAAATAAAAGCTTTTGCTTCTGGCAATATACATATGCATATATATCTATTTGGAAACTGTAGTATATTATGTTCAGAAAAGTCTCTGAAAATTGTCAAGAAAAGCGAAAATTATTAATTTATCTATATATTCTGATTTGCCACGGCCTAAATGGTCTATTGTGGTGAATAATAGGCTTTCCAGTACAGAAGATATTTTTTCAGATTAGCCAATACAATATTTAAAATCTAATTATTATTATGTTTTTATTATTTATTTAATTATATAGGCGCCTTTCGAAGGAGTCGAAAATATAAACAACCTATATATCTCACAATATTAAAGTTGGACTACTAAAGATGTCCTCATTGTCAATATTAAGAGAGATATATGTTGTTTATATTTGCCACTCCTTCGAAATGTTACTATATAATTAAATAAGGAATAACAACATAAAAGTAATTTTCTATTATATATTATGTATATGTAAGATAATATAGTTAAAGTTAAATATTCAATATATAATGTCAAAAGCTTCTAGTTTCTATAGTACATTAAGTGCTTATGTCTCTATACGCATTTTTTAGCAACTTAATCATAAATCATAACACTTTATGAACTTACGACAAAAAGTATATCTTCCAAAAATCAAAAGTCCTGCAGCTTGAACAGTAGCAAAACTCTTTACATTCATGCAAACAGGTCGACAATAAGTCGAACATCACATGATCACATGAAAAAAGTATATACATATATAATTTGCCATTGAAATTTAGAAAATTGCGAAAGCCAACAATAGGCGCTATGAATAACCAGGCATTAGCAGCGTTCATTGTAGTTGCCATGTGTTCTGGCTAACACACACACAGACCCGCACATACACAGATACACGTACACACACACACAAATACACACACACACACATATTATCATAAAAATCTCTTAGCATCCTGCGTTTTCTAAGGATTTGACAAACCGGATACTACAATGGCTCACCATATCAGAAGCTATTCACGGCGGCTGCAACACACACAAGTCAATATGTTGTACATACAAACATATGAATATATATGTTTGTGTATAAGTACGTGTTCGCGTACTAGTGCGTGTGTGTGGGTTAAATATTACTGCCACATGTTACGAGTAATACAATGTTATAAGTCTATGTACATTAATTTGACTGTTAAAGAAATTGACCTAATGCAACCTGAGCGATCAACAACTTGGCCGAAATAGGTTTTATTTACATATATTTGCATGATTTATATATAATATATGTATATACACACATAGAGCCATGCATATCAGCCATCTATATAAGTATTAGTATTTTGTTTCGTTATTCATATTTCATTGATCACAAAAGGATATGCAACGTTCTGAATCTTCTATTCAAATGTGTATCATAAGACTCAAAAAAAAAAAATAAATAAATAATAATAATACAAACTAAAAACAAGTAAAAAGCTGAAGATGGGGTGTCCGACTAGAAGATACCTCATAGGAAAACCAATATTACTAATATCTCCTCAATAGCCCGCATAACCTACTTTAAAAAAAAATTTACTAAAGTAGCAAGTGACAATTATATATATATATAACTAAGTGCAAAAGTAAGAGATTCTATAACCAAAGACGTACAAGTTAAAATTTAATAACTGAAGTTTGAGCATTTTTTAATCGGTTACATTAACTACTACGCAACTATCGATTATATGAAGTATAACTGATCTGCGCTTGCTGTATGCGGTAATAAATAATAATGTCAAGTTTGTAGTTCTTATAGGTCTAGATCGAATCAAGAAGATATTAATACATATTTATGGTGTCTGTCACACCATCATCTGTTACAAAAATTAAAAAAAAATCAATCCAATTGCAATTTAAATGGGTAAAAGGTATATTTTTAGATCTAGTTTTAGCTTTTATCATATGTTTCAAAAGATATTTTAAATACAGATATACACTTGTTAGCTTGCAACCTATATTTTTTTTCCTGAGATCTATATCCTTGATGAATGCCATGACATGCATGACATGCTTTCTGATTGTTGTTCCCAAGTGTTACTAATAGTCAGAGACAAGTATATACATATATCAGATGATATTTTTATTTACATTCATTTAACTACATTCATTTGGCTTTAATATTCATCCTAAAATCATCTTCCACAATTCCTAGCTATATCCATACATGCATACAAATGTGACATACGAACGTTATAGCTTATGTATGTATATATACACATATGTACATATACATGCTTCCATATTTATTTTCTTATGCTTAGCTGGCGAATGCAAAAAACTTCCGAGGCGTATGACGGGCATTACGACGCGACTCAGCGCTGGCATCGCGCGCTATGATGTTCTTGTTGTTGCTGCTTATGCTGTTCTGGCTGCGCTGCTGCTGCCCTTTCGGCACAGAGTCGCGACCAGTTTTCATTTCGCTTTTGGCATTCACGGACTGTTGTCGCTGTCGCTGCCGCTGTCGTCATTGCGTGGTCGTTGTCGCCGTCGGGTCGAGCTTGATTTAATTTCTATACAGTCCATCCGTAGGTGAACTTATGAAAATTTCGTGATTTCATAACCCAAAAAAAGTGCATAATTTTGTATACATTTCTAAAAGATGTGATTAGTGAAGACCATTCATGAAATAATGTGGTTACTTGCTAATTGAATGATCCAATTGAAGTAGCTATGCTCAACGGATCTCTTTCTCTATAGATACAAGTTACAAAATGATAACATGACTCTATCTTATGTGGATATGCCTGCTGTAATTGAAATTCAGGTTAGTAACGTAGGAAATGTGAATCTCGCTCAAATTGCGCAAAGCATTATATCTACGGAAACACCGGCGGCAATATACTTTCCCATGCATTCTATTCGTAATTAGTCTATTCAATGAGGTTTCACTTCAAATTTCAAATTTTTAGGCTCAAGCTATTGCTCTAACAACTGTCATGTAGAATAAATTTATAATTATTCGAAGATATCGATTGATTTCGGAATATATTTTAACTTTTAATTTTCATTACATCGTTCCGAAAACGAATTATTATTAATGTCATTGGTTTTGTTAGTGTATGTGATTTTAAAAAATCACATTATTTTTAATATTTATCCTGAAATTAAAGATAAAAACTGTTTTTTATTTATTATTGTTTTTTTTTTTTTTTTTTTTGGCCTGAAATAAGAAAACTTTTGAGCCTAGATTTTTAATAAAGGGTTCTATCCGGTGCCGGATCAAACACATTAATATCATGGGGCCAGGTGTGGTGGGGAACCTTAAAGTAGAGGTCAACATAACAATGATAAGAATGAAATATTATAAAAATCATAATATTAATAATAAATATTAGCTTGTCGCGATTTTTGGCCGCGAAACTTGTAATAAGGGATTCGGGAGGCCCAGGGCCCTGGCCCCACTGGCCGCTACGATAATCCGGCCCTGGTTCTATATAAAAACAAAAATTGATAAGGCCAGAATTTTACTTATTAAAGTAGTACATTTAAAAAGATTGACAAGGCGTCTAGTTAACATGATTCATTACATTCTACATTCGTTTATTCAGACAGATAAAAATACATTTTCAAATGGCCAGTTAATTTAAATTAAAAAACGCCTACAAAATTTAAATTAAAAAAAAAAAAACATGTAAGAACGAAGACATATACATACATATAAAAAATGTTTAAACTCTAGCTCAAAAAATGTAGGAGATATATTTGTTTAACAAATTTTTGATAAGGTTCTTAATTGATAACAAAACAAGTAAGAGGGCTCTAGTCGAGAAGCTCGACTAGGAGATACCCTGAACCCTGCAAAGTACTGATTCCAATCATTCTACACTTCTTTCATGCACATATACAAAAACACATACACACACCCGTACGCATGCATCCATATGAACGCATAAGCAATTGCTTTGCTAACTGCGCAGTTACTGCTCTTGGCTGCCGTGTGTGCTATATTACGAAAATTTGTTTGTTGAATAAATCTTTTTGTAGTGGACCTATCTTTATTAAATTTTTAGAACGTAATAATAACATTCAAATGTGTGTATATGCCAAAGCACAAGTCTCTAGTACTTGAAATACGTTTTTTTTTCAAATTTGGAGCGAAGGGGGCGTGGCATCCAAAATCTGTAAATAACAAAATCTTTGTATTCATCACATAAATCTACGCAATAAATCTGAAATCTCTTGGCTTAACAGTATTCAAACTAGGCTTTAAAAACAAAGTCAAATTTTCGATTGTTATCGATAAAAAATATATGGGATGAGTTATCGAAAAAATATGATAAACTCGTACTGCGTATGGTATACACGAGTATACAAGTAAAATTTCTCTAGCACTTGTAGTTTAGGAGATCTCTGCGTCAGTACGGACGGACAGACGGACGGACGGACGGACAGACGGACATGGCTAGATCAACTCAGCTCGCCATCCTGATCAAGAATATATATACTTTATGGGGTCTGCCATGCCTTCTTATGCCTAATATATATACTTTATGGGGTCTGCCATGCCTTCTTATGCCTGTTACATACATTTTCACAAAAAAATTATACCCTGATTTCCCATTTTCAATGGGTTCAGGGTATAAAAACGGAGCGAGAGAAAAACACGGACCTACAATTTAAAATTTCAAAGCTCTAGCTCTTATTTCATTTGAGATCAACGCGTTCAAACATACGGACAGACAAACAGACAAACGGGCATGACTAAATCAACTAAGCTCGTCGCCCATATCAAGAATTAATATATTTTATGCCTGTTACATACATTTAACAAAACCATTATACCCTGATTTCCCATTTTCAATGGGTTCGGGTATAAAAAGAAAGAGTAAAATTAATAATAATAATAATAATAATAATAATAATAATAATAATAATAATAATAATAATAATAATAATAATAATAATAATAATAATAATAATAATAATAATAATAATAATAATAATAATAATAATAATAATAATAATAATAATAATAATAATAATAATAATAATAATAATGTTCTATTTGATAACTATATGTATAAAATAAAGTTTAGATATTTTTATTTAAGTGGAATATATCATTTAAATTTTCGGATAGAGATGTCTTTGTCTGTCATAATTATTTTTTATTTTAATTAAAAATAACATTTTTTGAGAGCTATACTAAACTTTATTTGATTTAAATTTTTACTTGGAAAACAGGAACGCCTTAGTGGCCATGGCAGCTTGGGCCTTTCTAGCAGCAGCCCGGCTTACACAACTCATTCAGGTGGGCATTCGGGTCGCGGAGGTCCCACTTCCGGACACAGTGGACATAGTGGTACCCATGGGTCGGCAGCTACCATGCATCACCAATCATTGCAGTCTGATTTTCAGCCCCCGTATTTTCCACCACCTTTTCATCATTCTGCTCAGAGCCCTCCCCAGCAACAGGTAAGTGCTCCAAATTGGAAGGCATACCAATTGGACGTATCATTGCCAAAATAGTTTAGATATCTGGCTATTTACAGAACCACGGACCGCTTGAGTACTTAGGAACGGATCCCTACGGACAGCCCCTATCCTCATTACACCACGCCCCACTTCATCACTACAATCAATTGGCTGGCCTTAGGTCGACACAAGATCAATTGGGTATTCATAGAACTCATAGGGAAGACTTGCAAGGACATGTTGTAAGTATTAAGAGAAAAAAAAACATTAGTTAATGTACACTAATAAAGTAGTCCCGAGTGTTGGTCATATTAAATAATATTTTTTCATTCGAAAATAATTTAAGTTTATTTAAAAATATTTTGAGCAGCAATATTTATTTGAGCTCCATAAATACTTCAGTTTTTAACTTGTAAATATTTTTTAGGCTAAGCAGCTAAAATCTCCTCAATTTACATAAAGTGCCGAAGTTATGGCATTTTGAATTCCATTTAAGTGTATTATGAAATATAAAACAAAAAATGCTATGAAGTATTTAAAAAATTTTCTTGGGATTTCACTGAAACATCTTGAAAATAACAACGAACATTCCTGTCCCGAAAGAAAAAGGGTTTACATAAATACACATACACATACTCTCGAATGTATTTAAGTATGTATGTGCATGTATGGGTGTGTGTGTGTGTGGTGCACTCACACACTCGCACACTTCTGTGTGTCCTGACGAACTGGGCTTTTGCAACCACGACTGGAACATTTGCAACGTTAATGTTGACGACGCTGTAACTAAAAGGCGTTTCCCCGTAGAGCTTGTGCGCATACACGCATAAAAAGCAAGAATTCATGACTGTCTAAACACTGGGATTGGCGCAGAATTAAGCTATTTCCACCCCAGCCTCGGAGAGGGGAACAGTCTGTCCAAAATTTTGATCAACAATTTTAATTGATTTTATTGTACTAAAGAAGTTGACTTTACATTCAAGTCTCGATAATTTAAGATTCATATATTTAAATTGCTTAGCCAAACGCACAATTTCATTTTTTTGCATTAGGGTTACTTCTGTTTAGAATAATTAAAAATTAAGTGAAAAAACTAATTTAATAGTTATATAGGATATATAGGATTTTAATAGTATATAGGATTTACCTATATAGGATTTACCTAAATAGGTTACTTATTGTAAGATATGTAATATGACAAGACTCTTTTAATTGAAATTTTATAGACTCAGTTATCTCACGGTTTTCCATATACGGAGCGAAGAAGCGACTACGGCAGTGCAATATCAGCAGGAGCAGCACACGGAACCAGACTCGGACATGAACATGAATCTTTGGCCTTACATCAAGCGTTGCAGAATGCTGTTGATGATGTCCAAGCCCCTGCCCTGGATGAGAACGTTGCATTCATGTCAGACTTACCTCTAATAAAAAGTAAGTTCACTTACGAAAGTAGTCGCGGTCATTTATCAAATTTCAAATTTGAGATCAAGCAAAAGCTGATTAGAATAAGAGCGTAATCGATACTCAAGGATAAAACATTTAACTAGACCTTTATGTAGCTAAAAGCTCTGAACTAAATTTATAGCTCCCATAGAATGCAACTAAGGCTCGACGTTTCTCTTCTTAAATTCAGATCCAATCTGCTTATTTTAAAAATGTAAAGTTTTTTTAATTCATATTTTTAAAGAAAATTACGTTTTAAATATTTTAAAGAAACCTCATAGATATAATATTTTTTATTTTTATATTAAAACTGGTTGTTTTTGTTTGTTTTGTTTGTAAATTGGTTTTTATTTTAGATTTTGCTTACGATTTTTGTTATTCTGATTCACAAAATGAAAACAGTATATTGGTTTTGTGCAATATGCGCTTTGCTGTACGCTTGTTTATGTATGGACGCGAAGCATTTTTTATTATTGAGTAAGATTTATAAAGTTAGAACAGATTACTGATAATACTCTGGAATTACTTTTTAAATTTCGCGTTATCTAAAGAGTATTTTAACAGAACAGAGTAGTTGCAAACAGTAATGGGAATAAGGCTGACAATAGACAAAGCTGTTTCTCTTCTTCTCTCTTACCCATATAATTGCAACAGATTATTAAAATTGTAAAAACTAAAAAAATAAATACACACTTTGTTTGAAATTTTTAATAAATAGAATACGAAATGTGAGCCCTGTGTGTTTAGCTTAGCATTAATTATTAAATAATTCAATTTAATAAAAAATCATTCGCACATTAATATTAAACAACATTAAATATATAAAAAATTTGTACAGTATTTTGAATATTAAATTTATATTGGGTTGTTTGGTATATTTGTGTATATTTTAGTAAATTTAAAAAAGAGAACTTGCCTTCCTGTATATTAAAAAATAGGCGGGTTGAATGGGGCGGTGCCACAAACATTCCAAAACAGCTATGCCTATCAACCCCTAAACTGAATAAATATTATTTGTGTGTATGATGAAATTGAAGCTGGCTCCTCTAATTGGCAGGATTATTGTAAAATGATCCCTTCACGCTGAGATCACACTTCAATTGCAAAACATTAACACAATAAATAATTTTTCTATTACAATGCGCAATGTACAGCATTCTATTCATACTAACGTTTTTGTATTTCAAAAATCAACGTATTTCGACACAGGCATGAAAAGTGGGAAGGAAGCTGGAAACCTCGGCTCTGGATCGCCTAGTGAGGTATTTTGTGCAGTTCCGGGTCGACTCAGTCTGCTATCAAGTACATCAAAATATAAGGTCACAATTGCCGAAGTCCAACGGAGATTGTCACCGCCCGAATGCTTAAACGCATCTTTACTTGGTGGTGTTTTAAGAAGGTACGTTTTTCTTCAAAAATTTTCAATTTAAATATTTTTATTAATTTGTCTATATATTTTCAATAAAGAGCAAAGAGCAAAAATGGAGGCCGCCTTTTAAGGGAAAAACTTGAAAAGATCGGTCTAAACCTTCCGGCCGGACGGCGAAAAGCTGCTAACGTAACACTGCTAACATCTTTAGTCGAGGGAGAGGCAACACACTTGGCCAAAGACTTTCACTTTGTTTGCGAAACTGAGTTTCCAGCCAGGCAATTGGCTGAATATATTGTACGGCATCAAACAGAACCCCAGGATTCCTATCGGCGGAAAGAAATTATACTTCACTCACAACAAGTATGTTATTGAATAATCAACTCTATTTTTTTCCATTATGTAGTTTTTAACAGTAAAAAGTCACAGAGAGCAACAAGCATTTATATATCCCGACTAATAGATACCCTGAAATATAAATGAATATAGAATGAATATAGAAGAACGCATAAGAACATTTGTGTATAGGAAAAATGTTTTACGTTACTCAGCGCAGCTTGACAAGTGCGATTTTTAATTGGCCAAACTTTGTATTTAGTAAAATCTGACTTTACGGCTGCAATACTTTAGGAGATATAAACACTTGCGATTTACCACGCCTCTTTGGGCGTGAATATATCCGTCATATCTTCTTATATCAAGAATTATTGGAAATCAGTTGCTCGAAGAGTTCAGGGGATCTCGTAGTCCAGCAGTCTCTTAATTTTCTTACTTGTTGGTCTTGGATTGTTAACCCAAGAAAATCCTGGCACTTTATAATTCGAGAGTATACACAAGTATATGTTCCAAATTTCAGTATCTAGCTTTAAAAGCGGCGAAATTGTTTTGCATTCATACGGACAGGCGGACGGAAGGACAGCAAGAGGGACGTTGCACAAAACTAATATTCTATCTTTCTAATATTCCAGATTACAAAAGAATTGATGCAAATATTGAGTCAGGATCGAACCACTCATTTTGGGACAAGATCACAGCATTTGTTGGAGCCTTCAATGCAACGGCACTTAACACATTTTTCCTTAATAACGCATGGATTTGGTTCCCCTGCAATTATTGCTGTGCTGCATGCTTTTCAGGTACTTATTTCTGAAAATGAAACTAATATATTAAAGATTCTAGCTATTTCTCTGTCCATATAAGCTCAGGTTTTTTAGTTTTAATTTATTATTTGATAATCAGGGTATAATGTTTTTGTTAAAATGTATGTGACAGGCTGAGGGAGGAGTGACATACCACATACCACGAGCTGAGTTGATGTGGCCATGTCCGTCTGTCCGTCCGTCTGTCCGTATGAACGCCGAGATCTCCTAAACTACAAATGCGAGAGACTTGAATGCATACTCGTGTTACAATACGCATTACGAGCTTACCATTTGTTTTTGATAGCTCATCCCATTTATTTTTACTGATAATAATCGAAAACTTGACATTGTTTTTTTTTAAGCCTAATTTGAATACTGTTAGACGTAGAGACTTCAGATTTACTTTGTAGATTTCTGGGAAAAATACAAAAATTTTGTAACTTTTAGAATTTGGATACCACGTCCCCTTCGCCCCAAATTTGAAAAATACTTATATTAGTACTAGAGAATTTTGATTTGGCATTTGAATGTTATAATAACACATGCGTGCATGTGTGCATGTGTTTTTGTATGTGTGCAATAATTGGAATATCAGCTCTGTGCAGGATCAGTCTCGACTAGAGCTTTCTTACTTGTTAAATATGAGTGCCTTAGAAAGTTCTTTTTCATCTGTTTAAAGCTTAACCTACATAATAAGTTATTGGTAGTATATTTGCTTTAAGAAAAATGTTAAACATTAATAAGTTAATAATTTCATTTGCAGACGTTTCTTAATGAGTCTCTAAATTATTTGGAAAAATTATACCCATCAAACGGCGGCGGAATGGTATCTTCATCTCTGGATAAAAGTAAACTTGACAACGATAAAAAATGATAGACTACACTGTAACAAAAAAGCAACTCGTATTTAAATAAAAAAAAAATTTAATACAAATTAGGTACAATATATATTCTAATAAATACTAAATTATTGTAAATGTATTTAGTTTAGTGTAAATTATTGAAAATTTGTAAAACCGTAATTTTAAAGTACGTATTAAATGGATGTGAATACACATGCATATGGTATTATGATTTTTTTAAATTTGAAAAGAAAAGAAAAATCAACTTGTTTCCGTCAAAAGTCAACAAGGGTTTTACAATACTTTAAACATTATTCGGGTTATACTTTTAAGTAATCTACTTTTTAAATATTTTAAAACTACACAAAGAAATAAAATATGTTTTTAAAACAGTCTAAATGGTTTTTTACCATACTAAAGAAATTCGGGTTAACCTTGGCTACGTAAATTGGAGTTTGACTATAAAATAAAACACTTTTTTTTATTAATTGAAATATCAGAGCGGTAATGTTAAAATAATTAAAATAGTAGGATTGTTTAAGTTTAATTAAAAAAAAAAAAAAAGAAAAAACAGCACACAGGACACCAATACTCGAGGATGTATCGGCAAAAAAACAGCGAGTGACTTTTTATACCCTGAACCAATTGAAAATGGAAAATCAGTTACAATGTTTTTGTAAAAATGTATGTAACAGGTAGATGGAGACGTCGCAAACGTCATAAAGTATATATATATTCGCCCCAAATTTGAAAAAAGTATATCAATTACTAGACTCTTGTACTTCGGCAAATAAATACATTAGAATGTTTTTATCACTTTCTAAAAGTTTTGATGAAGATACTCCCACTAAAAGAGGATTCATTCAAGAACGCAGTCCCTGCTAACTGCGCAGTTAGCAGAGAGCGTGTTTATGCTTCCGTGTGGATGCAATGATTGGAATATCAGTACTTTGCAGTAGTATTGATTACACTCTAGCCCAAAAGATGTAGGATATATAGTCTTAGAACTGATTTTCAAAAAGGTATTTAATCGATAACGAAAAACGGGATAAGTAATCGATTTTTTAAAACAAGTCTTTACGGACGGACGGACGGACAGGTCTACATTGACTCAACGCGTCGTCCTGATCAAGAATATACATACTCTATGGGGTCTGTCACGACTCTTTCTGCCTGTTACATAAATTTTAACAAAACCATTATAACCCAATCGCAGTATTTTTCTTACAATTCAATTGACAAGTGGAACATTTTTCACAAAATTTTGCTGTATTTTAGAACTTTGCTAATTTACCCAGCTTTGAAGGGCTAAACCTACCCTTAAAATTTACCAATTTCAAAAACCTTTCGTACTCTGCCCCTTTGGACGTCAGTCATATGACGCTTCCTTGTCCATATATGTACATATGTATGTATATTCCAAATGCTCAATTTTTAATCGGTTCATGGAATATACCTTTATATAAGAAAACTACGCCAAACTAATTTATATTTCCTATTCTTAGGTAGAAAAGAATATATTTTCAAAGCAAATTATGGTGACATTTGTTTTGATTTATTCTAAAATTATTCATTTATTCATCAATTTATATTTTGTCCTTATAACGTAATTCCTTTTCGATATTATACAATCGACTGTAAAAAGTCGTTTTTTGTGTTTTTATGTGATCTTCTACAGCTCCTGTGGTTTTGGACAAGTAACGAAGTGTGAGAAGAGGTTTAATCATGGTGTAAAAGCCAATTTTTGTTCTTCGGAAATCCGGACGTTTCTGAAGGCTAGCACTTGTGCTGTAATCTTTTATAAATAGCGTAAACGTTTTCTTATGCAAACAATATAATAATCGTAAGGGACAATACTGTTGGATATGCTGGGCTTATATTATATAGAGTGAAAGTATAAACCTAGTGAAATGTATGGGGCTGCCAAATTACATATTTGCTTATGTTAAAGCTAAGCTCAATTAAGTTTTCAACACGTCTGAAGCTACATATAATTTATTTTTCATTTAAGAAGAATATCAGCTACATTACAAACGATTTAGTGATAGCAATAACCATACAACACATAGACAAGACAACTATTATAAAATTTGTCAACGCTGAAAAAGTATGCAGGAGGGACTGGTCAACTTTGTATTTGCTCGGCTTTGTCTTTTTAGGCTCGGACAGTAAAAAATATAACACGACAAATTCAGTGCGTTGCGACCTAGAGCTGGTAAACCATCGATGGAACCGTCCATAGATTGATCTTCCATAGATTGAAAAAATAATCAAGCTTTAACCTTATTTTGTAAAAAAAACTGCTCGATATAGGAGATATCCTGAACCCTGCAAAGTACTGATATTCCAATCATTCTACACCCATACGCATGCATCCATACGAACGCATAAGCACGCGCTCTGCTAACTGCGCAGTTACCAGTTACAGCGCTTGGGCTGCCGTGTGGGCAATATTAGAGAATTTATTTGTTGAATAAATCTTTTTGTAGTGAGACTATCTTCATCAAAACATGATAATAACATTCAAATGTGTGTATATGCTAAAGCACAAGTCTCTGGTACTTGAAATACTTTTTCTTTCAAATTGGGGGCGAAGGTAGCGTGGTATCCAAATTCTGTAAATTAAAAGATCTTTGTATTTATCACGTTAGTCTACACAGTAAATATGAAATCCCTAGGTCTAACAGTATTTAAATTAAATTAAAATTTCAAGTCTCTAGTTTGTAGTTTAGGAGATCTCTGCGTTCATACGGACAAACGGACGGACGGACAGACGGACATGGCTATATATATATCCTTCTGCCTGTTACATACATTTTCACAAAAACATTATACCCTGATTTCTTATTTTCAATGGGTTCAGGGTATAAAAGTAATAAGTAAATAAATTTAAAGAAAAGAAGAAAAATTTTCCCTGACTGAGAGTCGAACCTAAGACTCCTTGGCAGCGCTCCTCACCTCTAATAGCAAAGCAAACTCTCTAATTGAATCTGTGATGACCAAACTGAAATAAGTTCACTGCTAGAGCGCCATCTAGCAAATCTAAACATAACTAACAACTGAGAATTCTTACACAATTCAATTGCAATGTGATTCTTAGAATACGCAAGAATAGGTTTGAGTGTGTGTGTTCACACGTATAGGAAAACTCTTGTTGCTGCTGCCACTAGCATTTGTTAATTGGCCAAATATTTTGTTTACTTATTAGCTTCTATTGACTTAACGGAATTTAATGAAAGTTTCAGCGTATGATCTACATATTCTATTGAATACTTGAGACGTTTTGAAAAATGCCAATCCATTCAAAACCAGGAACTAATATTTCAATAATTCATCGTTTCACTTCTACTTACACATGCACCCACATACACACATACGCACGAACGTAAAAACAGGCATGGGCTGCCATGTAGGCTCATTTTGGGCACTTAATTGTTTAATAACTATTTGTAGACAGACAATTTTGATAAAACTTTTAGACCGTGATTATAGCATTAAAATGTGTATATGTGCCAAAGCACTAGTCTCTAGTATTTGAAATACGCTTTCTGCAAACTTGTAGGGAAGGGGGTGTTTTGAGGGGTGGGGGGTGAAATATGACAAAAACTGAAATTCTTAAAAATACATATGAATCTACATTTAAAATTTGGAGATTCTAGCTTTTAAGATTTAGGAAATATAATTTTTTAACTGGTTTTCGATAAGGTTTTTAATCGATAACAAAATAACGGGAGCAGTTATCGATTTTTAGAAATAAACTTGATCTGCGCGTGCAATATACGAACCTACAGCTTCAAATTTCAAGTCTCTAGCTCTTATATCATCTGAAATCGACGCGTTCAAACATACGGACAGACAGACAGACGGACAGGGCTAAATCGACTCAGCTCGTCGCCCTGATCAAGAATATATATACTTTATGGGGTCTGCCACACCTTCTTCTGCCTGTTACATACTTTTAACAAACCCATTATATCCTGATTTCCTATTTTCAATGGGTTTAGGGTATAAAAAGGGTTTTTTTTTATATTCTACCCACATTCCCAAAACCACCACCATCCCTCCAAATATGCAAAAAGCGTATTTTAAGTACTAGTACTAGACTAGTACCTTGTGCTTTGGCAAACACACACATTATAATCTTATTATTATGGTCTGAAAGTTTTATGAAGACAGTCCAGGGGAGATCCCCTGAACTGCGCAGTTAGCAGCGACACACTGCCGTGTGGGCTGTATTATGAGAAAGTATTTGTTGAATAAATAATCTTGTAATGTTTTTTTAATTTGAGGCGAAATGGGCGTGGAATCAAAATTCTAAAAATTACAAAATCTTTGTATTCGTTACATGGACCTACACTGTAGATCTAAAGTTCCTAGGTATAAAAAATTGCAAATCATGCTTTTAAAAACTAAATGCAAATATCGATTAATGTCGATAAAAAATAAATGCGATAAGTTATCGAAAAAATATGATAAGCACATATGCGTATGGTATGTTTTCAAGTCAATCATTTTTAGTTTAGGAGATCTCGGCGTTCATACGGACGGATACAGGGTATAAAAAGTATAACAGTGTATGAAAGTGGGATTAGCATGCGTTATTTATTGATAGAATAATAAGTGATGATGAGGGAGTTTAAGCTGCATGTTGCATCCTGTGGCAGATTCAGCGGATGGATCCTTTTAGCAGTCACATGTTTTGCTAGGTATCTTTTCATGGTCAGCTAGATGACATCATTGGTCGTTAGCACTTCAAAATCTCGATGAAGGAGTTTGAATTCCACATAAAAGGAGCCTTTGCAAGTGTTGTCTTACATAAATTTTAATATAATCCGAGCCCAATATTATTTTACTATTAAAACAAGATACTTGAAACATCGCCCATATACATACATATGTACAAAAAGTGTTAAGCTCCATAATGCCTAAGTGTACGGAAACATCTCAATAATCTGAAATATTCCAAATAACATACTTTATAAATCCTAATAAAAAGTAAATAAATTGTTTTCGAACAATTGGTATAGCTGCGTTTCATATCCAACCATCTTCATGTGTGAACAGCTGAGTTATTAAAAAAAAGGTTTCGTTATTTTTTAGTTACAGGTCCCATTATATATAGTTTTCCATGCTTACCTTTCCTTCAGTTTTTCAAGAAAGCATAGATTATAATCATTAGGATGAAGTAAATGATAGATTTAAGGATTGTATGCTGCCAATACAAACTGCGAAACAAAATTATTGATCGTTTCTAAGTAGCTTATATGAATATATTTTTACCGATTCCATTTAACTAATGCTTTTGGTATGGTTTCCAATGGATCTTTTAACAAATACTTGCGTATCCCACGAAAATATTGCTGAAGATAAAAATCCCAATCTAATTGGCGCATATCAAAAAAGAATTCATCTTTATCCACATTGGACATTCGACTCCAAAGGCTCTGAATATTATTAATACGAAAGTTCCAGTCACGTGTAGAGAAATGCGAAATCACGTTTATGAATTTATGTATCTTTTTATAAGTATAGAGTAACCTGCAATTTAAAAAATTGTATGTAATGTAAAATATAACATCTAAGAAATAAAATTGAATAATTTTATGTCTAAAATTATTTCATTTTCATATCTAAAGATGATGCAAGAATCCTTATATTTTATACGACGAAGATTTTTTTTAATTACAAATATAATTAGCGTTTATTTAAATATATATATTTTTAATATATATATATATATTTATATATTTATATATATATATATATATATATATATATATATATATATATATATATATATATATATATATATTTAAATACTATATATAATATATTAACTTACCGTGGTTTTTTCCCAATGCACAAACAAATAATGTCAATGAAAAATGCAGGCAAATAATGGAGAAAAAATATTGAGAGCATATGGGATACTTTGCTAGTGGTATTCGAATAGCATAGATACCAAATTGCTGTTAATGTTGGGTACATTAGACCATATTTTGTAGTCTTAGTTGTAAATTCGCCCCAAGTTAACTGATTCTCGTTGGGTGTACAAAAATTATAAACGGGAATATTTGCTAAAGCTTTTTTAGCACTGTAACGATAGATTTTGAATGTACGAAAATTTTAGATACATGAATCTATAAACATACTTGTGTCTTTTATAAATATCCCAGGAAGCAGCTATCATACTGTTTACACAGAAGTCAACTGGAACCATGTTCGCTATAGCTTTTGGATTGCACCGTAATGTTCGTAACAACTATAAAAGAATGTTTTATATTTATTTATTATTATTATTAAAAATTAATGATAAACCAATATAACATCATACCCCAGTGCTTGCTCCAGCTATTGCTCCAGTTGGCCCATAAAAGTTATCTATCCAGCCGCTCACTGGTTCTCGATAAGTGGATATTACTGGAAAAAAATCAAATTATGCGCAGTATTTAGTTTGACATTATCACAGTTTAAATTACAAATAAATTAAGAGGCATACCAATGCCAGGACGAAAAACGCCAACAGGAAGTTGTTCACTGTAAGTTCGAATTACGTCCTCAGCTACGGCTTTTGTAAAAGTATACGTATTTGGCCATTTTCCCAGTAGACTGCAAAGTGAAATTTTTAAAATTTTTAATAATGGGACGACACAATTTAACGAAATCTTATTAACCAAGTATCAGACTTTTATATTATTACCAAGATGCAGACTATTATAAATAATTAATATAGAGATGTTTAACTTACAGACTTAAGTTAAGTGGTTAAGTGGTTAGCTAATCCAGCTGTATTACTTTGATGTACACTTTGATAATTCTTTGCAATGATATAGTATTTTATTGACGTAGTCCTACTCGATTTTTACTAATATAAATTAGGTGGGATGTTCACTTCTGGTTAATACTTAGGTATATAATTAACGAATGGCAAGTCTGGCCTTTGTAAAGTAAAATTTACTTTGAAAGAAAGTACAAAAATATTTAAAGATAGTATCATGCTGAAATTTATAATATAATTACATAGATGTTACATGGTCCAAGAGCTTATCGGGAATATACTCAGCCATTAGCATTAGACTTTTAGGATTTTTCTGTGTTGAATATAACTTTTCTTTAATTGTTTTTCGAGGACAATGTGTGTAGGCCGTCGATACGTGGACAACACTTTTAAGATTTTTCATTTCCTTGCAGAGATTCATTATATCGTATGCACTATGAACATTTATTTTAACAGCTCTCTTTAGTTTCTCGTCAAATCGAACGGTCGCAGCCATGTGAAACACAATGTCAACATGGTCTATTAATAATTTACGATCGTTAATGTTTAATCCCAACCCAGGTTTCAGACTGTAAATTAAAATGAAAAACATAAAAATATAATTTTGTTTTCTTATACATTTTCCATTTACCAATCGCCTGCAATGGCTTTTATGTACAAAGTATATTTTGTTGAGACTCTTTTCAGCCTTTCAAACACCTGAAATTGATTTGATATTATTAATAATATATATTCTAATAATAATAATATTTACCGGATCCGCAAACATTTCATTCAGTCGAGTATCTAGACTTTCGTTATTTTTACTACGTACAAGCAAATATATTGTATTTAAACCAGGGCATGACGTAAGAAGCTTGTTTATTAAGACTTTAAAAAAATAAGTTTAAGGATTGAAAACACAGCATCATCTAACCCACTTCATTGATTTATTTATTTTACTTACTCTTTCCCAAAAATCCGGTTCCACCAGTAATAAATATGTTTGATTTATTAAAAAACTGTTGTATATTTGATTGATCCTTGTTAAATATTTTTACTGCGTTCGGTTGATTCATTTTCTTAGTACAACAGATGTAAGAGCTCACAAAACAGATGAAATAGACTCTGAATTTTTTAAAGTATTTGTTGATAGTTAAAATTTGTATCTTTAGGGCACTAAGATTTTAGTTAATATATTATTCAATATACTAAATAATCTATATTAAAAAACAAAAAACCAACTATCTCCAAGCAAGTGTTACAACTCTGTTGCTGTGTTTTCAATCCTCAACCGAATTTCATGTTTAACTAGCAAGTGTGCCCCATGCTTTTCACATAATTTTCCTATACTCTAAGAAATCCAAAAAAAAAAAAAAAAAAAAAAAAAACAAATGTTAGGATACTTTTAATTTATTTCTAATTTTAATCGTAAAAGAATCTCTTATAAATATAAGTCCATATCTAAAATTGCTTACAGTCGTGATTGCAAAATTTCCATTTATGCATTTAAAAGGTTTGTCAAAAACTGTATTTGTATATTAATTAAAATTTAAAACCCAAGTTAAACGAATCGAAAATTAAAAAACTGCACTTTTATCCAATTTTGTATTTGTTAGGTATTGATGCATTAGGCTATTAATTTATTTGCATATTAGTTACCTGATAATAAAAGTACAGTATAAATAATTCGACTGCCCGATGTAAGAAAATATTATTTGTTTGTGTTGGCCATAGTCACTTTGTTTAATAATCACTTTCACTGAATGCTGCAAAAAAAACCTGATATTGAACTGCGATACTGTGGACATTAGATGAATGTTTCGGCGTAAAATATGAAAATAATGCTTGGCTCCTCCAATTTTTTCTTTATTTGTATATTTTAGTTAGTTAATTAGTGTGGATCAATTGAGTAATGACAATAGCCAGAATGCAGTAATTGAGAAATACTCTTTATTTATTGTCAGATGAAAATTTAACTGTAAAGATGCAATCAATTTATACTGTAGAGATATAGTGATCATCGAACTTTTACGTAAAACCAAGAGAGTTAATTACATTGAAAAAGAAATTTGTATTAGTAATTATAGTATAATTACTGATTTTGATAATACAGGTTAACAGCTTAAGATAAAAAATTGTATTTATTTGTAAGCCCTGAATCCATTGAAATTGTGAAATCAGGGTATAGTGGTTTTGTTAAAATGTATGTAACAGGCAGAAGGACGCGTGACCCCATAAAGCATATATATTCTTGATCAGGGCAACGAGCTGAGTTGATTTTGCCCTGTCCGTGAATCTGTCTGTTCCTCTGTCTGTATGTTTAAACGAATCTATCTCAGAAGATATAAATGCTTGAGACTGAAATCTGAAATTTGAGGTCCGTGTATAGCACGCGCAGATCAAGTTTGTTTCCAAAAATCTATAACTGCTTCCATTTTATTGTTATCGATTCGATTCAACCTAATCGAAAATCAATGACAAGATTATACAATCTCCCACATTTTTAGAGCTAGGGTCTCCAAATTTTTAATGTTGATTCTTTTTTTTTATACAATTTAGATTTTTGAATATTTTGGATACCAGCCCCAATGTACCCCTTCTCCACCAAATTTGTAAAAAGCCTACTTCAAAAACTAGAGACTTGAGCTTTGGCAAATATAAACGTTTGAATGCTATAATCACGGCTTGAAAGTTTGATGAAGATAGTCCATCTACAAGAAAAGTCACTAACCAATTAAGTTCCAATAAAAAGCTCGCACTGCAGCCCATGCGTTAATATAGGTAATATAGTTTGTTTTAAATTATTTCTTAATATTAAAATATAGCACATATGTCTGAAAGCTTTTTTAAGATTATTCATTATGTAGAGAGCTATGCTGATATTTATATACAATAAAAATGAAAAAATAATTATTAAATAAAAACATTATACCCTGATTTCCCGTTTTCAATGGGTTCAGGGTATAAAAACGTAACAAATAACAAGTAATCAGTTTGGATATTGTCGAATATAATACTTTTTCATTAAATGCGATTGAACAATTATAAATTTCTGGAACAAAATGACCCAATCATCTGAACAATTGCAACTTACATCTTAACTTTTGTATATTCTATATTGATCGATTTTCTGATATTCATAATTAATTATTAGGCTTAAACAACTTACCATCTTCTAATTACTGAACCAATATGATGATTGCCTCATTCCAAATATTATTCAACATATTTATTTAAATTGTGGTTTTATTCTTGTGTGCCTTTAAATAAGTTCGATGTAATGTAGGCATTTCGACTAGACTCTGCTCTTGGTAAATTTAATTAAGGTAGACTTTCATTTTATAAAGACTACTCAGCATTCTTGAATATACGCATTTCAGAATGAAAAACTTTCTCAGATAAATGAAAATCATATCATAATATAATTAAAAAGCCTTACTTTGGCAAGAGATCTAGGATCTACATAATTTTTAACATCAAAAAAATGTTTTTCATTGAGACATATTTTTATATTATATGAAACTGTTTAAGAAATTGTCTACAAGTATATTTTGATATATTTTCATAATCGGTTGTCCCGTCATTTATACAAAAACAGGCGAAATGGCTCGTAAGAACTGGTTGTTGAACTCTTTTTCTGAAAACCTTTCAACAGATGATCTGAAATGTAAAAAAATTTAGAGATCTGGTCCTTGCTAGTAAATACAGAATTACGCACCGTGCTGCATTTATAATGTTCCTATTCGTTTCACCAGGATTAATTATAATGTTTAATATGCTAGCTGCATATTCAACCGCATCGGATGCAAGAAATCCATTTTGGGAACCTTCAGATGTCTCAATAATATCAAATAATGGACCACCTGATCTGTGAGCAATCATTATTATACCAGCTGCCATGCATTCAACGATCCCAATTCCGAAGTGCTCATTCCACATAGTGTGTATGCCAATGGTTGCTCGTTTATATATATTTAAGAGGTCACCATATGAAACATTTACTTTAAACTCGACTGAATTCTCAAGAGATAAATGCTTTGCGAGGTCTTCCATGTTATGAAGCCTTTCGTAATCTTCTTCATTACGGCAAGATCCTACTATAACCAGTTTTATTCGACTCCAGAGCGCTTCATCTTTGGCCAGCAAACTCCTTAGCTCATACAAAACTTGTAATTGTAATGGGTGATTTTTCTCTGGACGAAACTGCCCAACAGACACTATTAGGATTTCCTCATTGTTTTCGATATGTTCTAGTTTCTTCAGGTGCTCAATCTCACATGGCGGATATACTCGATGCGTTTTTAATGGAGCATTCAGCAGCTCAACAATATGATTTTCAGTCCACGTTGAATTCACCAGAATAGTTTCTGAACAGCAGCTTACCCACTTATATGTCTAAGAATAGAAGATTTCTTAATATACATGCCTATATAGTCCGCTTTATAGACATTATATTCATGTCGCATTTAATTTTAAACAGGTGGCATTACTTACTTTTGAAAGCAAGCGATAATAGGTGAGCTTTATCCATGTAAGAAAAGGATTCCGAGCAACATATGCTTTATTGTTGAAGGATGATTGCCGATATTGCACTTTTCTTAGCATATCAGTACTTATTAAAGGGTAGTGAACATAGCATCCAATTCTACTGCCAGCCAAGTAGCGAAAGACAGGAAACGTGTAGGCATATCCCATGGTATCAATAAAGACATCTGGCGGAAATTTACAGATAGCTTCCAAACCTAACACAATTGAGCCCAAACTTTGTCCCAACAAAGTAAAGTGCGGATACTTTCTCGCCTCAACCCATTGTCGATGTTTAAGATATACAAATGTAATTTGTTCAGCTTCGAGCACTATATTAAATACCTTTTTCGCCTTCTCCAGTATTGAACTGGGCGTCGAATCAATATCTCCCGTGTAAATGACTATCTTTATGTTATCATACTTGTTCTAAAGCGAAACGAAATTCTATTAATTTAAACAGATAATGTTCCTATATATATATAAATATATATATATACCTGCAACGCCCTCACAGCACACCACAAGACACGCTCGCCGCCACCGCCAGCGTTGCAATATGGGTGGAATAGACCAACATATAATTTATTTTCTGACTGAGACTGTAGCTTTTTTTTCTTGCGGATAATCCATTGACGTAGGCAGAAAAAAAATGTGGACACGATAGCTAGTAGCAATATAAAGCACCAGCATCTGTTGCAAAATAAGTTTCAATTTAAAAATTTTCTTTACAAATATTTATAAAATCTTACAACAGAATTATAACCATGTTATACGCTTCAATATTTAGTAATATTACTATTTATAAGTTTGATGAAGTAGTTTTGACTTGTCAGTGAGTATCTTATAATCTTAATATTGTAAACAATAATGAATTGCATTTGTTGCATTCATTTGTTGTTTAAGGTTATAAAGAAACATCGATTTTTTTTAATGTTCGATTGCTTTGTGTTATATGTTCGATTTTGTCTGATACTTTGATTATGAATACGATACTTTAATAGGCACTCTCCCTCACATACTTTGCTGTTAGCTAAAATTGAAAAACAAGAAAGAACGTTGCAATGTACATTAAGCCAGCGAGCCGATTTTTCGACGAAAATTAAAATTTTTAATAAAAAGTAAACCTGTTTTAATAATAAAATTAGAATACTTTGACTTAAATGAATAAAAAGATTTTAATTGTTTTGATGCATCCCTGAAATTTTGGCAGCCCTTCAAAGTCAGCTGTTTGATTGCATGTGTGCGAAAATAAAAAGCGTGGCAAAGTTTTTGTTTACTTGCGAGCGTGCCAATATTATTGTGATTTAAAAAGACCAAAGTATGTAGAATATTTGTATTAAAAAAGATTTTGTTTATGTTTGCTAATGTGTCTGCTAACTCGTCTGTTGTGGATTATAACTTATTTTATGCCAAGTTGTGGCAAAAATTAATCAGCTCTACTTGTTATACATATGTATGTATGTAAAATACTTATTATACCCTGAACCCATTGAAAATAGGAAATCATACATACATACAAGGAGGCGTGGCAGACCCCATAAACTATATATATTCTTGATCAGGGCGACGAGCTAAGTTGATTTAGCGCTGTCCGTCAGTCTGTCCGTCTGTCCGTATGTATGAACGCGTCGATCTCAGAAGATATAAGAGCTAGAGACTTGAAATTTTAAACTGTAGGTCCGTGTATACAGCGCGCATATCAAGTTTGTTTTCAAAAATCGATAACTGCGTTCGTTCTTTTGGTATCGATTAAAAACCTTATCGAAAACCAGTGAAAAAATTATATTTCCTACATCTTAAGAGCTGAAGTCTCAAAATTTCAAATGTAGATTCATATGTATTTTAAGGAGTTTCGGTTTTTGTCATATTTCACCCCCCACCCCTCAAAACACCCCCTTTCCTACAAGCTTGCAAAAACGTATTTTAAGTACTAGAGACTTGTGCGTTGGCACATACACACATTCTAATGTTATTATCACGGTCTGAAAGTTTTATCAGGATTGTTCGTCTACAAAACAAAAAAATTAAACAAATAAGTTCCCACAGTAAGCCCACTCAGCAGCCTATGCCTGTTTATACGTGCCTGCGTGTGTGCATGTGTAAGTAGAAATGAAGCGACGATTTATTGAAAGATTAGTTCTTGGAAGGGTTCAGGGGATCTCGTAGTCGAGCAGTCTCCACCAGAGCTTTCTTACTTGTTTACTTATTAATATTAAGGTCAAGTGTTAAGAAAATTGAATAAAGAAAAATTTGTTGAATTTAACAAGTACTAGCATTTATAATTACCATACTAATATCAGTAAGAGGAAATCTTTCTCTTATAGGCGGCTAGGGAAGGCGTGGTCAGATCGGTATCAAACTTAGATATGTATATTTTTATGTGCATCAATACTATCATACATATGTTTGTATGTACCAAATTTCAAGAACCTAGCTTTAAAACTTTAATTTTCGTCGAAAAATCGGCTCACTGGCCCAATGTGCAATGTACCGCTGCTGACCGCAGAATAAAGCAGTCGTCAGTATCTTTGCTGTCGCATGTTGGACCTCCACCTATTATTATTCTGTCGCTGTATCACGTGTCAAATTTTGGGGTTCTAGCTCTAAGACTAGAAAATACAGATGTACCCAATTCGACACGCATTCGATGACCTATCATTACCACGCGCTTAGTGGGCGTTTACTGCACAATGCATTCCGCAATGATTGTCATGCTGTCCGTGTGTCCTGCATGAACGAGTATTAATACCTGCGTTTATCATTAACTCTGAAGATATCGATACTTGATTTAAATATATCGCACTGGCACTATCAAGTCATAATATCGTCAAGAATTGTTTCAGAAAAATTTACAAATCTATTTTTATAACATATTGCTGCTAAGTAAAAATTAAGCTTAATTATAATTTAACATTCATCCACAATCCAACAATTTTAAGTTACTCATTTCTTGAACTAATAGTTATGCAGAATCGTGAGATAGTTTTAAATTACATGTTTTTCAACACTGGCATTTTCCTTGAGGAATTTCCATCACTACAAATCATTAACAATAATAACGTAAATATGGACTACATTCGTTCTATATTGGAATGCTTAGCATCTATTTGTAATTGTTGGCATTGTACAGATGACCTAGGCAGTCAAGTAAGGTCATGATTATGTGCTTTATTATTATAATTAAGTACATTTTTGATAGGGCATTGAACCCAGCGAGAGGACGCATCTTCTGGCTGATTCAGTTAATCAAAGTCCAGCTTTGCGGAGAAGTAACTCTGCTGATTTAAGCAATGATTATTCTCAATCGCTGCCAAAGAAGGATGACCAAAACGCCTTATCCAGATTGGTGCAAAATACCGCAATGTATGTAGAAGAAAATCATCTATAGGATTTAATTTATTTTATTATTGTGTTTCTTGATATGTACTTTAGCAACATGATCAATGTGGGAGCCCTGGATTCTCACACCTTGGAACATCAAGAGTATACAGATAGAATTAAATTATATTCACAGCGTCTTCAACAGCAATGGAACAATATTCAACACCCTGGCTTTGTACAAAAAGGTATGATTTGAAATAATTTATACGTACGTACATACAAATGTAAATGATATGAAAGAAAAAGATAATGTCTATTTTATATCTGCATATAGTATATAGTAGTATATATTATATACAATAATAATATTAACTTATTAATAATGACCATTATCGTTGTAAGAGTTATCTGCTCATTGTTTTTATTGGGTTGTTCATTAAGTAATTTAGCTTTTTTAGTGAAATTTAAACCCGTTTTTATACCCTGAACCCATTGAAAATGGGATTTCAGGGTTATTTACAGATTTTACAGATTTTGGATGCCACGCCCCCTTCGCCCCAAATTTGAAAAAATCGTATATCAAGTACTAGAGACTTGTGCTTTGGCATATACACACATTTGAATGTTATTATCACGTTCTGAAAATTTAATGAAGATAGTCCCACTACAAAAAGATTTATTCAACAAACAAATTTTCATAATATAGCCCACACGGCAGCCCAAGCGCAGTAACTGCGCAGTTAGCAGAGCAATTGTTTATGCGTTCGTATGGATGCATGCGTACGGGTGTGTGTATGTGTTTTTGTATATGTGCATGATAGAAGTGTAGAATTGTTGGAATCAGTACTTTGCAGGGTTCAGGGTATCTCCTAGTCGAGCAGTCTCGACTAGAGCCCTCCTACTTGTTTAAATTATGTAAAACAGTTTATAAAATTATGTTTTCCATTCCAATACCTTTAGCCGTCTTTCGGGCAAGAAGTGGATCCCATGCTCATAATATTTTTGGTCCTTGCTGTCAAATAACTGCATAAAGTGGTTTTTGAGGTTCTCATTTGAGGTGAGGGTACTCCTATCCAAAACATTTTGCAGAGACCGGAACAGGTACTAGTCCGAAGGTTTCAAGTCTAGAGAATATCGTAAATGTGATAGCACATCTGATTCAAACTGTAAAAACTTTTGGCGAGCCATCAAAATTGTATGAGGTCTCACATTATCCTGGCGGCCCACAACAGCTTTTCTATTGATCAATTCTGGACGCTTCTGTTTGACTGCATCACTCAATTTGTCCAGCTGATCACAATACACTTCAGAATTAATTAGGGTGTTGTTCGGCAAAAGTTTAAAAAAAATATTCCTTTGAAATCCCACCAAACAGAGAAGATAACCCTATTTTAGTGAATATCGGGACTCGAAGGGGTTCAGCCGGGCTCATCTTTTTTCGACCATGGTCTCTTGCGCTTTACATTGTTGTAAACAACCCACTTTTCGTCACCAATAACAGTGCACTTCAAAAATGGATCATTTCTTTGATGTTTAATAAGCAAATCACAGTCGTTAATGCAACCAAGCAAATTTTGTTCTGTAAGAACATGCGAAAACCATATTCCAAGCTTCGAAATGAATCCTAGACGTTTTGTGTGTTTGTGAACGGTTGTTTTCGATAAATTTAATCTTTCAGCTTTTTCTCGAGCTGTTATTCGACGATTTGCATCGGCCAACGACTTTATTTTGTCCACGTTGGCTTCAAGGAGCCTTCCAGGATGTGGTTCATCCTCTATATCAAAATTGCCAGAAAGGAATTTTGTAAACAAATTTTGGCAACGGCATTTGGTCAACACATCTCCGTACAAATCAAATCGTTTTCGCCTTACTTTAACTGAATTGTTACACTTATGACAGTAAAACAGTAAAATATGCCAAAAATGCTGTTTTCGACCTCCATCTTCCATAGGGCACCAGAGCCAAACTATTCCAAATAAATAAACCGAATGGTTTTACAAGCAAGCCTTAATGTATCAGCTTTTAAAACATATAACTGTATAGCGGTTAAGTACGAAGTTAGCAGCGAAATAATTCATTAAGATCAGCTGTTGTCACGAAACGAAATTACTTAGTGATCGACGCAATACATTTACATATGTTGACTGGTTGTCTTAGAAGTCCACACATTTTATGCTGAGAACAACCCCATATAATTTAGGCTAAACATTAAAATTATGTTCGCGGTTACAATAAAATGTACCAAGAAAAATATATATAATAATAAATATAATAATAATGAATGAAATATAATAATAATAAATATAATAATAATGAAAAATATATAATAATAATGAAAAATATATATAATAATTTGTCTTGAAGGAATTTGCTACTTTGAATTTTTAATGCAAGTTACTGTGTTAGTCAAAAGATAAAGTATTAGAGCTCTTACTCTTACTATTTCACTGCAGAAGATGGCCAGTTTGTGGAGTTGTTAAATTAATTGACCAAATATTTTATTCTCTTCTTTTTAGGCCTTTTAAAGGATGTTCCCAACCATCAGTCTTATTTATCCAAAGTTATTTATTCAGATGATACTGCTCAGGTTAGTAAATTATCTTTTCTGACCGGTTTTAATAAAACAAGTAAGAATGTTCTGGTCGGAACTAATCGACAAAGAGACAGCCTGAACGCTACGCAGAGCTGCTATTCCAATCATTCTACGCTCCTACATTGCAAACACCACATACCCACGCAAACATACGCGCACGCTCCTTATTACTCAGTCCACGTGCGCTATGCCATCTTTTTCGACATGAAATAGGCTTTCGATCGTGTTTGGCAGGAAGCCCTCCCAAACAAGTTCAACCACTGTGTCACGTTATATCTATACAAGCTATTTCCTGTCTACCAAACAGACCAGAGAAAGAATCAGATCATGTATTCCCAGCGTTCTTAGCGCGACGGCACGGCTATAATTTGCATTATCCCGTCATTCGTACTCGCCACTCGTATTCAATCCTATGTGAATAATGTCTCATCATGGTTTAAGGAATGAAACATGGGCTTCTCGCAAAACAAACCAACACAAGTGTCTTTCACCATAAAACACATTACGTGCGCCACTAACTGGGATTCACTAATATATCATACCAGGCCAGGGCTGTCTTTTTTTTTTTGGTCAGATCTATCTGACTTATTAAGTGCAATTGCGAAAGTTGAAAATTGCGAATCTGGCTTATTTAAGGATCGAAAAAGCTATGAATGGTTGCATGTTTTTTTTTATAAAATTTTAGTTGAATTATGTACAATGCTTTATGCGATTCTAATTTTTTTTTTTTTGGCTTTTCAGCTAAATTTAGCTTTTTGTGGTCGGGAAAAAACGGCAGCACTGCACCTGGCACCTATACTAGACTCCAAAAATTTAGGCCATTCAATCAAAAATCTAAACTAAAACTTCATTCCAAATAAACGCTACAAATCCATCCCGTATGGGTGCTTCAACTCCAACATCCGTACACTTCACAATTGTGAATTTTTTTTAATCGATAACATTAAAGCGATCAGAGCGACGAGCTGACTCGATTTAGCCCTGTCAGTCCGTCTGTCCGTATGTATGAACGCGTCGATCTCAGAAGATATAAGAGTTAGAGACTTGAAATTTTTTTTTCGTAGGTCCGTATATAGAGCGCGCATATCAAGTTTGTTTTTGAAAATCGATAACTGCTCCCGTTATTTTGTTATCGATTAAAAACCTTATTGAAAGCCAGTTAACAAATTATACTTTCTATTTCACCCCCACCCCTCAAAACACCCCCTTCCCTACATGTTTGCAAAAACCGTATTTCAAATACTAGAGACTTGTGAGTTGGTACATACACACATTTTAATGTTATAATCACGGGTGAAAGTTTTATCAAGATTGTCTGTCTACAAAAAAAGTTATTAAACAAATAAGTTCCCAAAGTAAGCCCACATGGCAGCCCATGCCTGTTTATACGTGCGAGCGTATGTGTGTATTCCTGTGTAAGTAGAAGTGAAGCGGCGAATTATTGAAATATTAGTTCTTGGAAGGGTTCAGGGTATCTCGTAGTCGAGCAGTCTCGACTAGAGCTTTCTTACTTGTTTTTTACTTGTTCGCTTTGTTGAATAAAATAGATTGTTGAATATAATTAGCCCAAACATAAAACCCATTAAATAATATAAATGTAAACGTCAGTTTCTAATTGGTACATCTTTTAAAGTTTGAAATTTTTTGAAACCCCCGTAAAAATTTCGAAAGCTTTTGTAACCCATTCCCATTTGTACATTTTCTTTTTACCAATTTAGAATAATAACTTTGATTACTTTTAAGTCAGTTGAATTAAAATAGTAATACTAATTTTTTATAATGGTTTCAGATGCGAATATTTATACAAAAATCCGTCGCCGGAGTATTAGGTATACAAATCGATCATAAAGAAGCGGTTGTGGTTCCGTTTGAAATCCCTTAAAAGTAAACAGGAAAACTATGTGTGGTGTTAAAATGAATAATAACTAAATTCAATGGATGTTGTGGATTAAAATGCAATGAGCGTATGGATACAGATCTTAAAAATACATACGAATTCGTGCTGAGTATCTAGTTAATAAAATTATAACTATTGTATGATATAAAAGAAAATTTCATGTTTTCACTAAAGAAATCAATAACTGAGTTTATAATTAAGAGTATATTTGTTTGCTTTAGGTATACCTTATCTATGGATAGGCAGATTGCCTTTATTAATATTGATTAAATCGTTTGGTTTATTTATTATACTAGTTTAAGTCGTTTCTGAGATCCAAAGGATGCAGTCTTTTCAGTCTTCTGCTGATTTGGTTGGTTACTAGGTCGGATGCAAGCTGGTTTGGGTGGGTGGACATTCTATCCGCATATCTTGAGCTGTGTCTGCCAATGAGCTCGGCAATTGTTGGCATATTTAGGTCGGTGTGCAGAACATCGTTTCTAACGTACCGTTCAGCTCCGGTCCACTTCCTTAGGGATTGGTTTTGAGGTACTTGGACATTATCAACATGTGATTTTGCAGCAGATCCCCATAGCGGCATTGCATATGTGAAAACAGGTGCCACTATTGCATTATATATTTTTTCTTTTACTATATAGTTACAGTATGCTGTCGCTTCTTAGCATACAGTCAAGCTTTTTATACCAATGAACCCATTGAAAATGGGAATTTAGGATATAGTGTTTTTGTGAAAATGTATGTAACAGACAGAAGGAGGCGTGGCAGACCCCATAAAGTATATATATTCTTGATCAGGATGACGAGCTGAGTTGATCTATCCATGTCCGTCTGTCCGTCCGTCCGTCCGTATGAACGCAGAGATCTCCTAAACTACAAGTGCTAGAGACTTGAAATTTTATATGTATACTCGTGTGTAGCATACTCAGTACGAGTTTATCATATTTTTTCGATAACTCATTCCATTTCTTTTGTATCGATATTTATCGGAACTCTGACTTTGTTTTTTAAGCCTAATTTAAATACTGTTAGACCTAGAGATATTTACTGTGTGGATTTATGTGATAAATACAAAGATTTTGTAATTTACAGATATTAGATACCACGCCCCCTTTGCCCCAAATTTGAAAAAAACGTATATCAAGTATTAGAGACATGTGCTTTGGCATATACACACATTTAAATGTTATTATCACGTTCTAAAAGTTTGATGAAGATAGTCCCACTACAAAAAGATTTATTCAGAAAATAAATTCTTATAATATAGCCCACACGGCAGCCCAAGCGCAGTAACTGGTAACTGCGCAGTTAGCAGAACGCGTGTTTATGCGTTCGTATGGATGCATGCGTATGGGTGTAGAATGATTGGAATATCAGTACTTTGCAAGGCTCAGGGTATCTCCTAGTCTAGCAGTCTCGACTAGAACCCTCTTACTTGTTTAGTTTGAGATTGCATTTTTTGATTGTTTGACTATGTGTGGGCCGTAAGTCAATCTTCTGTCCAAGGTGACTCCTAGGTATTTCACCTTTTTTGCTTGCGGTATTGGAGCTCCAAGAGTCACTACAGGGCAGTCATCTCTTTCGATTGCAAACGTGATATATACTGATTTCTGGGTGCTCATGGCGATGCTCCATCGCTTAAGCCACCGATTTAACTCGTGCAGGTATGTTTGCATTTGAGCAGAGGCTTCTTGCGGCGACTTATTGCGACTCAGGATAGCAGTATCATCAGCGTATGTCGCTATGAGCATACCATTATTGGGGGGAGGCAACGGCATATCAGCAGTGTGTAACGTGTACAGCGTAGGGCCAAATACGCTACCTTGGGGCACGCCTGCTCGGACAGGTCGAGTTGACGATGTAGCCTGTCCTTTTCTGACCTGGAAGCTTCTTTCTGTCATCTAGGAGACCAGGATCTTTAAGAAAGAGCTAGGTAGAGCTGTCCTTATCTTGTATAAGAGACCCATTAATAACTCGATGCACTAGACCGAGGGACTTTGTGTTTGTTGAGAAGGTGGTGCGGCTAGAAGCGCTGCCTCGGTTATGACATCATTGTTGCGTACTCTACATATTCTGCAGTCCGTAGCTCTATTTCTGGGTGAAGTAAAGTATGTAGAGTGCGCTTGAATGTAGCTAGATCTGAACCTGCAGGCAGAAGGCGTTGTTTGGTGGGAAAAGGATGGGGGGTCGCATGGAGAGTGACTATGAGTGGGAGGTGGTCAGATGACAAGCCCAGGCATTCCTCGATGCTCAAGAGTTTGTCACTGACACCTTTGTAGATCGCAGAGTCGATTGCGGTAGGATGATGGCCGTTTGTTGGGTAGCGTGCAGGAGCGCCTGTAGCTAAAATAGAGTAGCGTAGGCTTTGTATAGCGTCAAATATTAATTCTCCTCGTTGGTTCGGTCTAACACTGCCCCAGAATGGGTGCCAACCATTTCAGTCGCCCCTAATTATTGTTTTATTTTTTCTTTGGATAAGAATATTTCTGACGTCTTGTCCAGAGAGGTCCGTATTTGGTGGACAATCGATGGACGCAACTTCTATTTCGCCAATAGATGTAGAGAGGCTGAAGGCTGCGTATTGCACCGTTGCATTGGAGATCTGAGCTAATGGAGTGTGTGCAAGTGTTGAACGGACGAGGAGCGAGGATCCACCAAAAATGTTTGCACCGCCACCATGGGCCTGATAATGTATGTATCCGAAGATTTTTAGCGTGGGGCATTCGCGAGATTCTGCAATAAGCATTATATCAATGCACTTTTTCGACAGGAAGACAGCCAATTTCCGAGCTTTGTTGCTCAGTCCGTTGGCGTTCCATATACCCACACGTAAGGACATTATTTTGAGCTGAGCTTCGTGATGAGAGCCATAAGGCTGGTCATGACGTTTGCTTGCTGGGCTTAGAGCTCACGCATTGCCCTTAGTTCGGCATTGATTAAATCGAATTGCCGCTGTTGTTGTTTCAGGGTAGCGCGGTGCAGTGTTAAGAATTGCCAGATTGCGTTTATGTGCTGAAGCTTGAAGCTTTACGAGACGCTTGTATACGTGGCAGCCTTTGTAGTTAGCCGGGTGTTGTGCATCACAGTGGACACAAATCGGAGGCTGGTCCTTTGGTCGAGGACAGTCTTTAGTGGGGTGATCCCCGGCGCATCTTACACACCTAGGATTCTTGTGACAGTAACGCTGTGTGTGCCCGAATTTATGGCACTGGGTTAAGTCATTGAATATTGGTAGCTCTACCGTGCATCGTTGACGGGTAATGATCCTCAGGTCATGTATTTGTTTGTTGTTTGTGGCCTGTTTCAGATCAACAAAGAAGATGTTTAGCGGCTCTTTGTCGATGCGGCTGCGTGGGTTGAAAATATTCTTGACCTCATGCCCCTTAACAGTTAATTCTGCTTTGATCTGCTCGACGTCTGTGCTTGAATGGAGACCTTTAATACAGACTCTATATGGCTTGTCTTCCTTCAGATGGTAGAAGTGGAATTGGAGACATAGGCTTATAGGGTGTCTTACGACTGCGCGGTAGTCATCGCTACATTTTGTAAGAATACCGATTCTGTTCCTTATTGGCTGAATGACATAAGAGTTTGGGTCGATAGCTTTGTCTATTACATGTTGTAATTTGGTCACAGATTTATTGTCTGGACACCATACGGGAGGCGGTCGAGGATTTGGTTTCTCTGCTAATTACTCTGTCGCTGGGGCTTTTGCCATTTCACAGTCATCTTTGGATTCCTGGTCTAGAATCGCAAATGGATCTAGCGATGTTTGATCAGCTGCGTATTTGCTAGTGCTCGGTTCGTCTAGCAGAGTTGCTTTTTTCCTGATTGCTTCTGGTGAGCCTTGGTGCCTGCGCTTTATGGATGAAGTTTTCGGCCCTTGGAATGATGACAGATCAACTGGGTTCGTGTTTAGTCTAAGTCTTTCAGCCATTCGTGCATCCATTCTCAGCTGCATCGATGTCTTAGGCCTTACGAGTTCAGTGGTGCTAATATTTTACTCAGTACCAGACATTGTACTAGAAATTGTTGGTTATATATATTTATTTATTTTATATTTTTTTTTTTTTTATTTAGATTTTCCCTAAAAGTATGCTTTATTACAGGAGCAGAACAGATAAAGCTTCCTTTCGAATGAACTATTTGCTAGTTCAGCTGATCAGCTGATCTCGTCGTGGCCACCGGTTTATGGCCGGGGTCCCGTTTTGCAAATTCACAGGCGCAAGTGTGATTTTTGTCTAATTTCATTGTTTCGCGTTCACCGTGTCTTGAATGAGACACTGTAATTCTACTACACCACCGTTGTGGCTTTTGTTTGATTGTTTATATCTATTGATCTCTGTAAATTTACTTTGTTTTTTTGCACGTAGCACACATGTACTTCACATATCCAGGGTTGAAGACTGAATGTATGCTGCTTATTTCTGGAAAAACTCAAATTTTTATACTCTACTAAAAAATCGATAACTACTCCCGTTTGTTTATTGTCGATTAAAAACCTTATCGAAAATCAGCTAGCAATTTATATCTCGTACATTTTTAGAGGTAGAGTCTCGAAATTTTAAATGTAGACTCATTTGTATTTTATAGATTTTCGATTTTTGTTATATTTTTGTTATAATGAGTTGGCATGTTTTTTATACCCTGAACCCATTGAAAATGGGAAATCAGGGTATAATGTTTTTGTGAAAATGTATGTAACAGGCAGAAGGACGCGTGGCAGACCCCATAAAGTATATATATTCTTGATCAGGATGACAAGCTGAGTTGATCTAGCCATGTCCGTCTGTCCGTCCGTCCGTCCGTACTAACGCAGAGATCTCCTAAACTACAAGTGCTAGAGACTTGAAATTTTAATTTTATACTCGTGTATACCATACGCAGTACGAGTTTATCATATTTTTTCGATAACTCATCCCATTTCTTTTTTATCGATAACAATCGAAAATCTGACTTTGTTTTTAAAGCCTAGTTTGAATACTGTTAGACCTAGAAACTTCAGATTTACTGTGTAGATTATTGTGATGAATACAAAGATTTTGTCTTTTACAGATTTTGGATGCCACGCCCCCTTCGCTCCAAATTTGAAAAAAACGTATATCAAGTACTAGAGACTTGTGCTTTGGCATATACACACATTTGAATGTTATTATTACGTTCTAAAAATTTGATGAAGATAGTCCTACTACAAAAAGATTTATTTAACAAACAAATTTTTATAATATAGCCCACACGGCAGCCCAAGCGCAGTAACTGTGCAGTTAGCAGAGCAATTGTTTATGCGTTCGTATGGATGCATGCGTACGGGTGTGTGTATGTGTTTTTGTATATGTGCATGAAAGAAGTGTAAAATGATTGGAACCAGTACTTTGCAGGGTTCAGGGTATCTCCTAGTCGAGCAGTCTCGACTAGAGCCCTCTTACTTGTTAAATTATTCAATTAATAGGATATGTAGATCATATGCTAAAAGTTTCAGTAAATTCCGTTAAGTCAATAGAAATTAAATAACGTGCTTGGCCAATTAACAAACGCATGTGGCAGCAGCAACAAGAGTTTTTCTATACATTCTTTTCTAGTATATTCTAAGGATCACATTGCGATTGAGTTGTGTTAGAATCTCAATTGTTAGTTTCTTAGTTAGATTTGCTGGATGGCGCTCTAGCAGTGAATTTACTTCAGTTTTGCCATCACATTTAGAAAAGCGAAGTAGCGTTGTTATTAGTACCGGAACGCTCGGTCAAGAAGTGTATCGTATTCTGTAATTTTAAATTAGATATGTGTAGTAAATTCAAATTAAATTATTTTATCCGCATTTGTTATGCTGATTCACGAAGTGATTTTAAACTGAAGGCATTTTAACAAAAATGAGGGTAGCTTGACCCGGAATGTTCATCTTGGCACCTAAATATCCCGATTTAAATATTTTAAAGCCAACTACTGGGACATATTCGAGAGAATTTACTAAACTTATTATGGGGCTATGTTATGAAATAAATTATAGTCTTTGTTGAAAGCTGCTGAGCCTTGTTGGCAACTCTGGTTCCAATCATTTACGAAGGTACAAATAAAAGCCAATACGATTTAATTTAGCTTAGCTTATTATTATTAATTTAATACCGAGTCCGTGCTGGCTGTTTAGACAAAGTTAATACCACACCCATACGCATGCACATATACAAAAACACATACAGACACCCATACGCATGCATCCATACGAACGCATAAGCACGCGCTCTGCTAACTGCGCAGTTACCAGTAACTGCGCTTGGGCTACCGTGTGGTCTATATTATAAGAATTTATTTGTTGAATAATTTTTTTGTAGTGGGACTATCTTTATCAAACTTTCAGAACGTGATAATAACATTCAAATGTGTGTATATGCCAAAGCACAAGTTTCTAGTACTTGATATACGTTTTTTTCAAATTTGGGGCGAAGGAGGCGTGGTATCTAATATCTGTAAATTACAAAATCTTTGTTTTTATCACATAAATATACACAGTACACTGAAATCTCTAGGTCTATCAGTATTCAAATTAGGCTTAAAAAACAAAGTCAGAGTTCCGATAAATATCGATAAAAAAGAAATGGAATGAGTTATCGAAAAAATATGATAAACTCGTACTGCGTATGGCATACACGAGTATACATGTATCATTTCTTCACTTGTAGTTTAGGAGATCTCTGCGTTTATACGGACGGACGGACGGACAGACAAACATGGCTAGATCAACTCAGCTCGTCATCCTGATCAAGAATATATATACTTTATGGGGTCTGCCACGCCTCCTTCTGCCTGTTACATACATTTTCACAAAAACATTATACCCTGAATTCCCATTTCAATGGGTTCAGAGTATAAAAAGGGACACTTAACTAAACATCTGTGCACTTGTGTGCATGGAAAATGTATCCTTCCAGTGACTGGAAGTAGTTTAAGATTCTCATGTTAGGTATATAAGAACTAGGATTTTAAGCAATAAACAGTTCATTTCAAATCCGATCTTGAATTCGTCAATTTTTTATTTTATTTTATTTATTTAAAAAAAAAAAAGATTGACAAAACTAGAGTCAACTTAACAAAAAATTTTAAAGTATATTAAATAACCTGAAATAACAAAACTTATTTATAATACCACTAACCCGGTGGGGGTAATTTATTTGCCAGTCCGGCCAGCTATGCCCTGATTCACAGCCATATATGGTCAGTGATATTATTGAACTAAGAAAAATAGAGATTATTAAAGGAAACTTACAAAATACTTAAAGAATGTTAAAAGTAACTATGGTAAATAGGAATTGGAAATCACTACATAATGTGGATGCTCTGCCGGAACATCCATATATATAAGCTCATGCGTGGGCAGTGTGTGTGATTTCCCTAAAATGACCTGCAAGCAAAGATTTAATTAACGGGAGAGTGAGTTCAAGAGAGAACACATGATGATATTTATTGTAATTATTGCATAAATCTGATGTGCACAAAGGTAAATATAACGGACGAAAGTGTCTGGTTGTTCTAGAAGGAACAGAGAAATTAAGTTGTTTTAACAAACAGGGCGTACCTATATTACCAATAATCAACTTATGTAAGAAAACAATCCCTAGAATTTTCATACGATTGATTAAAGATGGAAGATCTATAAGCAGAAGCCTACTATGGTAAGAAGGTAAACGGAGATTAGGATCCCAGTTTAGATCACGCATCGCGAAAAGAAGAAACTGTTTCTGAACCGATTCAATACGATCCTGATACAATTAATGTTGAGGAGACCATATAATTGACCAATATTCAAGAATAGGTCGTACCAGTTTGGTATACAAAAGTTTAGTGATAAACTCCTTTGACCAACGTTTAATAAAGCCAAGAGCACCTTTAGCTTTATTTACGATGAACAACATGAAGATTGAAACAAAGTTTTGTGTCAAAAAGCACACCCAGATCTTTGACAGTAAAAATTCGTTGCAAGGAAATGTTAATTGTATAATTAACAATATGTGGAATGGTACGACTGAAGGTCATTGTCATACACTTGGAGCAGTTTAAATGCAACTGATTATCCACACACCAAAGTTGAAAGGAATTTAGATCATCTTGTAGGTGAAGATGATCCATTGAGCTAGAATACGCAAGGCAAAGTTTTACATCATCTGCATACATTAAAATTTTTGAATGTGTAATACAGTCAGGAAGGTCATTAATAAAAAGGGAAAAAAGTAGCGGTCCCAGGTGACTGACCTGAGGTACACCTGAAGAAGCAAAAACAGGTTTCGAAATAGCTGTCCTCAACAATACCCTTTGAGTCCTACATTTTAAATAGGATGAAATCCAAGACATAAGTCTGGGGTGAAATCCTAAGCGATCAAGCTTGTGAATTAAGATGTCATGATTAACAGAATGAAATGCTTTACTGAAATCAGTATAAATAATATCAGTTTGCATTTTATTTAAAAAGCTATCATTGATTAGATAATTAAATTCAAGTAGGTTAGTTGAGGTTGATCGATTTTGAAAGAAACCATGTTGGAATGGAGAAACAATCGATTTACAAAAATGATGCAGGGTTGATGATTTCGGGATTACAGATAGCTTTGCAATACCTCTATAATTTGAAATATCAGACCTCCCACCTTTTTTATGTAGAGTAATGATGGAGGACTCTTTCCAAATAGAAAGAAAAACAGAAATCTCCAAGGACAAGTTAAACAATTTTAATAAAGGTAACTGTAAGGAACCACTACATTCTTTTCTAACACAACTTGGAATGTTATCAGCGCCAGGAAAAAAAGATGATTTCAATGTCCAAATGGCTGAAGCTAGAGAATCAAAGGAAACATTAGGAACATTGATACTATTCGTTGAAGGAATCAAACTTGAGTAAGAAATAGGATGGGGTTCCACAGAAGAATAAGTGTATTGAAAAAAATTTGCAAAAAGATCTGAGGAATCATGGTCATTACAAGTTTTTTCTTCTCCAAGGAAAATGTGGAAGGTAAATTAGAAGATTTACGCTTCGAGTTCACAAAAGAGTAAAATTGCTTTGGATTACGAACAAATTGCCTTCTACAGCGTGAAAGGCAATTCTCATAACACCTTGCATTTAAAAGATTAAAATTTGACGTGGCTATGGAATATTTAAACCAGTCAACAATTAACCCAGACTTTTTAAAATTTTTGAAACATTGGGTTTTAATATTTCTAAAATTTGCAAGAGTCTGAGTAAACCAGGGGGGCTTATTAAAAACAGGCCTAGAGAGACACAAAGGAACACACATGTCAAGGATTGAGTTTAACGTATCATAGAATATGTTTGAGGAGGAATATAAGCAAAAGTTGGTTGAGTATTTATGGAAAATAATACCTCCAAAGTGGGATGATATAAATCTTCAGACATACATATAGGGGCTGACCTGGTAACATTAATGACAGAGTCATCATTAATAAAAACATGATCAAGAGAACGATTCAAATGATTAAAACAGAGTTCATCTGAAACATAGAGAGGCTAAACAGTTCATTAAAAATGTAATGGTCTGTGTACGGAATAAGGTAATTAAAATTAGAAGTCGATGCCCAAGAAGTGTTAGGTATATTAAAGTCACCCAACAGTAGAAAGCTGTTTTGAAATTTTACTCAATTTTAAAAATTGAGCTCTCACCGAATTATACATATTGGAGAAATTTATATGTTTCTCCAAGCAAGTCGGACACGACCAACGTTGACATGATTTTGTCATAGTCGCGACCTGTGAGACCTGCACATTTTTTGTGCATGAAATTCTCACACCCAACAATTAAAAAATTGTTCTTGTGCAGAATCAACTACCAGCCTAAAGGAGCATGATTTCTTACAGCATGTCATTTTGGCGATTGGGGTCAACCAAAACACACGGAAAGCAAAGAGAAAAATAATGCAAAAGCCAAAGTAGATGAAAAACGCGTTGAGAGTACAAAAACCAACAACAAATTAAGAGTGGAGCGGCTGTACAGAATAGAGAGTATCACGCACGAAGAGGAATATCGTGCACAAGCAGATGTGAGTGTGAGCAATATGTAACACACACAAGTGTGAGCAGAAGAAAAATAAGAGAGCGCCAAACAATGTATTAAAGCAGAGACGCTAATAAATCAAGGTGCCGAATGAACCAAAACCACAAATAAAAATCAATAATAATAAATACACAAAGCACAACAGATCAAACCTTGCACAGCAATGTAAAGCTAATTAGCTAGAATTAACCGATCGCGGCAGTGGGATATTTATTAAGAATTAAAATGAAAAATATTAAGTAAAACTTGAAGAGCACAAAATAAGACGTGTTAACACTTCCAAATGAGAACTCCCTCAGTGGAAGTGGAATGTGGAGTTTGTTTTAACTCTAACACTTTGGTCATTCGAGCCTTCTTTGTTGCTTTCCCCCACCAGTGCACTATAGGAAAAAAACCCGAAATTTCGGCATAAATACAAATTTTTGTGTTAATTTTTAAATTTTTTTTTCATTTTCCAATAATAAATATCTTAACTAAAGTAAAACGTATTTTTAAAAAATCTTATGGACTGCCCTTCTATTTAAAGTAGGGTTGAAAGTCAGCTGACACAGAGTTGCTCTGTATGCAAAAAAAGCGCGGGAAAAATTTTGCAACTTTCAAGTTTAGTGGTGCGGTAAATAAAAAGAAAACTTTAAACTTTAAAAATGGAAAACATTACTGATGGTATGTACTACAAATTGTCAATTAAAATTTTTGAGTTTATTTGTTTAATTGTCTAATTGTTCAATGTTTTGTTGTCGTGTATTTTAGCTAAAAAATAAAAAAATAGTTCGTGTTTCGTGGAGTATAACTTACAAAAAGAGGAAATTAGTGATGAAGTTTGATTGCAAACGTGTTGTCTGAACCTTTTATTATTAGAGACTATTAACCGTTTTTGCTCCTTTTTGCTCCATTTCGAAAAAAATAACGTTTTTATAGTTAGTTATGAGTTCAAGCGCTCAGAGCTTCTAGACATATGGGCAAGCAACAATCGCCAAGCAGACGCGGTAAAACTGTTTATGATCGGTAAAATAAATAATAATATTGATGAAAATGTAGAAAACAGTATTTCTGCTCAAGTTGCCCAGTTTTTGCATTTATTAAAAGATATTTGCCCAGATGTAATCGTAATCTGCAAAGATTCAAAACTACACAATCACGGTAGGGTTCATAAAATAGAATTTGTAGTGCTGGTTGATCCGTGTCCCACAGTAAAGGAAACGGACAAAAAACAAATAAATAAAGAATGGCACAAATTCCTTACAACTATTTAGTGCCGGAAGATCCGTATCCCCAAATAAGGGGAATGGAAGAAAGATATTGCCCAAATTCCTTACAACAATTTTTAGTGCCGGAAGATCCGTATCCCCAAAGATGGGGAATGGAGGAAAGGTATGGTTCAAATTCCATAAAGAGAGTTTGGAGCAGTGGTGTGTGTGTGTAGTGAATGAGCTGGTATTTCTGAAGAAATGACAAAAATTTAATAGAAATGTAGATCATATTTAATAAACAAAATATTTGGCCAATTAGCAAACGCAACTGCAAGTAGCAAGCTAGCAGCGGAGCAGACCGTTTTTCCTATATTTATTCTATGCATACAATCATATGCATATATATGTACATATGTATATACATACATATAAAAGCGTGTCTTCTAGCATATTCTAAGAATTGATACATGAAATTTCCAGCCGTTACTTTAGCTTTATTTTGTCAGATGACGCTCTCGAAGTGAAGCAATTTTGTTTTAGCTACCGTCTGATCGTATATTGCAGTGGCGTCGATGGTAAATGCTATGCAAGTTGCGCTGGAATAGCGCGGGTTCTAATCTCGCTGGTGTCAAGTTTTTTAAATTTATTGGGAAAATGCTAGCTTGAATGACAAACACATAACATTTTTGTTATTAGTCAAACATTTTTATAAATTTTTATAAGTTCAATTTTATTTTTGCTGAAATAACCCACAAAGGCTTATACATACATACATACATATGTACCTATGTATGTATTCGTCTGCACACACAATTTCAGTATGCAAATGTGTATGTATGTATGTTATTCAAATGCGTATTCGAGCAATTCTAAGAATCTCAATTGCAATTAAATTGTCTTTGAATTGTGCTTTGTTATTTACTATATGGTTCTGTAGCAGTTACTTTGTATTAGATCAAGACAGTGGCGCTGTTAGCAGAGACTGTGCACGTTGTGTCAGAATTCCGCGATTCGAATCCCGCCGACGTGAGTCGTTTATTATTCATTTTCATATTATTAAAATCGAAAAATTATATTGTTATAATATATTATATATATTATATTTTTTAATTTTCTTAAAAATATATATATATATATATGTGCATTTGGCCGTTGAAAATCTCGATTTGGCACGCCCTCAGTGGGCGTAGATTGAGGTGCAGGTTCGAGCCCCTCGGAAAACTTTGTCTTTATAATTTAATTTTTATTTTTAAAATTTTCCTAAAAATGTTTTTTTTCGTATTATCAATGCTTATTAAACATTCTTATATATATACATAGGTGGCATACGCATATGAATTTCGCTATTAAACACCTAAAATACGATTTGCCACTCCCCCAGCGGTCGTAGACCCATAATTTTTTGCCAGTTCTTAGAATGAACTGAAGGCTACGTAACTGTAAAATTTGGACGCTTAGACTCAAAAAATGTAAGAATTACTAGGTATTTTTTGATGGGACGTTGCACAAATTCAATATATTCATTTCACTTCGTGAGTGAATATAAAAACTGTTCGATTCCGCCGCGGAAAGGAGCGGGCAGATGACAACAAATCGACAGAAGCCCCTTCAGAGACAACCGGAGGACAGCTCTGGCCATAACATTTTTGGCCTCTGACAGTATGTTCAAGCATGAACATGCCATATAAATAAATTCATAAATAATATTCGATACCGTGCGTGTTATCTGACACAAGTCATTCCTTAGTTGCAGCGACCAACGCAGTGGCTCATAAAAATGTAACGTGAACCTAGACAACGGCTCAACAATCTAAAAAAGCGACACTTAACTAAACATCTGTGCACTTGAGTGCATGGAAAATGTACCCTTCCAGTGACTGGAAGTATTTTAAGAATCTCATGTTAGGTATATAAGAACTAGGATTTAAGCAATAAACAGTTCAGTTCAGTTTCGATCTTTAATTCGTCAAATGTGGAGTTCTTTTTAACTCTAACATAGGTGTTGCGCGCTTGAAGACAGTTTTCGTACAGCGATACAAAGCTTAAGAAATAGAAGCTACAAGTAGAATCAAGTAAATAGAAGCCGAAATGTACATATGTATGTGTGTTATGTATGTGCTTGAGTGCACTATGAGCAACCAAGTATAACAAAGAAAGAATTTATTTAAGAGAACTAAATCTAAAAGCAATTATCAGCTGCTACGTCGAGCATTTGTAACAACATCATCAACCGGCAGGATGCACAGCTTATTGACAGCTCGACGTGTAGTCCCAGTGGGTGTACACAGAACAGCAACTCTCACGGCGCCATCAGCTCCACCAATGACCTCAACGACCCGGGCTAACGACCATTTCTAAAGTGGCAAGTTTTCGTCCTCCACGCATACCACATCGTTGACTTTGATAGAAGGATGCGATGTGCGCCATTTTACACGCTGTTGGAGAATGGTGAGGTATCCCTCACTCCAGCGCTTCCAAAACAACTGCTGGATATACGTCATGCGCTGCCAGCTATCGAGACGATTGTGGTCGAGCCCAGGTACGTCTGGATCGGAGAAATCGATGAGTGATCGACCAATCAGGAAGTGTCCTGGAGTGAGAACTCCAAGATCATCGTGATTTTCTGAAATTGGAACAAGAGGACGAGAATTGATTATAGCCTAATTTGGCATACCAAGGTGCGCAGCACGTCGAAGCCAAAAAGTGCCGATCCCATAGAGCGATATAGGTGTTTTTTTTTTCGGCTTCCCAAAGGCCCCAAATTTGGCTTGAAATTTTTTTTTTTTTTTTGCTTGAAGACGTGCTCCGTTTCCCAAGATTGACGCACCAAATCATCAAAATAAACGACGAGAGTTTGGAGGCCGATCGCCCGCCACCTGACATGATCCAGCCGAATCGAGTTTTTTGCAAAACTGGTAATCCAGCTGCCAACAGAATTGGCCCAGCGCACAGCAGCTCGAAAAAGAGACCTGCACCGATGAGAAGTCTGACAGTCTGATTGTCAATAATCTTCTGGGCGCGATTTCAGAACGAGATCGACTGAGTATCTCTCAGTTGAGAAGCTGGCATCTCCAATGCCAGAAATTGCAGTCAGGTTTGCTTTTTCGAAGCTGAAGCCGATTTGCGAAGCGACTGGTGACGAATGAAAGTTGAGATCCTGAATCCAAAAGTACACGAAACGGAAAAATTTTTCAGCTCGGATCTTGACAAGGATTATATCTGTGGCTAGGAGTACAACATCAGACGAATTAGCTGATATGTGGGCTTGAGGCAGAGTAGGTGACATTGAAACCATGGAAGGGGGATGTATTGCATTTGTTTGTTGATCAGGTAGCAACACAGCGTTTGATTTGGCTACTGAAGACTGATTGTAATGCAATAGAGTATAGTGCTTCGATTGACAAGTACGACAGGAGCCGGATTTGCAATCTGATGCTCTTTTCGTAGACAATTGATGCAAAGTGCAAGTCTCTTGGTCTTCTTATGTCTTTCAATTGGCGACAATTGCTCAAAGCGCTCACATTGGAATATCGTGTGATTTTGATCTTTGCAAAAGACACAACGACTGGGAGTCTTGGAAGCAACAAATGATTTTCTTAAATGTGTACTCTCGATTTTCCCTGACTTGTCAACCAGATTTGTCCAACTTTTGCAACACTGTTTGCATTATGATGCTTCCCTCGATGCTAGAGAATCTATGGCACGAATGTGAGATGTAACTTTATCCGCGAACTGCCTCAGCCTGCCCACAGATGCATCAGCCTTCTCAAGCCCAAATATCGCTCTCATGTGTGCCAGTAAAATAAAACGTTTATTATCAAATCGACGTTGAAGAATATCCAGAGCGACGATATAGTTGGCCTTGTTGATTTCCAATGAGCTGATGATATCCAAAGCAGCACCACTTAAGCAGGATCGAAGATCCTGGAACTTATCAATAGGGCTGAGATCAGGATCAGTATCTATGATCGTTTTGAACATAGAGTAAAACTCTAAAACTTGTGAGCCAATCCAAAAGCACACGTAGCTATCGAAAAGTTCTTTTGTCTTAAGCCTTAAGAAAGTGACCTGAGATGCAGACACTTGATCAGCATTAGACTCTGAGTTATTCATTTTATTAGTCACAAATTCACTAAAGTCATGTTCACTTTTGAAAACAGTTGCAATTACTAAATTAATGTATGAGCTAATATTCTCTTTAATATGCACTTCTAATTTAGCTGCAAGCTGTGTACAGAGTTTGTACTGACAAGTAGTAAGAAAGAACTCCGCAAAACTTTTTTTGAAAAAAACCATAGTAGCTACTGCGAACAACTACTACACACAATACAATGTCTTTGATAAACAGTACTAAATATGTAGAAAAAAAACTAAGAAATTTAAAACAAACAAAAAATGCAAAATAAATTACATCATTTTCACAATCAAATAGTATGTTTCTCAAACCAATATAAAATATTTAATAAATAGAAGAAAACACGATATCAACTCTCTTTTCGCTCCTTGTAATCGAACCTAGAATCTGCATGATCTGTATAGCGTATGTTACATGTCAAACATACAGTAACAGACTGAAATGACTTCACTGCTAGAGCGCCATCGAGAAAATCTAGACTAAAGTAGCAGCTGAGAATTCTAGCACAACTAAACGTTCCTTTAATAATGGCTATATTTGCAATTGACATTCACATGAGAATTTGGTAACCTTTGGAGCCGGGATCCATAATTTAAAAAAATTAAGTTTGTGTAAGATACACATGAATCTAAAGCAAAAATTTGGAAGCCCTAGCTCTAAAGATGTAGGAGATATAAGTTTTTACTCTTACTTTTTTATAGCATATGCCTCAGTTTTAAATCCGCCTACTTTAAATGAATTGATGACATATCACTATTGATGTGTCAATTCAATTTCCTGTAAAACACATATTAGTTAAAATAAAATTTGATCGAAAATAAATTTTAAGTTTAACAGTAATTTGTGAAAGAAACGCGGCTTTAAGATGCCCTTCGATTTGAACCATAAGTACTGGATTTCTACTTCGAAGGAAATCAGTCAATTAATAAAAAAACAAAACCGATTAAAGATAATTGACCCACCAGAGGAAAAATCAGTGTCATTTAAAATATTCTCCGAGCTGTATATCTTATATGTTGAACTTGTCAACAAATTAACTTTTATTTACTATAACACATTTCAAGTGCAAAAAAGAAATGTAGTCAGAACGCTAGTTGAAAATGCCACGCAGCAGCTCATGCTGCTTAAAGAAGAGCTGAAAGAAATGGAGTTAAGCGAATATACTTATATGGACAAAGCACTAATTGCAAGAAAATTGACTCCAGTGGATTTGATGATTTGGAGATCTCCTCAATTTCTCTATCGTCGTCCACTAGATATTGCAAACATTTTGATAGAAAATAAGCTCTACATGAACGATCAAGAGAAAGAGCAAAGCGATGCAAGGGATTGGACTAAAGTAAGTGATGCAGTGGCGCTTATACAAGCCCATGAGCGGGCCCGAAGTGCTCGTGTCTACAAGTCAAATATCAATTATGATAAAAAGAAATTTTTGGAGGTCAAGCAGAGAAAAAAGGTTAATTATAGGTTTACCTTCAAGCCAAACCAAGCTATGAGTATTCCTGTTAAAAGAACTATATTTACGGCGGACTTTATTAAAGCTGATGAGTCCTGTAAGGAATTACGAGACAAAATCGATAATTTAGGAGGTTATATGACAGGTAGTTATTTCATGATTAATTAATAGATGATATCGATGCGTATTCCCCATTCAGTCCTTCCTTCGATATTGCCGTAAATATTAGATAAGAAATGCACAGTAAGGCGGACATTGCACAAAGAAATTATATAAATAAAGGTCCTGTGTATTGTATTGTACAGAGAAAACCCATTTTCTATGGGTATAGAAGTTTACGAAAATATTAAGCTACGTATTATTTAAGACCTTTTGGATTTTTATATTCATTCACGAAAGTGAAATGAATATATTGGTTTTGTGCAATGTCCGTCTTGTTCGTCCATCTGTCCGTATGAATGCAATTTTTTCGCGGCTATTGAAACTAGAGACTTGAAACTTGAAACACGCCCACTAGGGGCGTGGCGAATCGGAAAATGCATTTCCCCATATGCTCGAAATCATATTAGTTGAAGAGCTAGATAGCTGAAATTTGGAATGTAGATTCGCGTGGATCACCCATGATCAAAAAGATATGGTGGATATATCTAGGCCCATTGGGCGCGTCGCAAATCGGATAAAGCTGTATCTTCTAAAGTTGTAAATTTGGAACGTAACTTAATGTTAAGCTTCTAGATTCTCTAGATATATATATATATATATATATATATAGAGAGAGAGAGAGAGAGAGAGAGAGAGAGAGAGAGAACCGCGGAATTCTGACATGACGTGCACCGTCTCTTCTAACAGCGCCACTTCAATTATCTCACATAACATAACTAACACAAGACTTCACGGCTATAGCGCCATATAGTAAATAAAAAACCAAAGTGGCGGCTGAAAATTAAAAAGCAATTTAAAGACAATTCATTCGCAATGCAGATTCTTAGAATTTCGCCAATACGCATTTGAATATACATACATATGTACATACACATTTGCACACGCGTAAATAACGCTGGAATGCTGAAATTGTGTGTGCAGACGTATATATGTATATGTATGTACATACATATGAACATTTGTATTTGTGTACGTATAAGCATTTGTGGACTATTTAAGCAAAAATAAAATTTAACTTATAAAAAGTTATGAAAATGATTGACTGACTAAGAACAAAAATATTATGTGCTTGTCATTCAAGCTAGCATTTTCCAAAAATAATAACTAATTTATAAAAAGACATATAAAAAACTTAACATAGGCGCTATTCCATCGCAACTTGCATAGTATTTACCATCGACGCCACTGAAATATACGATCAGACGGTAGCTAAAACGAAATAACTTCACTTCGAGAGCGTCATCTGACAAAACTAAAGTATCGTCTGGAAATTTCACAAATCAATTCTTAGAATATGCTTTATGACTGCAACGTTCTTACTTGTTGTACCAAGATTTTTTGTTATGATCTTAATTCCTGTAAATAAAAAGCCGAAAATTTACATTTTAGATGATAATATAGAAGACTTGAAAGAAATTCGCAATCGCGCAGCGAGTGTTATTCAATCTTGGTGGAGGGCGTATAAAACAAAAAAAATTTATAAAATCAAAAAACAATTTAAAAGAGAATTGTTGGGCATTCGAAAGATACGACAACTAAAAAGGCCAAACCAGTTTTCTAACTCGGTTCTTGAGATGTACAGAAATGAGCAGAAGAGAAGAAAACTTGATGAAGAATTTGAACAACTTATTATGGATGAACGAACGCGCTTGCTTCAATTGCGAAGTCCCTGGATGATGGAAGATATTTCCGATCATATTCGCGGTTGGTTTGCAGAATTGTAAGTATTTTTTAATGCCCAATACAAAATTATCATTTAAGTTAATATAAATGAAATATAATTTAAGGTAGATCGAACACTAAAGTAACAGGTTTTATCTAATAAAATCGTAGAATTCCTTATGGCAGAGATAGTAGTTGACAGAGATCTCATAATAAGAAATATAGAAAATTAATAAGTGATTTTTATTGCTAATAAATATGGCTGGCTTTTTATTTACAGCTATACAGCAACTGGGAATTTCCACCCATACCCTGATCCAGTTAAGAACGGAACCGTATTGGTTGTTATTGACGAAACAATGGACGTGGGAGCATTTCAGGAGAGTTTAACTAAGAAACCTTTGACAAACGAAGAAAAGAAAAAAATAAAAGATAAGAAAAAAGCGGAAAAGAGGAAAATGAAAGAGAAAATTAAGAATCAAAAAATGAAGGATGCAAAGAGAAGAAAGAAGTTAAAAGATGCCGGAATAATTGATGTTGCTTATTCAATATCATCAAGCAAGCCAATAGGTATGTATGTCGATAGAACTCAATAAACGATGAGATCAGATGTGTTAGGAGCTAGAAGCATGAAACATGTTGATAGTGGATAGGGCCTTTGATGTTAATAGTTGACAGTGCCTTGTAAATGATATATTTATAAAAATAAAAAAAATAAAAATATATATATATATATATATATATATATATATATATATATATATATATATATATATATATATATATATTGTGGAACCCATTAAATTAACATATATTTAAATCTATTTATTTTAAACAGTGAACATTGAAGAAACAATGAAGCAATTTTCAATTGATTGGCGAAACGTTGATGAATATCTAAATAAGAATCATGATCCAATTAAAGCTTGGGTAACTGAGCAACAATTAGATGTAATACATCACGAACTGCGGGAATTGGTAGACGAGTATATGCGGTAAATATAAAAAACTTTTGTTCAGTTTAAAAATATCTAAAATCGCTTTTAAAATTTGATTGCTGCTTAAATTGAATTGAATTAATTGTAAAAATTTTTATTTAAAAATTATTTTCATGAGGTGAAAAGAGTCTTTTTTCTTCAAAAAATAACTCATAAGCTTAAAACTTTTTTTAAACTATTAAACGGTTGATTGGATTTAATTACAGTTCCAAAATAAATTATTATTAATTTCTTATTTATTTCAGCGTTGAATATGAACTGCTAAAAAGTGCTTTAGCTGCAGATGAAGATGTACCCTACAAACCTGGAAAGGTGAAAAACAAGAAGAAGAAGAAGGGCAGAAAGAAGAAAAAAGTTGTAGATCCAACAGGAGATAGAACTCTCAGTTCATTGTATCACGAGCTTAGAGACGCATCTGTAATTGAGGAAATTTCTCATAGAGACTTCAATGAATTCATTGCTGACTTTAATTTTATTGCTGATGATACTAGAGATGAAGACAATTTGACGTAAGAACTTATTCCAATGATATTATAATATAAAGTAATATACTTTTAAAGCTTGGATTAATGCATTTTTTCTTTTGTACCAGAGTTCCTATTGTGAATACTTAATTTAAGAAAGTCCCCATTTTAGCAATATGAGTTTTCCCTTGACTTCGTCTAAGAAAATTATTATATTATAACCACTATATATTTATTATTCGTGAATTAATTTTTGAATAACATTTTGTACTTACTAATCTTACTTCATTATTTATCGATTGCTCAACTACTTATTTTTAGGCTTATTAATCGAACTTTGTGACACAATAGAATCGCTATTTTAACTCCGAACATATCTTTTGTAATTTTAGAACTGTTGGAGCTGCGAAGGGAGACATTAAAATGGTTGTTCAAGAAAGTATGCTTGGAATGAGCGAATTTGATATAGCAAAACCCAAGTCAATTTTACTCGTTGGACCAGTCAACAGTGGCAAAAAATTGCTCTGCAATATAATTGCATCAGAGTTGGGTATGAGCTTTTTGACTATAACCATAATTATATCACTTAATACATGTACAATTCTACAGATGCTGTTTTTATAAATCTCAGCCCAGAAAAAGTTTGCAATTTCTCTAGAGACATGGAAATGTTTTTACATATTGTCATGAAAGTAGCCCGGGAATTTCAGCCAACAATATTATATATTGAAGAAGCTCATCGCGTATTTCATAAAAAGATTCCACCAGAAGAAAAAGAAATATTACCAACACTACTCGCTCCGTATATTCAAAAAAAAATTTTAAAGCCGATTAAAAAGACTGATAAAATTGTACTTCTTGGTACAACAAGTTTACCGTGGATGGCCAAACCACTCCTTAAGAGGAATTTCCAAAAAATCTTACTAATTCCCAAATGCGACTATGGTACTTGTTTTTTACTTTGGCTGGATTTAATGACCGAAAATGCACCAGAAGCTTTAGAAAACTACGCATATTCTTCATTGGCAAAGATTATGAAAGCATATAACTCTGGGGATGTATCTAACAGCATATCTAATACATTGAGTGTGTCCCGAAAAATGCGCCTCAAGGCTGAAGCATTGAATCCAATGGAGTTCTTGGAATACTTCTTGACGGAAATGGATCCTCCACTCTTCCCACCGGAGGATAAGGTATGCATAAACGCCAAAAATAAAAAAAATGTTATATATATAAATATATATATATAAATAATATATATATATATATATATATATATATATATATATATATATATATATATATATATAAATATATATATATAAATAAATATAAATATATATATATATATATAAATATATATATATATATATATATATATATATATATATATATATATATATATATATATATATATATTTATTTTTTTTTTATTTTATTTATTTATTTATTTATATATATTTACTTATTTATATATATTTATATATATATATATATACTCTGACTAATACCTCCTAAAATGGAAACAATATTTTTAAATAGAAAAATATTGGTGCATACACAAGCTTTAATGTTATATTATATAAACATTACATATATATCAGTAATAATCACTATAATGAATATAAATTACCTTTTTTTTTTTTTAGTCGATAAAATATTTTTGTATTACTCTAATAATTGACGTTTAATTGATTTCTTTTTTAGCTAATGGATAAATTCAACAAATGGTTTGGTGCCTCAAATAAATTTGAAAAGATGAGAAACGCTGCCATGGCTGCCAAAATGGCAAAGCAAAAAAAGAAATAGTCAATAATTTAAGTCCTTATTTTAAATCCCTTTGTGCAAAGATAATTGTTTGATAATATAATAATATAATAAAATGTTATTTTATAAAGTACGAGTGTGAGCTTATCATATTTTTTTGATAACTCAATACATTTATTTTTATCAATAATAATCGAAAATCTGACTGTTTTTTAAGCCAAACTTGATTGAATACTGTTAGACCTAGAGATTTCAGATTAACAGTGTAGATTTAGGTGATAAATACAAAGATTTTGCATTTTCCAGATTTTGGATACCACGCCCACTTCGCCCCAAATTTGAAAAAACGGTTATCAAGTACTAGAAACTTGCGCTTTGGCATATACACACATTTGAATGATATTATCACGTTCTAAAAGTTTGATGAAGATAGTCCCACTACAAAAAGATTTATTCAACAAATACTTCTCATAATATAGCCCACACGGCAGCCCAAGCGCAGTAGCTGGTAACTGCGCAGTTATTACATGTGCATGAAAGAAGTGTAGAATGATTGGAATATCAGTACTTTGCAGGGTTCAGGGTATCTTCTAGTCGAGCAGAGTCGACTAGAGCACTCTTACTTGTTTATTTACTGAGCACTTCATCATTATTTTAGCGATTAATCGTATGTACAATGAAGTGTTGTTCATTGCAGTTGAATTAAAGCCAATTAGTTTGGTAGTTTAATTTTCAATTAACGAATAATATGATCGATAATAGACTGGAACTAACTGAACTAGAATATGATTTGTTATTTGATTTGTTAAACGAACAGTCCGGAATTCAAATGCTTGCTAAGAAAAGACTTAAATGATAAAACGAGAGCATATTTAAGTTATTGCAAATGCTGCCAAGTTTACGTGCCCATGCCGGTACTAAAAAACATGAGAATGCTTAAGAAGGACTTAAATATGATTGGGACTATGGAAATATAAAGATAATAATTGTCAGAAATTGGATGAAATACTGAGCCCTTTGTTGAATTTATGTAACAGGAGGCGTGGCCGACCCCATAAAGTATATATATATTCCTGATCAGGGCGACGAGCTGAGTTGATTTAGCTCTGTGCGTCTGTTTGTATGTCTGTCCGTATGTGTGAACGCGTCGTTCTCAGAAACCATAAGAGCTAGAGACTTTAAATTTTTTTGTCGGTCCATATATTATACGTACAAATCAAGTTTGTTTCTAAAAATCAGTTAGAAAATTATATCTCTTACATCTTAAAAGCTAGTCTCCAAATTTTTGTAGTTTATTCATGCGTATTTTATAGAATTTCTATTTTTTTATATTATACCCTCACCCCCAAAACCCACCCACACACATTTTAAGTTAATTATTACGGTCTGAAAGTTTTATTAAGATTGTCCATCTACAAAAAAGTTATTAAGCAATTTAGGCAGACTCATGCCTGCCTAAGTTCGTGCCTACGTGTGTGTAAGTGTGTGAATGTTTTGTTTCTTTTATAAGCAGAAAAGAAGCGAAGAATTACTGAAATTGAAATATTAGTTTATCAAAGGATCTGGTGAATGAGTATACTTCAGCTTAAACTTTTTCATTCCACAAAACATTTTGGGTCTAAGTATAATTGTTAAAGTGAAATTTAGAATTCACTTTCATTATTTATTATTGCAACATAATCTAAGTATTTGGTATTAATAAAGAAGAGTATGAAGTTACTTGTTAAAATGATATGATTTTTATTTATCAAACATTTACATCGATATTATTCTAGCAGTTGTGTAATTAATGTATTTTCCTTAATGTGTTTTTGGCTATTTATTCGCTAGTGTTAAAAAATTAGTTTATTTGATGTGCCTTAATTAGTAAATATAAGCTAAAACTAAAACTTAATTACTATTATATACTAATAAGACAGTGCCTAAAAGTGTATGCGTATCGTTTGTTTTATTCACTTACAGCTATTCGGTGAATTCTAATCAACCAGTTCTTTATAAATATTTGATAAACAGACGGACAGTTATAAGCTTGCAAGTAAATGCTTCTCTTATATAATACATTTATTACTATTTTATTTAATTTTTGAACAGAATATATAGTTAAAAAGAGGTAACAAATACCATAGAAATCATTAAGATAAAGTCTCTGCTTAGATTTATTGATAATATCTCTTTCTTTTTTCTAGACCAATGAGCTATGCTTTTATGGATTAAGCTTACCTATATACTCTTTTTATTTACCCAACTATTGTTAAAGATTATTAAAATAGTATTCCAATTAGTTATTTGCAAGTAGCCTTGCTTCTATACATATTGCCCAGAATCATATCGGCTTAAATTGTTTATCGTTCACTGAATTGTAGGTTAAAACAGAAGTACTGTTTGTGTTTCTTTTATTTTATTTTTTCATTTTATTTCCTTTTACTTTTCTTTTCATAGCATCTAAAAAATATGTATGTATAAGTTGAGCATTAAAAAAATGGAAAACAAAAATAATTCAAGTTCCAGTATAGCTTAAAGTCTATCTTAAAATAGATTTAAACACATGACGACATTGAGTTAACCGAGACCAAAAATACAAATTAGTACTAACTTATAAATGGCAATAAATAAATAGATTTGTAAATATCCAAATCTTAAAACAAACATATTATATTAAAATGGTTTTTAGGTGATTGTAAACAAAGACCAGTCCATTAAATTGAATTTTACACTTTTTTAAACGAAATATGGGCATTTCTTCCGAAAAGTCACTTTTGTAGCGAGCAAGCCCCTTGGTTTTTTGTAATTATCTTGAAAACGCACCAATTATGGTGATTCCTTTTTTTTATAAGATTCACTATTTGTCAAAATAAAAAATATGTTGGCATTTGTTTGGAACCAAATTTGGTTCGTTTTCAAGATAATTACAAAAAAAAACAAGGGGCCGCTTGCTACAAAAAGTTGGAGAAATGCCCATATGTAAATTCTTTCAGCACGTTTTAACTATAAAAATATTTTAAATGAAAAGCCCAATTATTAAAAGTTCATGGAAATTTAAATAAGATTGAAACTCCCACTCCAACTCCGCTCCAATTTCTTAATTGGATACAAGCATCTTGTTTGTATAGACTTACTATTTACCCAATTATTAGACTTACTATTTACCCAATTATCTAGTCAGAAAACGTCATAATGACTTTTCTGAATAATATTTTCAGAGTATTTGATGATGAAATTTGTTTGTACATATGTATTTACCATTGCACAAGTGTCTAGTACTTGAATATAATCTTTGTGTTCATTACACGGACCTACACTGTAAACCTAAGTTCTGCAGTTCTTAAGATATTCCACTTACGCTTTAAAAAGTCAAGTAAAATCATAATGTATTTTGAATGCGTTTGGTATACACGATCCTAATCATCCTAATCTGGAATATATATATATTATATATGTTATTATGAACAATTATGAATATGTTTATGGTATACAAAATTCTTAAAAATATAATTATAACAACGCAGGACATCAATTAGCCAGTAATGAAACGGTATTTTGGGACAAAAAAGTTATTTTAAATGATGTATTGAGTATGAGTATTGAATGGAGGAGAAATAAAAACTAGAGGACCTCAAATGTTCTTACAAAATACAATATTTGATTTGTTTACATTATCCCGATTGGGTAGAATTAAGTTTCAGATTCGGATTCGGATTCGCCAATATAATAAATAATAGTGCTCTATTCGACACTTCCCGATTGAACATACACTAAAGCCTACGCAGAACTGCTTTTTTGTATTGTACGCTTCAAGATAAGCATAAACACGCACTCTTCTTATAGCGTAGTTTATGCAGCGAATTCGCTTAGACTAAAAAATTAGTTTCTTTGTGAGGAACGTGTCTTCCAAAATCCGTGATTTTTTAAATCTTGGTATTTGTTACAGAAACTTAATATTACATTTTATGGGTCCGTTTCTATCTAACTTGATTAAAAATAAGAAAATTGAATGAGGTTTTGAACAAAAACTAAAAGCCCCTTCTGCGTTTAGCACACATGAATTCGTCGTCCTGATATAAGTTACAAACCTTATGAGGTTTTTTTTCACAATACCAGTATATCTAGTAGTAATGAGTACAATTCTGGGTATTAAAATGTAGTTTGATTCTTAATTACGGCGGTTCCCAAAATTTTGTTGGACTGTCTGAAAACACACATACATATGTACGTTCGCAGATATAAGCTATAATTTTGATCTTTCTTATTATTTTTGTATTACATATTTAATTTGGGCTGTATTAAATGATTTAAATTACTGATTTTGTTTGCTTTTCATTGTCGAAATGGATATATGTCAATAATTCAATAAAGCTGATGTTAGCTCATCTCAATGACAATCATTCTTATTTTTAATATTATTACACATTAAAAACAGCGAATACTGTAGTAATTCCAATATGAGATATTTAACTTAATATCTTTCGGGATTCTTTAAGATCTATCCTATATATATTTCAGCTTATCTGTAAATCATGATCTATACTAATTTGATTATTTTTATTTTATCGTATTGTGTTTTCTGTGATATAAGATTTGATATCATCAAATATATAGTAATATTCTCACAGTACTACAATACTATATAACTTATATTTAAATTATATTATATATACATATGTGGTACTAATTCTAATGCTGACAAATTTCTACGTAAACTCAATAGATGCATAAATAAAACAAAATATGTGAATATAAAATATTTTTGGAAAAAATGGTTAAGTTATCTCGAAAATCGAATAAATAGAAATTTTTTTGATTACAATTTTTTTAAATTATTTTTTTTTAATGTCTTTGCAGTGTATCGGCAGATTGAATAAGTTTTTTACTTTTCAATCTTTAAAATAAAACTATTAAAATGGGAAATTATTAAGCTAAGCAAATCAACTTTACGCCAAGTGAAATTAAATGCGAACTTTACAGAAATCTAAAATTAGTATTAATATGTATTAGTATTTTTAGTTTTTTTTATATTTAATTATAATTATAACGACATCAATATTGAAAATGAGAGCATGACTAAGAGGTACATTTTTGTTGATACTACACATAATTAAAATAAGCATTTCAAATGTATTTGAGTACGCCTATTTTCGCTATTTCAATCTACATACCTACATATATACCAGTGGGATCAATATGTGGGTCAAAGTCGGTAGAGACCGACTGCAACAATCTTACTTATATTTACGCCTTTGTTTATTACATATTAAGTATTCTATTAATAAAAGTTTTCTTTTAGAAAATTCTATAACCTTGCAAGATTTATGTTTTCTAATTTGAAACATAATAAAAATATATACCAACAAAGAATTAGGATGATTCAGTAATAACCAATATAATATAAATTATATATATTTAAATTCCTATATTTATTTACATACGTATATACTAAATTTTTTTTATTTTATTTTATTTTATTTTTTTCAATATATTTGATTGGTGTAAAAACTAAATTAAAATCTTTAATACTCCAACAAATTGAGTGTGTATCCATCTCTTATCTCAACATAATTTTTAATATCTACTAAATATATAAATATGTACAGATTCTAAATACATAGTAAGGCACCTTTGAACTTAGATTTGCAAACGAGTAAATATTTTTAAATAATAATCTTGGCCGATAAAAATAAAATAACATAAGGCAAAATTATTATATCCATCGTGATTGCTAATCGATTGCAACTTGAAATGCCCATTTTGTATTCCATATCGATGTCCAGGAGAAGATCATGATTGCGTGTATAAAACTGATGAATATCGCTGATCTACAATATATTGATTGATGTGAAAATAATTAGTTATTTGTTTAAAAAGTATTATGGCTGTTTCTAATAACTCAATCCACCCATAATATATATATGTACTTATGATCACCCTTAAGGACAGAAATGTAAATCTTAACCTCATTCCATCCATATTTATTTTTAGCTTGCACTATTGCCTCATAGACAGCATTATGTTCCAAGTTTCGTATGACGTATGACATTAAATAGTGTGTGCCGTCTGTTCGAATAGGGATAGGCTTTATATGATATTCGTGCCATTTACCGGGATGCTGGTATGTTTCGTTCATCTGAAATTGTCAAGTATATTTGATTAGGACAAAATGTTTGTCAAAAATATCATTTTTTGGTTTTAGTACTTACCAGCAGCCTTCGATACAATAACTTAATTTCATCTAGGGGGGGTATCGACTCTATTGTCCAAGTCAAGTTATAATGATCTAAAAATCCACTCAAGGCTGGTGAGATAAAATCAGCTGGACCCGGTCTTCCAGAAACCTCAATGTATTTCTTCGTACGTCCCAGCGCATTGTCGGCAACACAGCTATAGTTCCCAAAATCAGTTTGTTGAAAATTTCGAATAATGAGACTGTATCTATCATCATGAGGATACATGGAACGTCTATCAGTTGGATCCAATAGAAACGAGTTCTGGTACCACAGCATCTATTGATATGATTTAACGTAAATATTTTCTTACTGTCTCCTTTTATAATGTAGATGTTAAACTTACTTCAGAATTTACATCCCCATGAACCACACATACTAGTTCTATATCATATCCTTCTGCAGCGTGAACCCATGCTTTCTCTACAGTTATTTCCGGAGGAGCTTTAATGAAAAAAGGTAATATAATATACAAAAATTTAAAGTATATTCTCAATCAGGGTGAGTCGATGAGTCTATTCAGACTTATTCGATTGTCTGTCTGTCCGTCCATCCGTCCGTGTCAGTACCTATGTATAAGAGCTAGAGACATGCAATTTGTTGTAGCTCCCTGTACAGCACGCGCAGCTCGAGTTTGTTTAAAAAAAATCGATAGCTATTATATATAGATAGGTATTCAGCAAAAAGGCTCCCATAGCTTAGTCCACTACGCGCCATCGAAGGTTAAAGGCATCGTAGTGAAGCAATCTCGGCTAGAGCACTCTTGATAATATTCACTTGTATGTCTATATGTAAGTACATAAATATAAATTGAAATGTAGTAATAGTACAATCTAATATAGGTTTCTTAGCCTCGAGATACCATATAATCGATCTGTACCGATCCGATCTGTACCGATCCAATCTGTACCGATCCGATACCGTTTTATTCAAATTTTAACTTAATCTTCTGATAAATTCACGTTTCACCGTTTTCAAAACAAAGTTGCATTTTGTAAAAACGTAAATAGATTAACTTACATAATATGGTTAGCTGTATATCCATTGATACTCGTTCCTTAACACCATTATCGGCGGAACATTGATATGTCCCTGCGTGATGTCTATCGACATTTTCTAAAATTAATGTTGAACTATCTGATAAATGGGTTGGCCCAGAGTAAACGTCTTTCTTAAACCAATATATTGTTGGGACTGGATTGCCCGATGCCTTACATTCGAGTGTAACTGTGCTTCCCTTTCGCGCAGTTACTTGACCATTATGTGGAAGCGCTCTCAACGTTGGCGGAACTGGGGAAACAATTATATTCATCATTTTTAAAGAAAAATGGTATTTTTAAAATACCTAATATTTCAACCGTGTGGACCTGATCTCGATTCTCCTGGTCCCCAAGCTGACATATGTAGTCGCCGGCATCTTGAGTCTTAACTCCATTTATCTGAAGGTTGTAGTCTGCACCAATCTTAAATCTCTGGTCTCTTGAAATTTTTAAATGACCAGCAGTAAGAACGGAAGATCCTTTTCTCCATAGCAATACGTATGAACCAAGATTTTGCACTTTACATGGTAATTCAATTGTTTCGCCAACTATTACTTTGTAAAGATGGCCCCTAGACAAAAATTTTGGTGCTGTCGTAGGAGCTTCATTTTCTGGTAATATAAATGATCCCTCTGAAATTGACACTGAAAAAAAAAAACAAAAAACAAAAAAAAAAAAGATATATATATACATACATTTGTATTTCTTTTTATTGCTTCAATATAATTAGTATACTTTCATTTAATCAACATAAAGATATATTTAAAAAGAGTTTTAGCTTAACGACAGACTTTACAAAAGCTCATCATTCGATGAGTTCGCCGACTCAGCACATCGATCGACACCACCATGGGAAGCACCGTGTACAATAGTAGCAGCAGCAGTTTAGCTAAAACTTTAACTTGGTATCATTATTAAATTAGTTCAAAAATACAACTCAATGAATAAAGATTATTTCTGCACTAAATTTTTTTAATTGAATTCTTTAATTAATATAATAAGTTACAACTACCTAAGGAGGCTCCAGTCGGACATTCAAGGGGAGAACACAACCAGTGGAACCGATATGACTCAGTTCATATTCTGACGAGAGAGAGTTTAGACCTATTGTTACTAAATTAGTTTGTAGTACATAAACTTTCATTGAATCCAAGTCTATTTGGGTTCGCGAGAACAGGACTCAGCGCCCCTAATCGCCAGTTACCGACTGCAGAATGCGCATCCATTTTCCGTTTTGTCGCGCCCCCAAATGGTACATATATTATTTTTGTGTAAGTCCGTTAAGGATGCCAACAAAAATTTGGTCATTAAGTTTTAAGTTTCTAGCTCTAAAACTTTATTAAATACAGTTTTTTTTTTCCAATTTGCCACCCCTTAGTAGGTGTAGACATATCCGCCATATCTTATTGATTTTAGGCCGTCAACCCGAGTATTCGTTCCATATTTCAAGTTCTGACTCTCATAGTGTTCTACGGAGGCGTAGAAATTATTATTCGGTCATCGATAGAGGAGGCCTGCAGTAACTCAACTGTTCAAATTTGAAGTTTATAGCTCTCATATAGTCAGACCCGCCCACAGCAGGCGAAAGTTTATAATTTTTGAGTCGATCCTTAAAATATCATAACAGTAGCAAAACTTAGGCTTTTTAGCTTTAGAACTGTAGAAAATACAGTTTTATACAATTTGCCACGCCCCAATGGGCGTAGATATATTTGCCATGTTATTAACACCCTGAACCCATTGCAAATGGGAAATCAGAATTCGTTAAAATGTATATAACAGGCAGAAGGAGGCGTGGCAAATCCCCATAAAGTATATATTCATGATTAGGGCGACGAGTTCAGTTGATTTAGCCCTGTCCGTCTGTGCCAAAACTTGGGCTTTCTACCTCTGACCGTGGATATATCCGCCATATCTTTTTGATCTTTGGTAGTCAACGCGAGTATACATTCCAAATTTCAACTCTCTAGACCTGCAACTAATATGATTTCTGGAAAATGCATTTTCCAATTAGCCAAAGCACAAGTATCTAGTATTTTGAATACGCTTTTTGAAAATGTAGAGGGAAGGGGGTGGAATTGGCACTAGGGATAAAAAAAATAGAAATTCTAAAAAATACATATGAATCTGTATTTAAAATTTGTGGATTCTAGCTCTAAAGATGTAGGAGATATCATTTTATGACTTATTTTCGATAAGAGTTTCGGAAACTGATCTATGTGTTATACACGGAATTCAATGCGCTGCGAGCGCTCTAACGAAATGTTCATATGATATGAAGCACAGCTATGCGCTATTTTTTTCTTACTCTTTCTCACTCTCTCTCTCTATGCTATCTCTATCTATGGTCTCTCAAACATCAGCAGCGCACAAAAATTGAATTTTCTTCGCGACGATCCTATTTATTTCCTTCTGAGTGAAGAGTATACCGAACTCTTCACAGCGTTTGCCATGCTCGTGCAAAATGTTTGCGTTGGTGCGCTCAATGAATATGTCTTCGCGACGGGCATGCATACACACACTTACAGACCATTGCTACATGTATGAGCTTTTTGTTGCCTGTGTGCGAAACTCTACTCTTGCTGCCTGAAGAAAATGTAAAATCCGCTTGTCGGTCTTGTGAAGTGCACACACACATTTGCATGTGTGTGTATGGGATGCGATGATCAGAACTGTCGAGTGCCCGCGTTTCAGTAGTTTGTCAATTTTGAATGGGTTGAATGAGTGTTAGTTAGAGTGACTATGAAATGAGCCTTTATGGCCGCATCAGTTATTTTGGCAATAAAGAGAATAGTTTGACGCTTTAAATAAACTTATTAGTTAATGTGCTTCTATAACTTTTTTAGTTTGAAAATGTGTATAAATTAATTATAATTAATAGTTCTCTTTTTTCGATACCAGTAGATACATTCAAAAACGTACATATGTAGGTATATTATGAATGCCTATAGGTACATATGTGTGAAAAGGATATAAAAATCCACGAGATCGACAAACTTTGTCACTCTACAATTCAAACCATACAACATTGACAAACTACTGAATCGCGGGCACTCGACAGTTCTGATCATCGCATCCCATACCCACACATGCAAATGTGTGTGTGCACTTCACAAGACCTACAAGCGGAAATTTGTTCTACCTGTTTAGTCTATGTGTTGTATGGTTAGTGCCTGAACCTTTCTACTTCCTCATGCACACACACATACACACATACGCACGCACGTATAAGCACGCATGGGCTGCAGTGTGGGCATACTATGCAAACTTATTTGTTTAATAACTTTTTTTATAGACAATCTGGATACAACTTTCAGACTGTGATAATAACATTAAAATGTGTGTATGTGCCAATGCACAAGTCTCTAGTATTTGAAATACGCTTTTTGCAAACCTGTAGGGAATGGAGTGCTTTTAGGGGTGGGGGTGAAATATGAAAACCAATCGAAATTCCTAAAAATACATATGAATCTACATTTTAAATTTAGAGACTCTAGCTCTAAAGAAGTAGAAAAAATATAATTTTTTAACTGGTTTAACGAGAGTAGTTTTCGATTTTTGGAAACAAACTTGATTTGCGCGCTTATATACGAGCCTACGAAAAACAATTTCTCTAGCTCTTATATCTTCTGAGATCGACTCGTTCATACATACGGACGGACGGACAGACGGACAGACAGGGCTAAATCGACTCTGCTCGTCGCTTGGGTTTGCCACGCCTCCTTCTGCCTGTTACATACATTTAACAAAACCATTTTACCCTGATTTTCAATGGGTGGTTCAGTGTATAAACATATCGGTCGAGGTTCAGGGCAATCCAGTAAGACACCGCCAACTTTATAACTTGATTCAATTATTTTAATTAAGTTTGATCTGACATAAATATATATGTATAGATTTTATTTATCACTATTTTCCAATGAAACGCATGTTACTATTTATCACAATGTACTATTGTATTACTATTTGTTCTTTAGTAGAGTATGTAGTACTATTACTAGTGATAATCTGTCTGTTAATCAAATTTTGCAAATAAGTGCTAGAATAAGCAGATTACTTTAAGTTTTCATACTTAAAATTTGAAACTACTACAGTTTCTCAACGTTTAAGATTTGCTGAAAAATACTATATTTTGTCAATCACAAATACTATATTTTACCAAGAGACTTAAAATTAAGAATATGTATATAATTGTGTAGACGACTAACTAACATGTAACTATCGTTACAAGTGTTACTAATAAACTATATAATATTTTTTGCAACCAATAGAAATAGCGTTGCAACTTAGATTAAATTGTATTTATTACTATATGTACTTACCTCTAAATAAAATAGTTAAAACCAACAAAAAAATAATGAAGAATTTCATAGATGCCCACTGATTGCAAAGGTATGTTATCTGGAAGAAAAAATTAATAATAAATAATTTTTAATATGATTTTTTTAAGAATTTTTGAGATAAATATACACATAAAAATAAATATATTTAAGTTGAAGTAAAATATATAAATATAAATAAAAATCGACAAGTATCTATTCTTTTGATCGGTAGATCGGTAAGACTTAAAAAGTATATTCTATGTATGTATATGTTCAGAACTTGGTACTAACATTCAAATGTCTGTATTTGTCAAAGCACAAGTCTCTAGTATTTGAAAAACGTTTTTATACTCATTCACGAAGGTGAATTATTACATTGATTATGTGCAATGTCTGTCTTGCTGTCCGTCTGTCCGTCCGTCCGTCTGTTCATCTGTACATCTGTTCGTATGAATGCAAACTATTTCGCCGCTTTTGAAGCGAGGGACTTGAAAATTAAATATAAAATAGGCATATTTTAGCATTATTACTTCTACAGACTTGAAATTTTGAATATATACTTGGGCATATAACTACGCCTATTGGGGGCTTGCTACATCGGGAAAAGATGTATTTTGTACAGTTTCAGAGCTCGATACTCGATGCGCGACTAGATGGCTGTTTGCAAATCGGAAAATGGACCGCGAATAAGTATTCTGCAGTTGGTGACTTATTTTTAAAATTTTAAGCAAAGAGGGCGTGGTATTTTAAAATCCATAAATTGCAAAATCTGTGTATTCGTATTGGACTTACACAGTAAATTAGAATTTTAAATTTCCCTAGGTCTAAAAGTATTCAAATTACGCTTATAAAAACGAAATCAAATTATCGATTATTGTAGAAGAAAGAGAAATGAGTTATCGAAAAAATATGATATGCACGTAATGCGTATGGTGCCTAATTATGTTTTATGGTTAGTGGTATGGTATACACGAGTATACCATATAAAATTGTTGTTTAGATCTATGGCATCTATATATATATATACATAATATATATATATATATATATATATATATATATATATATATATATATATATATATATATATATATATACATGTGTACTTGATGAGGTCTGCTACGCCTCTTTCTGCCTGTTATATACATTTTCATAAAAACATTATACCCTGAATTCCAATTTTCATGATTACCGTTAGAAATAGTAAGCAACACCCAGCGGTTAACGGGATAAACGAAGTGTACCAAAACCTACATATTTTAGTCTAACTCACTTGTTATTGATCGAAAACAGATAATGAAAAGTCTTTTATTTTGCCAAATATCCAATGAAACATATCTCATCAACACTTTTGCTTATTTCGTTTCATTGAAACACATACATACATAGGTACATATGTATATAAAGTAAAAAAAAAATTATACTCAACAAGTAAGAAAGCTCTAGTCGAGACTGCTCGACTACGAGATCACCAAAACCCTTCCAGGAACTAATATTTCAATAATTCGTCGTTTCACTTCTACTTCCACATGCACACACATGCACGTATGTATAAACAGGCATGGCCTGCAGTGTGGGCTTACTGTGGGAACTTATTTGTTTAAAAACTTTTTTGGTAGACGGACAATCTTGATATCTTCAGACCGTGATAGCAACATTAAAATGTTTATATGTACCAACGCACAAGTCTCTAGTACTTAAAATACGGTTTTTGAAAACTTGTAGAGAAGGAGGTGTTTTGAGGGGTAGTGGTAAAATATGACAAAAACCGAAATTCTTAAAAATACATATGAATCTACATTTCAAATTTGGAGAGTCTAGCTCTAAAGATGTAGGTTTTTAATCGATAACCAAATAACGGGAGAAGTTATCGATTTTTGAAAACAAACTCGATATGCGCGTGCAATATACGGACCTATGAAAAAAAATCCAAGTCTCTAGTTCTTATATCTTCTGAGATCGACGCGTTCATACATACGGACGGACGGACAGACGGACAGACAGACGGACAGACAGACGGACAGTAACTCAACTCAACTCATCACCCTGATCAAAAATATACATATATACTTTATGGGGTTACATACATACATTTTAACAAAACCATTATACCCTGATTTCCTATTTTCAATGGGTTCAGGGTATAAAAATCTAAGCCAAGTATAACGATATTAAAATTTGAAAATATCCACATTAATCGAGTAAGAATTAAATGTTTATATACATATATGTATACATATGTTTACATGTTTACATATGTATGTAATGTATAAATATGTGTGTATACATATGTATATGTATGTACATATTGAACATGCTATACTGTACTTGGTTAGATCGTATATCAACGTGACAGCGTATTCATTGTCATTTTCAACTATCATCCTGTCGAAAGCACTCATTGGTGTTACCGTTTATTCTGTGGTCTGTTTTCACAGTGAAGTGTTTGCTATACATAGTACATACATACATACATATACATATGTATGTATACAGGTTTGGCCATAGATTTAAAACTGTGTTTTTTTATTTAAAAAAAAACATGGGTCCGTTGAATATGGGCAACCTCAGTTGGGTCCACCGAATATAGACAACCCTGTATGTACATATGTACATATATATCTACATCCAAATGTATATATGTATATACATACATATGAGTGTACTTATTTGAAGCAGGAACTTATCTATACACACCTATCGTGGCTATACATATGTATGTATGTATGTATAATTATATAACTATGTATATATTCCGTAAAATTGATTTTATTCTTCATTTTTGTATGTACATATGTGTGTATGTATGTACGTAATATGTACTACAGCTGTACATATGTGTGTATGTATTTATTTATTTAAATTAACATATATATGTATGTACCTAAAATTGTAGGGGAGCCCCGTAATGTATACCACTTTAGTGTAAAAAATTTTTCTTATAAAAAAATGGCTTGCTAAGAGCTTGAGAAGGTCTCTTACAGCAGCATAGATAATTATGTACATTCATATGTATATTCATACATACACATTCATCGAACAAGGTTACACCTAACATTTTCTATAGGAATATATTTACGTATGGGGCGACATATGAGTTTAAATTTATGCATATGTACATTTACATATACATACATATATAACAAAAAAAGATTCAATGAAACATTGGCATAAATCAGTGGCAAAATTATTAGTAAATGGTTATGTATCTACCTACATAACTGCATACAGCCTTTAAAAAGCCATTTATACATACAAACATGCATACAAATGTATTAGTTTATGACTTACCATATTGTTATTTTTGCCACAAACTGATTTTTATTCCATTCAAAAATCTCCTTTCTCTCTTCGATTTTGTAAAAATTTTTAGGTATCCTTAATATTAGGTAAATAACAATCTTTATCAGTTATTAAATAGACCAATGTTTCTGGCTGACAAGTATAATTGTATTTATCCTTAACATTTTCATTTCGCTTTGCGCACGCCCAACTTTTAGATGGCTTTCGTCTAAAGCTCCGAGAGAACTTTTGGCGAATGACTTGTATTGTTGACTCCATAGCTAAAATAAAATAACAACTGTAAATTTTGTATGAGAGTACACGACTATAAAAATATCCTGTATAACTAATCTTAGGTCAAAAGTTAAAATATTAATGAAAAACTATCTTTAATACCTATACATAATTATAGTATGTAAGAGTCGACTTTCAAGTACAATTCCAAATTATTTTGTTTTTAAGATGATGAGGATAGATAGACATATTCCGTATTGAAAGCTTTTTCTTCGTCAAACTCAGGTTTAAAAAAATCATGTGCCGGCGACCCGCCTCACATGTCCACAACAGCTAGGCATAATACTTTGTATTATGTAAGAATCAGATTATAACTACGAGTAAACATTAATTTCTTTAGTTTATAAATTAGAAGTGCAAGAAGCGTTTTGTGTGATAATCGTTAGTTTATAAGTATAATGTAAATATGAATTTGCTAGCAAGTAAGATAGAGTTAAGATATAAACATAAATATATAATTAAGCTACAAACAGCGTTTTTAAACCTTTCCCAGCGTGGTGAAAGCTCAAAATTTGAAAAGCACACGCTGTGATGAAGTTGCATTGTCGTCGCCGAGGAAAGTTGCGTTACTGAAGCTTGGGGCAAATAGCTATAAGAATTAGACGCGAGAGATCGAGAAGATTATCGAGTCCAGAGAAAGAAACGATTGCTCAAAGTAACGAAAAAAAAAATAAGTAGCGTGAGAGACGAAGCGTACGGCAGGGCCGCAGGAGAGTGAGCGCAATAATAAAGAAGACCCAAAAATAGAAAAACCCGCTTAACTTTCTATTTATAATTCGTAGCGAATTTAAAACCAGTAGCGTTCGCCGTTGTGGAATTCTCAGCCAAGAAAGAACCTACGTGGCATCAAGTGAACGGCCACTCTCGCATGTTCCTCGGCCGATGATATTACCAATAGAGCGCCCTCTAACGCACCCTGTAGCGCGTTTCTTTAAAAGCACTTGACGCTTGACGCCGCTACTCTGATTCCGCCACCCTCCAGCATGCAGATCCGTGGTCGTGATTGGGCAAGGGTTCTGGAGAACTAACCTAATCAATATCAATGTCTTGTAATTCTTTGCCCTGGCCACACTGAGATTTGCCCCGGCTGAAACACAACCTAGGGTAGTAGAGCTGATCATCATCACAAAAACGCTTGCCAACTCAGACTCTGCTATTAAAAAAAATCATATATTCTTTGAAACAATTTCTATCAAAACCATCACCTGATGTATCTCTAGGTATAGTTTCACTTCTATCAACCAAAAAATTCGACTTTCAGTTCCCTGACTTCGGTAAAAAAAAAAAAATAATAATAAAAATAAAAAAATAATAATTAGGCAAATTAATAATAATTGTAATAATAAGAAGAAATTGTTTTTTAATTTGTATACCCTAAACCCATTGAAAATGGGAAATCAGGGTATAATGCGAAAAATGAGTGTATGTTTCACAACGTTGACTTTCATCACTCATAAAAATGGGGAACACATTCAAAGACACCATGTGAAGTAAACTGTCAACCATGGCTGTCGCAATATTATGATTTGGTTTGATTTACAAGCTGTAACGTTGGACCTACTATTGAAAAATAGAACGTATAATGTGAAAAGAGGATTATTGAGGTATTCTGCAAGCCCCTTCTTTCCTATTTTATGGAGAAACGAGCTTATTCCGAGCAAGGAATGGTATTTAGCAAGATGCTGATCCACAGCGCATGGCTAAAATTGTAATGGAATATATTGGATAGCAAAATTTTAAGCTAATTGAGTGGCCAGCAAAGAGGACAGACCCTAAAAAGAAAAGACGGCATGGGCAGTATGATGCCGCCCCAACAAACGTGTGAAACCTATGGGATCGCGTAGAAGCGGAACGGAACCGAATTCAAAAAGAAGTTGTACTGCATTTGTTGGAGGAATTTGCCAAATAAAATAAAAAAGTGATTGCCAATAAGGGTTTTTGAATAAAATATTAAAAATAGCTTTGTTTGGTCATTTTCATGAACCGTGCAAAATTGAGTTTATGTGGATTATTTTGCTTCTTTTCTTTCTAACTCATTGAATTTACATAATTCGGCCTTGTTGCTTCATAGTTTTTATTTAAGAATAAACCAATAAACAAAACACAAAAAAAAAAAATTCATGATTTGCTTGTATAGTTTAATTTTTATGACTGATGAAAGTCAATGTTGTGAAACATACACTCATTTTTGCTCGGTACTGTATGTATATTCTTGATCAGGGTGATGAGTTGATCCAGCTAAGTTGTTCCAGCCATGTCCGTCTGTCCGTCTGCCCGTAATGACACCGAGATCTCCTAAACTACAAATGCTAGCATGGCCGTGTCGTATCGGTGTGATATTATGACATTGTGTTATTTACTTTAGCTTTATATCGAGTAAGCGCAGCAATGCCGGGAATTCGTTTTTATGCATAGTTATAATGGAAGGGGCGAGAGCAGGAAATTCAACATTCCGACATATACATATTCTTGACGAGGGTGACGAGTCGATCCAGCTGAGTTGATCCAGCCATGTCCGTCTGTCCGTAATGACACCGAGATCTCTTAAACTATAAATGCTAGAGATAAGTATCGCACGCACGTATAAACACGTGCTCTGCTAAATGCGTAATTAGCAGCGACTGCGCTTGGGCTGCCGTGTGGGCTATATCATAAGAACTTATTTGTTTTATTATTGTTTATTAATATCCAAAATCTGTAAATTGCAAAATCTTAGTGTGGAGACCCGTGCCAAGGAGTTTTCTATTGACGGCGATCAACAGACAGAAAGCTCCGCGGCACAAGACTCTCAAGGAGCTTTTGTCCTCGATCATTCTTATTCTATTATTACAAGCAAGCGCAGTGAAACAGAAACGACGCTCAAATAAATGAAATTATAATTCGAAATCAAACTAAATAACTTATAACTCTATTTATTGAAACAAGGGGTTGTTACACTTAGTATTCGTCACATAGACCTACAGAGTAAAGTCTTACAGTATTCAAATTACGCTTAAAAAATAAAATAAGATTATAAATTATTGTACATAAGAAGAAATCGGATGAGTTATCGAAAAAATATGATAAATTCGTAATACATAATATATGTATATGTAAAATATCAAATCCCTAGTTTTTATATCTTCTGAGTTCTCGACGTTCATACGGACGAACGGAAACACGGACATGGCTAAATGAACTCAGTTCGTCGCCCTGATCAAAAACATACGTACTTAATAGGATCTGCGTCGTTTTCTCCTGCCTGTTACATAAATTTTCACATAAACATTATACCATGATTTCTTATTTTCAATGGGTTCCGGGGATAAAAAGTGAATATAAGCTTTTGGGAGACGTATCCGTACAGACTGTACCAAGCTTTAGATTTAATCCAGTGGAATATCCTTTCATAGTCCTTGTACCTTTAAAATCGTTTCCTCGCGTTTTCTTATTAGGTATGATCAGAGTTTTCTATTATGTTCAGATATTGGCTTTGAGGTGGCCAAACCAAGGATTTTACTCCAAAATCTTTAAAAAATACCATAATTAGTTTTGCCTTATGACACTGGGCGTTGTCCTGTTGGAAGATAAAGCACTCCCCAATCAACTTAGCACCAACAACACTTATCAGCAGGAACTAAACCTCTAAAGCAAGTGAAGGCTACATCCCTGAAACATTATTTTTTATATATTTCACAGGGGTGTGCCATTTTTATACTCATTCACGAAGGTGAAATGAGTATATTGGTTTTGTGTAATATCCGTTTTGCTACTTTTCGTCTGTCAAAAATTTTGAAAATATACTTGTGTGTACCCTCGAATTCTAAACCCAATCACCATCCGCGCACTATGAGCATGGAAAATGAATTTCTAGTTGGCCAAAAAACATTAGTTGACGAGCTAGATATTTGAATATGGCGGATATATCTACGCTGAATGGGGCCGTGGCAAATCGGGTAAAATTGTGTCTTCTACAGTTTTAAAGCTAGAATGCTGAAATATTATAGGTCAGTTAATGTTACGATTTTATAAAGATGTTGAAAAAATATATGTCCACGATCATTAGGGTCGTGGCGTATGCGCTATATTATTATTACTTATTCTGTTGAATAAATCTTTTTGTAATGGGACTATCTTCATCAAACTTTCAGAACGTAATAATAACATTCAAATGTGAGTATTTGCTTAAGCACAATTCTTTACGAAGGACAAAATCTCTGTATTAATCACATAAACAGTACATCTACAAGGTAAATCTGAAGTCTCTGGGCTAACAGTATTCAAATTAGGCTTAAAAAACAAAGAAAAATTGTCGATTATTATCGATAAAAAATAAATAGGATAAGTTATCGAAAAAGTATGAAAAACTTGTTCTTGTATTTATTTAATTTAATTATTTAAAAGATTGACAAAACTAGAGTCAACTTAAACAAACCATATAATTGAACAATATTCAAGAATAGGTCGTACCAGTAAGGTATACAAAAGTTTAGTGATAAAGGCGTCCTTGAACTCCTTTGACCAACGTTTAATAAAGCCAAGAGCAATTGTATAATTAAAAATATGAGGAATGGTACGACTGAAGGTCATTGTCATACACTTGGAGAAGTTTAAATGCAACTGACTTTGAGTCCTACATTTTAAATAGGATGAAATCCAAGACATAAGTCTGGGGTAAAATCCTAAGCGATCATGATTAACAAAATCAAATGCTTTACTGAAATCAGTATAAATAACATCAATTTGCATTTTATTTAAAAAGCTATCATTGATTAGACAATTAAATTCAAGTAGGTTAGTTGAGGTTGATCGATTTTGAAAGAAACCTTATTGGAATGGAGAAACAATCGATTTACAAAAATGGTGCAGGGTTGATGTTTTTATTTTTTCAAATAATGTCGGGATTGATAGATAGCTTTGCAATACCTCTATAATTTGAAATATCAGACCTCCCACCTTTTTTATGTAGAGGAATGATGATGGAATCTTTCAAAATAGAAAAAAAAAACAGAAGTCTCCAAGGACAAGTTAAACAATTTAAAAAAAGGTAACTGTAAGGATCCACTACATTCTTTTAAAACACAACTTAGAATGTTATCAGCGCCAAGAGAAGAAGATGATTTCAATGTCCTAATGGCTGAAGCTAGAGAATCAAGGGAAACATTAGGAACATTTATAATATTTGAAGGAATCAAATTTGGGTAAGAAATGGCAAATGTGGATCCCAGAGAAGAATAAGTGGATTGAAAAAAATTTGCAAAAAGATCTGAGGAATCATGGTCATTACAAGTTTTTTCTTCTCCAAGGAAAATGTGAAAGGTAAATTAGAAGATTTACGCTTCGAGTTCACAAAAGAGTAAAATTGCTTTGGATTACGAACAAATTGCCTTTTACAGCGTGAAAGGCAATTCTCATAACACCTTGCATTTAAAAGATTAAAATTTGACGTGGCTATGGAATATTTAGACCAGTCAACAATTAACCCAGACTTTTTAAAATTTGTGAAACATTGGGTTTTAATATTTCTAAAATTTGCAAGAGTCTGAGTAAACCAGGGGGCTTATGAAAAACAGGCCTAGAGAGACACAAAGGAACTCACATGTCAAGGATTGAGTTTAACGTATCATAGTATCATAGTTTAACGTATCAAGTTGGTTGAGTATTTATGGAAAATAATACCTCCAAAGTGGGATGATATAAATCTTCAGACATACATATAGGAGCTGATCTGGTAACATTAATGACAGAGTCATCATTAATAAAAACAAGATCAAGATAACGATTCAAATGATTAAAACAGAGTTCATCTGAAACATAGAGAGGCTAAACAGTTCATTAAAAATGTAATGGTCTGTGGACGGAATAAGGTAATTAAAATTAGAATTAGAGATATTAAAGTCACCCAATACTAGAAATAAGTTACTGTCATTTATATAATCAGAAATTTCTTTAATAAGCTAACAAGCTAAATGTTGTGTTTATGCATATCAGAAGAGGGAGGAACGTAAGAACAAGTGACAAATAGGGAACAGGATGGAAGAGTTATTTTAACCCTCATCTCAGCATCGTGATGTGCATTGAAACTTATCGATTCAGAGAGGAAATCGGCCTTAACAGCTGACACCACCACCTCTGCGTATCAATCGATCATATCTATAAATAGTGAAATTATTAGAAAGAATCTCACTATTATGAACATTAGGACTTAACCACGTTTCTGTGAACGCAATGACATCATATTGAAAACTGAAATTTAGGCCCCGAACGTTTTGGTATGCTAAATACAAGTGCGGTGAAGAATTGTTCCAATTTATTTTGATACAATGCTCGATTTAGATTGAAGTAGGACAGATTGTTACTGGAGGTGATCTATTACGATTCTTTGGCTTGAATTCACGTACTACTATATGTGGAGGCCAAAACTTGGAATCACATAAAGTTATAAGGTATTCTACCGGCACATAGATTTTAGATGAAGCAATTTCACAAAGAGTCGCAAAGTTAAACTTCGAAATAAAAACATTCACAGGGGATTTATTAGCAATATACTCTGATATTTCACCACAAGTTGTGTCGGCTGAAAGTCTAGATATGAAAATTTGCTTTAGAAAAGACACTACTGATAAGATGGGAGCAATAGTGTCAGAAGTGACTGTCGGCTTGTTATCACTGATTGAACGACATCTGGGGAAGGCTTAAATTTTTTAATGGGAATAGGAATAGGATCACTAGTTTCTATAGTGCCTGTAGTTTCTTTAGTACCTGTAGCAACAGTGGTACCAAAGTGGGTACCAACAATGAAGTAGTCTCCATTTGAATATGTGGAGGTTCAAAATTGTACTGATTTAAAATTTGTTCCCCAGCTTCTAAATCACTAAAAAGCTGTTTTGAAATTATACTCAATTTTAAAAATTGAACTCTCACCAAATTATACATCTTGGAGAAATTTATATGTTTCTCCAAGCAAGTCGGACACGACCAACGTTGACATGATTTTGTCATAGTCGCGACCAGTGAGACCTGCACATTTTTTGCGCATGAAATTCTCACACCCAACAATTAAAAAATTGTGCTTGTGCAGAATCAACTACCAGCCTAAAGGAGCATGATTTCTTACAGCATGTCATTTTGGCGATTGGGGTCAAACAAAACAGACGGAAAGCAAAGAGCAATATAATGCAAAAAACCAAAGTAAATGAAAAATGCGCTGAGAGTACAAAAACCAACAACAAATTAAGAGTGGAGCGGCTGTACAGAATAGAGAGTATCACGCACGAAGAGAAATATCGTGCACAAAACAAACTAAGCTTGCAACAACTACAAAAGCAGATGTGAGTGTGAGCAATATGTAACACACACAAGTGTGAGCAGAAGAAAAATAAAAGAGCGGCAAACAATGTATTAAAGCAGAGACGCTAATAAATCAAGTTGCCGAATGAACCAAGACCACAATAAAAATCAATAATAATAAATGCACAAAGCACAACAGATCAAACCTTGCACAGCAATGTCAAGCTAATTAGCTAGAGTTAACGGATCGCGACCGTGCGATATTTATTATGAAATAAAATAAAAAATATTAAGTAAAACGTGGAGAGCACAAAAAAAGACGTGTTAACACTTCCAAATGAGGACTCTCAAGTCTCTAGGATTTGTAGTTTAGGAGACCTCTGCGTCTCTGGCTAGATCTACTCAGCTCGTCATCCTGATCAAAGAATACATATATGTACATATATATACATATGTACATATATAATTTATGGGGTCTGCCACGCCTCCTGCTGCCTGTTACATACCTCTTCACAAAAACATTATACCCTGATTTCCCATTTTCAATGGGTTCAGGGTATACAAATTATATAAATTACTAGATATGTACATATGTATGTATAAACGGGAGTAGTTATCGATGATTTCCTATTTTGAATGGGCTTAGGCCCATACCGAACTCTTCAAAGCGTTTGAAGTATGAAACAAGTATGAAAATGTATTTGCCTGTGTGCGAAACTACTCTTGCTGCCTGAAGAAATTGTGAAGTCCACTTGTTGGTCTTGTGAAGTGCACATACACATTTGCATATGCATGTGTATTACCATTGCAGAACAGTTGAACAGAACTTTAGCAAAAATATACTAAATTGTGTACCGATATTTGATTAAGAACAGTGCCAAAATTAGTATAACTGTGATAAATAAATATAGGTGCTTTGTATGTATTATCGATATCATTTGCAATCTGAAGTTCAATGTGAAGAGGAATAAAATGCCCAGGCAGAGGTCTAAGCAAAAATTTCGGCATTGCTGGCCACATAAGCCAGATTTCAAGTCGTGGGGTGAAGACGACAGCAGTAAGGCGTACTGCATTCTCTCCTTTCCTCTCCTGTCCTGATTTCTCTCCTTTTTATTATAAATTTATTTATTATTTTATAAATTTTCAACCCTTTTTTCCGTATTTCACAAACATTTTTGCTTAAAAAAATAAAAAAATTGGCATCACTGAACGCTCGATTGAAACTTTCTTTCGTTTTTGTTTCTTGCTAAAGTCCAATTACTATTTAAAAAGTTAAAAAAAAAAAAATTAATAAATTTCGCCATCTTAATTAAATTCTGAAGCTGAGAAAACGTGTGGCACTTAATTATTGCAACATTCATTATTTAAAAAGATAAAGTTTCATATATTGATTTAAACATCACCTTAGCTTAAATATATTACAAATTATATTATTGAAACGTGTTCCAATACATTCCGTGCCACAAAAAACGACGCTATCTAGACTACCATGTGTGGAACGTTAGGCACAAAATATGTTGTTTATTATTTTTTGTAGTATTTCTTATAAATGAGTGCATTAAAATATGTATTTGTCATAAATGCGGCTCTTACCTTTTTTATAGCTGAATGCACCATAAAAGAAAAAAAGTTTTCTTCTAAAGTAACACAATTTCACGAGAAAAACGTTCCTAACGAATATATTGTAACCTATCATTCAAAATACTATACGCAAGTCAGGAAATCATTTATTTCAAAAAGGCTAATAAAGGGAAATGTATGTATTATAAATTTATATCAATGATTACAAATAAAAAAAAAATACACAAAATATATTTTAGGTATTAAAATGGTCAATTATATCGCGCTATAATTTAGCTAGTCAATATCCAAGTGATTTCGACATTTTGAATATATCAGATGCAAATTTTACCTTAATTGAACAAATACTCCACCTTATCAAAGCTCACCCCGCTGTTAAAGGAGTTTCTCGCCATAATTATGTCCAAAGACATTTATCATCAAATAACTCATACAGCGCCACATATAATATTCGCAATCCTCAAGGAGTTTCGCGTGATAAACATGCGAAGTCCGGGCATCCGCAGCATGTCGCTGCCTCCTTATATGCAGACGTTCTTTGGAAGCTTGGAATTACAGGGAAAGGTGTTAAAGTTGCCATTTTTGACACTGGCTTAACTCAAAATCATCCCCATTTTCGAAACGTTAAGGAGCGAACGAATTGGACAAATGAAAAATCCCTGGAAGACGGCGTAAGTCACGGGACATTTGTTGCAGGTGTGATAGCTTCCTCAAAGGAGTGTCTTGGATTGGCTCCAGATGCAGAGTTACACATATATAAAGTTTTCACAAATTCCCAGGTAAACACATCGAATTCGACAGAAACTGTAACTAGATATCAGATGCCCAGCTAATTATACTATATATCACTAATTTCTTTTAAATTAAAGGTATCATATACTTCGTGGTTTTTAGATGCTTTCAATTATGCAATTTACAAAAAAGTGAACATTATTAATTTAAGTATTGGAGGGCCGGATTTTATGGATTCACCATTCGTCGATAAAGTTCTAGAACTATCAGCAAATAATATAATAATGATATCGGCCGCCGGGAATGATGGTCCCATATACGGCACTCTAAATAATCCGGGTGATCAAAGCGATGTGATCGGCGTAGGTAGTATTAATTTTGACAATCAAATCGCCAGATTTAGTTCTAGAGGAATGACAACCTGGGAACTTCCACTTGGTTATGGTAGAATTGGGTTAGACATTGTCACCTATGGCAGTCAAGTTGAGGGAAGTGACGTACGCAAGGGATGCAGAAGATTATCAGGAACTTCAGTCTCATCGCCAGTTGTTGCAGGAGTCGCAGCTTTGCTAAGAAGTGGCGTTTCGCATAAAATAGAATTAGTCAATCCGTCATCCTTAAAACAAGTGCTTGTTGAAGGTGCTGAAAGGCTAGCGAATTATAATATATTTGAGCAAGGTCAAGGAAAACTAAATTTGTTAAGAAGTATGCAGCTACTACTATCATACAAACCGAAAATTACTCTTATCCCATCTTCTATCGATTTTACATCAAATTATATGTGGCCATACAGTAGTCAACCGCTGTTCTATGGAAGCACAGCTGCGATTGTAAACGTTACAATTCTTAATGGGATATCCGTAACCGGTAAAATTATAGGTCAACCGAAATGGGTACCAGATCCTCATAATTTTGGCCGATACCTGAACATTTCTACATCATTTTCAATTACGCTTTGGCCGTGGACCGGATGGATATCAGTTTATATTGGTAAGAAAGTAGCAAAACACAAAACAAGTAAGAGTACATTAGTTGAGACTGCTCGACTGAGAGCTGACAAACCATTCATTCTTCGCTTTTTTTCTGCACACATACAAAAACGCATGCTCCACACAAACGCATAAACACGGGCTGTGCTAAGTGCGCATTTGCAGCGACTGCGCTACGGCTACAGTATGGGCTTTATTATAAGAACTTATTTGTTGAATAAATCTTCTTGTAGCTGGACTGTCTTCATCAAACTTTCAAAACGTAATAATTCCATTAAATGGGTGTATTTGTCAAAGAAAAAATCTCTAATATTTCAAATACGATTTTTTTTTTAAATTACAAAATATTTATATTCATCACATGAATCTACGCAGTAAATCTGAAGTCTCTAGGTCGACCAGTATTTAAATAATTAAAATAAGCTTATTTCGATTTTCAACTATTATCGGTAAAAAATAAATAGGATGAGTTATCGAAAAAAGATAGACTTGTATTGCGTATGGAATACACGAGTATACATATGTATGTACATGCCAAATTTTAAGTCTCTAGCTCTTGTACCTTGTGAGATCTCGGCGATCATACGCAACGCCTCCTTCAGCCTGTTCCATATACTCAACAAAGCCATTATATCCTGATTATTATACCCTGAACCCATTGAAAATGAGAATTCAGGGTATCATGTTTTTTGAAAATGTATGTAACAGGCAAAAGGAGGCGTGGCAGACGCCATAAAGTATATATATTCTCGATCAGGATGATGCGCTGAATTGATCTAGCCATGTCCCTCCTTCCGTAGGAACGCAGAGATCTCCTAAACTACAAATGCTAGAGACTTGAAATTTTACATGTTTACTCGTGTGTATAAAATCGCAGTATGAGTTTATCATACTTTTTCGATAACTCAATCCATTTCTTTTTATCGATAATAATCGAAAATCTGCCTTTGTTTTTTAAGCCTTATTAGAATACTGTTAGACCTAGAGAATTCAGATTTACAGTGTAGATTTATGTGATAAATACAAAGATTATCAGGTACTAGAGATTGTGCTTTGGCAAATAAACACATTTAAGTGTTATTTTCATGTTCAGAAAGTTTGATGAAGATAGTCCCTCTACAAAAAGATTTATTCAACAATTAACTTCTCATAATATAGCCCACACGGCAGCCCAAGCGCAGTAGCTGGTAACTGCGCGGTTAGTACATGTACATGAAAGAAGTGTAGATTGATTGGAATATCAGTACTTTGCTGGATTCAGGGTATCTCCTAGTCGGCTTGTAATCGATAACAAAATAACGGAAGTAGTTATCGGTTTTTAGAAACAAACTCGATATGCGCGTGCAATATACGGGCCTTCAAAAAAATTTGAAGTCTAGCTCTTATATCTTCTGAGATCGACGCGTTCATACATACGGACAGGGCTAAATCGACTCAGCTCGTCGCCCTGATCAAGAATATATATACTTTATGTCTGCCACGCCTCATTTTGTCTGTTACATACTTTTATCAAAACCATTATACCCTGTTTTCCCCTTTTCAATTAGTTCAGGGTATAAAAAACTTAACAAAAGAGCTATAGATTAGAGAACTGATAAATATTATGCCACAACTTCTCGTACAACTTGACATTTTTAGAGTTTTTGAAACAAGCAACTCTTTCGAGCATATAAGTTCTTAAAGTGTTCTTACTTGTTAATTTTAGAAGGCATAATTGCAATAATTTTTTACGCTGTGTTACATAAAACTGAGTGAATATTTTTTACTTCCAGTTGTTAATAGTGAAGGACAGAACTATGAAGGTATAGCTAAAGGACGTATAATATTATTGATAGATAGTTTCCCAATTGGCACAAATGTTACTCTACGAAGGGAAGTAGAGTTACACTTGACGATAAAAATTACACCAAAGCCACCCCGCCACAAACGAATTCTGTGGGATCAATTTCATAGTCTAAGATATCCACCAGGGTATATACCAAGAGACAATTTAAAAATTAAAACTGATCCGCTCGATTGGCGGGCAGATCACATTCATACAAATTTCCGAGACACCTATATTCATTTAAGAAACTCCGGTTATTATATCGACGTTTTAAGGGAACCATATACTTGCTTTAACCCACTGGAATATGGGGTATTATTGATCGTAGATCCAGAAGAAGAATTTTATGACGAAGAGATTTCTTGCCTGGAAAAATTTATTTACGAAACTGGCTTAAGTGTTATTATTTTTGCGGATTGGTATAATACCACGGTAATGAGGCATATAAAATTTTTTGATGAGAATAGCAGACAATGGTGGATACCTGATACTGGTGGAGCTAATATTCCAGCCCTTAACGATCTTTTGAAACCTTTTAATATATCGTTCGGAGATTTCGTTGGTGAGGGGCACTTCAAATTGGGAGACCATTCAATGTATTACGCAAGTGGAACAACGCTTAAAAAATTTCCAAATAATCGAGATGACGTGGTTATTGGAACCAATTTAAATGATCAGGGCGAATCGGTAATAACTTTAATTTTAAATTTCTTATGAGTTAATTTTAACTTCTCCGCATCTTTTTAAGGTTATTACAAACGGAAAAGCACAAAATATGGATTCGAAACAATTTGTACCTATAATGGGACTATTTCAAACTAATTCCAAATATCGGCAACTTGATAAAACGAAATATCGAAGAAACTCTCCAGCTGACGATAGCATTAAGTCGGATATGCCGTTTAAACATTCAATTTTAAAAAATCGAATAATATTTAATAAGAAAACTGAGACGTTCACAGAAGGTCGTATTGCTGTATATGGCGATTCCAATTGCTTAGATTCGTCGCACATGGAAAAAGCATGCTTCTGGCTTTTAACCACCATTTTAGATTTTGCAATGAATTCTCATAAATCAATGCTATTGGAAAATTTAAATCGAGTTTCAGAGTTTCAGGAATTGAAGGAAACGACTTTACCTATTAGAATACCCAGTAGCAATTTAAAGAAGTTTTCAGTGGTCATCAGACATATGAAAAAGCAAACTTTGCAATGCGAAAAACTAGAATGGATAGTGGCAACAAAGTTACCAATTAACAAAATGATAGAACTGGATGTCGATACAATCGAAGGTAACCGATAACTTCTTGAATTATTTCAATAGCTAAATTAATAAGTATCTCTATTTTAGGAAGTCAAAATAATAATATTATTACTAACTTAAATGCTGAGCTTACCAAAATAACGTGGAATAATGATAAATACTTCTCTGACCAAATTGACCATAATATTAATATATCCGTTTTATTTATGATAACACTCAGTTTAACTGTTCTTCTAGTTTTTGTATTATTTGTAAAAAAAAAAATTAGGGTATAGTTCTTTTAAATAAAATTTATACTACTCTTCGGAAAGGTGTATTAAAAGTACAAATGAATAGATATATATAAAATATATATATATATATATATATATATGGTAAAATAAAAATTATATATTGTGTAATATGTTTATCTTTTTTTAAATTGTTGTACAAAATTATTTAAAATAGGTGGGAGACACACCGCAGAAGCATATTAAAAAAAATCAACTACATGTTATAGATAGGCTTAGTAGACTAGTTTAGTATGTAAGCCTATTTACCTCAACATGTAGTCCCACTGTCCACAGAAATAATATCGACGATGCCCATTGCTCAAAATTATCAAATTATTTTTAATGTTTAATAACTTGATTAATAGCTCGATTACCAAAATTAGCTGTTTATTATTATTGATATTATCAGTTTATACTCGGCGTAATTTTTGTAATCTGACAGTGGAGCAGTGATCCCTGGATTCAACGACAATGAATATTTTTTAATTCCATCGCTTTTATTATGTACCAGGGAATATCTAGAATGTCAAGAGCGTCAAACACCATTAATATAAGGAATGCATCAACTGAAACTTTATGGTAACTATGATTTGTGCTTAAGAACTTTTGAAATTAATTTGGTATTTGGAGGTGTTTTCGATTTTCTAGTAATCAGCTGCATCTTGTTGCATTTCGTAAATTTGATGCTGTTTAAAATTTAAACATGATAGTTCAGTTGTTGAATGGAGGGTCTAAAAATTAACCAACCAAATGAGATAAACTAGGCTGAAAACTCTTCTTTCAAGAATTTAATTCTTCCGTAAAATTGGATCATATACATACTTCAACTACGCAATGCTATTTTGCACCATATTTATTGGTACGTTATCTTTTCTAATTTTTCGGGTAAAGTGGTTTGAGCGGCCTAACCCGCACCCAACCCGACATTCGATTTTTCAGCCCGTACCCACGGGTGCCGCCGGGTACCCAAAACAAGGCCCGTGCCCACCTCTACTGTCGAGGAAATACTCTGAGCGTTATTATATATGTATGTACGTACATACATACGTATACTCCACACTTGGCATGCTCGCTCCTGCACAATCAAATAGCATGTTTGTCAACTTTTTTGTTGTTTCAGCATCGAGACCCCGAGACTACAAACATTTTCTCGGCAGCGCTTTGATCGATAACATTAAAACGGAATAAGTTATAAATTACTTGACTTGCACTTCGCGCTTTATAGGGACCTAAAACAAAATATCAAGTCTCTAACTCTTATTCTGAGATCGACGCGTTCATTCATGCATACATACATACATATGTATGTACATATGTATATATTTTATGGGACTGCCTCGCCTCTTTCGGCCTGCCTACGATAACCAAGCCGATTATATCCTGGTTACCCACTTTTAAATGGGTTCAGGGTATGAAAAATGTTTATTGCTAAATATAATTTTATATTAATTTTTCAGCTATTAAAATACATTAAAATAAAAATGCAGTACAGTTAAAAATATAATTATACTTGTATAGTTTTATTTGATATAAAATCAGTAGAAAAAGAAACGGAGTCATGGCTGAAGTTAAAATCTATTGTTTTATACAATTAATAAGTCATTCACTACTATATCTTCCTTGCAGTGGTAGGAAGTCTTCTAATTCCGAGTCTTCAATTTCGCAAAGTCGAACAGAGATATTGCTGTCTGAACCAGACTTTCCAGCCGCGTTTGGAAACAGATATATTTCTTCAGAATTACCTGTAACCGAATATAAAGTAATTGATTATTGAAATTTCTGCTTAAGAATCTGAAAATGTAATATTTATTAGTATACAGAATCGATACAAATATTTTTTCTCGTTGTCATTAGGTACATATATACTTTTCTCAAGATATAGGGTTAATACTATGAATAATATATATAGTGCAAACGAATTGTAAATAAATATACAAACGTTACCGCTAAACGCTCTTCGACTTGATAACTCCTTTTTCAGCATAGCTGTCTCATTATTGGAGCTTTCCGCCTCCGTGTCACTTGGAGTATGTAATGTAGGTAAATACGAATCAGGATGTCGCAAATATACTTTGCCTGGTAATAATAAAAAACATTATTTATTCAATTATTAAACTAGTACAACGTTTAAATGTCAGCGATATATATTTTTAAATAATTTAATAGTAGCTAATGCTTTATTGGAGGCAGATCGATAAGAACATACTCTGAACAAAGCTGATATTCGAATTATTCAGGTTGAGGCAAAACTGATCAGCCCATTGGAAAACGCTGTAACTTTTGTAGGTGGTGCCAAACGAAAGATAAATAGAAAGAGAGAAAACCCCAGAAAGAAGTCGAGACTGCTCGATACGAGAAGCCCTGAACTCTTCGAAGAGCTGATATCTCCAATCATTCCAATCAGCGCTCTGCCAACTGTGCACTTCACGCAGCGATTGCGCTTGGGCTGCAATTTGGGCTATACTATGAGAATTTTTTTTTTTTTTTTAAATATTTATTTCTTTATTGCAGCTTATTGTCCTTAACTCTATAGCGCAGTTTTAAGTATACCTTAACAGTGGACAGGCAGAGTGCCTTTATTGTTACTAATTTTGGTACATTTATTAAACTAGTTTATGTCGTCTCTGAGATCCAATGGATGCAGTCTTTTTAGTCTTCTGCTCATTCTGTTGATTTTGTTGGTTACTAGGTCAGATGCAAGCTGATTTGGGTGAGTGAATTAATAGTTGTAATATTTTTCATATCTCTTAAGGCTACCGTTTGAATAAATTACTGATATTGTTGTTGTTGTTGGAAATAGAACAAAACTTTTTTTTTCATCGTTCAGAGAATAAAATTCTCTTAAAGACAAAATATACATTGGTGTGCGTTATCTATAGTAGTATTGATAATATAGTGTGCTGAACATTGCGCACTGCAAAAAAAACATGCTGTTCGAATTATTAGTGGTTTGGGCTCGTAAGTTGTTTCTGTCCGCGTACTTATTGCGACTCAGAATAGCGGTATCGCCAAACCCGATCGCCTGCTTAACATCAAGAATAACTGTCGAGCAGTATTCTTTGCTCTCAAACGCACCCAGATTATGATTCACTACGCGGTATACTTTTTCCGGCGTACCATGCTTTCTTCTGTGCTATGCGTGTTGGTCACGTCCTCTTTATTCGGCATTGATGAAATCAAATTGCCGCTGCTGCTGTTTCAGGATTCTAATAATGCCTGTATCAGGGTTGTTTGGAGCTGAGTGGGATTTTTCTCCCAAGGCTTGGCATTATGATACACCATTGGTTAAATAAAAAAGTGGTGATCAAGGTGATGTTGTTTACGAATTCTCCATCAATTCGGCGCGGTGCAGTGTTGAGAATTTGTGCCGGATTGCGTTTATGCGCTTATTGGTTTAATTACGTAGGATTTGGGATCAATAGCTTTGTCAATGCTATAGGCAAGTACTTCAGCCATTCGTGTATCCAGTTTGAGCTGAGTTCCTATCTTAAGCCTTACAGGCTCAGTGGTGGAAAGATTTTTTTCAATACCATAATTTTTTTTAATTTATTAATTTATTTAATTTTATTTTTTTACTATTCTTTTATTTGTTTATTTTTAATTTAGTTTGGCCCCAAAAGTATGCTTTATTCAATTGGTGATATCCAGATTGTGCTTCCTTGCGAATGCTTAATTGCTCAGCCGATCTCGTCGTGGCCGCCGGTTCGTGGCCCGGTCCCCACTTTGCAAACTCACTGTCACAAGTATGGTTTTGTCTTATTTCGGTGTTTCGCGTTCACCCTGTTTTGAATGAGACACTATAAATGAAGTAAAGCACTGCATTATGGAAAATTTTTCCGCTTTTCGGGTATTTAGTTGATTTTTCAAATTATTAAAATTTTTATTTTTTTAAGCTAACATCTTAATAAAACTCCAAGCTATAAGGTACAGTACCTAGAATGTTAAATAACAGTCCATTGTTAAGCCCATCAGCTCTTAAAGATAGCTGTTTTTTCGTAAAGCACGTGCCTTCACAGTACAATTTTTTGTAGCTGATTTTCAAATTGTCAATATTCAAAGACAAAACATAATTTTTGTGAAATTTAAAATGGATATACATTATAAGGGGTTGTACTATGTGTTGATAATACTAACTTTTTGTGTTTGTGCTTGTTCTATTTATATTTTGTAAAATTATGTGCACTTTTCCGCCATTGGCGCAAATTAATTTTTTGCAGGTGACTACGAGTTTTCAAACGGTGAGCTGTATGATTTTTGGCTTAATGAGAAATGCAACTCTAACCAAGAAAGAGTCATTCCTTGATTTTTTAGACGAAACTTAATAAGACTGTTATTGATTCAACTTTTAAATCATATTTTAAAGGCAAATGTTATAATCACGGGCTGAAAGTTTTATCAATTAAGTTTATTTGGTGTCCAGACATTAAATCTGTGGCACACCTACAACAGGTAATAGATAATGCTATCGATCCAAACTCTTATGTCATTAAGCCAATAAGAAACAAAATCGGAATCCTCACAAAATGTAGCGATGACTACCGCGCAGTTGTAAGACACCTCATAAGCGTAGGTCTTAAATTCCACTGCTACCAGCTGAAGGAAGACAAGCCATATAGAGTCTGTATTAAAGGGCTCCATTCAAGCACAGACGTCGAGCAGATCAAAGCAGAATTAACTGTAAAGGGGCATGAGGTCAAGAATATTTGTAACCCACGCAGCCGCATCGACAAAGAGCCGCTAAACATCTTCTTTGTTGATGTGAAACAGGCCACAAACAACAAACAAATACATGACCTGAGGATCATTGCCCGTCAACGATGCACGGTAGAGCTACCAAGAATATTCAATGACTTAACCCAGTGACATAAATGCCAGGAGTTCGGGCACACTCAGCGTTACTGTCACAAGAATCCTAGATGCGTAAGATGTGCCGGGGATCACCCCTCTAAAGAATGTCCGCGAGCAAAGGATCAGCCTCCAATTTGTGTCCACTGTGATGCACAACACCCGGCTAACTACAAAGGCTGCCACGTATACAAGCGACTGGTAAAGCTTCAAGCTCCAGCGCATAAACGTAATCCGGTAATTCGTAGCACTGCACCGCGCTGCCCCGATGGAGCATCCGCAAATATCATCACCACATCCCCTACCAATGGTGTATCATATGCCCAAGCCTTAAGAGGAGAGAAATCCCACCCAGCCCTAAATATCAATACCCCAGGCATTATTGAAATCTTGCAACAACAACAACGCCAATTTGATCTCATCAATGCAGAACTAAGAGCAATGCGTGAGCTCCAAGCCCAGCAAGCAAACGTTATGACCAGCCTAATGGCTCTCATCACGAAGCTCAACTCAAAATAATGGCCTTACGTGTGGGCATATGGAACGCCAACGGACTGAGCAACAAAGCCCAGGAATTGGCAGTCTTCCTGTCGAGAAAGAGCGTTGATATAATGCTTATTGCAGAATCTCGCGAATGCCCCACGCTAAAAATTTTCGGATATATACACTATCAGGCCCACGGTGGCGGTGCTAACACATTTGGTGGATCCTCGCTCCTCGTCCGATCAACTCTGGCACACACTCCATTAGTTCAGATCTCCAATGCAATGGTGCAATACTCAGCCATCAGCCTCTCTACAACAATTGGTGAAATAGAAGTTGCGTCCATCTATTGCCCTCCAAATACCGACCTCTCTGGACAAGACGTTAGAAATATTCTTATCCAAAGGAAGAATAAAACAATAATCGGGGGCGACTGGAATGGTTGGCATCCTTTCTGGGGCAGCACTAGACCGAACCAACGCGGAGAATTAATATTTGACGCTATTCAAAGCCAAAGCTACTCCATCTTAGCTACCGGCGCTCCTACGCGCTACCCAACAAACAGACATCAGCCAACCGAAAATCGACTTTGCGATCTACAAAGGTATCAGCGACAGACTCCTGAGCATCGAGGAATGCTTGGACTTGTCATCTGACCACCTTCCACTCATAGTCACTCTCCATGCGACTCCCCATCCTTTTCCCACCAAGCAACGCCTTCTGCCAGCAGGTTCAGATCTAGCTACATTCAAGCGCACTCTAGACACTTTACTTCACCCAGAAATAGAGATACGGACTGCAGAAGATGTTGATTACGCAACAACCAGACTGCAAGATGTCATAACAGAGGCGGCGCTCTTAGCCGCACCACCTTCTCAACAAACACATAGTCCCTCGCACTACAGCATTCCCCTTACCCCTCTCACCCAAAGTCTACTTGCGTATAAGCGTTGGACAAGGAGCCGATGGATCCGAACACGTTCAGCCAGCGATAAGAGTCGATACAATGAAGCCACCAGACAACTTAAAGCTGCTCTGGCCCAGCTCCAAAACATGCGCATTAAAGAGGCCCTTGCACGAGCTGATTCTCCAGCTGGTGCAGAATTTCAGCTCTGGCGATACACGCGTAATATCAAAAGACAACCTCTGCGTCGGCACCCTCTTCTGAGCGATTCTGGAGCATGGCTAATGGGAGATGAAGCACAAGCTGAGGCATTCGCGGGTCACCTTCAAGAGCAATTCTCCCCTCTGCTGACAACCGAGCCAACTGACATAGAAAATATAAGAGGAGCAGTCAACTCGCCTATCACTGCGTCCATCCCCATCGAAGCATGCACAAAGGCAGAAGTTGTAAAGTTACTGAAAGAAGTTAAAACAAAAAAGGCTCCGGGGCACGACCGAATAGATGGCAAAGTCCTCAGGGCTCTGCCTGAATCCGCAATCGACTACTTCGTAGTGCTATGCAATGCTATTCTTCGCATTCAGCATTTTCCAACCTGTTGGAAACATGCTGAGATAGTCATGATTCTGAAACCCGGCAAACCAGAAAAGGAAATTGCTTCCTATAGACCCATCAGCTTGCTCCCGGCACTCTCCAAAATATTCGAAAGAATATTGCTGCGCAGAGCGCTAAACGAGCTGAGAAGCAGGAACTCAATCCCTGACCACCAATTCGGTTTCAGGAGGAAGCATGGTACGCGGGAGCAAGTGCACCGAGTCATCAACCATATTCTGGGTGCGTTTGAATGCAAAGAATATTACTCTGCAGTCTTTCTTGACGTTAAACAGGCATTCGATCGGGTCTGGCATCTGGGTCTTTTACACAAAATAAGGACAGCCCTACCTAGCTCTTTCTTCAAGATCCTGGTCTCCTACATTACTGAAAGAAGCTTCCATGTCAGAAATGGACAGGCTACATCCTCAACTCGACATGTCCGAGCAGGCGTGCCCCAAGGTAGCGTTCTTGGCCCTACGCTGTACACATTACACACTGTAGATATGCCGCTGCCTCCCCACAATAATGGCATGCTCATAGCAACATACGCAGACGATACTGCCATCCTGAGTCGCAATAAGTCGCCGCAAGAAGCCTCTGCTCAGATGCAAACATACTTGCACGAGTTAAATCGGTGGCTTAAGCGATGGAGTATCGTTATTAACACGCAAAAATCAGTGCATGTCACGTTTAGCATCAGGAGAGATGACTGCCCTGATGTGAGTCTTGGAGCTACAATACCAACAGCAAAAAAGACGAAATATCTAGGAGTCACCTTGGACAGAAGATTGACTTACGGTCCACACATAAGTCAAACAATTAAGAAATGCAATCTCAAACTAAAAAAACTCGACTGGATGCTAAGAAGCGATAGCACATTGTCAATATACAGCAAGAGAAAAATATATAATGCAATAGTTGCACCAGTCTTCACATATGCAATGCCACTATGGGGATCTGCTGCAATTACACACATTGAGAATGTTCAAATACTCCAAAACAAATCCCTAAGGAAGTGGAACGGAGCTGAACGATACGTCAGAAACGACGTTCTGCACACCGACCTTAATATGCCAACAATTGCCGAGCTCATTGGCAGACACAGCACTAGATATGCGGATAGAACGTCCACTCACCCAAATCAGCTTGCATCTGACCTAGTAACCAACAAAATCAACAGAATGAGCAGAAGACTAAAAAGACTGCATCCATTGGATCTCAGAGACGACATAAACTAGTTTAATAAATGTACCAAAATTAGTAACAATAAAGGCACTCTGCCTGTCCACTGTTAAGGTATACTTAAAACTGCGCTATAGAGTTAAGGACAATAAGCTGCAATAAAGAAATAAATATTTAAAAAAAAAAAAAAAAAAAAAAGTTTACAAATTAAGCCCGCACAGCAGCCCTTGCCAGTTTATACGTGCGTGCGTATGTGTGTGTGCATGTATAAGTAGAAGTGGAACGACGAATTATTGAAATATTAGTTTCTGGAAGGGTTCAGGGGATCTCGTAGTTGAGGAATCAAAAAAATCTGGCTTAGTTTTCACGTTATTAATTTAAACCCGTTCAATTCGGAATCCCCATAGTACATTGTTGTTTTTTTTTTTTATTGTTTATATCTGTTTTCTATAATTTCACTGTTTTTTTTTCCACATAGTACATATGTACTTCACATATCCAGGGTTGACGACTGTGTACCCTCTGTAAGTAGTACTCATTTTCTTTTTTTTTAAAATCTGCATTAAATGAATAAACGATGTAAAGCTCTTGAAACAAATAAACAGTTTTTCTTATCAAAACTTATTTTAAAAAATGAACAATGTTACTAATAAATAATTACATAACTATTTTCTAAATCTCAAACTTGTACGAAATTGAACTTACGCAAATGATTTGATTTAGATTGGAAAGGCACTAAATTGAATGCATAGAAAAAAGATCATTCCATAATTATTGAAATTTTTTTTAAATTGACTAATATTACTCATACCTGTATTTAGTTTGTAGTCTTCATTCTCGCTTTTATTAAATGAACTTAGCCTTGAACGGGATTCATTATTTAAATTCGGCAACATAAATGGTTGAACACAGCTTTCCATCTCTGAACCCACATATTCCAATACCATATCCTCATTTAGCGCATCTATATCTCTAGTTGGAACGATAGCTTCTACTGCACATGTTAAACATTTATGTTATATTTAAATTTTATTAGTTTGTTTATAATTTCAGTGGGGTTTACAACTTACCATGAACTAAATATTTCCTTTTTGATTTAGACTCGTTACTATCATTACTATGGAAGCTGGAAGAGTCCGCGACTTCTGCACCAGGAACTTCAGTTATGTCTGGTAAAGGATTATGGCTTTTCCGAACCCAATCGGAACAATCCCAGTGATATTGCCCATTACCAGGGGAATCAACGAAGTTTGCGCTTGATGTAGATTGACATACTTTAGGCATTGGAACCTGAATTAGCTTTCCGGTTGAAAGGCGGTTTACTGGAAAGCCATAGTCTAATCTGCGTTCTGAAATTGTGGTTTTTGATTAGATTTGTATATTATTTTAAATATTCTTTAAGTGTGCACTTACCGTTATTTAGCTTGTTTTCATTAAACGTTTTTAGGTGTATTTGCTCACACCACTCTTGTTTGTGACCGTTGTCACCGTCGATTAGATTGCTTGGATTTATATTAACATGCTGATTAGTTCGATTGACTTTTTGATATTCAAAAGGTATATTTTCTAGTTCATCACCAGCGGAGCCATAACTTCGTAAAATATCTAAATTATTCACAAATGTTGTGTTACTAACAAATAGGCTATCATTTATTGGAGGCGAATAGCTTATTGGTCGTTGGCTGATTTCTAAATTGCTTATTTTAGCGTTCGACTTGCAAAGATTATCCTTCTCGAGAAGTGAGTTAAGATTCGCTTGCTTTAGAGCGTGTTTATTTTTAATTTTTTCGTTTCGATTTCTGACTTTTTTAGATGTGTTTTTCTTAAAAGCTAGACAGACCAGTAATATGATGATGATGATGAATACTATAGTTATGCCCGATATTATTCCACTTATATGCTCAATTGAAAAGTTCTTTAATTTTGTAGAAATAGAATTAGAATAAAGAGGATCGCCGCAGCTTGCACCAGTAAGAAATGACGGGCATATGCAACGAAAACTACCAGCTTCGTTAATACAAGTGGCTCCATTTCCGCATGGTTGATTTTCACACTCATTGACATCAATTTCACAATTTGGCCCTGTAAATCCACGGCACATACAATGTGACACACCGTCACCTTCTTCACATATGCCGCCATTTTTGCAAGGATTTGGAGTGCAAAACTTTCCATATTCACATCTTCTTCCAGATAAGTGAATTGGACAAATACATGTGAAATTATTAAAAGCTTGGTTTTCACAGCGTCCTCCAAATAAACACGGTGCTGAAGAGCACGGATCTAAATCAATTTCACATAGTTCTCCAGAAAAACGCGCATGACAAATGCATTTGAAATTGTCATTACCAACATCTCTGCAAATTCCACTATTCAGACATGGTTGAGTACCACAAACTCCTAAACTGACCAGAACGTTTGCAGGATCACACTTAAACTCAACATTTGTGAATCTCTTTAGAGCAGCAATCGTACTACCTCCTGAAATGTATAAAGGTAAAGGCTCCATAGCAATTTTGATGTTTGCCATACACCCGATAAAACCACGTTGAATATCTTCATAGCCAATAATTGATGGATGTGGGCGAACTTCAGCTCCAACGAATATATCATTTGACTGAATATTTAATATGCCATTTACTCCAGGTGCACTACCCTGGGAAACATGTTTATTGTCAACAATTAGTTTGGCACTGTTAAGCGTACGTTCCAATGTTATGGTGTGCCATGCGCCATCGGAAATAAAAATGCTAGATACGCTAACAACACCTTCTCCCGATCCCAGGTCAAATTTGTATCTTACAGCTCCATTTATAAGTTCTAATACATTGTAATCAACTTTTCCGCTGGCATATAATAGAGTTCCACTTTGTTGCACTGTTCTGATTTGTAGGGAGTAGGCAAATTGATTCTCCAATATATTTTTCGCCTTGGCTTTATTAATTTTGTAATGAGCATAGCTTTTACCGCCAAATGATACTGCTGTTGATGAAAAATCATCACATGTACCATTATCACACTTAGATTTGATTTCACAGAATGAGCCTGAGTATCCTTTCGGACATACGCATTGATATTTAGTTAAGGATTCTGATGGCAAACAGTTCCTCTGCGGAGGGCACGGTTCTGAAGAGCATGCATTTACTGTCTCATTGCAGTATTTTCCATCAAAACCAGGTTTGCACACACATTTATTTATTAAACTATAAGAGGGCGCTGCAAAGCTAATAACATCTGTGTAAATAGTTGTTATATTGTTGGTTTCCATATTAATCAATTGTTTACAGAGTCCGTTAACACAAATATTTTCTTTGCTTTTGCAATAGCTTGGTAAAATTTCCTCAATGATTAAGTTTGAGTCGTTCTCAATTTCAATCTGTTTGCTGATTACAGATAAACGAATCTCATCACTGCTGAAGAATGCATCTGAATTTGGAATTATTTGTTGCTTGTGAACTGCAAATACAACGTTTAAATCGTTCGAATATTGATCTCTGTTCCCCATAGAACTTCGAATTTTCTCCTGAAACGATATTAAGATCACGTCTTTTGGACGACATCTCATTACGTTCCGTATCGATCGAATGAAGCCTTTCCTATGACTGAGTAAGAAATCTGATGCTGAAATTTTACTAAATCTTATCACTGTGGCTTCCCTGACCATTTCCATCGTTATCAGCTCAACATTAATTTTAACAGTGGTGTATACTGTAAATTTCCCATCGGTGACAGATACATTTAGTTTATAAAGGCCAACATCCAAGTTGGATGATGAAAATATTTCTCCACTTTTTTCTGCAACTCTAAAGAGTTTAGAAGATTGATAAGTTTCGTCAATGCTTGAAGCTGTAGAAAAGGTTAGTTCATCATATTGATCTTGGTCAGTGGCATAAACTTTACCCAAAAACGCAGTAGTAAACTCATCTTCAAATGAATTTACAGTAATCTCTAAAGGAGTTAAAATTGGAGGATATTGGCTTTCCTCTATTATTTTTATCGTCACCCAAGTGTCCGCATAGAGTGGAGGTGTGCCATTATCAAAAACACGAATTTGTATTGTAAATGTGTCTCGCAACTTGTGATTAAACCGTGATGCTGTACTTAATGAACCATCTTGCTCCAGACGAAAGAGTCCACCTTCATTTCCAGAGCGTATATCGTATGTGTAAGGTATAGAATTAGGTGCCTCGTCAGCATCAGATACGTCAAAGGTTAAAAAAACATATCCCAGTGGTCTATTTTCTTGTAAAACTATGCTATAATTCGCTTGCGAAAATACTGGTGCATTATCATTTGCGTCCAAAACAATTATATTGACTTGTACAGTATTGCATTGCACCGGAATACCCAAATCGCAGGCTTGCACATCCAGTACATATTCTGGAATAGTTTCTCGATCGAGTGTCCTTGCCAGGCTTATCGTTCCGTTGCTATAGTTTATTTTAAATTGTCTTAAGCTATCACCTTTCACAATATCATATTTTATGATTCCATTCAAGTTGGAGTCCTCATCAGTTGCTTTGATATCTATTATTGGAGCATTGAGTAAACTATCCTCCTTTACACTACTTCGAAATATGTTTTGCGTAAACGTTGGCATGTTATCATTAACATCATCTATAGATATATTAACATATGCGATGTTGCTAAGCGGCGGGCTGCCTCCATCAATAGCCTGAACAGTAAGAAAATAAAATTTTGTTTTTTCAAAGTCCAATGATCCGTTGACCAATAATACACCTGTCCTGGAATTAATGTTGAATTTATGCTGTTCGTTGCCACTTATTATAAAATATGATATTTCAGCATTAACCCCAATATCTTTTGATGTAGCAAAAACTGTACAAACTTCATATCCATGGGTGACATTTTCATATATGTGATATGAGTACTGTCGTAATGTAAATTCTGGAGGGTTGTCGTTTATATCCAAAATATTTATAACAATGTTTGCAACTGAAGACAGCTTTGGATTTCCGAAATCTTCGGCGATAAGTGTTAAATTATACAATGATATAGTTTCACGGTCCAAGCTTTTTTCTAATTTGATTATTCCTGTTGATTTCGAAATTGTAAAATAATCACTATTTGTTCCTATTAATGAGTAGTTTATCTGGCGGTTTATACCAAAGTCCTTATCAGTAGCATGTACTTTTGTAACCAACGTTTGTAGTTGAGCATCTTCTTGTATGCTTACTCTATAATTGGGCATAGTGAAAATGGGGGCATTATCGTTTATATCATTCACAGTAATTATTATTTCAGAAACACATTCTCTTATGAATTCTTTCCCATCCTGAACGTGTGTTAAGATGTTATATTTTGAAATTCGTTCTCGGTCAAGAATCTTTGCTACTCTTAAAATACCACTTTCTTTTGAAATAACAAAATCGCCGGAGCTTCTCCCAGATAAGTAATAACGTAATTTAAAATCATTACTCGAGTCAAAATCCAATGCGTTAACTTCACCTATGGTTGATCCGACCGCTATTGATTCATTTATGGTAATGTAGTAACGAGGCTTTAAGCAGTACGGCATATTATCGTTAATATCCTTTATGTGCACTAGAACATTCGACTTGGCGGTGAACTTTCCGTCTGTGGCTAAGATGCTTAAGTTGTAGAATGATATTTGTTCTCTATCAAGAGGCCTTGATATAAACAACTCTCCCGTTTTTCCAATTTGAAATTGCGATTGATTATCTCCAGAAATTATATAATATTCCATAGCTTGCTTTTCGCTATCTGTATCTATAAGCAACAAATTTTTGAGTACTGTTCCTGGAAGAGCACTTTCTAAAACATATATCTGGTCATGAGTCAACTTGAATTGGGGTCCGTTGTCATTATAGTCAATAATCTTAATAGATACTGGTATCTTTGAATCGTGTTTTGGGTGGCCGTTATCTGTGGCAATTACTTTAAAGTTAAACTCTGATTGTACTTCTCTATCCAAGGAAGACAAGAGAGTGATCATTCCAGTATATATGTCGATGTCAAAAACGTTTCGTATACCATTTGATTCATCGTCAATGTAGTATCGAACATCACCATTCGATCCACTATCTGCATCAGTTGCCGTTACTTTTAGTATTGCAGCTACTTTATCAGTATTCTCCGCGACATCAGCACTGTAAATTATATTGTCAAATTGAGGGTAATTGTCGTTTTCATCAGTAACATGAATATTAACATCTGCATATGCATATAGAACTGGTAAAGTCGCTGTTTCGGCAACGATAACTAGATATTGTGATTCATTTTGCTCTCGATCCAATGTTTGCATTAGAATTAATTCGCCATTTTCAGATACTGTAAAAATTGAGCTTTCGTCTGAAGTAGAAAATTTTAATGAATAATTTCCATAAACATTAAATTTAGTCAAGACAGTTCCTGGTGATGTAGATTCTATTATTTTAAGATTAAATTGACTTTTCTCAAACGCTGGAACTATCACGTCAGAGTCTACTATTTCAAGAGAAATCGGAATGTCGTTATGTAATGATGGTTCTCCACAGTCAAAAGCTCGAATGAAAAATTGTATGACGCCCTTTTCATCTTTTTCTGGTTCCCTAATAATAGCAATATTTCCATTACTTTCATTCAAATTAATTTTGTTTTCCAACATTTTTTTCATTGAGCTGGGGACAATAGTATATTTAACAATGCCATTGACGTCTATATCTTTATCCGTAGCTTTTACCTGAAAGGCAGAAATAATTTTATAATACTTGCAACTTTAAGATCTGGGGAAATAAAGTTGTAAATCTTTTTCATTTGATTACTTTTAAATATTTATATTATTTATACTTACTGTGACTATGGTATCAGTAGGTTTTATTAAAGAGCTTATAACAAGTTTATATTCTTTCAAAAAGAATTGTGGGCTATTGTCGTTAACGTCTTCAATGTACACTCTTAGTGTAGCAAACCCAAATTTACATCCACCATCGATTGCCTTTAACTGGACGACATACTCATCTCTGATTTCTCGGTCAAATGTAACTTTTGATGAAATTAGACCAGTATTTCGGTCTATATTAAAATACTTTTTCATTTCCTCAGACGTGATTTCATAATAAACATTGGCGTATTGACCAAAATCATTATCAATTGCTTTTACCTAGAAAGAAATTTTAACTAAGAGTAATATGGAAAATTTACTTGCATAAAAATATACAAACCGTTATTATTTTATGTCCATGCGGCAGGTTTTCCGAAATTTTTGCTTCATATGTCTGTTCGTCAAAGACTGGACTGTGGACGTTTTCAGGAACTAAAGTAATTTTTAATCGAGCAAAGCTTGTGTGAACTCCATCAGAAATTGAAATGTTTAAAATCGTGATTGGTTTATCGGTGAAATTTAACATATTTTGAAGATAGATGATTCCGCTTTGCTTATCAATGCTGTAAGTTTGTAATTCGTTTCCATCGACAATTTTGTATTGCAGAAAGTTAATGTCAGAGATGTCATTATCAAACGCTTTTGGCAATGCAACAAATTGACCGCGTGTCGCAGATACTGACAATTTCGTATTAAAAGATGGCTCGATAAATTTCGGAGAGTTATCATTTAGATCTTTAACTAAAAACGAAAGAAACAAAAATTATATAAACTTGCCAGAAAAACTATGCGTACAGGCTTAATGCGCGACTTTGAGAGTGAATAAATATGATAAATATGATAAATAATGATATAATTTAATTTAAATGTTATTTAATAATTTTTAATGAAAAACTATTTAATAACACACATTTTTCAACAATTTTCTTTTATACACTGATTGAAAATGGAAATTCAGGGTATAATGTTTTTGTGAAAATGTATGTAACGGGCAGAAGGAGGCGTTGCAGACCCCATAATTCTTGATCAGGATGACGAGCTGAGTTGATCTAGCCGATCAAGTCCGTCTGTCCGTCCGTCCGTATGAACTCAGAGATCTTCTAAACTACAAGTGATAGAGACTTGAAATTTACTCATGTATACCATACGCAGTACGAGTTTATCATATTTTTTCGATAACTCATTCCATTTATTTTTTATCGATATAAATCGTAAATCTGACTTTGTCTTTTAAGCCTAATTTAAATACTGTTAGACCTAGAGATTTAGGATTTACTGTGTAGATTTATGTGATAAATACAAAGATTTTGTCATTTACAGATTTTGGATACCGTATATCAACTACTAGAAACTTTTGCTTTGGCATATGTTATTATCACGTTCTGAAAGAGGAATATCAGTACTTTGCAGGGTTCAAGGTATCCCCTAGTCGAGAGTTTTATAATATTAAACAGATTTTTTTTTTTATATTTAAAATAAGAAAAAAAAAACAACGAAAATTCAACTAGAAATAGAATGCGTACAAATTTAAAACCTACTGTTCTTAAGCTTCGTGAGGAGCTTTTAGTACCGGTAAACATCATATTACGGTAAATAAAGCATTAAAGAATGTCAAACATGTGTTGGTTGGCAAATTTTGTCATTAAGTTAAAAGATTTCGTCATGTGAAGCAAAACAAACGAAATCGATCCCGATTTGAGGAAACTCGTCGTGAAATTGCACGATGAAGGGAAATCATTCAGGGAAAGTGGCGAAATTGTTGGCAGAACGAATTCTTCTGTCCAGAGAGAAGTCAATAACTTTAATTTGACTGGCTCAGTTAAGTCAAAGCCACGCTCTGGGAGGCCCGCTGGCCGATAGAGAGAAGAGGGACGTGCTGAAGACAGTGCGGCTAAACCCCGGATTAACTGCAGCCAAGATTGGGCAGGAAGTCAAGGAGAAGACAAGAAAGAGCTTCACGAAGACACCGTCAGGAAGATTTAAAAAAAAAGACTTAAATGCCCGTGTTGCTCGAAGGAAGCCAATTGTCTCTGAGCCCAATGAAATCAAGCGGCTGGATTTCGCCAAAAAATACCTGGAAGTCAGTCATTTTTACTGATGAGAGCAAATTTGGTATATTTGGCATCAAGGGGAAAAAGCTTGTGTGGCGAAAGAAGGGCACAGCCCTCGATATCAAAAATCTTGCTCCAGCCGTTAAGCACGGTGGAGGTGGCGTAATGGTGTGGGGGTGTATGGCAGCAAGTGGAATGGGCACTTTTGTTTTTATTGAGTCCACAATGGACCATATGATATTAGAAAACAATTTGCACCAAAGCGCCAGACAATTGGGTCTTGGGGAGAACTTTGTCTTCCAACATGACAATGACCCCAAACTCACGGCCCACAATGTCAAGCTCTTGTTGCTTTATCATACTCGAAACCAGCTCCATTCACCGCCCCAGTCACCGGACCTTCATCCCATAGAGCATCTATGGGATTTTTTGTAGCGCAGGATCAGAGAGCAAATGCTTACCTTAAAGGGCATGCTCAAATTAGTCCTGATGGAGAAGTGGCTCAAAATTCCGGTTGATTTCACACGGAAATTGATGGCATCAATGCCAAAACGGTTGAAAGAGACCAAGAAGAGGAAGAGGCATCCAACCTCATATTCATTTTTCAATTTTCATTGAAAAAAAGTTATATTTCTTTTGATTTTTAGTTTGTACGCATTCTTTTTCTAGTTAAATTTTCGTTGCTTTTTTCTTATTTTAAATAAAAAGAAAAGTTTAATATTATAAAAAAAAAATTGTTGATAAATGTGTGTTATTAAAAAGTTTTTCATTAAAAAATATAATATTGATCATAATACTATTATGTATCATATTTATTCACTCTCAAAGTCGCGCATTAATCCTGTACGCATAGTTTTTCTGGCAAGTGTATATATATTAAAATATGTACTTGATTCAGTTTCATTTTTAAGGTGTTTGTATATTAGCCTTTTCGCAGTGGGAAGCATAAAAGCATTAACTTACCTGCAATAAAAACATTGCATTTTGATGATAATTGCGGAGAGCCGTGATCTTTAACATGCACTACTAGGTGATGGTGATTTTTTAGTTCGAAATCCAAAGATGTTTTCAAATACAAATATCCGTCATTAACATCAATGTAAAAAGTATCAGAATTATTTCGACCATCGATCGAGTCGATAAAATATGATAATTTTCCATTAACGCCGGAATCCTTATCAGTTGCGTTTATTTTTAATATCTGTGATCCAAATGGAATATTTTCCGGCAATGTAACATTATAGTAGTCGTTTTCAATATCGGGGTAACAATCATTTACGTCAATTACTGATATGGATAATAAGACATCTGCATAAATTCCGGAAATACTATCGGTAGCTCGAATAGATATCTCATGTATATTTTTTTCCTCATAATCAAGTTCGTTAACCACATACAAAGATCCTAAAATAAGTATTTAAAATTCACCAATCAAGAGTATATTATATACTGTTATATTAAACTTGTTTTTACTTACCTGTTCTATAATCAATTTCAAAGAATTGTTCTGAATTATCAGTTGATATTGTGTAAATTAATGTCCGTTTTAGCGGACTCTCAGCTTGGATCGATACAAATAGAGTAGTATACATTTCAACGTCTTCCTTCACGCTCACAGAATAAAATTGTTTTTCAAATATTGGCATAGAACGGTCAATCACCTTTTTAAAAACGAAAAAAATTTTAAATTTAGTATTAGCTTACAATATTCAATATACAATAATTAAGTAAGTTTACCTTTATTTGAACTGGCACTTCTGTGCAGCATGAAATTAAAGCTCCATCGCATGCTGCAACTATCAGGTCGTATTTTCGATTGTGACCTTCAATAATTTGTTTAATTGACAACTCTCCGGTTTTTCGATCCATTTTAAAAAGTTCACCATTTCCTTTCTTCAGCTCATACCGAACTTCACCATTTTCAGCACTATCTAGATCAACAGCTTTTACCTTCATTATGATAGTTCCCTTTGTAAAGCCAACTGATACTGAAGCATAATATGGCATGTTGACAAACATGGGGCAGTTATCGTTTATATCTAGTACAGAGATATAAACTGATGTGATTGCTCTGCGAACACTCGTATTGTCCTTATTAGATATCGATGATTTTGCTTCAACAAAGATCTTATACATGTCTTGTACTTCGCGGTCAAACATTACTCCGGTTGTTTTTATAGCTCCAGATGTAATCCCGATCTCAAACATTTCTGTTGGATTAAGTATAATATATTCAACATTTTCAGCCAATGTATTTCCAATAACATTAATTAATCCTATAGTCGCCACTTTCGTTGTATTTTCAAATGTTGAAAACTCGTATATTTTCTTTTGAAATTGGAAATTTGAATTAGCTATTGTCTCAATTTTAATATTTACGAGGAGAATGGTGGAGTACAGTCCATCAGAGGCACGTACGTGTAAAATGTATTCTTTACTTTTAAGTTCGTCATTTCTAAGAAGAAAAAATATTACAAATATAATTTTATCAAATGATCTAAAAACAAGTGAGAAAACATAAAACCAGCACATGCACCCACACTCACATACTCACATACACACGTATAAGCAGGCTGCAGTGTGGGCTTACTATGGGAATTTAATTTTTTAATAACTTTTCTTGTAGATGGACAATTTCCAAAAAATCTTTCAGAGCATGATAATAACATTAAAATGTGTGCATTTGACAAAGCACAAGACTCTAGTATTTGAAATACGCAAATTGCAAATTTTGAGAAAAGGGGGTAGTTTTGGGTCGGGGGTGGAAAATAACAAAAATCGAAGTTCTATAAAATATATATGAATCTATATTTAAAATTTGGAAGCCATAGCTCCTAAAATGTAGGATATAATTTGTTAAATGATTTTCGATAGGGCTTTTAATCGATAACAAAAAACGGGGGTAGTTATCGATTTTGGAAGCAAACTCGATATGCGCGTGCAATACACGGTCTCCAGCTTATATATCTTCTGAGATCGACGCGTTCATACATACGGACGGACGAACAGACAGACAGACAGCCGTACAGGGCCAAATCGACTAAGATCGTCGCTCTGATCAAGAACATATATACTTTATGGGGTCCTTCTACCTTACTGCCATACATACATTTTCACAAAAACATTATACCCTGATTTCCCATTTTCAATGGCTTTAGGGTATAAAAACGAAATTGTATTAAACAAAAAGGAATCTATATTTAATGTAATGTGATGTACGAGATACAATTTTATAACAAATCTTCGATAAGGTTTTCAATCGATAACAAGAATACGGGCTAGGTTATCGATTTTTAGAAACAAACTATATGCGCTTGCTATACACGAACTTACAAAAAAGTTTCAAGGCTCTGGCTCTTGTACTTTCTAAGATTGACGCGTTTATACACACGGACAGATGGGCGGACAGGGATAAATCGACTTAGCTCGTGGCCCTGGGGTCCTTCTACCTTACGCTTAAAACAGGAAGTCAAATTATCTATTATTATTGATTGAAAAGGAATGGGATGAGTTATCGGAAAAATATAATTTAATAAACTCGTATACATGTAAAATATCAAGTCTCTAGCTTTTGTGGCTTACGAGATCTTAAGGTTTATACGCACGGACAAGGCTAGTTAGTGCAGCGACTGCGCTTTGGCTTTTATGGAAACTGATCTGTTATATATACTTTCTTGTAGATGTATTATCTTCATCAAATTTTCAGAAAGTGATGATCCAAGCATGTTAAGGCTTCGTATTAGTCTGTCGTGCGCGGACCTGAGTGGTTCATATATTTTGTTCATCAACTAGTTGAGATCGTTCGATACTCAACTCTCTGGCACGGGATCGATACCAATACTCTCTGACTTGCAAAAAACGAACGCTTCTACACCTTTTATAAATATTCACGAATCATTACAAAAATTAATTGTTAAAAGATTAAACAATTTCTGATAGTTTAATAAAATATAATATATTAACTTACCTTGTTGTTATTAATCCTGAAACTGGATTTATTTGAAAACATTCTTGGTTGTTTCCATCAACAATGTCGTAACGAATGACATCATTATCGGCGTCAAATGCACCAATACGAGCCACAAATACATTTTCAAAAGTTGGTACAAACAAAGTAACATTCAGATCACGATCTTTGAATACCGGGGGACAATCATTCACATTACTCACAAGTATCATTACGTGAGCTGTTATCATAGAATGTAACTTTGGTTTACCACTGTCACTAACCTAAAAATTAATAATTTAAAATTTTACAAATTATATATATTTTTTATTGAGCTGACATTTAAGAATATCTACAGTAAATATAATTTTCTATTAAATATTGAAGGAAACTTACCGTTACGAGAAATGAATAATTCGTCTTCGTTTCATAATCTAGACTATGAAAGATTTCGATGGCTCCTGTTGTAGAATCAATTTTAAACATTTGTCTCGCCAAATCGTCAAGTATATTGTATTGCAACATTGCATTAGGTCCAACGTCAGCATCAGATACATTTAGTTTTAAATGACTGAACAGTAATATTTTTAAGTATGAGTATGTGTTTTTTTTTTGAGTCTCCTATATTTTATACATAATCGATACTACGTACGTACGAAGTAGTATTCAATCAACTTAAACAAAAATATATCAAAAAATTATCTCACCGTTTTTTCATATGGTCAATTGTATGTACGTATGAACCCAAAGCAGCGGATTCCGAAACAATTCCTATATATTCACTTTGCAAGAATTTTGGAATATTGTCATTCATGTCTAAAACATGGACTATTACGTTTTGGCAAGAAGACTGGGAGGCCATATTCGTTGCTTTTACAGTTAGATTAAAAATTCTGGAAATAAAATCGATTCATAAAATGTAATAGCATGAATGATACTATTATTATAACTGTTGTATTTAATATTTACTTGTTTATTTCATAATCGACATTAGCGTTGATAACAATAACACCTGTGGAGGGGTTAATTCGAAAGCTGTCATTCAAGTTTCCAGATATTATATTGAAGAAAACTGATGAAGACGATCTAGCTTCAACTTTTGTTACAAATGATCCTGTATTTAAGTTTTCAAACATTTCCAAAGAAATCATATTGGTGAAAAATTTAGGAGGATCGTTATCCGACATGGTAACAATTATATGCACAGGAACTTGGGATGATAAAGGAGGCTGTCCACAGTCTACAGCTTTAACCTGTAGCATATATTCCTGCATTTTATTTATGTCCAAGGATGCGGCCAAATATATAATACCAAATGTTGAATCAATTTCAAACATACTTCCCACGTTACCGGAAATTATTGAGTAACTAATTTCAGCATTCTTTCCACTATCTCGATCAATAGCCATAACTTGAACGACTTTTGAGCCTATTGCAGCACTCTCTGGAACTTTACTTTGAATAATTTTAGCAGTAAACTCGGGAGAATGATCATTATGATCATGTACATTTACTATTAACTTTGCGTAATTCCTCTTCCCTGGTGTTCCTTGATCCTTTACGAACGCAATTAGTATATGTTGAGATGTCTTTTCAAAATCAAGTTTCTGGGTGACTATTACATTGCCGCTTATGGAATCTATTCGAAATAATGTTAGAGATGATGGATCTTGTGTAGCATGTAGTTGGTAAAACAATTTTTTATCCTCATCTCTATCAGTTGCATGAAGTTGCATGATAACAGATTCTTCTTCAATATTTTCAGATATATTAACATGGTATATCTCTTTAGTAAATTGTGGTGCATTGTCATTCGTATCAACAACTTGAATATATAGCCAAGTGTGTGCTATATTTAAGCCATCAGTCACACTAATTGATAGATTGTAAGATGTTTGTGTTTCATAATCCAAATACTTTGACAGCAGTACATTTCCAGTATCTCTTCCAATGTAAAAGTGATTTCCTTCATTTCCTCCTAAAAAATTAAATTTCAAATACTTAATTTATAAACGATACTCTTTGTAGTTATTGATCTTATTTTGTGTAGTTGTCTTAGAATAACATAAATTTCCTTAATATAAAATCTAAATCAACCATTTTCTGCATATAGATATATATAATTTATAGAACATACCACTGATATTATACCATAGTTGGTTGACATCCTCATTGATTGCCTGAATTTGCGTCACTAAAAAACCAGGTTTATCATTTTCCGTCAGATCTACAACATTATTTATTGACTTCTTCGCTATTGAAAGAGAATTCGGTGAAATTTGTGATATAGGAAGAACGAGTATATTCACTAATGCTGCTTGACTCTTTTTAGGGATTCCATTGTCTTCAGCTTTAACATTAATTTCAAATTCAGTGTCAGCCTCGAATGTCTTTGTAAAAAATATATGCCCGCTAAAGCTATCAATACGGAACTTATTTTTCTTCTTTCCAGATTTTATTGAATATGTTATTCGACTGTTTTCCCCGTCATCATTGTCAATTGCGTGAACCTAAATCATATAATTGAGATTCGATACAGATATAGATAATAAACAATTATTCCGTAGTTAAACCATAATAGCAATCAGCAATTTATACGTACTTGAAATATAGATTCGTTGATATGTGTCGTTGAAGGAACTTGTACTTTGTAAACACGTTGATCAAACACTGGGCTATTATCGTTAATATCTAAAACCGATACCACTACTCGTGTAGTTGATGACAATATAGGTGAACCATTGTCTGATATAGAGATCTAAAATACAGTGAGATAAACATTAAATATTTATTAGCTATGTAAGCACATAAAAGTATTTATAGAAGAAAGCTGATTTTTTATACCCTGAACCCATTGAAAATGGGAAATCAGGGTAATGATTTTGTGAAAACGTATGTAACAGGTAGAAGGAAGACCCCATAAAGTATGTTCTTTATCAGGGCGAGAGGCTGAGTTGACTTAGCCATGTCCGTGTGTTCGTATGAACGCTGAGATCTGCTAAACTGCAAATGCTAGAAACTTGAAATTAAACATGTATATTAGTGTATACAATACAATATAATAAAAGTTATATATATATATATATATATATATATATATATATATATATATATATATATATATATATATATATTAAATTATAACGCTATTTATAGAAAGGAAGAGTTTCAAACTAATATAGATATCAATTTATATTAATTTATATTTGAATAATTTTGTAAGTTTCGGAAATATAGTTATATAAGAGTTATATTCTAAATGAGTTAGCTGAGTCTAGCTAAATTATATGCGAGATATGCTTTTTAATTGATTTTATGGATGTGAGGAAAGAATCGAGTGTTTGGAACAATGTATGTTATACGAGTTCAAGATTACTGTATATAGATTCCGAGGCCGATATATACGGTCTTATAGACGCACATAGCTACATCGACTTAGCTCGTTGACCTCATCCTGACATATATATTCATGGGAACACGGTTTCTCCTCTCTTTCGTCTTTCTCTTCGCGGGTTAACTTACCTCTAAAATATGTTCTGCTTGATTCTCTCTGTCAAGTTTACGCTCTGTCGTTCTAAGAACTCCTAAATATATTTAAATTTTATATTATTGCTTATAACTCAGTAATTTTAAATTTATCATTGGTTATTGTGCTCACCTGTATGTGGTTCTATATCGAAATATCCAATAAGATTTCCAGATGTAATACTATAGGTAATTGTTTGTGAAGAATCAATGTCGGGATCTGTAGCTTTGAGCTTAATAATTTCAGTTTTTCCTGAGCTACCTTCTGTGACATTTACATAATAGACTGGTTTGGTTGTCAATGGAATGTTATCATTTTCATTTTCAATATCGATATAAACCTTCAAGGACGATTGTTAATAACTACATACATAGCTTATATTATGTGTCAATTCTTACCATAACACAATTAGTTAGAGGCACGATAGCATTATCCTGAGCGCATAGTGTCAGCCAGTAAAAACTCTTGGTTTCAGCATCCAATTGAGTTAAAGAGTAAATAGATCCTGAAGCAGAACATAATTAATCAATTATCACTAAGATTTGTTACTTCTTACCTTGATTATTAACAGAAAATATGCCGAGCCCATCACCACCAGTGATAGAATATGATATTTTAGAATTAAGATCCATTGAGTCCATGTCTCGAGCGGTAACATTCATCACTAAAGTGCCTTTCGGCATATTTTCTTTTATTTTTCCCTCATAAATAAAGTCATCAAACTCCGGGGCATATCGATTTTCATTTACATCAATTATTTCAAATACAACGGGCATATCGACTGTTAATGATGGGACTCCACAGTCTATTGCGCTTACAACAAGGTTATGTACCTGACGATTTTCATAATTTAAATAAGCTTCCGTGCGTATAGCACCAGTGTGTTTATCAATTTTAAAAAAATTTGGATCTTGTTCATCCTCCTTAAGTGAGAAAAGAATTTCTGCGTTCTCTCCCAAATCTTTGTCAAAGGCTTCAATAACAGCAACGACAGTTCCTTTGGGCACATCTTCACGAACTTTAAAAATATACTCTTGTACTCCAAAAATTGGTGCATTGTCATTAACATCATCAACTAGGACATATACCACAGCTTCTGCTGATAATGCAGGATACCCTGAATCTTTTGCAATAATATGTAATTCATATTTATCGGTCTGCTCTCTATCTAAGAATTCATTTAGTACAATGCATCCACTTGTTTTGTTAATAATAAATTCTTTGAACTCGATATATAGCATATAAATGATTTCTGCATTGATACCCAAGTCTGCGTCAGTGGCATGTACACAAAATACTATAGTGCCTACTGGCGCGTTTTCTGCAATACGAAGGGTAGCTAACGATTTTTGCAAAATTGGGGGATTATCGTTTGCATCTATTATTGTTATGGGAAGTATTTTTGAGTCTGATTTTGCCGGCTGGCCTAAATCATAGACAGTTAGGTTTAAAATGTATTCACTTAACCTTTCCCTATCAAGGTAGCCAATAATCTGTAGCTCTCCACTGTCAGGGTCGATGCGAAACACTGAATCGTAATCACCATCTGCAATTGCAAATACGAGTTTTCCATTATAGCCCAAATCTCTGTCTCTAGCCTCAATTACAGCTACCGTCGTTCCCAATTGAATACTTTCATTTAATGTAAGTTCTTGAGGAAAATTTACAAATTCAGGTCTATGGATGTTTTGGCCATACCGACTGGGCGTTAGTGCCAAATCGTTAGGTTCAAAAAATGACACATTCCTAATATTGTTTTTTTCGGCCAATGCAAATGTTTCTGCCAGCCTTCTAGCTACACCAGTTTCTCGACACTCAAACGTTCCGTAGCCGTGCAAAATATTGCTGAGATCTCTTGAGAAATCACCATCAAGATGTACATTGATACTCAACTCATCGGAAAAATGAGTGCCATCTGTGGCAGATACTTTTAGTACTCGATCATTTACGGCAACATCCATCAAATTGCAACCAATTGATAACGTTCCTGAGTTTGAATCTAAGTTAAAGCAACCATCTTCATTTCCAGATATTGACCGATATGATATAACATCGCCCACATCAAGATCAATTGCAGAAATGGTAAATACTTCAGAGCCAATCGGCGCTGATTTAATTACTTTTCCGTAACAATTAACACGCTCAAATTGTGGCCTATTATCATTGATATTTCCTACAATAATATCTAAAGCAATTTCAGTTTGCCTTCTGTATGGTAATCCCCAATCTGACGCACGCACAAGCAGTGTATAGTTTCTTTGCATTGTTTCATAATCAATTAGGTTAGTTGTCTTGATAACTCCTGAAAAGTGGTCAATTTCAAATGGAACTTCATTTAGATTTGCTATACTATACGATATGTATGCATTTTCACCCGAATCCTTGTCTTTCGCTGTGAGCTTTACCACAAATGCGCCAGCTAATTCATTTTCATTTATTTTAATGATGCTATTTATGTTTTCAAATATTGGATCATTGTCATTCATATCATCGATAGTAATTTTTACTTTGGCAGATGATTGTTTTCGGGACCCAACATCCGCTTGATCAATGGCAGATACAGTTAATGTGTAACTAGATTTTTTTTCGGCATCAAGATGCTTTTGTGTATATAACATTCCTGTATCCGGATTTATTCGAAACTCTCCACCTTCGTTGCCACCTACCACTTCCAAATACACCAATGCAAATTTTCCTAAATTAGGGTCACTAACTTTAAGTCTAATAACTGGCATGTTAATCGGAGCCGTTTCCGGAATGGAAACTTCGTAAATTTCTTGTGTAAATATAGGGACATTTTTTATCTCCGGAATGATTTGTATCGCAACAGTTTTAAATGTAGATTTGGAGGGTCTTCCACAATCTTCAGCTCGAAGTGTTAAGTTATAGGTGAAAACTTCTTCATATAATTTTGCGAATTTATTTAGTTCAATGTAATATTCGTCTCTGGTCTCTGCGGGAATTAATTTAAATATACCATCCGAATTTCCGTCTAGTATTTCCAGCTTTTGTATTTTTCCATTTTTTCCAATATCCTTATCATGTACTTTGACTATCCCGTAAATAAGAGAATCCGAGTTCGGTATTACACTCGAAAATGTTTTTGCATAAATTTCGGGAGCATTTAGATTAACCTTAAAAAATCGAAATATAATTTTTAGTAATTCAATCAAAAATTAAGTTAATCGGTTCTTCTAATCTCTAAATTTCTTATATTACATTTTCACTATTACTTTTTCCAAATTCTTTAATTAATCACATATATAGAAATTTAAATTGATTTTATTTATAATAAATATATATATATATATTTTTTTTCATTTTATTTCAATTTTTTTTCCTCTATAAAGCTTTGCGTTTAATTGCTCGATATGCAAAGTATTTAAGATATAATATTTTATTTTAACTAATATATAAAACATTAAGTTAAAAAATTTTTTTAAACAATTGTTTTAATTACCTGTTTTACAGTTATTGATACTTTCGCTTTGCTGGATTGATGAGACTGTTGGTTGATAGCACCACCCCTGTCGTTGGCTAAAACAATAAGCTCATAGTGTGAATTTTCAGCGTAGTTGAGCTGTTTCAGGATGGTTATTTCTCCAGTAGTGGGGTGGATAGCGAAGCTCTCGCTCTCTATTAAAAAACTATAATAGATTTCACCATTGATTCCTAGGTCAGCATCGTCAGCAATAACTTTTAAAATACTGTTATGTTTTGGTGTGTCTTCAGGAACGGTTACCGCATACTCAGTTGGATAAAATAATGGACTTAAGTCATTTCGATCGAGTACTTTTACATGAATCGTCGTGTCTGTTTCATAGATGGAGTTGTTTTTACCAGAGGAATAAGTAATATGCGCCCGAACCTTAAGATTATATTCCTCAGTTTTTTCTCTATTTAAAACGACATTACTCGTTCGCGTTCTAATACTTAAGAAGGCAAAGTTCCCAACAAGTCTTTCTTCGGCTTTAAACAGCTTCTCCTTATCGCCACTTATTATTCTATATTTAATGTCATATTTTGAATCGATTGTTATTCCGGCCAAGTCCTCATGTAATACTCCTTTAGCGTAGGTTTTGCCAAGACTGTTTTCTGGTATTGTGACATTATATGTTTGTTGTCTAAAGGTTGGCTTTATATCCAAAAGTGATTTTCCATGAGAGAGGTTAGTTAGGACCGCATTGTCCGTTGAAAATGTAGGTTGAAGTAGGCAAACAAAACTAATTAATGATATCCACTGAAGTAAAAAACATTTTTTTCTCTTAACAGTGTGGACATAATTTTTAAAATGCATATTAGACATTAGCTATTTTTCTCCACATGGTATTCAGTCCTACAAATAAATAGCAAAGAATAAAAGAAAAATTGTTAATAGTTAGATCCCCTGAACCCTGCAAGAAGCTGATATTACAATCATTCTACGGTTTTTTTATGTACACATACAAAAACATATGCATCGACACTGCCGTGTGGGCTATATTATTTGAATAAATTTTTTTGTAGTGGGGCAATCTTGATAAAACTTTTTGGACCTAATAATAATAATAAAATGTGAATATTTGCTAAAAGACAAGTCTCTATTATTTGAAATACGTTTTATAATTTTTAATTTGTGGAAAAAAACTACAAAGTCTCTTTATTTGTCACATGTAACTACACAGTATATTTAAAGTCTCTAGAACTTAAAAACAAAATCAAATTATCGATTATTGTCGATAAAAAAGATAAAAATGAGTTATCGAACAAATTGGACAAACTCGTACTGCGTACACCTACATAACTATTCATGTAAAATTTGTCTATAGCATTTGTTGTATCGGAGATCTCTACGTTCATACGAACGCACAGACGTACATGGCTGCATCAACTAAGCTCGTCATCCTCATCAAGAGTATATATACTTTATGAGGTGTGTCACGCCTCCTTCTGCCTGGGTATAAAAAATTGTAAATCAATTTATTTCTTTCTTGTAGATGGACTTTCCTAATCAAATTTTTAGACTTTATATTAAGATGCAATCGCGCAATATTTTGAAACCAGTATATAATGTTTTTATACCCTGAACCCATTGAAAATGAGAAATCAGGGTATAATGGTTTTGTTAAATATATGTAACAGGCAGAAGGAGGCGTATAGTCGATATAGCCCTCTCCGTCTGTTTGTCTGTCCGTATGTTTGAACGCGTCGATCGCAGAAGATTTGAGAGCTAACATTTCCATTTTTTTTTTTTTTTTTTGTAGATCCGCATATTACACGCGTAGATAGTTTGTTTCCGAAAATCGATAGCTATTTCCGTGGTTTTGCTATCTATTACCAACCATATTGAAAATCAGTTACAAAATTATATCTCCTATACCTTTAGAGCTAGTCTTCAAATTTTAAATTTGAACTGTGCGTGCATGTGCTTTTTTGTGTAAGCAGAAAAGAATTGAAAAACTATTGAAATATTAGTTCTAGAGCTTTCTTACTCGTTTAATTTTAGCTTTTTATTAAATAAAATATTGTATTTATTTTTATATATTTATTTCATTAGCATAAATAGTTTTCTTATTAGTATATCCATTTTATCGCTATTAGTTTATATAGTTTTGCTTAAAAATTTATTTATGTTTTCATTTTATATTTTTAACTCTATATTGGCATAAATCACAATCGTATTCCAATTAATAACTTCAACTTAAAGGAATTATAAGTTCAACTTTGCACCTGATTACTAGCAAGATGTTTTGTAACATTCATTATTTCATATTTTTCACCTTAATTTTTTGCATTTTTTTTACCATAAATGGAACCAAATACTAAACACAGACACACATACATATGTAAACATGTATTCATATATATTGTATTCACTTCTAGATGTATGTTGTTATAACTTGATGTTTGTCGTTATAAGTTGATGTTTGGCAATAAATTGAGCCGGCGATTTATTTCTATTGCCTTTCATTAGGTAAGCACACTACATTTATTTGAATTATATTATTATTATATTGTATTATATTATTAAGTTAAGATTAGTATTAGCATGTCTGAATGCGTAACATTCAGTATGTTCCCCAACATAAGGTTTGCTATAGTTCAATGAGCAGGCTCATTGAGCTGTGACGGACCTTATAAAAATAAAACCTTTTTAATTCACTATTCTTTGAAATACATTCAAATTTAATTCATTATTATTATTATATATTTTTCATGATAAAAAATAACATAAAGGTATATCCTCCCTCCCGTATGTGACGTATAGTAAACATATTACTTTTATCGTAGACGGAGTTAATGCAGGTGGATCAGTATATATCGATTATTTTTCACTCATTTCACGATCGCGGCGTTGCCAGATCTTATAAGCTCACATTACATGTATAGATTTATAAACATAACTTCAACACAAGTAAAAAAAAAATTAGAGCAAATGGATCAAGTATATACATATGTATACATTTGTAGATATAAAAGACAACCCGCGCATCAAATGAATAGCCGACTTCTCATAATTTTAAAAGGCTAACTAAATATAATCACACAATCAAAGTATGTATGGATGCATGTACAACCATTCAAACCTATGTATACATACACATATATAATACAAAATTAAAACAAACAAATGCAAGTATTTTTAATGACTCAGGAACTTAATGCTGTCTACGAAATGTCGAACATTTACTTTTCGCTTATTTATAACAAAAAATCACAATACATTATTAAGCTATTAATTGAATAAAACACTTAAACAAGCTGAGCCCCATTCAAAATGTTTCTACAGCCCAAATTCTTAATGTAGGTACATACATATAAATGCATTTTTATAAATACATACATATGTACATATGTATGTACGTAACAACATGGCTTTATACCTATATATTTGGTTTGTAAGTAAGCATGGGTGATAAGATATGTCACATGCGTATTTTTTAAAACCGCTTTCATACTTTTTAAATATTCACAATTTCACAGAAACCACGTCAAACATATTTCGTTTGTGATTATTAAAACCGAAACTATTGTATGTATGTAACGTAGACACAACACGTTGAATTTACTAAATATCGTCCGCGGCAGAAAAACGCACGTACGAACCGGGCCAGAGTGTGTAACTAACTGTGGGTTTCTTAGTCGATGCTCATACATAAGCGAACAATGTCAATCCCGTTTGCCAACCTAGCCAACATTAACAGACCATACCAAAGAGAGCAGTTTGAATAACATGTGTGTCTGACTTAACGTTGTCAAAACGGGTGCATTAACATTTGTCTGCAAACTAACATTACAGTTTGCAACATCGAACCAATCTGTGCTCGAGTTAAAAGATAATAATACTTTTTTCTCTGTTTATCTTGCATACTTATTAGTATATAGTCTATAGCATTAGTATAAGTTTATATTTCCAAGAGTACACATAATATTCTTAATCAATAATGCCGGAAAAATCAGTATATTCGCATTCGTATAACTTTTTATATGTATTCACTGTAGTCGTTCTTATCTATGTACATACATATGTATATGTATGTATGTATATATACACATGCATATATGTATGTATACCAGTGCTTATACTTATTCATAGCGTATTTTTACATATGTATGTAGGGTCATACTTTAAGGAGATAATATTCACAATGGAATAGAAAAAATAAAATGTCTTAAAAGGGAAAATCCAGGAAATATCTGATAGGCTTATGTTATGACTACTAATGGAAAAAAAACTGATATTCTAATAAATTTGGGCTGCAGTGTCGGCGATATTATGAGAACTTATTTGTTGAATAAATATCTTGTCGTGGGACTATCTTCATAAAACTTTTAGAACCTGATAATAATATTCAAATGTGTGTACTTGGCAGTGTTGCCAACTTTTGTTGAGCAACAAAAGCTGTTTTTAGTGGGAAGATACTTTTAAAAAAGCTGATGGTTTTTGCTTTGTTTTAAGGGCTCAGTATTTCATCCAATTTCTGACAATTATTATCTTTATCGTATGCTTTCATAGTCCCAATCATATTAAAGTGCTCCCTCAGCACTTTGATGTTTTTTACTACCGGCATGGGCACGTAAATCACTTAACTTAGCAGTTATACTGCATTTGCAATAACTTCAATATACTCTACTTCCGTAGTCAGCAGTTGAATTCTGGCATTTTTGCTCATTATACCCTGAACCCATTGAAAATGGAAAATCAGGGTATAATGTTTTTGTGAAAGTATATATGTATATTATTGATCAGGATGATGAGCTGAGTTGATCTAGTCATGTCCGTCTGTCCGTCCGTATGAATGCAAAGATCTCCTAAACTACAAATGCTAGAGACTTGAAATTTTTCATGTTTATCATATTTTTTCGATAACTCATCCCATTTCTTTTTGATCGACAATAATCGATAATTTTATTTCGTTTTTTAAGTCTAATTTGAATACTGTTAGACCTATAGATTTCAGATTTACTGTGTAGATTTATGTGATAAAGATAAAGATTTTGTCATTTACAGATTTTTGATACCACGTCCCCTTCGCCCCAAATAAAATGTTTGATGAAGATAGTCCCACTACAAAAAGATTTATTCAATAAATAAATTCTCATGATAAAGCCCAAGCGCAGTAACTGGTAACTGAGCAGTTCGCAGAGCGCGTATTTATGCGTTCGTATGGATGCATACTATGATTGTGTGCAGGTCATTTTGTATACATATGTGCATGAAAGAATTGTAGAATGATTGGAATATCAGCACTTTGCAGGGTTCAGGGTATCTCCTAGTCGAGCAGTCTCGACTAGAGCACTCTTACTTGTATTCTTTTGGTGTTGTTACGTTTTGTTTCTACTTGAACGAACTAAATTCGTTATTCTAGTTTAACAAATCATATTCTAGTTCGGTTAGTTCCACTCTATCATCGATCATATTATTCGATAATTGAAAATTGAACTACTGAACTAATTGGCTTTAATCACTAACCATACAACATATAAACTAGACAGCTAGAACAAATTTTTTTCACATAAAAAAAGTTGAGTCGTGGGTCCACTTAACCGAGCGCTCTAACGAAATGTTCATATTCTCATATGAAGCGCAGCTATGCGCTATTTCTTTCTTACTCTCTCTCACTCTCCTCTATGCTCTCTCTCTCTATGGCCTGTCGAATAGCAGCAGCGCACAAAAATTGAATTTTCTTCGCGACGATCCTATTTATTTCCTTCTGAGTGAAGAGTATACCGAACACTTCACACCGTTTGCCATGCAAAATATCTGCGTTTTTATGATTATTTCTGCGAAGGGTATGATAGCGTTGGTGCGCTCAATGAATATGTCTTCGTGACGGGCATGCATGCACACACTTACAGACCATTGCTACATGTATGACCTTTTGTTGCCTGTGTGCGAAAGTCTACTCTTGCTGCCTGAAGAAATTGAAAAGCCCGTTTGTCGGTCTTATGAAGTGCACACACACATTTGCATGTGTGTGTATGGGATGCGATGATCAGAACTGTCGAGTGCCCGCGATTCAGAAATTGTCAATTTTGTCTGGTTTGAATTGTAGAGTGACAAAGTTTGTCGATCTCGTGGATTTTCATATCCTTTTCACACATATGTACCTATACGCATTCATAATATACCTACATACATATGTATGTACGTTTTTGTTGTATCTACTGGTATCGAAAATAGATAACTATTAATTATAATTACTTTATACACCTTTTCAAACTGAAAAAGTTATAGATGTACATTAATTAATAAGTAATAGCTGTCTAGTCTATATGTTGTATGGTTAGTGCTTTAATTCAACTGCAATGAACAACACTTCATTGTACATACGATTAATCGCTAAAATAATGATGAAGTAAATAAAAAAGCGGAAAAAAGCAATTTTTTTTTAAAAGCCAGTACTTCCGTTGCCCGTTTTTTTTTTAATTTTTGCCGCAATTGGATTTTTAAAAAAGCCAGATTTGAGCGCTGCGAGCGCTCAAGCAAAATGAAGACATTCTCATATGAGGTGTCTCCTAGACGGGCACCGTTTACTAGAACTATCTTAATTGTTTTACGCTACTGTTGTTTACATTCTTAATGGGTTTTTAGATGGGTTTTTAGGTTGGTAAATTGTTCTTCTATTTTGTTGTTAGCAATGGCGACAGCGCCATCTCTGCTCGCTTATTCTCTCATTTGTGTATATAATATTGTTAGATATATTTAAACTATCATAACCAAGTTTTACTTAATGTAGATACATACATGAATCTTATCATCTAAAAAGTTAATTAGTTTTACTCGTTTGTGTTTGACGGCATAAGCATTCCATGACATAAGATACATACATATGTATGTACATACATACATACATATTTGTATATTTAAGATGGCTTGAAATTGTTTTTTTTTTTTTTTTTTGGTCTGCCCTGCTTTCTTCTGTCTATTGCATACATTTTTACAAAACTATTATACACTGATTTCACGCTTCCCATTCGCTTATGCTATTTTATTTCCCAATATCCCTCCAAATATGGAATGAATTTTAATTCCCATTGCCCTCGCGAAACGGGGGGTAGATATAAGAAGAATCAAGTAAGCCAAGTCTTATATTACCCACATTTTCGAAGTTATTTTGTCAAGAACCCAAAATGATTCATATTTGAAAAGTCCTATTAAAAGTGAAAAGATTTTCATTTCGCTTTAAAAACAATATTGAAAAAATAATTTACCAGAATAAATTTACCGATTTCCGTCTGTCAAACAGTAAGTATAAGGATAATCAAACAAGCCAGTAGAGTATATACTACCCACATTTTCGAAGTCATTTGTATAAGAGGAGTCAAACATAGCCAGAAATTGCCACATTTTCAAGGTTATTTGGTCAAGAACCAAGAAATAGATTTCTATTTGAAAAGTCCTTTCGAAAGTAAAAACATTTTAATTCCTTTTACCTGTAAAAATGAGAAGCTAAAATAAAATGTTTATCAAATTGCTGAAAAATATTTTTATTGTAATTGTTGTAATTGTGTCGAAAATGCGTTATTGAAATATTCAATTTTCTTATTTTTCGATAAAATAATCTGAAAGTCCACAAGATCGACTTACTTTGATAGTCACTCTACAATTCAGACTATACAAAATTGACAAGCTACCAGAGACCGTAACAATTATAATTTTTATATAAAAATTGAGAAATAAGATTTTTTTTTTCATTTATTTAAAAAAAAAAAACATTTAATTATTTAAAATTCATTTATATGATTAAAAAAAAAATAATTAGTACAAATTAAATTTTATATAAAAATCAAATCATAGCTTTTATTTTAAATTTTTATTATAAAATTTAAAAATAAGAGTTATGACTTGATTTTTATTATAAAAATTGAAAATAAAATTGAAGATCATATATGTATAATCTATATATATGACCGACACATTAATACCTATCATTTGATATATAATATGTATGTAAATATGTACACGTGTATGCGTAATCACTATATATGTACATATGTATATGTATGTATATATACAGTTTCGGATATAAATGAAGTAGTAGTGCAGTACGCGAACCAAAAACTGAAAAACTAGGTATTTTACCGAATATTATGTTTAAAACATATACATATCGCTGAAAAGCTCACCCTACACCCGAATATCAGCCTAAGCGCCTACGCAGACGACTTCAACATAATACTTAAACTAAACAAGTAAGAGGGCTCTAGTCGAGACTGCTCGACTAGGAGATACCCTGAACCCTGCAAAATACTGATTCCAATCATTCTACACTTCTTTCATGCACATATACAAAAACACATACACACACGTACGCATGCATCCATACGAACGCATAAACAATTGCTCTGCTAACTGCGCAGCTACTGCGCTTGGCCTGCCGTTTGGGCTATATTTTGAAAATTTGTTTGTTGAATAAATCTTTTTGTAGTGGGACTATCTTCATCAAATTTTCAGAACGTGATAATAACTTAAATGTGTGTATATGCCAAAGCACAAGTCTCTAGTACTTGATATACGTTTTTTTCAAATTTAGGGTAAATTTGTAAATCTGAAGTCTCTAGCTCTAACAGTATTCAAACTAGGCTTTAAAAACAAAGTCAGATTTTCGATTGTTATCGATAAAAAGGAAATGGGATGAGTTATCGAAAAAATATGATAAACTCGTACTGCGTATGGTATACACGAGTATACATGTAAAATTTCAAGTCTCTAGCACTTGTAGTTTAGGAGATCTCTGCGTTAGTACGGACGGACGGACGGACGGACAGACGGACATGGCTAGATCAACTCAGCTCGTCATCCTGATCAAGAATATATATACTTTATGGGGTCTGCCACGTCTCCTTCTGCCTGTTACATACATTTTCACAAAAACATTATACCCTGATTTCCCATTTTCAATGGGTTCAGAGTATAAAAACAGGAAAAACATTAATATAAACCTAACCCAATCCTCAATACCGTACTTAACTGGGCCGAATACTCAGGCGCCAAGCTATCCACCAGCAAATGCAAACACATGCATGTCTGCAGAAAACACAACTGAAAATGCTCATTATCAACAGGACGCATGCAAATCCAGAATGTCGCATCACTAAAAATACTAGGACTTCACTTTAACAACAAACACAGATGGAACAAACATACGGAACATCTTACGCACACCCTTCACAAAGCAATTAATATAATAAAATGTCTCGCAAGTCCAAAATTCAATTGCAACACATCTACACTTATAAACGTCACAAAAGCAATACTCAACTCAAAAGCAGACTACGGCCATCCCATCTATGGACACTGTCCAAAAACTACTTTGCGACCTATAAAAGCCAAAATTAACACAGGATCGCTCTCGGGGCATTTAAAACAACACCTTCCCAAAACATCCTATACGAAGCGAAAGTCCCCCCATTAGAAGACAGACGCGAATTATTAACAGCCACCCTCGTAAAAACCCTGATCACAGCAAAAAATTCACCGCTACACAAAATACTAAAAACATACCGACCTCCTAGACGCTCACAATACAATTCAACAATAGACCTAATAATAAAATACAGCAAAAACCACAACCTACCCTTTAAGCCCGAAAAATTACTTACGCTGACTACTACTCCTTGGAATGTAAGCCAGATAATCACAGACACGACACTAAGAAACTTAAATAAAAAAAACACATGCCCAGAAATATACAGAGCCGAATTCATTAAAATTCACAACATAGACAAGCTTAAATACACATACATTTATACAGATGGATCACAAAATAAGGCCATCACTACCTTTGCCATCACAAATGAAGCCGATACCATCAAAATATATCTCCTACCCCACTACTCCTCCGTATTTTCTCATTGCAATAGTAGAAGCTCTAGAAATCCTAAAAAATAAAAAAGGTAAATTCAGCATATGCACCGCCTCACTCTCTGCAATAGACGCAATTAACAACACAAACAACAATGAACATTATTCCACATACGCTCGCAATATTATGAACAAAACCTTCCCCAAATTCAAACAACTCTGGGTGCCCGGGCACGTCGGAATAGCAGGGAACGAACTAGCAGATACCTTTGCTAAAAATGCAGCGAAACAGCCTCTAATAACAAAGGAAAACCTTAATGTACAAGACATACAAAAATACTTAAAACACATGCACCTCAATAAAGTACAGACCAACATAACCGTAACATCAACCTGGTATCAAGCGAACAATCCACATAAACTTAACAACTACCACATTTTTAAAAGAAATTCACTACCGCTCTCGAGAAGAGACCAAATAATAATAACCAGGCTCAGACTCGGACACTCCAAAATAACCCACATACACTACATCAATCAATTTCCCAATATATGCCCTTTCTGCAACGACACCATATCCATCCATCGAACACACAATACAACAATAAGCTAGCATATAATTTTATTATTAATAAGTTAGCTCTTAAAATAAATAAATAACATATACATATATGAAGTTAAATTAATGTTGAGTAGCCACTTTTTAGTAACCACAACTAATTTAACAAGTAAGAAGGCTCTAGTCGAGCAGTCTCGACTAGGAGATACCCTGAACCCTGCAAAGTACTGATATTCCAATCATTATACACCCATACGCATGCTATACGAACGCATAAACACGCGCTCTGCTAACTGCGCAGTTACCAGTTACAGCGCTTGGGCTGCCGTGTGGGCAATATTATGAGAATTAATTTGTTGAGTAAATCATTTTATAGTGGGACTATCTACATCAAAATTTCAGAACGTGATAATAACATTCAAATGTGTGGTTGTGCCTAAGCCCAAGTCTCTAGTACTTGATATACGTTTTTTATAAATTTGGGGCAAAGGGGGCGTGGTATCCAAAATCTGTAAATTACAAAATCTTTGTATTTATCGCATAAGTCTACACAGTAAATCTGAAATCTCTAGGTTTATCAGTATTTAAATTAGGCTTAAAAAACAAAGTCAGATTTTCGATAATTATCGATAAAAAGAAATGGAATGAGGTATCGAAAAAATATGATAAACTCGTACTGCGTATGGTACACACGAGTATACATGTAAAATTTCAAGTCTCTAGCACTTGTAGCTTAGGAGATCTCTGCGTTCATACGGACGGACGGACAGACGGACATGGCAAGATCAACTCAGCTCGTCATCCTGATCAAGAATATATATACTTTATGGGGTCTGCCACGCCTACTTCTGCCTGTTAACTACATTTTCACAAAAACATTATACCCTGAATTCCGATTTTCAATGGGTTCAGGGTATAATTACCTACAAAATTTTGTGACAGAAAGATAGTCCCACTACAAAAATATTTACTCAACAAATTAATTCTCATAATATTGCCCACACGGCAGCCCAAGCGCAGTAACTGGTAACTGCGCAGTTAGTATATGTGAATGATTGGAATATCAGGGTTCAGGGTATCTCCCAGTCGAGCAGTCTCGACTAGAGCACTCTTACTTGTTTTGACCCTAAATCCAAATACCTTATATAACACACTTATTTACATACATATTATATTATAAGTCAAATGAATGGTATTAATGCGTAGGTCATAAATATATGTCTATATATGATCTAATTCCTTTGTTTCATAAGATATTTCAATTCAATTTTTATTTTCAATTTTTGTAATAAAAATTAAGCCTTAAGTAAATAAAAGTTTATCTAGTTTTTGCATTTGCGGTAAAAAAAAACCTATGTCAATTTTCCCCAGTCTTCTTGGATGATTTTTTGTGCCTCAATTTTTTTACAATTCATAACTCTTTTTTGCGGTCCCTGCAAGCTACTGAATCGCGAGGCCTTCGACAAACTAGATCATCGCATCCAATAGACAAACATATGCAAATGTGTATTTGCACTTCACGAGACCGACAAACAGCAAATTTTGGACTTTACAATATGCACAGGGAGCAAGAGTAGAGCTTCACACACAGGCACATAAATGTTCATACATGTCGCAAGGGACTGTAAGTGTGTGTATGCATGCCCGTCGCGAAATCATATTCCTTAAGCGTGAGCATAGCAAACTCTTTCAAGAGTTCGGTATACTCTTCACTCAAAAGGGGCCAAATGAGATCGTCGCGAACAAATTTCAATTTTTGTGAGCTGCTGCTACTTGAGACCATAGAGAGGGAGTGAGAGAGAGCAAGGAAAAAAAGCTTATAGCGGTACTTCATATGGGAATGTTTTCATTTCGTTTGAGCGCTAGCAGCGCACTGGCTTTGTCGAACCATAATTTCACTGCTCGAGCTTCAAACGACCGACCGAACGATCCCGAAGTTGACCGGTCGTTCATCTAAAGATTCTCGTCGTTGAACAATTTTGTACTACTTGTCCAGTCTATGTGTTGTGTGGTTAGTGGTACTATGTAGGTCCATGTGATGAATACAAAGACTTTGTATTTTACTTAGATACCATTTCAAATACTAGAGACTTGTGCTTTGGCAAAAACGGAAACTTTAATGTTTTTATCACGTTATTAATGTTTAATGAAGATAGTCCTACTACAAAAGGATTTATTCACCAAATAAGCAGTCGCTGCTAACTGCACAGTTAACAGAGCAAATGATTATGCATTTGTGTGGATGATTGCGTATAAATTTTGTAATGGCGACTTCTAAAGTAAAAAAAAGTTCTTATGATTTAATAAATGGGATAGTACATGTAAGAAAGCTCTAGCAGAAAGAAGAGAATGTAACTAAAATAGAGTATCAGTTGACAAAAATAATTCAATTCAATAGCAATTGTAATTTATAGAATAGGAAGGGCTTGCATGCATGTATGTATGTGTGCATATATACATATATGTGTGTATATTCTATTGAACATAGTACCTATGTATATGAAGTTTGATTCAAAGAATTGAGTAAAATATGCAGCCGATATCCATATAATAACAAACCCCAAAATGATCTAAATTCACAATTGAAAAACTCAAGTTCCAAAAGTATACAATATATAATTTTATAACTGTATTTGTATTACAATTGTATACCCTGAGCCCATTGAAAATGGGAAATGGGAATTTTGTTAAAATGTATGTAACAGGCAGAAGGAGGCGTGGCTGACCCCATAAAGTATATATATTCTTGATCAGGGCGACGAGCTGACACGATTTAGCCCTGTCCATCCGTCCGTATGTATGAACGCGAAAACTAGAGACTCCAAATTTTTTTCGTAGGTCCGTATATTGCACGCACATATCGAGTTTGTTTCCAAAAATCGATAACTACGCCCGTTTTTTTATTATCGGTTAAAAAACTTATCCAAAATCAGTTAAAAAATTATAAACCCTACATCTATGGAGCTAGACACTCCAAATTCAAAATGTATATTCGTATGTAATTTTAAGAATATCGATTTTTTGTCATTGAGCTTCGAAATAAGCTTGATTGCGAGGAAAAATAGGCTATAATAGGCTAAAATTTTAAAATAAATATTGAAATCGCAGGCTACATTATAAAAGGAAGAAAATTGCCCAAAACGAAGCAATATATTGAGATAAGTATATGACAATAATTACCGCACAATATGGAAACATAGTTGTGTATTCTGTCATTTCCTGTCCTTTTTATTATACCCTGAACCCATTGAAAATGGGAAATCAGGGTATAATGGTTTTGTTAAAAGTATGTAACAGGCAGAAGGAGGCGTGGCAGACCCCATAAAGTATATATTGATGACGGCGACGAGCTGAGTCGATTTAGCCCTGTCCGTCTGTCTGTCTGCTTGTCCGTATGTTTGGACGCGTCGATCTCAGAAAATATAAAAGCTAGAGACTTGAAATTTTAAACTGTAGGTCCGTGTATTGCACGCGCAGATCAAGTTTGTTTCCAAAAACCGATAACTGCTCCCGTTATTTTGTTATCGATTAAAAACCTTATCGAAAATCAGTTATAAAATTATATGTCCCACATCTTTAGAGCTGGAGTCTTCAAATTTATATAATTACAATTAAATACAAAAATTTGCTTGTGTAGTATGTTTAATATAATATCAATAAGGTGGGAATGAGTATCATGAACTTGTTGCAGGCTGGCCAGATTAAATGGCTGGAAACGCTTGGCAAGGTGTACAGCAAACACCTCAGCTTGTTACAGGTCTGTCCGGCACTATGTCCTGTTTCTGTCGGCCAGAGGTGCTTTCCTTTCACAGCGCCTTTTGATGCCGCGTGTGGCCTTCCTGAGCGAGTGTTTATCGTCGCTTGCAACCCCAGTATTGGCTGGTCTACCATTAAACCATGATGATTTGTGCTCCAAAAGTGCTCGACGGAGTCCACTCCGCACTCTATTCCATTCGGCTTTGTCCAAGGGGTGACGAGACCTTATCCACCTAGCGCGTATGCGTCTCTTTACGGCAGAAGAATTTCTCTGGTTAGCTGAATCGTATCGGCTGCGGGCTTCCTAGGCGCTGTGTCAGAGGCCATTCCAGCTGCTGCCTGGACTTAGTAAGTGAACAAGTCGATAGCGACAGAGCTAATCTCTATATTAAGGTGCAGTGACGACTCGAGGTGCTCGTGGAACAATAATTAGCCGCTCCGTCTTATGATAAGATAAAGTAGACACATCCAGCGTAATTACGAGGAGTAGGTGGTCAAAACTGACTTCAACGACCGCTCTTATGTCCGCATGGATGTTCAGCAATCTCTTAGTCAGAACAAAATCGAGGTAGGTCATACGGGTAGTGCGTTTATCTCTGAGTTCAGGACGAGGTTTGCAAGCGCATAGCCTCTTGGGTTGCACCTTTCTGACCCCCATAGCCAATGGTACGCATTCCAGTCTCCTGCAATGATTAATTTTGTGATGCCAATTTGTCTTTTTTCCGGACAGATCTTTCCTGTTTTTAAGAGCTTTGTCCGGAAAAAATATGAAACATCCCCTATCCGGAAATCTGTCCTTTTTTTGTGAATGCGATCCTGTTAATATTTTCCCATTTGGTTGGTTGTTTTCCCAGTTGATCGGTTGTGGATGCAACATAACTCTATTCATTAACATGGCAGAACAGTTGAACAGAACTTTAGCATAAAATATACTAAATTGTGTACCGATATTTGGTTAAAAACATTGTCAAAAACAGTATAGCAGTAAATTCAATTGTGTAGGTGCTTTGTATGTATTATCGATAGCAGACTCTGTACGGCCTGTCTTCTTTTAGCTGATAGCAGTGGAATTCATACTGGTCATTCTCGAGCCATTTGACAATACTGCGGAAGGTAGCAGCAACAGCCGTGTAAAGCCTCATGACACCACCCAGAGAAGCCCTGTCCTCGATCATGCTCACATCCGTTACTTTTTCAATGCCTTCCATTAGTAATAGAAATTACTGACTCGTTCCATCACAGTAGGAGGGGGTTTGGGCTGTACTTTACCGGGCACGCCAGAGTTTCGAGCTATGGCAGCAGCCGGCTTCGACGCAGAAAAAGCATCTTGATTGCTGGTGCTGGGCTGCTCGCACAGCATGTCACTATTGTTTTCGGTTTTCATGTCAGCTGGAATTTGCGCAAGCAAACCAAATCGATTAGATCTGCCGCTATAGTCAGGTTGTAACAGGGTTAAGCTTTCGCTATTCTTGTCAAGATTGGATTTTTCCTAGCAAGATTAGGAGAAACAACAGAAATTATCTTGAGCTTAATTTACGTTATATTGCGATTAATTTTCAAATTTTTAAACCGCATTGCTTCATTTACGCTTGGAGAAGGTTTGGCGTTAGGTGTCTGTATTGCAGGCTCCACTGCTTGAAGCTTTACTGACAGCTTTCAAGAGTGTTTCGCTAAGAAATTTGTCAAGAACTTTGTTAACAACCATTCTGGTGTATCTTTTGCAAGCTGAGCTTAAAGCTAAAAGCTTTAAACGAGCTTTTGCGATCAATTGTTTTCCGATGCTCAAACAGCTGTTGTGCTCGAACACTTCGCCGCCGGGCAGTGGAGCCATACTTATAAATTGTCTGTAGTAAATATATCACTAAACTTTAACTATGTTGGAACTAATAGCGACTTGATAGCCACTAATATAAATGGGGCCACTATTGTGGGCTTGTCTCTTGTAAGTTGTAAATTTTATTGGCTTAAGACCAGTTTACAATTACTTCTTGTTTCCACAGATCGCTTAGCAAACCGTACGCGAGCGAGCTCGATTGCAGACTGTATTTATTTTAAGACAAAAATTAAAAGCATAACAATTTTTGACTAACAATATTTTTTTACAATATTTGAAGTCGTACCCTCAGAAAAAAAACAAGAGCTTTGCAGTCGGACTTTACCGCTGCCAACTGCGCCGTTACCAGCGACTGCGCTTGGGCAGCCGGCTGGGCAATATTATGAAAACTTACTTCTTGAATAAATCTTTTTGTAGTGGACTTCTTTCTTCGAACTTATAGAACGTTTTGAGGTGGCTTTATGGCGACCCACCTCACATAGAGTTTTGTAGTGTTAGTTTTGTAGTATTAGTTTGTAGTAGTTAAGTTTAGTAGTATTAAGAAGTTATTGTTAGTATATAAGTTAGCTCGTAAGATAATTAATAGCCGTTAGGCTTAAAGTTTTGTATTTTTGCACTGCTTGGATCGCGGCTTGAGCGCGCGCACTCGCGGCGATCTGCAGTGCAACTCTGCCCAGCGCTGCGAAGCTCGAGAGAGCAGAGAGCGCACGCTGTGGTGAGTTGCATTGCCGACGCCGTGGGAAAGACGCACTGCCGACGTGGGCAAGCGGCTCAAGCGCGCGAGAGCAGGAGCGGGGACAAAAGCTCGGCTCGGCAGTTAGTTAAGGGAGCTTAAGATGAGCAGAAGTGCGTAGCACTTAGGGGACTTAGTCGCGAGGTTCAAAAGTGAGCGCACGTTTGCGGGAGAACGTTAAGCTAAGCGAAGAAAGCCAAGACATTGAAGTCGAATAAAGTGAATTTGAAGAAAACGAACCTAAACATCGTAAGTCGTTTCACATTTAACCCTCCAATCCAAATAAATCCAACCATTCCAACTGGCTGGCGCTGGCAAGGGTGACCACGCCATGCCAAGTAACTCCCGTCGCCACGTGGGCGGCCCTAACCTCAAACAACAAATTTTCGAATTTTGTCGATAAAAATTATATGGCGTAAGTTATCAAAAATAATAGATAATAATAATAGTGTTGCCGTTCTGGCCTATTTTCGGCCAGATCTGGCTTATATATAAATGCGATTGCGGAAAAATGTTGGAAATTACGGAAAGTGGAAACTCGGGCTTCTTTAAGGATCGAAACAGCTTTAAATAAAATTTGAGTGTTGCAATGCTAAATTACCGAATTATCTATTAGATATTGCATATTTTAAGGAAATTGATAAAAAGGTCCACAAATCTACGAATGCACGTTTATGAATACATCTTTTACATAAAACCTCATACAATGTCTTAAAATTAGGATTCGGCTTTTTTTGGTTGGCTCTTCAGCACTGATGGTATACACGAGTATACATGTAAAATTGTCACTAGTATTTTTAATTCAGACCGAAAACCTCAACGCAAACGGTCTTCAAATTTATTTTTGTATAAAGAATTGCTGCATTTTTTATTCATGTCTCTTCCCATGTTGCATAACAAATACATACTTCACAACTTTACACTTTCAATTCACGATCGCAATTAATATACATATTTCGTCTGAAAAACAGACGCTTTACGATGAACTTGCCTATGCGTGTGAATGTATACCAATACATACGCAAAAGACAGTTTGCTTTATTGAACACGACGAAACGGTCTTGGAACAACCAGAACAAAACAGAATAGAAAAAACGGTTTCGCTCCGAGCGCAAGCGAGCTCATTTAAGAACCCGTAAATCGGTTGCTCGCTGAATCTTTTCGTAAAGGGTCAAGAAAAGACACATATTTGGAGACAACGAGAAACGGTCGACAGTTATACGCAAGTTATGATCAAAACCATTATACCCTGATTTCCCATTTTCAATAGGTTCAGGGTATAAAATATTTATGTGACATATGTAACTTCCGTTCATAGTAAAATCAAAGTTAACAATTAAAAGCAAATCAGCAAAAATCAATGCGATTACTCGGTATGATGTTAACTCTAAATTGTTAAAATATGATAATATTCTTATACAAAATACTTGATTGAAATTTTACTTATTTTCTGTTTAGCACTATAATTCTCACATTAGTGTTTAGAAAAGGTTGTCATTGTTTATCTAGAATCTTATGATAAGCAATTCATTAATTTTTTGAACCAAAATAATCGAATTTTTGCTAAGCAGGTATTTTCTTTCATGTAAAATCGAAAAATATGTTCCAATTCCATTAAACTGGTTTGTTTGCATTGTTTCCAATACAGCTCTATATTATATTGGAAAGTATCGTGAGTTGGACTTCACCTTAAATCACAATGGTTTTTTAAGCAATCGATACTATCGAATCTTACATCGATTGCCTAGCAGCGTCAGTGCGGTTCATGGAGTAAAAAAGCTGTGGAATTATGATTGAAATAAACAAAACTGCAATCGGAATTGCAGCAGGTCTGGCTGGAACCTTGTTCATTGGTTATTGCATTTATTTTGACAACAAACGCCGCAGTGAACCAGACTACAAAAAAAAAGTGCGCGATCGTAAGTAAAATCTGTAACCCGCAATATATTATATGTACATATATATCATATAAATATCACATACAGGTCGTCGACGCAACCGAAAGGTTGGATCTGCCAAGCAGGGAATGCCAAATTTGAATGACCATGAAGCTATTGAAAGGTAATGTTGATGTATTGAATTCCTATATTACATAACTAAGGATCCACGTGCGTGCCCTCACGTATTTACATACAACACATTGATTCACATAGCTAACTTTAAAAAATCAGCCATGGGTTAATATATACATATGTATATTTGGGAAGCCCTGAGTACATTTTTGGTTTTATCTTCGCATCTACTGCATACATTCTACGAATAATGGCAGCTATTCTTATACTCATTTACGAAACTTAATTAGTATATTGGTTTTGTGCAATGTCCGTCTTTCTGTACGTCCGTCTGTCGGTATGAATGCAATTTTTGTCGCCGTTATTGAAGGTAGGGACTTGAAATTTATAAATATATATATACGCCCTTTGGGGGCGTGGCAAATCGAGTAAATCTATTTTCTACAGCTTTAAAGCTAAAGAGACCAAATTTTGCATAAAGATCGATCCAAAAATTATATATTCACACCAATTATGTTTGTGGCAAAATTATGTTATACAAAACCTTATACACTGTGTTACTAAAGTCACCGTACCCCTGACAAATTTTAGTAAAATAAAAAAGTTTTGATGGAGATTGATACAAAATCTTTTAACTACACGGTAGCAATAAATTGTTACTAGTATTTAAACGCAACTGTGTAGTTGAAATATTTTTTTTATCAACCTTCATCCAAGCTTTTTTATTTTATTAAAACTTGACGAAGTTACAGCCTGTTTCGTGAAAAAGTGCTAAGGGTACGGTGATTTTAGTAACATAGTGTATATCTTACGCATTATTGATGGTAGACACTTGAAATTTGGAATATATACTATAGTTGACAACCCAAGACCATCGGGGGCGTGGCAAACTGCAAAAATTTATATCTCCCTATGAATTAGAGCTAGAAGCTTAAAATTTAGAGTTATCGATGACCCAAAAATACTTTTAACAACTCAAACTAAGTTTACCCTGTAATTTTCGCAAGTTTTGAGCGTAAGCTTCCAAAGTTTGCACTTAAATTATCTTAGAGATTTAGATAAGATTAAATATTTAGATTATCTAATTATATAGCTTTATTAAAAATATATATTAATATATTGATTTGGTAAAAAGTTGCAACTAGAAAAACGCGAAACTAGAAATATTACAGTAAACCAGTGCACTGTGAATGGAAATACCGATTTTTTGGCTTAAAGCCAAATTTTGAAGATAGAGTTGAAACTTATTACATATGACACTAATATCATACATATTAAGCGTATAAAATTTGAAACGGATCCGACCACGCTCTGTTCTTCTCTGATCATCCATCAAATTGTTAATTCGAGTATTCTGTCGAGCATGGTAGAGCGTATCGCGTTTATAATATCCTATTGGCAGTATTGAAGTTAGCCACACTTTGACATAAAGGCTAATTTTTCCGAATGAAGTCGTGAATAGTAGCAGCTATTTTATTTATTGAATCCTTTTGTTGATAGTCTATATTGCTGCCGATATGATCAACAATCCATTATAACATTGAACCCATACTAAACAATTCTAAACTGGAATTTGTATTAATCATACCTGGCTCTGTATTTTCCATACATAATTAAGTTATTAATATTTACTTCGTCTAAAATAAGTCACCTCAAACTTGAGCAAATTTTTGAAGCTTGCAAATGTAAACAAAGCATTAAGCACATGTTTGACTGTGGGGCCCTGGTTCTTATGCAAGGCTGCAACAACTAATGTTCATGGATATATTGTGCTGAGAGTGAATAGTTTCTAAATAAATAAAAAGAAACACAATTTCGTTCCATGACTATTTAGACTTTATGCCAAAAAATCGGCCTTTCCGTCACAGTGCAGTGGAGGGTTGGCATGATTGTGGAGGGCATGATTGTCGTATTAGTGCTAAGAAACATGATGACTCGCTATTTTTTGGTTCTAAATCTTAAACTATTGATTCAATATTTTTAATAAAAGTTAAATCGATATTTATTTGTATTTAAACTTTTGTAGATACCATGAAACAAGTCGCAATTTTGACAAACATTGTTAAAAGAAAAACAAGTAAGAAAGCCCTAGTCGAGACTGCTAGACTACGAGATCCCCTGAACCCTTCCATGAAATAATATTAACATTAACATATTCTGAAAATTGTGTATACAAAGTCTATAAAAGTATTAAACAAATAATTTATCATAATATAACGCAATTTGCAGCCCAAGAGCAGTCGCTGCACAGTTAGCAGATCTTATGCTTATGCGTGCGTACCTGTATGTGTGTGTGTATATGCCCCTTCTTGTGTATGCATAAAAGAAGCGAAGAATTAATAAAATATCAGTTCTTCGAAGGGATTCGACTAGAGTTATCTTACTTTTTCAAATATGAAGTATTTAGAGGTGTTGCGCAACAATTGAAGAAATTGAAGAAATAATTCTAAACATCCACTGTTATTATTACATATATCTAAAGATGTATTGATTTGTATGTATATTTAAAAAAATTGTATTTGCTATCCGGTATCCATTTGAATATTTATTATTTTACTTTAATGCCGTTTGAATATTTGGTTTTAGTATAAGCAATATACATTTTACATTTTACCCATATTAAACTGTAAGACTAAAATATTATAAATTTCAGATATTTCCTTCAAGAAATTCAGCTAGGTGAAACTTTGATAGCTCGTGGCGATTTCGAAAGTGGTGTCGAACATTTAGCTAATGCAATCGTAGTATGTGGCCAGCCCGCACGCCTACTACAAGTGCTTCAATCTTCTCTACCGGCTCAAGTGTTTGCTATGTTAATTATCAAAATGCAAGAATTCGGTAATAGGGCTTCAGAATCTAGCGAAGGATTGGTCGCTGGAACTCGCTCGAGCCAAAATGAGAGCTCTTCAAATATTTTGGAAACTTCCGGATCGGCAACCATTGATGACCTAGAATAATAATTATAAATAAACAACGGAGCCTGGCATATATATTTCAACAAAGAAAATAAGGGCTTCATATTATAATTGAATAAAGTTCTATACATGTGTATTGTATAAATATTAATTTTTAAACCTAACTAATTTCATTTTTAATAAGCATTAATTTTTAATTACATTATATTTCTCTAACAACACACCTTTTTTATCATAAACTTAGGTCAAATCGCTCCCAAGTCACCTAAAATCTGGTTTTATTTAGGAAATCGAGATGTATTTAATGGGTGCAAACAACCTCCCGAAAAGCACTCCGCCACCTTTCAAGAGGTCAGAGACACCTGTAAATGAAAACTTAAAAGGTAACCTTTAAAAGGTTAAGTCGATAGGAAAGACGGCCACTGGGCTTATTTACTCCGTCATTCAAGAGGTCAGAGACAATGACCGCTAGACCTATGTGTCTGTGCATATGAAAACTTTGTTTTCCCCTATCACGTAGAATATCCTATGAAATTTTATTTGGTTGATGATTGGACCCTTTCATAGGTCAAGTCGATAGAAAAGACGGCCACTGGGCCCATCTACAAAGAAGGTTTCACCGGAGCACCATTTATTAATGGTGTGCTAACTATGTAAAGGTTGTTTCCGCAGTACAGACGGCCACTGGGCCCATTTGAAAAGCCTTCCTCTAGAGCACCATTTATTAAGCCAACGGGATCTATGTTAAGCTGAGTCCTCCGCAGTAAAAACGTACAGTGGGTTTCTAATAGTACAAGTGGTGGATTAGTACGGTGGTAGCTGTCGAGGCATACAGCTGATAGTTTAAAAACAAATGAAGTGTCATTTCCTAAAAATTAGCGTATTATTTATTAAGATTTTCAATATATTTAGGTGGGTTTTAACAGTAATAATGATTTGATGCTGCCTTATATTGCTGAAGGACCGCGCGCCTGTCCACCATTTATCGAAGGGGTAAGTAATGTTCTGAGTACTATTGGTAATTATAGACAAAAAGAGTAATTTTTTTCTTACTAGCAATATTTATAAACAGAAATCAAACTAAGGATTATATAATTTTTATCGAATTCATGGAATTAATTTTCTTCTCAATGAAAGTGTAATGTATTATTGTATTTTTTTTATAAAAGTATGTAACAAGCAAAAAGAGGCGTGGCAGACCCCAAAAAGTATATTTATTCTTGATCAAAGCGACGACCAGAGTCGATTTAGCCGTGTTCGTCTGTCTGTTCGTATGTTTGAACGCTTCGATCTCAGAAGATATAAGAGCTAGAGACTTGAAATTTTTTCGTAGGTCCGTATATTGCTTTAAAAAAATCGATAACTGATCCCATTTTTTTGTTGTTATCGATTAAGCCCCTTATCGAAAATCATTTTAAAATTATCTCTTATATCTTTAAAGCTAGAGTCTTCAAATTTTAATCGTATATTTATTTGTATTTTATAGTATTTCCCTTTTTTTTATATTTTACCGCTCAACCTCTAAAACACCCCCTTCCCTCCAAGTTCGCAAAAAGACTATTTCAAGTACTAGAGACTTGTGATTTAGCAAATACACACATTTTAATGTTATTATTACGTTCTGAATTTTATGAAGATTGTCCGTCTACAAAAACAATTATCAAACAATTAAGTTCCCATAGTAAGACCACACTGCAGCCCATGCCTGCTTATTCATGCGTGCGTATAAGCAGAAAAGCAAGGAATTACTGAAACTAAAATATCAGTTCCTGGAAGAGTTCAGGGGATCTCGTAGTCGAGCAGTCTCGACTAGAGCTTTTTTTACTGTTTAGTATGAGTTTGATGAATCGTCTCGTTTACTTGGATAATATCCAAAATTTTCCACAAATATTATTTTTTGTTTTGGTTTGTTGTACAGTTCTTTAATTGTTTCGTTGTCTTGGATATATATGCTCGAAGTTTCCATAATTATTTATCTGTACCTGGTATTTGTAACAGTTAATTCTTTAAATTTATAATTTTATAAGATTTCACAAAACTTTGTATATACTGAGTGCCTTGAAACTGGGATATGCTAAAGTATGCAGCTGGGCTGTGACAATTGTTTATGTTTACAAAATTGGATATGCCCTTTAAGTTAAGTGTCTACACTTCTGGTCTTGGATTTTCTAATTCTGACACTTATGGTTAATGGATTTTCTACATTGTAAACCTTTTGTGTCGACTGTAGTTATTGGAAATGATGCTAATGGTATGGTGATGCTGATGGCATAACTCCTCCCCTCTTAGATTATGAGTTCTCCTAAATTCTTTTTAAATTAATATTAATATTTTTCCTTTTGCAACGTAAGTATATATATATATATATATATATATAATAAAAAATAAAAAAATTATTAAAAATATTAGCATAATGCTATTACTCTTTTAATATTTCTGTGATTTCTTTTAAATTTTGGAAGTTTTTAATTATTAAATGATCAAATTAATAGTGTTTTTGTTTTTGTTTGATTTAATAGTTCTGTGGGATAAAAATATTTTTCGTAAAATTCTATTTTTTCATTGGAAAATGTTTCTTTTACAATTTTTTTTATAATTTCCAAATTGTACGAGGCTATTTCCATTTAATATAATATTTCTTTTGTCACAATTTTATTAAATAAAATAGTATTAAATATAAATTTAAAACTGTTGGTAATAGTGCAACTTTTACTAGATTTAAGTTCCTTTAAGATTGTATTTGGTTTATATTCCAGTGTCTTATTGTTAATTTATATAACTAATCAATTTTCTTGTTCAATTTGGATATAATCTGTGTTAGGCATTGCAATAAGTAACTTAACATCTGCACTTACTAATTTTTGGGAATTTTATTTATATTATGCATTTTCCAAATGGCTAAATGAATTAATTTTAACTTATAAAAATCAATATCAATTTGTTTATTTCTTCTTATAATATTTCTGGTAAAATTATATTATTCTTTGCAGAGGCTATTTTTTCCTGAATGTAATTTACTTTTTATACCCTGAACCCATGCAAAATGAGAATTCAGGCTATAATGTTTTTGTGAAAATGTATGTAACAGGCAGAAGAAGGCGTGGCAGACCAGGATGATCAGGATTCCGACCTGAGTTGATCTAGCCATGTCCGTCTGTTCGTCCGTCCGTCCGTCCGGCCTTTTTTTTGGGCCTTTTTTTCGCTCCTTTTTAAGTCCGGCTAAGCTACGTCAATTCCAGTTTTTATTATAAATATTATTAAAAACAGTTAATTTTAAGCAAAGCAAAGCAAAAAAAGAAAAAAAATATATATTAAGGGGTTATTTTTTCAAGTTTTTGAGCCTCTTATTTATATGATACCTTGAAATTAATGGATATTTTAAGTGCAATTTTTTTCAAAAGGAGCAAAAACGAGCAAAAAAGGTTATTATCACTATAAACTAGATACATTGCTTAGTAATTTATCATTTTTAGTTGCATGCTGTGGTATGCACTTTTTAAGAAATACTCCACGGAACACAATTAAAATTTTTAGATTTTTTGTCAAAAATACAATTGGCACATATTTAGTATAGAATAAATAGCAAATACCTTGATCTTTGTTTTCCATATGGGTCTTATTATTTTAAATGAAAATAAATGCTAGTTTGAGCACTTACAACAGCAGAAAATTTTTCGCCCTAATTTATTTAATTAAAAGCTTCAACAGATCAGCTGACTTTAAGGTGGTGCCACAAAAAAACAGTTGACTCCCAAAATAAGAATAAAATGTTTTCCAGCTAACTGAAGTGTTAACAATTAGAAAATAATAATATTTTCTTAATATTTCACCATAAATTTTTGGACTTTATGCCACCTATCATGGCAAATCGCCCATAGTGCAGTGTGACTTACCTGTATTGGGTCATCGTGATATGTAGACATTATTGCTTCTTTATCTTTTTCATTACTTATTATGGACACCGGGTGGAGTAGCGCTACTCTTAATGTATTCAATATGTTATTGCCCATATTCTTGAAATTATCTATTGAAACAGATTCGAAGATAATTTCCCACGGTGCCAGTTTGACTGTGTCGACCTTGAGTATACCGGTTTGCATTTCAAGACTTTGGAGAAACTGACCTAAGTCAAGAGTTCCATTAGTGTACAGGTCTCCAATGTCATATCTTGCAATAATTTTATTTCCATGTTTCAAAAAACATATCATATTTCTCATATGCAAGGCCACTACTTTTCGTACTTCGTCATTTTTGATGACTTGGTAAACGTTGGGCTTAGAAGCTTTTTCTTGACTTTGCGTTGGCAAAAGTTCATTGTTATTCTCTACGCAGAGTTTTTTTGTCTACTTTGTTGCCTGGTAGTGACTTTCAGGACTTTTTTGTGTAATTCTTTTAATTTAGATATAGTTATTCGTGATAAGATGTCTGCCACAAAATTGTCTTTCCCCTTCAGGTATTCGACTGTGAAGTCGTACTCTTCCAATTCAAGCCTCATGCGAGTTAATTTCAAGCTTGGATTCGTCATTGAAAATAAAAATGTTAGAGGTCTATGTTCGGTTTTCACTGCATTATTGCCCAATGAATAGCTGATAGCTCTTGTTCCGTTGTACTTTTATTACTTTCACCTTTTGTAAATGAACGTGACGCATAGGCTATTGGGAGTTAAATTCCGTTATGGGTTTGGGTTAAAACCGCCCCACACGCTTGTTTACTTGCATCAATTATTATGCAAAATTCTTTGCTAAAATCTGGGTATTGTAATAATGTTGGCTGAATAAGCTTATCTTTAAGATATTGGAATGCATTTTGGCATTCATTTGTCCATTCAAAAGAAACATTCTTTTTACATATCCTAGTTAGGTGCCGTGAATAAACGACAAAATTTTGTATGAAGCGTCTATAATAATTGCAAAATGCAACAAATCTTCTTATGCTATCCGCATTATGTGGTATTGGATAGTTTTTGATGACGTCATATTTTTTGTCATCTGGCAATACTCCTTTATCCATGCATTTGTGACCAAGGAAGATAACTTTATGCATAAAAAATTAACATTTTTGGGGATGTAGTTTCAGATTGTATTTCCTACATATGCTAAAAACATCTACTAAATTTTTAAGCATATGTTGTTCGGAACAACCAATAACCAATAACTAGTCCAGAGAAAGCTATTGTCATCATTCTCCGAAATGAATTTGGAGCTATTTTCAAACCAAAAGGTAATCGCGTGAAGCGATACGAGCCGTTGCTTGTTGAAAAAGACGTTAAATTTCTAGAACTTTCTTCAAGTTCTATTTGATGAAAGCTCAGGCTTTCATAAGATCAAGACATGAAAAATTTTTTGCTCTGCCTAATTGATCCAAAATATCATCAATTATCTTATAAAACAATAGCTTTTTATTTATTTAACGATAGTCAACTACTAATCGCCATTTTTTCTCTTCATGGATTCTTCTTTTGTGTTTATTTCAATTTTTTTTATTACTTGTGATCTTGCTGGTAGAAGTATTGAATTGTTACCAGAACTGCATGCTATTGGTACATATATTGGAAAATTTAAATTATTGGGCCTAATTATAAACCAATCTTCAGATGGTTTACAGTCTATCCCGCAATTGAATCTTTTTATAAAATCAATGCCAATAATTCCATCACATGGCATTGAAAAATTTGAGTCGACTATATGAAAATCATGTGGAATTTATTGTGTTTGTAGCTCTATTGGGACCTTATTACTCCTTGGCCTATGCCTCGGATACTTATCAGGTTGTCGTGTTGAATGTTTTGATATACATCTGAATCAGCTTTAAGAAGTGAAATATCTGTACCTGTGTCTATAAGAAATGTTAGTTTTCTATTTGTTTATACATTTTGAAATGACCCGAAAATATTGAGACTAAAGTTAATTGTGTAATCCTTCGTATTATTTCTTTTAATTTCCTGAAGGGGTTTCTGAGTTTCCCGACGTATTCTGGGTAACTCTCACATTGCTTTTATTATTTCTATGGTGGCTTCCTCTTGAGTTGGAACAGCCCCTAGCGCTTCCGCTAGTTTGACCTCCACCACGTCTGTTATTTCCGTAACCGTTGTTTCGATTATTACCTCTACCATGGTAATAACCTTGGCTACACCTGTTATAGCTATTATTCATTTGCCTATAGTACAGCACATCTTGTTGCCGACCTGAGGCTTCTGTGCAACTGTTCACGAACTTGGATACGGCTGCATCCATGTGTGAGTACTGTCTTGCTTCCATTATGACTTTTACTTTTTCATTGGAGCAGTTCTTGATCATTGCTTTTACCACATGTTGTGTGGAATATTTCTCTGCCACCTCTTGCGAGAGTCCATCACATATGTAGGCACTCTGAAGAGATTTAGCTAAGAGTTCGATTTCTTGGGTGTATGAATTAGCAGTTTTGTTCTTCTGCTGTATATTCATAATTTTAGCAGAGAGTACTTTTAAACTTTCACCCTTTATCTTATCTTTTAATTTATTTACTATGCCAGATATTGTTGTCTCATGTTCAAATAGATCTCTGCATGACCAATCAATCTTGTTTTTATTATGGTCACTGCTAAATTTTCATGTGGACCCTTTATTTCATCGGCCACACTTACAGTATCAAGAAAAGCTCGTAGAGCTTCGTGCTTTCCGTCAAACTCAGGTATTAACCCTTTTATTTGGATGAAATATTCACCATGGACCATTGGACCATGTTTGCTTGAAGCAATTCCGCACTTGAAGTTGTTGCTGTGCCTCCTTCGTAGGTAGGTTTTATGTCCTCCCCAGATACAATGCTAATATAGCTTGTGTTTGGGGACTTTGGTCTCGGACTTGCTGTTCCTGTTTCTTCTTGTGATAAAATTTGCATTGGAGTTTGTTGTACTTGGCAAATGTAGATATAATGAGATCTTTTCTTTAATTGCAACTAACTGCTCTCTGATACGTTTTATAACGTCTGACAACTGAGTCCAATGCAATTTAGTGACTTTGTTCTGGTTTTTCCTTGCAAGATCTAATATTTCATTATAAGCAAAAACTAGTACAACTGCGTGTTTATTTACCGTACATGCTTGAATCGGCCTATTTTGACTCAAGCATTTGTACGATTTTACGAATTCAGCCCTATTCTTATGTACCTCATTAGCTATTTCTACGCAGTCCATGTATAAATTATATTAGAAGTAATTAATTAGAGGTAATAAGTCGCGGGAACTAAGCGATATATACAAACGTTTATTAAGGGCGATCTTCCGCTTTCAAAGTACAAATATAATCTAAAAATACAATGAATGAAATCTTAGTATTTAAGCTATAACTGCCGGCAACGACGCCGCTACGGTCGCTGATTTTGGTGACCGCGCCTAAGAACTGCAGTGTTAGCGCCTCGTGCAGGGTAATGAATTACCAACGGATGTTGCGCAAGAATGTTTTTGGGCGCTGACCTGGCTCTACAGACCGGCGACGTTGTCGAACCTGACACCCAAACTTCAAGCGCACACGCTGACCACTGATAACGCTGAATCAGCTGTCGTGATACGAGTATTGCGGGAGCATTTTTTTCGTTCCGTTGGTACAGGGTACTCACGTTTAACTTATAGACGTTTTATTTAGCTCCTAGGTGGCTTTTTGTCAGAAAAAAAACTTAGATGTTGTCCAAGTCGTTTGCTCTGCTGACATATTTTTTCTTGAGGCCCCTATTGTGCATTCTGTACAACTTGTATATTGTGCTTGCGCACAATAAAACTACTATAATGATCATTAAAATCATAACTACTTTCAGCTCGGGTGTATTCACCTCTACACCGCAACGTTAGACTTTTTGTCAAACATGCTCACGGCTAATCCGTTACTAATTACTATCAGTAGATCAATTTTGTATATTCACATTCAAATTCTGACAGAGACTAAATTGTTTTTTAGTTGTGCTTCTTTTTATTTTTACGAAATAATGTATTTAACATGTATTTGCTATTCTTATTTATTCCTACATTTATTTTGTATATGTAATTATTTTTTTTTTATTTATTTATTTATTTTTTAATTCTTGTTGGCCAACGCAGTGGTCTTCCCGGCTATTATTTGCATGGCTTTACAGGCCATGCGCTATACTGGGCAACTTTAATATCGCTTAGTATTACAAAATTTTAATAACAGTCTTAATTTATAGTTATTTAGTATATAGCGTTGGATGATGGGCGTTCTTTGAAACGCTGTCGGTTCACTATTACTTGGCCTGACTTGATGCGCCACTCGGTGCCGGTGCTGGCTGCACAGGCTTCTACTTCTATGGTAGGGGACCGGTGCTGGCAACACAGGTGTACTCACATTGAGGTGAGTTTAGTGGGTCCTCGCAGTCTTTTGGGCATGACCCCTTTAGTTTTGGAATCTCTTTTAATTTGGGTGGAGATTTGATTAATTTTTCTTTTGCGATATTTGGTATGGCAGGGTAGGTGGATGTGTGCGCGGCTGGTGTTTGCTTTTTTCGAATTGTTAGTTGATATTTTATGTGTTCAACTTCGGCATGTAGTTTAACCGAGTTATTCTAACTTATAAAACTGCTGTTTAAAAGTTTTAAAACCTCTGCCTTTCTGGCTTTTAGCCGTTTAACCACATCGCTTCTTTTTTTTACACATACCACTCTACTCACTGCGCTTTTCTTTTTTGTTGTTGTTTGTTTTGTTTGTTGAGCTTTGTGTTATTGCTGTTGATGAACTTGTTATTGTTGTTCATAGCTCGCGGCTGTGGTCCACACACTGATGGAAATTATGTTATCTGTGTCACGGTCGCCATGTATTATTAAATGAAAACCCGGTGGAGCGTCTGCTCCGTTGAAGAGTTAAGTTTTGAGTGAATTCTTTATTCAGAAAAATGTCTTAGACTCTAACAATATTTGTTTAAGCTTAAGCTGCGCTCTTGCGCTGACGGTGACGCCGACAGCGGAGCGGTTGCTATATAAGGTGTGCGCAGTTGATTACTGGGGCAAACACTCAAAGCATTATATTTTCCACAAAAAACAATATTTCGGTATCCTTTTTCTTGTTATTTTCTGGTTGTAATGTTCTTAAGCGCTCAGCAAAAAAGTACGAAAAAGTACTGTAAGGCTTTCCCGCTATGTTTATTTTTAGAAGCTAAAGTTGAGTTTTGCAATGCAAGTGTATGCTGGGTCAAATTAGGTGCTTTCATTTGTGGTTAGATAACGACGCGCTATTCGAACTTTTAATAAGGAATTGTGTTAAAACTATTAAAACAAATAAGCGAGTTTTAACTAAAGTTTATATCTGAAGCACTTCTAGTTGATTTTATGTATGAAGAAATGTCGAATTTCCTCCGTTTTACTGATAAAGAGGGCTGCAGAATTGTGGCACTGCTTGATATGGGCATGTAAATTGGTAAAATTGCAGAGAATATTGGCAGAAATAATAAATCTAAAAATACTCAAATCAAAGACCCAGAACATTATAGAAAAGAGCGCTGTTCGGGTCGTTCACCATTGGTACACAAACGGGTCAAAAGACAAAAAAAAAATCTAGCGGCCAAACAAAATATCAGGGCATCCCAGATACGCAATAATTTTTCTTTGCCAATATCCCGAGAGTGAGAAAAATAATCTTGCAGTGCTCAGAAACTGTGTAATATGAAAAAAAATTCCTGAAACTGGAGCTACTGCCAAGGCATGAAGCTGCTCGATTACAGTTTGCCAAACGATACCAAATTTCAGGTAACTGAGTCGAAATATAAAATTTTTACTGATAAAAACCAGATATCTAGATGTCCTGATGATTATTATCGCCATTTGCGAACAAAAAAATAGTCCACGTTTTAAGAAATTACCACGGAGGGGTCCCTAATAATATGGGCTGCGTTCGCCTCTAATAGAAATACTTCAAATCGTTGTATAACGCATAGAATGAATGCACAAAACTATGTTGAACTGTTGAGGTCTGTTTAGTGACATTTGGGGAAGATATTACGATGTCGATCTTAATTTTTTGCGGATTTTCCCGCAGGATAATGCAACCAACCACACAGGAAAGGTCACTATCACTTATTTTAGAGACAGATAATATCCTGCGCAGCCCGGGCTTAAAACCGATAGAAAATCATTGGGGCATCATGACTCAACAGTTTCATGCCACCGGGAAATAATTTGGAAATGTAACTGAGTTAATAAATGCCATTATTCAAGAATGGGAACAATTGGACATCCAAATGCTCCAAAACCGGATACAGTTAATGTCAGTATGAATAATGAAAGGGTTAAAAAAACAAAATGTGCTCTATTTTAAATAAATTTTCGGTTTATAAAAAATTCTATTGGTTTTTGTTGACTTTTTCTAGTTTTATGACACAAATTATGAATTTGGAAAATATTTTGTTTATTTTTTTTTATTCACAAAAGTAATTTTTTGTTATTGTTATCATTGAATAAACGGATAATTTTATTAAGTTTAAGCAGCAATTTGGTTTTTTGAAATATCTTGATCGGTTCAGATTTTATAGTATAAAATGTAGTGACCCAGTAATCAACTGCGCACACCTTATTTTTCCTATATATTATTATATATAAGAAGAGAGAAAGAGTTGCATGTCTAATGTAGGTCATATGCGCTGTTGGGTCAAACATGCTGACACTGCGCATAGACTGTTAGTGTCCCCATTCAGGTGGACACTCAGATTACATATGCACTATAAGAGAGCTTTTGATATTTATTGCTAATACTTGTAATATATTGTTACAGTATTTATTAAACATATTGTGCAGTTGATGTTATGTTTTCAATGTGTAAATAATTGCATAGGTCACTTATAATTGAATTTTTATATTCAGTTCCCATGTCCGTAATGAACGTCTTCATCGGACCGAACTTTAGTATAAAAGATTCGAATATTGCTTTTGCAATAGTATTGGCCTGTTTATTTGGTACTGGAATAGCTACCAAGTACTTGGTTAGATCGCATATCAACGTGACAGCGTATTCATTACCAGTTTCACTTTTAGGTAGTGGACCTATAGTGTCCACTATCACCCTGTCGAACGCACGCATTGGTGTTTCCGTTAGTTCTAAAGGCATTCTTGTTTTAATCATTGTTTTATATTTTTGGCATTTTGGACATCTACGTACGTACTCTCTTATTTGACATGTCATTTTTTTCCAATAGTAGTGTCTTTTTATTTTGCTTATTGTTCTATTTATGCCAGTGTGACCTCCCTGTATTGAGTCATCGTGATATGTAGACATTATTGCTTCTTTATCTTTTTCATTACTTATTATGGTCACCGGGTTGAGTAGCGCTACTCTTAATGTATTCAATATTTTATTGCCCATATTTTTGAAATTATCTATTGAAACAGATTCGAAGATAATTTCCCACGGTGCCAGTTTAACTTTGTTGACCTTGTGTATACCGGCCTGCATTTCAAGCCTTTGGAGAAACTGACCTAAGTCAAGAGTTCCATTAGTGTACAGGTCTCCAATGTCATATCTTGCAATAATTTTATTTCCATGTTTAAAAAAACATATCATATCTCTTATATGCAAGGCCACTACTTTTCGTACTTCGTCATTTTTGATGACTTGGTAAACGTTGGGCTTAGAAGCTTTTTCTTGACTTTGCCTTAGCAAAAGTTCATTGTTGTTCTCTGCGCAGAGTTTTTTTTGTCTACTTTGTTGCCTGGTAGTGACTTTCAGGACTTTGTTGTATAATTCTTTTAATTCAGATATAGTTATTCGTGACAAAGCGTCTGCCACAAAATTGTCTTTCCCTCTCAGATACTCTACTGTAAAATCATATTCTTCTAATTCGAGTCGCATGCGTGTTAATTTCGAACTTGGGTTTACCATAGAAAATAAATATGTTAAAGGTCTGTGATCCGTTTTAACTGTAAAATGTTTGCCATATATATATGGTCGAAAATGTGTTATTGCCCAATGTATTGCTGCTAGTTCTTGTTCTGTTGTACTTTTATTGCTTTCACCTTTAGTGAATGCTCTTGATGCATATGCAACTGGGAGTTGGAGTCCATTATAGTTTTGAGTTAAAACTGCTCCACATGCTTGCTTGCTTGCATCTGTGATTATGCAAAATTCTTTGCTAAAATCTGGGTATTGTAATAAGTTTGGTTGAACAAGTTCATTTTTTAGGTACTGAAATGCTTTTTCACACTCTGTTGTCCATTCAAATGGGACATTCTTTTTACATAATCTTGTTATGTGCCGTGAATATTCGGCGAAGTTTTTTATAAAACGTCTATAATAATTGCAAAATGCAACGAATCTTCTAGCGCTGTCTGCGTCCGTAGATACTGGATAATTATTGATGACGTCAAATTTTTTGCCATCTGGTAAGAACGTCACCTCATGCATGAAAAATGAACATTTTTCTGGATGTAGTTTCAGATTGTGTTTTCTACAAAGTTTGAAAACATCTGTTAAATTTTTAATCATATGTTGTTCGGAACAACCAATAACGATTAAGTCATCCATGTAAAGGAATGCCTGTGTAGGCTCTAGGCCTGAGAATGCTATTGTCATCATTCTTTGAAACGAATTAGGCGCTATTTTTAAACCAAATGGTAATCGCGTGAAGCGATATGAACCATTGTTTGTTGAAAAAGACGTTATGTCTCTTGAGTTTTTCTCAAGTTCAATTTGGTGGAAGCCTGACATTAAATCAAGGCATGAAAAATATTTAGCTCTACCCAATTGATCAAGAATGTCGTCAATTCTGGGGAATGGAAATTTGTCGGACAGCAATTTCTTATTTATTTGGCGATAGTCGATTACTAATCGCCATTTTTCTTCGTTAGAGCACTAACCATACAACCACTAACCATACAACACATAGACGGGACATCTAGAAGAAACTTTTTTGCTCACTTTTTTTTGAGCCGGAGCACCCACACAACTTCGAATTCGCTTGTGCGCCTTACTTTTACGTGCGTTGTTCGAAAATATTCGAAAGCATAATCATTCCGCTTCAAGCGCTCGGCCGAAATGGTCGTCTTCGGAACAAAGCAATGCTATGATACATTTTTTCTTAGCTCTCTCTCTCTCTCTGCTCTCTTCTCTCTCAAATATATATATATATGTAGGCACAAGCAGCAGCTCACAAAAATTGAAATTTGTTCGCTGAAGATCCCATTTCTTCCCTTCTGAGCGAAGAGTATACCGAACTATTGAAAGCGTTCGCTATACGCATGCAAAATGTTTACGTTTTCATTATTATTTGTGGGAAGGGTATGAAAGCGTTGATGTGCATAAAGATTATGTTTTCGCGACGAGCGTGCACACACACACTTACAGTCCCTTGATATACGTATGAGCATTTATGTGCATGTGTGCGGAAATCTAGCTGCCTGTAGAAATTGTGAAGACCCACGTAGCAGTTGGTCGATCTTGTGGACTGCACACACATACACACACAGTTGAATGTGTGTGCGTATGGGCTGCGATGCTTACAATTGTCGAATATCACTTGTAAAAGCATTTGTGTGCCTGTATGAGAAATTTTAGCTGCCTGTGGAAATTGTGTAGCGCACGCATGGGATATGAACATTGGCGTGTGCCTACCTCAACTTTGAATTGCGTGAACGATTTTGGTTTACAATTGCAGAATTGCAGAAATTTTTTTTATTTTTTTATTTATTATTTACGGATGCATCTTTTTAAAAAGGTCAATTTGACCTGCATATGTATGCAAAGGTGCATGGGTTAGAAAAGCATATCCCATTTTTGCCCGTTGGGTTTAAACAGGTACTAAATATTTTTTAAATTCATTCAGTTGGCAAACCCAAGATTATTGAAAAATCAGGTAATAAACTATAATTGAACTATCCTTCTGCAATTGTAAACCAAAATCGTTCACGCAATTCAAAGTTGAGGTAGGCACACGCCAATGTTCATATCCCATGCGTGCGCTACACAATTTCCACAGGCAGCTAAAATTTCTCATACAGGCACACAAATGCTTTTACAAGTGATATTCGACAATTGTAAGCATCGCAGCCCATACGCACACACATTCAACTGTGTGTGTATGTGTGTGCAGTCCACAAGATCGACCAACTGCTACGTGGGTCTTCACAATTTCTACAGGCAGCTAGATTTCCGCACACATGCACATAAATGCTCATACGTATATCAAGGGACTGTAAGTGTGTGTGTGCACGCTCGTCGCGAAAACATAATCTTTATGCACATCAACGCTTTCATACCCTTCCCACAAATAATAATGAAAACGTAAACATTTTGCATGCGTATAGCGAACGCTTTCAATAGTTCGGTATACTCTTCGCTCAGAAGGGAAGAAATGGGATCTTCAGCGAACAAATTTCAATTTTTGTGAGCTGCTGCTTGTGCCTACATATATATATATATTTGAGAGAGAAGAGAGCAGAGAGAGAGAGAGAGCAAAGAAAAAATGTATCATAGCATTGCTTTGTTCCGAAGACGACCATTTCGGCCGAGCGCTAGAAGCGGAATGATTATGCTTTCGAATATTTTCGAACAACGCACGTAAAAGTAAGGCGCACAAGCGAATTCGAAGTTGTGTGGGTGCTCCGGCTCAAAAAAAAGTGAGCAAAAAAGTTTCTTCTAGATGTCCCGTCTATGTGTTGTATGGTTAGTGGTAAGAGCCTGGAAGGGCTTTCTTTGGGACTAATAAAAGTGGGCTGTTATAAGGTGAAACAGACGGTTCAACAATATTATGTTCGACTAACTTTTTAACCTGACGATTGATTTCTTCTATTTGGCCATGCGGACATCGATAATTCTTTACATATACTGGTTCATCATCCTTAAGTCTCAATTTTTGTTTGTAAAAATTGTTTGTTGTTATCGGCTCGGTTTCAAGTCCGAACACATCACTATACTGGGTGCATATTTCTTCAAGTTGTTTCTTAAATAATGTTGGAAAATTTTTCTTTAATTTATTAATTACAGACTCTTCTATTGTCATTGAGATGTTGAATTACGTCGTAGTTCGAAAGTGGTTCAAATTTTAATTTATTAATGCCTACTATTTGGCATGTATCTGTTGTATTTAAGAATCGGACAAAAGCATTCTGGGCTGTTGCAATCGTGTTTGCAACATAAACACCCGGTTTAATTTCCTGATTGGGAATTAAAATGTTTTCTTCTGTAGAAGACAATTCTATTTTGCGTATCACTTGGGATCTTGCTGGTAGAAGCGTTGAATTTGTACCAGAACTGAATGTTATTGGAACATAAATAGGATACGTTAGGTTTTGAGGTCTAATTATAAACCAATCTTCGGAATTATTATAATCTAATTGGCAATTAAACTTTTTTATGAAATCTAATCCTATTATTCCATCGCAGGGGATTGCGAAATCTGTTTGAAGTTCAATAGAGGCTAATCCTTTGGAGTTTATAACTCCTTTTCCTATGCCTTGAATGTCTATAATTCTATTGACTTGGATGTCATGAAAAACATCAGAATTTTCTTTTAAAATTGAAATATCTGCACCTGTATCGATCAAAAATGTTATATTTTTATTTGTTGCAACATTTGTAAATGATACGAAATTATTGAGACTTAAGTTAACAGTATATATTTTATGATTTAACTTTGAGTTTCTGGAGGTGTCTGGGAGTTTCCCGAAGTATTCTGGGTAACTCTGACATTGCCATTATTATTTCTATGGTGGCTTCCTCCTGAGTTGGAACGGCCTCTAGCGCTTCCGCTGGTTTGGCCTCCACCACGTCTATTATTTACGTAACCGTTGTTTCGATTATTACCTCTACCACTGTAATGACCTCGGTTACCCCTGTAATAGCCATTATTTGCTTGCCTATAGTGCAACACATCATGTTGCCGACCTGAGGCTTCTGTGCAACTGTTTACAAACTTGGATACGGCTTCATCCATACAGAGAACTGGCCTGCTTCCATTATGATTTTCACTTTTTCAATGGAGCAGATCTTGATCATTGCATTTACTACCTGTTGTGTGGAATATTTCTCAGCCACTTCTTGCGAGAGTCCATCATTTATGTATGCACTCTGAAGAGATTTAGCTAAGAGTTCAATTTCTTGGGTGTATGAATTAGCAGTCTTGTTCTTCTGCTGTATATTCATAATTTTAGCAGAGATTACTTCCACACTTTCACCCTTTATCTTGGCTTTTAGTTTATTAACTATGCCAGATATTGTTGTCTCATGCTCGACTAGATCTCTTGCATGACCAATCAATCTTGTTTTTATTATGGTCACTGCAAAATTTTCATGTGGACCCTTTAGTTCATCGACAAATTCCTGAGTGAGTAGAGTGCGGGCATGGCGATAAAAGAGGCGGTGTGAGGAATAAGATAAAAAAAAAATAGCCAGCCTAAATTGGCTATTATATACAAAACAACCTCCACCAGCCTGGTCAACAGCTCTAAAGCTGCAAGCGGAGCTTGACCTATTGCGAGAATATTCGCAAAATTCTAGAGCAAAGTCATGTTCGACTCTCTCACGTATTAAAAATATAAAAGATACTAAGAAAATTGAACCTCCATCAGAGATAAAAATACCCAAGAGAATCAACGAGTGCCCAAAGGACTGCGAGGGAGTCTGGAGTCCATACTGCATTGGCACATGCAGCGGCAACTACGACAACAGCAGCAGCAGCAAACAACAACAAAAAGAAAGCCTGTGCTAAGAGGACCAGCACCGGCACCGCCTAGCGTGACAAGCTAGGCCAGCAGACCGACAGCGCTACAAAGAGCGCGCAGCAAGGACCGACAGCGTTTCCAAGGACGCCCACCAAAAAAAAGTTTTTTTTTAATTTAAAATGCACTGCGCTGCATAAACACTAATATTAATCACTAAATTGTTAAAATTGAGCGGAAACATTTCTGCCCGATAGCGTATGGCCTGCAAAGCCATACAAACATTAGGTAGGAAGACCACTGCGTGGGTCGAATAGGGTTTTATTTATAATACAAAAATTAAACAATTGAGATGCAAAACAAAAATAGTTGTACACAAAAAAAAAAGGGCATCAACATTAATAATTAAATAATAATAAAAAAAATAAATGCAAAAAAAATTTGAATATAAATATACAAAATTGATCTACCGATAGTAATTAGTAACGGATTAGCCAACAGAATGTTTGACAAAAAGTCTAACGTTGCGGACTCTACCGCCAACGTAATAAATACTGTTGAGGTGAATACACCCGAGCTCAAAGTAATTATGATTTTAATGATCATTAGTAGTTTTATTGTGCGCAAGCACATTAGCCAAATTGTACAGAATGCACAATAGGTGCCTCAAGAAGAAATATGTCAGTAGAGCAAACGACTTGGACAACATCTAAGTTTTTTTTTCTGACAAAAACCACCTAGGAGCTAAATAAAACGTATATACATGGACTGGGTAGAGATAGCAAATGAGGTACAAAAGCATTGGGCTGAATTCGAAAAATCGTACAAATGCCTGAGTCAAAATAGGCCGTTTCAAGCATGTACGGTAAATAAACACACAATTGTACTAGTTTGTGCTTATAATGAAATATTAGATCTTGCAAGAAAAAACCAGAACAAAGTCACTAAATTGCATTGGACTCAGTTGTCAGACGTTATAAAACGTCTCAGAGAGCAGTTAGTTGCAATTAAAGACAAGTTCTCATTAGATCTACATTTGCCTAGTACAATAAACACAAATGCAAATTTTGTCCCAATACAGACCGAAGAGACAGGCATAGCAAGTCCGAGACCAAAGTCCCCAAACACAAGCTATATTAGCATTATATCTGAGGAGGACTTAAAACCTACACAAATAACTTCAAGTGTGGAATTGGTTCAAGCAAACATGGCCCAAACTCAGGGTGAATACTTCACCCAAATAAAAGGGTTAATACCTGAGTTTGATGGAAAGCACGAAAGGCTACGAGCTTTTCTTGATGCTGTAAGTGTGGCCGATGTTCTAAAGGGTCCACATGAAAATTTTGCAGTGACCATAATAAAAACAAGATTGATTGGTCATGCAAGAGATCTAGTCGAGCATGAGACAACAATATCTGGCATAGTTAATAAACTAAAAGCCAAGATAAAGGGTGAAAGTGTGGAAGTAATCTCTGCTAAAATTATGAATATACAGCAGAAGAACAAGACTGCTAATTCATACACCCAAGAAATTAAACTCTTAGCTAAATCTCTTCAGAGTGCATACATAAATGATGGACTCTCGCAAGAAGTGGCTGAGAAATATTCCACACAACAGGTAGTAAATGCAATGATCAAGAACTGCTCCATTGAAAAAGTGAAAATCATAATGGAAGCAGGCCAGTTCTCTAGTATGGATGCAGCCGTATCCAAGTTTGTAAACAGTTGCACAGAAGCCTCAGGTCGGCAACATGATGTGTTGCACTATAGGCAAGCAAATAATGGCTATTACAGGGGTAACCGAGGTCATTACCGTGGTAGAGGTAATAATCGAAACAACGGTTACGTAAATAATAGACGTGGTGGAGGCCAAACCAGCGGAAGCGCTAGAGGCCGTTCCAACTCAGGAGGAAGCCACCATAGAAATAATAATGGCAATGTCAGAGTTACCCAGAATACTTCGGGAAACTCCCAGACACCTCCAGAAACTCAAAGTTAAATCATAAAATATATACTGTTAACTTAAGTCTCAATAATTTCGTATCATTTACAAATGTTGCAACAAATAAAAATATAACATTTTTGATCGATACAGGTGCAGATATTTCAATTTTAAAAGAAAATTCTGATGTTTTTCATGACATCCAAGTCAATAGAATTATAGACATTCAAGGCATAGGAAAAGGAGTAATAAACTCCAAAGGATTAGCCTCTATTGAACTTCAAACAGACAAATACATTATTCCATACAAATTTCATCTACTTCAATCAGATTTCGCAATCCCCTGCGATGGAATAATAGGATTAGATTTCATAAAAAAGTTTAATTGCCAATTAGATTATAATAATTCCGAAGATTGGTTTATAATTAGACCTCAAAACCTAACGTATCCTATTTATGTTCCAATAACATTCAGTTCTGGTACAAATTCAACGCTTCTACCAGCAAGATCCCAAGTGATACGCAAAATAGAATTGTCTTCTACAGAAGAAAACATTTTAATTCCCAATCAGGAAATTAAACCGGGTGTTTATGTTGCAAACACGATTGCAACAGCCCAGAATGCTTTTGTCCGATTCTTAAATACAACAGATACATGCCAAATAGTAGGCATTAATAAATTAAAATTTGAACCACTTTCGAACTACGACGTAATTCAACATCTCAATGACAATAGAAGAGTCTGTAATTAATAAATTAAAGAAAAATTTTCCAACATTGTTTAAGAAACAACTTGAAGAAATATGCACCCAGTATAGTGATGTGTTCGGACTTGAAACCGAGCCGATCACAACAAACAATTTTTACAAACAAAAATTGAGACTTAAGGATGATGAACCAGTATATGTAAAGAATTATCGATGTCCGCATAGCCAAATAGAAGAAATCAATCGTCAGGTTAAAAAGTTAGTCGAACATAATATTGTTGAACCGTCTGTTTCACCTTATAACAGCCCACTTTTATTAGTCCCAAAGAAAGCACTTCCAGGCTCTAACGAAAAAAAATGGCGATTAGTAATCGACTATCGCCAAATAAATAAGAAATTGCTGTCCGACAAATTTCCACTCCCCAGAATTGACGACATTCTTGATCAATTGGGTAGAGCTAAATATTTTTCATGCCTTGATTTAATGTCAGGCTTCCACCAAATTGAACTTGAGAAAAACTCAAGAGACATAACGTCTTTTTCAACAAACAATGGTTCATATCGCTTCACGCGATTACCATTTGGTTTAAAAATAGCGCCTAATTCGTTTCAAAGAATGATGACAATAGCATTCTCAGGCCTAGAGCCTACACAGGCATTCCTTTACATGGATGACTTAATCGTTATTGGTTGTTCCGAACAACATATGATTAAAAATTTAACAGATGTTTTCAAACTTTGTAGAAAACACAATCTGAAACTACATCCAGAAAAATGTTCATTTTTCATGCATGAGGTGACGTTCTTACCAGATGGCAAAAAATTTGACGTCATCAATAATTATCCAGTCCCTACGGACGCAGACAGCGCTAGAAGATTCGTTGCATTTTGCAATTATTATAGACGTTTTATAAAAAACTTCGCCGAATATTCACGGCACATAACAAGATTATGTAAAAAGAATGTCCCATTTGAATGGACAACAGAGTGTGAAAAAGCATTTCAGTACCTAAAAAATGAACTTGTTCAACCAAACTTATTACAATACCCAGATTTTAGCAAAGAATTTTGCATAATCACAGATGCAAGCAAGCAAGCATGTGGAGCAGTTTTAACTCAAAACTATAATGGACTCCAACTCCCAGTTGCATATGAATCAAGAGCATTCACTAAAGGTGAAAGCAATAAAAGTACAACAGAACAAGAACTAGCAGCAATACATTGGGCAATAACACATTTTCGACCATATATATATGGCAAACATTTTACAGTTAAAACGGATCACAGACCTTTAACATATTTATTTTCTATGGTAAACCCAAGTTCGAAATTAACACGCATGCGACTCGAATTAGAAGAATATGATTTTACAGTAGAGTATCTGAGAGGGAAAGACAATTTTGTGGCAGACGCTTTGTCACGAATAACTATATCTGAATTAAAAGAATTATACAACAAAGTCCTGAAAGTCACTACCAGGCAACAAAGTAGACAAAAAAAACTCTGCGCAGAGAACAACAATGAACTTTTGCTAAGGCAAAGTCAAGAAAAAGCTTCTAAGCCCAACGTTTACCAAGTCATCAAAAATGACGAAGTACGAAAAGTAGTGGCCTTGCATATAAGAGATATGATATGTTTTTTAAAACATGGAAATAAAATTATTGCAAGATATGACATTGGAGACCTGTACACTAATGGAACTCTTGACTTAGGTCAGTTTCTCCAAAGGCTTGAAATGCAGGCCGGTATACACAAGGTCAACAAAGTTAAACTGGCACCGTGGGAAATTATCTTCGAATCTGTTTCAATAGATAATTTCAAAAATATGGGCAATAAAATATTGAATACATTAAGAGTAGCGCTACTCAACCCGGTGACCATAATAAGTAATGAAAAAGATAAAGAAGCAATAATGTCTACATATCACGATGACCCAATACAGGGAGGTCACACTGGCATAAATAGAACAATAAGCAAAATAAAAAGACACTACTATTGGAAAAAAATGACATGTCAAATAAGAGAGTACGTACGTAGATGTCCAAAATGCCAAAAATCTAAAACAATGATTAAAACAAGAATGCCTTTAGAACTAACGGAAACACCAATGCGTGCGTTCGACAGGGTGATAGTGGACACTATAGGTCCACTACCTAAAAGTGAAACTGGTAATGAATACGCTGTCACGTTGATATGCGATCTAACCAAGTACTTGGTAGCTATTCCAGTACCAAATAAACAGGCCAATACTATTGCAAAAGCAATATTCGAATCTTTTATACTAAAGTTCGGTCCGATGAAGACGTTCATTACGGACATGGGAACTGAATATAAAAATTCAATTATAAGTGACCTATGCAATTATTTACACATTGAAAACATAACATCAACTGCACACCACCACCAGACAGTTGGGACAGTAGAAAGAAGTCATAGAACTTTTAATGAATATATTCGATCATACATTTCAGTTGATAAAACCGATTGGGATACATGGCTTCAATATTTCGTTTATTGTTTCAACACGACTCCCTCTATGGCACATAGCTATTGTCCATATGAGTTAGTTTACGGTAAACAAAGTAATTTACCAAAATTTTTTAATAGTATAGACAATATTAAACCATTATATAATATAGATGACTATGCAAAAGAATCCAAATTTAGGTTAGAACAAGCTTATAAGCGAGCTAGGATTATGTTGGAACAGCATAAGGCTAGAAATAAGGAATATTATGATAAAACAACAAATAGTTTTGAAATAAAAGTAGGAGATAAAGTTTTATTATCCAACGACACAGGTCATAAGCTAGAATCAGTATATTTAGGACCATACACAGTAGAAAATATAGAGGATAGAAGTAATATAGTAATAGTAGATGGGAAGAAAAAACAGAAAGTACATAGAAATAGGTTAAAAATATATCATACCTAAAAGTGATGGCCTGATCAACCACACAATTATAAATAAAAAATAAAATTTTGCATATTTATATTCAAGACTTTTGATATAAGGCGAATTTGCAAATATGTATTTTGAAATGCCGCAAATCATAGTAAATAACTACATTAAGAAATTACGTTATTCTTTTAAAATGGGAGGTGTAGCATGTCCAATGTGTTGAATAAATACTGTAACAATTAATTGCAAGTATTAGCAATAGATATCAAAAGCACTCTTCTAGTGCATGTGTAATCTGAGTGTCCTCTTGAATGGGCACACTAACCTTCTATGCGCAGTGTCAGCATGGTCTGACCCAACAGCCCATATGACCCACATTAGATATGCAACTCATTCTCCACTTACTTGTAATAAGATATAGTAAATATATGGGGCAGCCGCTCCGCTGTCGGCGTCACCGTCAGCGCAAGAGCGCGGCTTAAGCTTAAGCAAATACTGTTAGAGTTAAGACATTATTCCAAATAAAGATTCATTCAATAAACTGACTGCAAACCAAACAGACCTTTTTATTACAGTTGTGTTTACCAAATGGTAATCGCGTGAAGCGATATGAACCATTGTTTGTTGAAAAAGACGTTATGTCTCTTGAGTTTTTCTCAAGTTCAATTTGGTGGAAGCCTGACATTAAATCAAGGCATGAAAAATATTTAGCTCTACCCAATTGATCAAGAATGTCGTCAATTCTGGGGAGTGGAAATTTGTCGGACAGCAATTTCTTATTTATTTGGCGATAGTCGATTACTAATCGCCATTTTTTTTCGTTAGAGCCTGGAAGTGCTTTCTTTGGGACTAATAAAAGTGGGCTGTTATAGGGTGAAACAGACGGTTCAACAATATTATGTTCGACTAACTTTTTAACTTGACGATTGATTTCTTCTATTTGGCTATGCGGACATCGATAATTCTTTACATATACTGGTTCATCATCCTTAAGTCTCAATTTTTGTTTGTAAAAATTGTTTGTTGTGATCGGCTCGGTTTCAAGTCCGAACACATCACTATACTGGGTGCATATTTCTTCAAGTTGTTTCTTAAACAATGTTGGAAAATTTTTCTTTAATTTATTAATTACAGACTGAACGAATACACTTGACTATGGTTTGTAAGACCAGAAGACAAGAAACTACGTTGGTGTTTAGTTCAGTATTGATTTTTATTTAGATGAGCACGGGTTTATATACCCAAACTCATGCATATTTTTAACTCTTAAATCTAGTGCGTCTATTGCTGAGTGTGTAAGGCTCAGCATTGGTCTATTACATATTCTTATCTTATCGCTGAGTTTGTAAGACTCCGCGTTGGTCTATTAGCTATTCTTATCCTATCGCTGAGGTTGTAAGGTTCAGCGCTCGCCTCTTATATATTCTTGTCGCAAAGGGTCAGGGTCATAATTATGTCTAGTGTGACAGCTCATACTTGTCACATATTTTTGCTATTTTATGTTGAGTACATAAAGCGTATGTTCCCGTACTTATCATATTTCTATGTTCATGCATGTTCATGAACATTCTGCGGGGGGCCAGAGAAGGTGATAGCCAACAACTGCTGTCTCTGGTTTCTTCTCTTAATTATATAAAAGGCAAATAGAACTATTATAATTATTACTAATCCCAATGAAATATGTCCATGCCTGCAGTCCTTGTACGTTTTGTGTGTTCGTGCCTGAACATTCTGCGGTGTCCAGAAAATATGGTAGCCAGATATATTGTGCTGTTCCCTTGATCTTTTGCGCAGGTGGCGGTTCCCATGCCAAGTGAAGTCGAGGCTCTTTAAAGAACTTACGCCGCTTATAGTTGTGTTCAATTGTATAATCGGCATCGCTCATTGAGTCTGCTGAGGCGGTGTCCACTCGCTTCATTGCTGTCTCCAGATGGGAGCCGTCCACATTTTGATGATAACGCTGCCTTATGGCAGCTGTTAATTCGCTTGTAGTGGATATGGCTCTTTCCTTTAATATGTTGCTATTTCCAGTTAAGTCCTCGTCCGATGTAATTGTAATTACATCATTAATCTCTGAAGTAGTTTCCAGATTGAACTCCGCTGCTGTGGTCATAACTGAAGAGTTTTGATCTCCAGCTGCACATGCAGTCGCCGTTGCAGTCGTCGCAGAAGTTTGGTCATCCATCGCGCTGCTAACAGTGTTGATATCATCCAATGGTTCAACAGCCAATTGGATATGTGTTGATGTATCTTCAGCAGCACTCAACGTTGCTGTCGATGTCGAAGATGTGGCAGCAATTGCTTTCTCGTCCCCATCTTCTATATCCTCCGACTTTTCTGGTTGATCCTTTGTCGGAGTTGGTAGCAAACAGATCTTGTTTCTTGACCTTTTGTCTTTGATCTTTTGCTTTCTTTTTGTTGTTACTACTCGAACTTTATTATCTTGTTCTTCTGTAGCTTTAGTTATCTTTCCTCCCATGTGGGGGCTTGCCGGCGGGAGGGATTCCCAGTTTTTGAACACTATTTTGTCCAAAGCGGCCTTATATATTAACTGCTGATCAGCGGTGGCGTTGTCGCTGTCAACAGAGGTGCTCACGAACATGCGGATACTGCCTTCATCATTGTTTTTCAGCAGTTCCGTGTCCACTGGCTTGCTAACGATATAGCGTTTGTAGCGTTTGCATAAATAGTCCCACGCTGGATTGTAGTTAGCCGATTCATATTTGAAATGGCTGATGACCCTGTGGCCGTCTCCTTTGAGGTACAATTTCAGGTACATCAGCTTAGTCTTGTCGCTGATATCCTTTCTGTTGTGAATTATATTGGTGAACTGCTCGAAGAACGTTGGCCACGCCTCAGGACTCCCATCGAAATAGGGAAGAGTAGGTCTTGGTCGCTTTGGCACGTCTTCTTTTTTGTTGTGAAAGTCATCTAACTTTCTGTTGATTTTTTTTGTCAGTCTGTAGACTCTGCCTTCCAATGCGTCTATGCCTTTGATTTCGTAGGATGGTTTATTGTACTTCACCTCGAGATCACTGAGCACTGACTGGACCTTATTCCATAGAAACTCTAGCATATCTTTATGGTCTAGAGTTTCTTCCTGGTTGCTGAGCTCTAGGTTGGCATACACCTCTTCAATGTGCAGCTTTAATGCTAGAGCTCTTCTATCCACAAGTTCTACCAACGCATCCATTGGGCTCGCGACTTTGCGTGAGAACAATACTTCTTGTTGAGTATGTTTTTCCCTGGATGTTTCCGGTTGCAGTTCCCAGCTAAACTTTGGCACATCCTTTTTCGGTATGGCCTGCTGGATGTTGTCACAAATCTCTGATTGCTTTTTTAGCACCTCAAGATTTTTTCCCGACTGCATCCTGTTTGTATTTATATGTTACTTTGGCTTAACCCTTTGGAGGTTTTTTTGTTTTGATCACTTGGTTGATCGTGCTGTGCCTCTACTCACAGCTGGGGTTTGTAAGCCAAAGAACAATTTTTTAGCACTTTACTTAGCACTAATCACAAACATTTCGTAGCCTTGTGGTTCGAAGTACTATGACTGTACTTCCTCCGGCTCGAAGGACCATGAACGAATACACTTGACTATGGTTTGTAAGACCAGAAGACAAGAAACTACGTTGGTGTTTAGTTCAGTATTGATTTTTATTTAGATGAGCACGGGTTTATATACCCAAACTCATGCATATTTTTAACTCTTAAATCTAGTGCGTCTATTGCTGAGTGTGTAAGGCTCAGCATTGGTCTATTACATATTCTTATCTTATCGCTGAGTTTGTAAGACTCCGCGTTGGTCTATTAGCTATTCTTATCCTATCGCTGAGGTTGTAAGGTTCAGCGCTCGCCTCTTATATATTCTTGTCGCAAAGGGTCAGGGTCATAATTATGTCTAGTGTGACAGCTCATACTTGTCACATATTTTTGCTATTTTATGTTGAGTACATAAAGCGTATGTTCCCGTACTTATCATATTTCTATGTTCATGCATGTTCATGAACACAGACTCTTTTCTATTGTCATTGAGATGTTGAATTACGTCGTAGTTCGAAAGTGATTCAAATTTTCATTTATTAATGCCTACTATTTGGCATGTATCTGTTGTATTTAAGAATCGGACAAAAGCATTCTGGGCTGTTGCAATCGTGTTTGCAGGTTTAATTTCCTGATTGGGAATTAAAATGTTTTCTTCTGTAGAAGACAATTCTATTTTGCGTATCACTTGGGATCTTGCTGGTAGAAGCGATGAATTTGTACCAGACCTGAATGTTATTGGAACATAAATAGGATACGTTAGGTTTTGAGGTCTAATTATAAACAAATCTTCGGAATTATTAAATTAATTTAAACTTTTTTATGAAATCTAATCCTATTATTCCATCGCAGGGGATTGCGAAATCTGATTGAAGTAGATGAAATTTGTATGGAATAATGTATTTGTCTGTTTGTAGTTCAATAGAGGCTAATCCTTTGGAGTTTATTACTCCTTTTCCTATGCCTTGGATGTCATGAAAAACATCAGAATTTTCTTTTAAAATTGAAATATCTGCACCTGTATCGATCAAAAATGTTATATTTTTATTTGTTGCAACATTTGTAAATGATACGAAATTATTGAGACTTAAGTTAACAGTATATATTTTATGATTTAACTTTGAGTTTCTGGAGGTGTCTGGGAGTTTCCCGAAGTATTCTGGGTAACTCTGACATTGCCATTATTATTTCTATGGTGGCTTCCTCCTGAGTTGGAACGGCCTCTAGCGCTTCCGCTGGTTTGGCCTCCACCACGTCTATTATTTACGTAACCGTTGTTTCGATTATTACCTCTACCACGGTAATGACCTCGGTTACCCCTGTAATAGCCATTATTTGCTTGCCTATAGTGCAACACATCATGTTGCCGACCTGAGGCTTCTGTGCAACTGTTTACAAACTTGGATACGGCTGCATCCATACTAGAGAACTGGCCTGCTTCCATTATGATTTTCACTTTTTCAATGGAGCAGTTCTTGATCATTGCATTTACTACCTGTTGTGTGAAATATTTCTCAGCCACTTCTTGCGAGAGTCCATCATTTATGTATGCACTCTGAAGAGATTTAGCTAAGAGTTTAATTTCTTGGGTGTATGAATTAGCAGTCTTGTTCTTCTGCTGTATATTCATAATTTTAGCAGAGATTACTTCCACACTTTCACCCTTTATCTTGGCTTTTAGTTTATTAACTATGCCAGATATTGTTGTCTCATGCTCGACTAGATCTCTTGCATGACCAATCAATCTTGTTTTTATTATGGTCACTGCAAAATTTTCATGTGGACCCTTTAGAACATCGGCCACACTTACAGCATCAAGAAAAGCTCGTAGCCTTTCGTGCTTTCCATCAAACTCAGGTATTAACCCTTTTATTTGGGTGAAGTATTCACCCTGAGTTTGGGCCATGTTTGCTTGAACCAATTCCACACTTGAAGTTATTTGTGTAGGTTTTAAGTCCTCCTCAGATATAATGCTAATATAGCTTGTGTTTGGGGACTTTGGTCTCGGACTTGCTATGCCTGTCTCTTCGGTCTGTATTGTGACAAAATTTGCATTTGTGTTTATTGTACTAGGCAAATGTAGATCTAATGAGAACTTGTCTTTAATTGCAACTAACTGCTCTCTGAGACGTTTTATAACGTCTGACAACTGAGTCCAATGCAATTTAGTGACTTTGTTCTGGTTTTTTCTTGCAAGATCTAATATTTCATTATAAGCACAAACTAGTACAATTGTGTGTTTATTTACCGTACATGCTTGAAACGGCCTATTTTGACTCAGGCATTTGTACGATTTTTCGAATTCAGCCCAATGCTTTTGTACCTCATTTGCTATCTCTACCCAGTCCATGTATATACGTTTTATTTAGCTCCTAGGTGGTTTTTGTCAGAAAAAAAAACTTAGATGTTGTCCAAGTCGTTTGCTCTACTGACATATTTCTTCTTGAGGCACCTATTGTGCATTCTGTACAATTTGGCTAATGTGCTTGCGCACAATAAAACTACTAATGATCATTAAAATCATAATTACTTTGAGCTCGGGTGTATTCACCTCAACAGTATTTATTACGTTGGCGGTAGAGTCCGCAACGTTAGACTTTTTGTCAAACATTCTGTTGGCTAATCCGTTACTAATTACTATCGGTAGATCAATTTTGTATATTTATATTCAAATTTTTTTTGCATTTATTTTTTTTATTATTATTTAATTATTAATGTTGATGCCCTTTTTTTTTGTGTACAACTATTTTTGTTTTGCATCTCAATTGTTTAATTTTTGTATTATAAATAAAACCCTATTCGACCCACGCAGTGGTCTTCCTACCTAATGTTTGTATGGCTTTGCAGGCCATACGCTATCGGGCAGAAATGTTTCCGCTCAATTTTAACAATTTAGTGATTAATATTAGTGTTTATGCAGCGCAGTGCATTTTAAATTAAAAAAAAAATTTTTTTTTTGGTGGGCGTCCTTGGAAACGCTGTCGGTCCTTGCTGCGCGCTCTTTGTAGCGCTGTCGGTCTGCTGGCCTAGCTTGTCACGCTAGGCGGTGCCGGTGCTGGTTTCCTTTTGTAGATAGGCCCAGGCGGATGGTGCGCTGGGCGGTGCCGGTGCTGGTTCTCTTAGCACAGGCTGTTGAGGATCTTTGGATCGGCGGCCTGTTGCATGGCTGCCTGCTGGCGCTGCACTCATGTTTGCTATGACGTGTTCTTCTCTTTCTTGTTGTTGCTTATTTTGTCGTTGTTGTTCCTATTGCCAGCTGTTAGTGTTGCTGTTGTCGCTGATTTGTCGTTGTTGTTGCCATTGCCAGCTGTTAGTGTTGTTGTTGGTAGCGGGTTTGCAGGGTGCGTTGTGTTACGTTTTTGGTTGAAAAATTAGCTTAACTTTGCATTTGGCCAATGGAATGTTTTTCACATATTGTTAATATATGTATATATATTTATATTTTCACGCTACGTACAACACACGTCCCTTTCATATTCGCACACGTCCGCTCGCAACACATACTTTAAGAGTTTTTGTTTTTCTTTGCACAGCACGAGCCATTGTTAATAGTTAATAATTTTTCCAATTTCACAATACATGTTCGTGACTAAGTCACGGTCGCCATGTAATAAAAAGGTCTGTCTGGTTTGCAGTCAGTTTATTGAATGAATCTTTATTTGGAATAATGTCTTAAACTTTAACAATATTTGCTTAAGCTTAAGCCGCGCTCTTGCGCTGACGGTGACGCCGACAGCGGAGCGGCTGCCCCATATATTTACTATATCTTATTACAAGTAAGTGGAGAATGAGTTGCATATCTAATGTGGGTCATATGCGCTGTTGGGTCAGACCATGCTGACACTGCGCATAGAAGGTTAGTGTGCCCATTCAAGAGGACACTCAGATTACACATGCACTAGAAGAGTGTTTTTGATATCTATTGCTAATACTTGCAATTAATTGTTACAGTATTTATTCAACACATTGGACATGCTACAACATGCTACAATATTGAGCATAGTTCTAGCCCGACCTTTAATTTTGGTGTTGAATATGACAGTGAAGACCTGGTCGCCATCGTATCCACTGCAGAAACGAATTTATGTAAAGTTACATCCTGTCCATTGAATGTAAATATCTCGTTTCCTTCTCGATGCAATTCCTTTTAGTTGTAACTGGATTTCTGCCTTCAACTTCTCGTGCGATAATGTTAAAAGTTTGTTTATAATAGTATATAAAGTATATAAATTAACTTACCGTTAATAAAAACTGATAAAAAAATATAACAATTGGATTTTATTCTCGAACACGCACTTTATTTATGTTTTTTTATTCGACTCCAATCAGCAACTAACTAGCTTAAACCAAATCTATCCCTAACAAGCTGTGGCTTTAGCGGCAGCGACGTTGGTAGCGTTTGGTTTAAATTTATTTGTTGCTAACTCTTCCCCCTTTGATTTACACTTATCCTCAAGTGATTTTTTAAAAGAATTTTATATTGTTGAATGGGAGGTTTGGCTTTTCGAGTTTCTGCATGTTGATTATTGTGGCGTTTTTTTGGCGCAAGTTTTTTTCTGGTCAAGTTGTAAGATGACTTTTTTCCTTTTCTGAAACTTGGCACGTAAGTTAATGATACGATTCTATAAAGACCAAAGAAAAAACTATTTATCCCCGCCCACTGGGGGCGTGGAAAATCGGATCTAAATATATAGTGATTTTACAAATTCTACTATATTTTGTGCACTATTGATGCTAGCGACTCGAAATTTGGTATGTATACTCGGGTTGACTACCCAAGATCAGATATATCTACGCCCACAGGGGGCGTGGCAAACCGCAAAAGTTTATATCGCTTACAGTTGTAGAGCTAAAAGCTTAAAATTTGGATAGTTGACTTACTGATAGTCTCCTCTATCGATGACCCAAAAATAATTATTACGCCTTTTTGGAGGCGTGGCATTTCAAAAATACCCCGTAATTTTCACATATTTTGAGTCTAAGCGTCCAAACTTTACAGTTACGTAGCCTTCAGCTCATTCTAAGAACTGGCCAAAAATTATGGGTCTACAACTGCTGGGGGCGTGGCAAACCGGATTTTAGGCGTCCAATAGCGAAATTCATATGCGTATGCCACCTATATATATAAATATGAATTAAATTAAAACGAAAAAGTTTTCCGCGGGGTTCGAACCTGCACCTCAATCTACGCCCACTGGGGGCGTGCCAAATCGACATTTGCAGCGGCCAAATGCAAAATTCATATGCGTGTGTCACTCAATATATAAATTAAACCAAAGGGGTTTCTGGTAGATATTTTTATTAGCAACTCGTTTGAGCTGTTCGAGAATAATTCTTAAACTGAAACTTAAAGTAACTTAAATGAATTCGTGAAGCCGCCGCTGCCGGCAGACAGACCAGCAGACCGCTGAGTCGGCGCTTCTTGCATACGATCAGGCTGCTTAGGCGTGATGGTATCAAATTTCGCCTGCAACTCTGTCGCAACGGCATCCGGCCCAATTGCTCTATCAGCGACTTTGGCTATGCGCGTGTGAACTCCTCCCCGGGTAGGCTGAAACCCGTCCTCGGGTTTCTCTTTGGTCACTTTGCATCGGTATAATTTCCATGCGCTTAAAAGAAGGAGGAGAAGAGTAATGAGGATTAGGCAGCCAAACGACCTTGATGATAGATCCGATTTGAGATCCCCGATGTGACGGAGATTTCTCAAACTGAGATCGTGCAGGAATGGGAGGCTCAGATGTTCTCTGAAAAGGGTGATGTTAACTATGGCCGACGTAGAAACGGCTGGTTTCTTTTTAATGATGCCCCGATGATTTTCGTAACGGGTGCCGTTGAGGGAGATGTATTCATCAAAAGTGGCCAGCAAAGTTCCCGTGACTTGTTGACTGCCTCCAGTGTTGTCCACCACATTTACTGTTGCGCTGTTGATGATAATGATGCCATCCTCAATCGTCGTTATGGGCTCTAGATGCCCTGGGCGCGTGGCGCATTGTGCGACGATTCCTGACACCAGTTGCTGAGCACACGATGCTTTCTGTAATCTCTTGCAGAAAGTGGTGCTCACAGTAGTAGCGCAGTTGCACACAGCGAATGTCTTTGTTCCGGCCACTATGTTACCTTCTTCTAGATCTATTATTACGTTATTATGTTGAACAGGAAAAATGTCAATTTTCTTACAATTTAACATAGGTTGGGGATATTTTATAAGAAAATATAAAAGTTCAGAATTTTGGAAAGCCTTAATGCTAGATACTTGTAAAAGGACCACTACACTAATATATGTAAGATGCTCATTTAACAATTCCTTAATGTCAATGCTGTACAGGATAAGTGGGCTAATCAAATTTATTTTGGCAAGTGTTACGGATAAAATTAGATCCTCAAGATTTGTAATTATCATTCTGTTTTTCGCTAGAATTGTTGAATAGAGATGCTCGACTTCCGCATCAGGTTTGAGAATTGCATTAAGTGCTTTCGAAACTTCGTTAAGTCGTACTTGAAATTTGTTGTTGATTTCGATTTGCCTATTTTCTGAATCTATTAACTGACCCTGCTTGAACTTTATTTGTTCCCAGTCATCAAAATCTGGGGTTCCTGCAATTGCTTCTTTTTCGTAACCGAGTGTATTTTATTGTCGCGAGAAGGATATAGTCGACAGTGTCTTTAATGTGGTTTCCATTTTTAAGACAACGACTTATATCCCCTAAAGTAGCGTGAAAACGCTCGACCTGCCCGTTAGACGTGCTGTGTAAGGGCGGCGCATTCGTGATCACGATGTCAAAGTTATTTGACAACATTGATCTAATGGTCTCCGAATTTAGAGACTTTTCGTTGTCACAGTAAATTGTTTTTGTGTTCGGGAAGACGTTCAGAATTTGTAGCAGTGGAGCCTTTATGTCCACGATCGCGCGTGAACGAATGGGCTGGACGATTGCAAATTTAGAAAATTTGTCAATGCAAGCTAAAAAGTATTTCTGGTCAGTGGAGTAAATGTCTACGTGTAGCATTTCCCCGGCATATGACGGTATTGGGGTCTTCCCTATCTCTTGTCGGATTGGGTGACGATTGTGTTTATTCATTGCGCACACCCGACAGTTCCCGTTGTAAGACGACCAATTTTTGGGAAAAAATAGTCTCGAAGTATTTGTTGCGCATTCTCTTGCGCCGCGCGGTGAGCACGATTATGCTCAGCTATAGCGATTTCCCTTTGTTCTGTTGTGTCTGAGATGTCTATAACCATATTTTTTGAGTGTCTAAACGTAGTCGAAGGCCAGAATGGGAAGCTCGCAAAATATTGCGTTGGTCACCTCTGCGTTCACGGAGAAACTCTTGCAGAGTTTGGAACAGTGAGTTCCGATCGGAAAACTGTATGACATATCTGGTTTTTGTTTTAAACAGGATATAAGTCCTGTGTTGTGGAATGGTGCTTTCCTCCAGTATTATCTGGTTTCGGAAGCAGTTGACTGGCTTGTCTGTTGTCTCAATTGTGTACGTAAGAGACTCCTCGCTATGGATTGTAGCGACATCAGAATCTGCCAAATCTTCCAAAGCGTTGATATTTTGGCGAGACAAGGCGTCTGCCACAAAATTCTCTTTGCCAGGCTTATAAATGATGTTAGCGTTATGTTCATCAATGAAAGCTTTCCAGCGTTTTATCTTAGCGTTCGGATTTTTTTCCGATACGGCAAAGGTTAAAGGCTGGTGATCTGTATAGATGTTTAAGTTTTTAGCCCCGTACAGGTAGTTTCTGAGATTTTTCAATGCCCACACAATGGCGAGAAGCTCTCGCTCATTTGTGGCGAAATTAATCTCATTATCTCGCAGTGTGCGCGAGATCATTGTAATTGGGCGGCCGCCCTGGGACAGCACTGCTCCGAGCCCGTAACCTGATGCGTCTGTTGTGAGATCAAATAGTTTTTTGAAATCGGGGTATGACAACATAACATCCTCTGACGCCAGCATCTCCTTTAACCTGTTAAAGGCATTCAATTGTTCTGGAGTAAGTTCGAGTTTAACTTTTCTCGAATGGTTGGCGCTTATTTTACCGTTTTCACCTTTCAAGATCTCCGTTAGGGGTCTTGCGATGCTGGCGAAACCCGCAATAAAGAACCTATAATAACTTGCTAGCCCGAGAAATGATCGAAGGCTAAACAATGTTTTATGTGGTTGGAAATCCTTTATGGCCTGTACCTTATCGGCCGACGTCTGGATTCCACCTCTGCATACGGTGAATCCCAAATATTCTACGCTCTTTTTAAAGAACTTAGATTTTTCCTGAGAAACCCGCATGCCCGCGTCCCTAAGTCTTTCAAGACCCACTCAATATGATTGATGTGGTCTTCCTTGTTTGGGGAAAAAATTATGGAAATCGTAGGGATAGGGTATTTATCGTCGATTGTTTTTTGATTTAACTTCCGAAAATAAATTACTAGACGCTTTTTTTTATGACCGGAGTCGTCAACTCCTTTTTTGTCCACAACCCATATCGGGTTGTTATACGGTGACTTTGAGGGTCAATTATGCCGTCCGCCAGAAGTTGTTTAACCTCTGCATTGACAAATTCAGACAAGCCCATTGGGTATGGATATAGTTTGGAATATACCGGTTCGCCGTCCGTTCGGATTGTGGCGATAGTATTTATATTATAAGGCAGGGATTCGTTAACGTCTGTCATCCGGTCAATCATGCGATTAAAAGTGGGCCTGACCGCGGCGGGAACATGCGCGTCATTTATTTCGAAGTGGTTTACCTGTTGGCATGTTGGGAACTCCATTTTTTCCATTCTCTTGTCATATTTAATGACATTGCTGTTTAGATCTATTTGGGCGTTGAAATTTTTTAATTTTAAAATATGATTTTTCACCGAAGAGGTGAATGAGACATTTCTGCTCAATTTTGGTGTGCCCGTGGATCGATTTGACCTGAAATGGGCTATCGACTGGGCTCCAATGTGCCAGTTCTGGAAGGGGTTTTATGTAATTTTTAGATGCGCCTGTGTCTACCAGCAGTTTTACCTCAACTTGTGGGGCTATCCCCTTGAGTTCCTTTAACTGTTCTGTTAGAGCAGCTAACTTTTGTTCAAAATTTTGTGTTTGCTGTTCAAGGGCTTGGCGCATCTGCGCTGCCAGTTCTGTTACCTGTTTGTCGGTCATTTTCTTGTTTGTTCTATATTCTCTATAGGAGGTAATATACTCTTCCTCGCTGCTGCAATCTGAACTACTTATACCTTGCATTCACAATCGAAATCACCACTTTGTATCAAAATAATTTGATTTGCTTAACAGAAATAAAATTTGTATATAAAAAATTCTAACGATGCAACAGAATACTCTTACACAAGGGAAAATTTAAATTTTTTTATTTAAAGAGAAAAATATTTCACACACTTATCTTGGCCAGCCTTGTAACATACACGAATACAATTTTTTTATCTTTTTTTATTCTTTTTTTTGTTCAAATTGTTAAAGTAAAAAAAATGAGCATCTCACTTACATTTTTGTATTTTCTGACTTTGTAAACTGATTCTCTGTTAGTGGCCGATGTGTCAGACGCTGTCGTTGTGCTGGTTTCCCACGCTGCACTCTTTCGGACGCTTGTAGTTTTATGTTGATTATTACTCTCTCAGCTTTTGCTGGGGTTTTTTTTTTTTTTTTTTTTTTTTTTGTAGGTTTTTTTGCAAATTAAGTTTTTCCACCAATTAATTTGATTTTTTTTATGTTTGTAGGTTTTTTACAAATAAATTTTTTTTCACCAATTAATTTGATTGATTTTTTTTTTAATGTTTATATTTTTTTTCACTTTAACTTACGGCGTTGGCTCGTAAAGTTATTTTTTTGTAAAAAAAAAAAAAACAAAATAGAAGGATTTATCTTCTTTTTTTATTTTGGCAGTGGTAATCTTTGCCGTTGGGCGCCAATTAAACCAAATGGGTTTCTGGTAGATTATTTTTATTAGCAACTCGTTTGAGCTGTTCGAGAATAATTCTTAAACTGAAACTTAAAGTAACTTAAATGAATTCGTGAAGCCGCCGCTGCCGGCAGACAGACCGGCAGACCGCTGAGTCGGCGCTTCTTGCATACGATCAGGCTGCTTAGGCGTGATGGTATCAAATTTCGCCTGCAACTCTGTCGCAACGGCATCCGGCCCAAATGCTCTATCACCGACTTTGGCCATGCGCGTGTTAACTTATATATATATATATATATATATATACTTAAATAAACTTGTTACGAGTCGAATAAATGCTAACAGCTTAAGACTAACAATTGTGTGTCTATTGAAAGATAAAGTAAACTCTATCAGAATGTTTGCAACTTTCGGGAGATGCATGTTGCTGGCAACAAATGCTTACGTGTGGGTGATGCATGTTGCTAAGTATGATTTTATGTTGATTGTGATTTATTTCGATCGATGCCGATCGATGGGGGAGAAGCGCCGGCTTGGCTGCTCTTTGCTTACAGTTACCAAGCTTGGGAATATTTACTTTAATATATTTCGATTGATGGGGGAGAGTCGCCGGTTTGGCCGCCCTTTGTTTATAATTACCGAGCTTGGGAATATTTACATTAATAATTTGGCTATGGGAACAGAATATTGTAGACGTGATCAGTATGATTATGTCACTTCACTCTCCTTAAGAGGCGAGCCTGCGAATCAAGGTGACACAGACGGGTAAAGTTTTGGTAAAGTTGATTGTGTCATCTCGATGATCGTGTTTTCTTGTTGTTGTTCTTCTGGTTGGACTGATGGCGTTGTTTGCTTGTTGGGCTCGTGAATTTGTTTTTTAAATTTTGTTCTAAATAATTTTATGGGGTTACAAGATACATATTTAAAATATAGGATTAAAATTAAGAATATGGTTATTGTGATTACAATGATTGTATATGTTAAAGTATTATTTTGTGATACAATTTTTACAATGTCATCATGCTTGATAGGTTTTACTTTAATAATTTCTATTGGGGGATACAATGGTGTAAGGTCAACTTTTGGTTGAAAATAGTTATCGCTTATAATTATGTCATTTATTTGCAGTTTACATTGATTGATATTTATAATTTTGTTACCCTGAATATTAAGACTAACATTATTTTTTTGGCAATTTTGTTTTACAATTGTAGAAGTTATGTTCCAAGTTACAATGGTATTTGGCTCAATATATTTTATCATTTCTCTGCTATTTATATGTTCATAATTGAAGATTGGTTTTGTGTGTAATACAATTTTTTCTATGCAATTGTCAATTATTGGTTTATTGTCTCGATTAAAGATTTTATTATCTTTCTCATAATAAGAAGTTGTGCTAATGTAATCGAGTTGATAGCCATTGTGATCAGGATATGGGATAATTTTGATTGTATTAGTGGATTGAAAGTCAATTGGAATATGGGATACAATTAGTATGATTTTATCTTGGTAGTTAATCCAAGTGGATGTTTTGATTAGAAGTATGTTTCGATTATTGACGCTGATAAGTTTGTCATACGTAAGTAGTTTTGGATTAAAAAGTCATAGTCTTGACAATTGCATACCCATTTCAATGTCTTCTACATATTCTATAAAATGTGATAACTGTTAAGTAAAAGTATCTTGCATATTTTCTTTATTTTGATTATCTTGTATTTTTTTCATATTATTGTTAATTATGTTGATTATATCATTTAATTCATTAATTTAAAGATATGTTTTTTTATATTTTTCTCAAATTCTATTCTGTCGTTATCGTCAAGTGTACCAAAAAGGAATTTGTATAATGAGCCTACTATATTGAATAATCCGCGTTTATTACGATTTTCGTGATGAAAGATTTGTAATGGTCATCAACAAACAAAACCAAATACGTTAGCAAACGGTTATAATTTAACTGATCGCATTTACGCGCGCAGATTCAAAGCTTTAGTAAGCTTCGAAATTTTACCGCGTAAAAAAGCTTCGTAAGACTGCATAAGATAAGCTTTAGGCGGGTGCAGCAAAAGCTTCGTTGTCGCGCAGGCGCAGCGGCTGATCTAGTCGCCGCCGAGCTTATTCAGCAGCTACAACTAGAAGCGCAGCCAACTTTAGGGGCAATAAAAGCTAAAGCTTTTATTTTCGCCGAACCTATAAAGGAGCTGAGCTGCAAAAAGTAGTTCTTTTTAGATGCACGTTTCCAATTAAATAACTATTGACCATATATATTTCCACGGAATCTAAGGTATGAAAAAACAGAATAAATTTAACAACCAGAACTTTCTAAGTTTTTCTAAAAAAAAAAATCCAAATTTTGCCACCCCTAGCTTTTATGGGATACTTTGCCCGTGTCAGAGTGGAGCACGTCATTTTTCCGTTAAAAAAGAAAAAAAACTATAGCCGGCTCTGCAAACGGGCGCTGCAATTGCTGCCCTCCGGAATTTGTTCCACCTTTTTGCAAGTGGACACATGTGAGGATCATCGGATCGCCGAACTATAAAAAATTTGTACCCGGCAGCCCCATGCAACAGTGACATAAGCAACATGGAAAAAAATACAATAAACTATGAACTTAGTGCAGTGACCTTTACAAAATACTATAAAAATTATAAAAAGTTACATTAAGCAATAGTGCAGAAAAATACAAAGAAATAAACAAAAACGAACGAATATTATAAAGTAGTGCTTCTGTGCTAAATGAAATAATCCAACGTGCACAAAATTAGTTTCATTCATGTGACAGTACACTGGAAAAAATTTTTCTCAAGAAAAAAAACTTAAGTTATTAAAATATATAGCTAAGAAAAAACAAAAACCCCTAAAAAAATCAAGAAGTTAACACAATTAAATTAATAAAAAAAATTTTTTTCGACATATATGTATATATAAGCAAATGATCTTAAAAAAAAAAATGGAAAAAAATATTTTTTTGAATAAATGAATAAATAAAGAAGTAAATAAAAATAATGAATAAATAAGTTACTAAAAGAATAAATAAATAAAACAAGAAAAATCTATATATAATACAAAACAAAATAGTTAAAAATTAATAAAAAAAAAAAAATAAAAAAAAATAAATAATTAATTATGCAAGTGACGAAATATTAAGACCATTCATTAAACAAAAAAAATTAAATCATGTTTTGTTGAAAATGTTGCTATATTTCTCCTCCTTGAATCAACCTAGCAGACACAGAAACACCACGAAGAAAGGCCTTTCATCGTTGGAGATAAAAAGAACTGTAAGTGCTTGAAATCCCTTTTTGTTCCTGTTCCTCACACCCTGTAAAAGTTACAGTAAATTGATAAAAATGAAAAGAAAAAAAGTTAATAAGATAAAAAAAAGAACATTTTCGTTAGTTTTTTTCAACCCCTTTTTTATTAAAGAAAAAAAAAAAAAAAAATTTATCGAATTAATGAATAAATACCAATAAAATTTTAAATATAATTATATATTAATTTTTTTCTATATATATATATATGAAGCATTTTTATGAGACTGTCGGATCAACCGATTGAAAAATAAATAAATAAATAAATGATGAAACCCAAATAAATAATAATAATAAAACTAAAAAAAAAATGAATTAACTAATAATAAAAAGATAATAAATATATTAATAATAATATTAATAATAATCATAAAACTAATAATAAACATAAAAGCAATAAAAAATTTTTTTTCGCAATTTTTATAATGGTTTAGGTTTAATTAATTTAACATGCAAGGCAGAAAAGCATACATGAAACCAAAACCAATTTTTAAGCAACTTTATAATAACTTTTTGTAAATTTTTTTTATACCATTATACTTACTATGTTAATAATAAATCTACAAAATGAATTTGGTCCGATACATCTTGAATAATTTGTGTTAAGAAAATAAAATGAGATTTTGATCTTTGAAGCCAATGGGTTAATATAATGGGGTAGGAAGCTCTGGATTTTCTTTGGGGGTTTTTATATAAAGTTCACCATAAAAACCATGGTAGGGTAGGGTGAAGAAAGCGGGTGCCAAAGAACACCTTTGGCCTCGCCTATTCATTCTTTGATCCTGGTATGAAACCACTGTGCTCGTCTTCCCCTTTATTTGTTTTTTTTGGTCATGCGGACCCTATTTGTGGAGTTTTTTTAGGGATCTTATAAAAATTAAGATTTATGTATCGGGGTCGTAGAAGTAGCGAAAAACCCCCCCGCACTCCCGAATGAGCTAAGGGACCTGGAGATCCCGCCTAGCTGCTTTTCGACGCCGAACAGTATATCCGTAATGTACACGCGGTACACTCGAGATCAGATCAGACATACATTTCATAAAATTTTTGGAGCCCATTTGGGGCCTACTAGATTCGAGAAGTACATTACATTACATATACATCACATACACACTACAGATTATACCATTTAATTCTTGTTGCAATTTATTGTATAAATGATTTATTTGTGTTGAATTTTCAAATAAAGAAATAGATCTACGAAAATATTCATTAGCTATTATTATTTCAGTTATGTTTATTTTCAAAGAGTGATGTTCGAATCGTGTTGGTAATTCTAAAGGTTTGTCTGAGAACAGTAAGTATCCGTGGTCTGTATCCAAGTTGTTTATCTGTATTTGTTGAGTGTGGCCTATCGTACAGAATATAAATGATAGTATGATGAAGTAGAAACCTGTGGAATTTGAATTTGGTTAATTTTCTCTAATTTTTTAAACTGAGTTTTATAGTAACGTGTAATTCTATTTTTGTTAGTAATTTGGTAATGGTCTGGATCTATTTTTTCAACATGTTTATTGGCTTTAAAGGGATTTTCTAGTTTTCCTTTTTGTAATGGTCCTTTTCGATATCTGGTATTGACTTCGTATTCTTGTCGGTCACTGTTGATTTTATTTATTACTTTTTCTTTATTTTCTTGAGTGTTTAACTTTGGTTGTCCCGCATATAAGAATATGTGTGCAGGAGTTTGTCTAGTTATGTCATGCTTAGTTTTGTGATTGTAAATGTAAAGTATGGTTTCTATTTTGCTGAGTTTATTTTCTTCGTCATTTAAAGTGTTGATTATTCTAATTGTTACGTTTATTGTTTTGTGTAGTCGTTGTATTTCTGCTATTCCTGTTTTTGTAGTATTTAATTGTAATTCTACTCCTTCATTTTCAAGCCATTTTTTGAGTGCTAAACTGGTAAATGCACCGTCTCGGTCAGCTTTTAATAATTTTGGCTTTCCTAACTGATTGAATATACGCATTAATGCTGTAAGGAAGTAATTTAAGCTGGGGCAGACTCAGTCTGCCCAGGGTCTTACAAGACATTTATTTCTTGTGAACCCGAGGTTAGAGAGGGGTGGGGAAGATAGTTAATTGAGGTTAAGGCCGCCCACGTGACGACGGGAATTACTGGTCATGGCGTGGTCGTTCTTACCAACGCTAGCGACTGGCGAGCAAAAGAGTAAGTCATTTTTATTTCTAAATCCACCAATCCAACTCAACCTAATCGACTGATTAGGTTGAGTTGGATTGGTGGATTTAGAAATAAAAATGACTTACTCTTTTGCTCGCTTCAGTGCGCTTTATTCAATTCAATTTTCTTCACTTATGCTAACTACGATTTTATCCGCGCGCGTCTGCTCGCTTCTCCGTACTGTCAAAAAGTCTCCGCGCCACGCGCGTCTGCTCATCTCGAGCTCATCTTCTCAACTCCCCGCGCTTGCCAGAGTCGGCCGCGCATACTCCCTCTGGCGTCGGCAATGCAACTCACCACAGCCCTCTCTTGGCTCTCTTGCCAGAGCTTTTGTGAGGGTGGGCAGAGTTGCATTGCCGACCGTCGCTAGTGCGCGCGATCGAGCCGCAATTCAAATTTAAATTCAACTACCGCTTAACTTACAAACTAACTTACGCACTAACAATTCAATCTTACCTTACTAACTTACATACTACCAACTATTCTACGACCACACTTTACTCTATGCCTTACATACTACTAACTATACTACTTATATGCTACCAAATATCCGGGAACCGCGCATGAGGGCGCATGTGAGGTGGGTCGCCGCGAGCCACCTTACAATGCATTCTTGCATTCTATCTTAATCTTTAATATTTTCAAGAGTAGCGAATTTTAAATAAATGTCTATTCAACTAAGATAATGTTTGCCTTCAGAGGAATAAATGTCTATTACAAATTTATCGCGACAATGTTCGGGTTTGGGAGTAATTTTCATTGGCATGTCTGTGTTTCTGTGTTCGGTTTTTGCTAAATTGCAAATGTTACATTCGTTCACTATGTTTTGTGTCAGTAGTTGGCTGTTGGGGAAATAGTAAGTTCCACTGAAGAGCTTATTTGTTTTTTGAATTCCGGGGTGTAAGAGTTTTTCATGAGTTTTCAAAATAAGTTCTTTAAATTCGGCATATGAGCTTATATTTTTTCTTTCTATAATAACCGGTTAGTCCGAGAAAACCTTTTATTTCTTTAGTTTTTGTGGGAATAGGGTATTTTAGAATTGCCTTGATTTTATCAGAATTGGGTTTTATTCCATCTTTAGTTATGACGTGTCCTAGGAAGGAAGTTTCTTGTTTTAGAAACTCACATTTGTCAAGTTGTAATTTGAGATTTGCTTCAGAAAGCTTCTCGAAAACCAATTGCAGTGAATGTAGGTGAATATACAATTATATCGTCAAGTTATACTAAACAGTGTTTATTTATTAACGGTCGCAAAACATTATTCATGCAACGTTGAAAGGTTGCAGGTGAATTCTTTAATCCAAATGGCATACGAAGATATTCATAATGGCCATTTTTAGTGGAAAAAGCTGTTTTTTTGATGGAATCTGTATGCATTTCAAGTTGATGGAAGCCTTTTGCAAGGTCGATTGTTGTGAAATAATTGCATTTGCCTAGTTTTCCTAAAATTTCATCCATGTTTGGTATTGGGTGTCTGTCATTTATAGTTACGTCGTTTAATTTTAATTACTTGAAGCGTCTTGTTTTTTTGGTACGATCCATAAAGGACTACAATAAGGAGAATTGCTGGGGCGTATTATACCTTGATCTAACATGTCTTGAATTTGCTGTTCAACTTCTTGTTCGTATGCTTGTGGATAACTGTATGGTTTTGTATACAAAGATGAATTGTGAGTAGTGATAATAACATGTTTTTCTTGATCTTCTTTGAATTGAATGTGTTGATATTGTTTCAACAAACTTATTAAATTACATTTTTCTTCTTCATAGTCGGTAAAGACTTGAGTTGATAGATTCTTGATTTTTAGAATTATCTCTGATTGGGTTGTTGAGGTGTTGATTAGTTTGAAGAATTGGTTGAGCTACGAAATGATTTTGGTTTGTGATCGGAATATCATTGATTAACTTATACTTTTTATTGTATAAATTAACAGTTTGGAATGTATAATCTATAACGGCTTGTGCGTCGGAAAGCAGTTTTCTACCAATTAGTAGATCATAATCTGGTGAAAATTTATGTAAAAGAAATTCATTATTACTTTTGAACAAGTTGTTAGAAAGAACATTCACTTTTTCGTGATAGTTAAAGGTTCATTGCTGGTTTGAATAAGACAATCGATATCATGAATTGGTAAATTAAAAACATTGTATGTCATCATATTAACAGTAGATCCTGTATCTATTAAACATTTAAAATTTTTTCCTTTATAGGTGATAACTGTGTATTGTTGGTTTCCGAGGCTGGCAGCTGAAAATTTTCGGCTTTCTCGATTTCTATTACATTTGGTTGTTCTGTTTCCTGTTCGGTTGTGGCTGGTTGTGTGTATGTATAGTCTGAGGTTTGTGGATAACTTTGTTCTTGGTAATATTGAGCATAGTGTTGGGAATAAGAAGCTGATTGATTATAATATTCTTGCTGCATATAGTCGTGATAATTTATTTCTTCTTGATTTCTAGTTTCTTCATCTATGCTCATTATACCCTGAACCCATTGAAAATGGGAAATCAGGGTATAATGTTTTTGTGAAAATGTATGTAACAGGCAGAAGGAGGCGTGGCAGACCCCATAAAGTATATATATTCTTGATCAGGATGACGAGCTGAGTTGATTTAGCCTTGTCCGTCTGTCCGTCCGTCCGTCCGTCCGTACTAACGCAGAGATCTCCTAAACTACTTTTTTGGATGCCACGCCCCCTTCGCCCTAAATTTAAAAAAAACGTATATCAAGTACTAGAGACTTGTGCTTTGGCATATACACACATTTGAATGTTATTATCACGTTCTGAAAATTTGATGAAGATAGTCCCACTACAACAAGATTTATTTAACAAACAAATTTTCATAATATATCCCACACGGCAGCCCAAGCGCAGTAACTGCGCAGTTAGCAGAGCAATTGTTTATGCGTTCGTATGGATGCATGCGTACGGGTGTGTATATGTGTTTTTGTATATGTGCATGAAAGAAGTGTAGAATTGTTGGAATCAGTACTTTGCACGGTTCAGGGTATCTCCTAGTCGAGCAGTCTCGACTAGAGCCCTCTTACTTGTTCTTTATCATTTTCTATTAGGGTCACCGGCTTGAGTAGCGCTACTTTTAATGATTTTAATATTTTATTGCCCAGATTTTTGAAAGTATCTATTGAAATTACTTCAAAGATCTTTTCGCTCGGTGCCACTTTGAGTTGGCTGATATTAATTATACCGGCTTGCCTTTCAAGCCTTTGAAAAAACTGACCTAAGTCAAGAGTTCCATTGGTATATAAATCATCAACATCTATTCTTGCAATAACTTTTTTGTTTTAACAAACATTTGGAATCTGTTATTCGCAAGGTCACTACTTTTCGTACCTCGTCATTTGTAATGACTTCGAATACGTTGGGCTTAGAAGCTTTTTCAAGAGATTGTCTAAACAAATCTACTTGTTCTTTTCCTGCGCAGGATTTTTTCTGTTTACTTTGATTTCTTGTAGTGACTTTTAGTATATTCTTGTTTATGTTTTTAAATTCATTTATTGTGATGCGTGATAATGCATCAGCTACAAAGTTGTCTTTTCCCTTGAGATATTCTACAGTAAAATCGTATTCTTCCAAGTCTAGTCTCATTCTAGTTAGTTTTGAACTTGGGTTTATCATTGAGAATAGGTATGTTAATGGTCTGTGATCCGTTTTAATAGTGAAGTGTTGACCATATATATATGGTCGAAAATGGGTGATTGCCCAGTGGATTGCTGCTAATTCTTGTTCTGTTGTTGATTTGTTGCTTTCACCTTTGGTGAATGAGCGTGAAGCTTATGCAACTGGGAGTTGTTTATCTCCATAATTTTGTGTTAGTACAGCTCCACAGGAGTATTTACTTGCATCTGTAATTATGCAATATTCTTTGCTAAAATCTGGGTATTTTAGTAAAATTGGATTTATTAGAGCTTTCTTTAAATATTCGAATGCGGTTTTTGCATAGTCTTGTTATATGACGTGAATAGTCAGCAAAATTTTAAATGAATCGTCTGTAATAGTTACAAAATGCGACGAATCGTCTGGCGCTATCAGCGTCTGTAGGGGTTGGATATTTTTCAATGACATCATATTTTTTGTCATCTGGTAAAATACCTTGATCAGTGCACTTGTGACCTAGAAAAGTCACTTCGTGCATGAAAAATGTGCATTTTTCTGGATGTAATTTTAGATTGTGTTTCCTACATAGGTCAAAAACGTTTGTTAAGTTTTTAATCATATGATTTTCGGAACAACCGATGACTATTAAGTCATCCATGTACAAGAATGCTTGTGAAGGATCTAATCCAGAAAAAGCTATTGTCATCATTCTTTGAAAAGAATTTGGGGCTATTTTTAAACCGCAGGGTAATCGTGTAAAACGATATGAGCCATTGCTCGTTGAAAAAGATGTTATATTTCTCGAATGCTCGTTTAGTTCGATTTGGTGAAAACCGGACATTAAATCTAAACATGAGAAATATTTAGCTCTGCCTAGTTGGTCAAGAATATCGTCTGATAAGAGTTTTTATATTCATTCACGAAGTGATATGAATATATTGGTTTTGTGCAATGTCCGTCTTGCTGTCCGTCCGTCTGTCCGTATGAATGCAATTTTTTTCGCGGCTATTGAAGCTAGAGACTTGAAACTTGGAACATATACTCGTATATGTCTCCGATTTATAAAGTGTAAAAATTTTCCATATACGCCCACTAGGGGCGTGGAAAATCGGAAAATGCATTTTCCTGTATGCCAGAAATCATATTAGTTGAAAAGCTAGAGAGTTGAAATTTGGAATGTAGATTTGTGTTGATCACCCAAGATCAAAAAGATATGGCGGATATATCTACGCCCATTGGGGGCGTAGTTGTAAAGCTAGAATGCTGAAATTTGGCACGTAAGTAAATGTTACGATTAAAAATTATATATCCCCGCCTACTGGGGGCGTGGCAAATCGGATCTAAATATATATTGATTTTCCACATTCTTCTATATTTTGAGCACTATTGATGTTAGCGACTTGAAGATTGGTATGTATACTCGGGTTGACGACCCAAGATCAATAAGCTATGGCGGATATATCTACGCCCACAGGGGGCGTGGCAAACCGCAAAAGTTTATATCTCCTACAGTTTTAGAGCTAGAAGCTTAAAATTTAAATAGTTGAGTTACTGATAATCTCCTCTATCGATGACGCAAAAATAGTTGTTACGCCTCTTTGGGGGCGTGGCATATCAAAAAATACCCTGTAATTTTCACATTTTTTGAGTCTAAGCGTCCAAATTTTACAGTTACGAAGCCTTCAGCTCATTCTAAGAACTGGCCAAAAATTATGGGTCTACGACCACTGGGGGCGAAACGGATTTTAGACGCCCAATAGCGAAATTCATATGCGTATGCCACCTATATATAAATATGCTTAATAGGCATTGATAATAAGGAAAGAAACATTTTTAAGAAAATTAAAAAATATAAATTAAATTAAAACGAAAAAGTTTTCCGCGGGGTTCGAACCTGCACCTCAATCTACGCCCACTAGGGGCGTGCCAAATCGACATTTGCAGCGGCCAAATGCAAAATTCATATGCGTGTGTCACTCACATATATATGTATATATGCTTAATAGGCATTAATAAGACAAAACGAAACATTTTTAAGAAATTTAAAAAATACAAAATATATTATAACAATATAAATTTCGATTTAAAAAAAAATTCCCGCGGGGTTCGAACTTGCACCACAATCAAACAGCATGTTTGTCAAAAAAAATAAAAGAAGAGATTCGAACCGCGGACTTCTGACACAACGCGCAGAGTCTCTGCTAACAGAGCCATTGCACCGATTTTACATAACATAACTAACACAAAACTTTACAGCTACAGCACCTATAGTAAACAAAAAACCAAAGTAGCGGTTGAAAATTCAAAGACAATTCAAAAGCAATTCAAAGACAATTCAATCGCAATTGAGATTCTTAGAATTGCTCGAATACGCATTTAAATATACATACATACATACACATTTGCACACGCGTAAAAACGCTGGCATACTGAAATTGTGTGTGCAGAAGAATACATATATTTGTAAGTATGTATGTATGTATGTACGTATAAGCATTTGTGGGTTATTTTAGCAAAAATAAAATTTAACTTATAAAAATATTTTACTAATAACAAAAATGTTATGTGTTTGTCTGTCATATAAGGTATCATTTTCCCAATAAAATAACTAATTTATAAAAAGACATTTAGAAAACTTGACATTAGCGAGATTAGAAGCCGCGCTATTCCAGCGCAACTTGCATAGCATTTACCATCGACGCCACTGCAATATACAATCAGACGGTAGCTAAAACGAAATAGCTTCACTTCGAGAGCGTCATCTGACAAAAGTAAGCTAAAGTAACGGCTGAAAATTTCATGAATCAATTCTTAGAATATGCTAGAAGACACGCTTTTATATGTATGTATAAGTTATTTAGGAGTGGTAGCAGGTAGCTGAGGTGATCCCGCGTAGCTGTTAACTGTGAATTCCAGGTCCAGCGTCGCTTCCGTGAGGAATGTCGATCCAGGGTGAACACTGATATGATTTTTATGATGATTACGTTGGAGGACTTTACTTTTCCCCTTTGGTGATTATTGCCCTTGTGGTGCAATAATATGATCAATAAGGACAAATGTTACGGTTATGAGCCGGAGTACGTAATAGACAACTTGTGTCTTCTTTATTAAAAAGCGAGCTAAAGCTAAAGACAAATGCAAAACCTATATAATTCTACTTAGCAAAGCCAATGCGTCGCGCCATCGGACCACAGTCGGCATGCCGACTCAGCATTCTCAGCGTCGCGGCACACCAGCAAAGAAGTGTCATGCGACCGCTGCATGATTGTTGCCAGTGCAGAGCACTGAACTCACAATTTGGCGTGTCAGCATTATTCATGTGTCGTTGCTTATTTGCTATAGTATTTATGTGTTAACTGCCCCCCCCCCCCCCTCAAGTTTATGGCCGTCCTCGACCATGTTAAAGCTGTCAATCACACCTTGGATTTTTATCGATGCTCGTCTCTTCCTTATTGCTTGGACAAGGATGAGCGAGGCAATGAGACCCACATTCAGTATTACTCCGCCAGTGAACCATAACTTGGGCGATCCAACATTATCGATGTCTTCCTTCACTTCTTGGATGGAGCGTAAGTTTTCGTTGCTCATTCGGTGTAGTAACGGGATACTCAGAGTCGAGTCATGCCCGATGATCCTTAGAAGTGGAGACCTTACGATGCCGGGAATTTTATTCATTGCTTTCCGCTCATTTATAAACTCGGTTCCGTTGACGATAGCTACTCGTTCAAATGTTATTAAGTGCGTTCCTTTTGCGATTACTTCGGGGCTATCATCTGTGCGGACGCGGGCAGTCGCCTCGTTGATGATGATCACGCCGTGATCGACGGGCATTATTTCCTTTAGGTGACTGGGTTGAGTATGGCATTGAGCCATGCTTCCCGCGTGGAGTAACGTCGCGCAGGACTCGCGTCGAGATCGCTCGCAAAAGCTGATGTGTGTGGTCTGGACGCATTCAGTGACTGCAAAGGTATCTTTTTCGCACTCGGCCAGTGAGTTCTCGTCGAGACGTAGTATGGTGTGATTGTGAGACACGGGATAGATGGTGATCTTTTTGCATCTGGCTTCGACCCTTGGGAAGGCTATTAGTATGTGAATTATATCGTCGGACTGAAGGACCCTAATCTTTGAGGCTTCTATTAAACTAACTATTGGAGTGTCCTGTCTGACAAGTGAATTCAAATCTGCGTGGTTTAATATTGTAGGGTTTACTATACTAGATTTTGCCAAGGTTATTGTGAGAACTAAATTTTGAATTTCGATGGTTAGCATTCTGTTTCTAGCCAAAAGCGTCTCATACAAGTGTGGAGTGTCAGTTAATTTATTTTTTTGAGCTTTTATTATCTGGTTTACGGTATCAGTTAGTTTGTTTATTTGTTTCTGTGTCTCGGAATTTATGGCTATTTGTCTGGAATTTGATTCGATTAATTGGGCTTCTGTCACCCTGATTTTTAAGAAATCAGAGGCATCTGGGGTACCTGCTACTACTTTCAGGGCTGTGCCTAGGAAGTCTAAACTCCTAGCCATTCTATGGTGTATCTTGAGTACGGACAGTAGTGTTTTCAAATGGTCGGAATCAACATCAAGCAGTTTGCGCATATGTGATTGTGGGAACAAATCGGACAATTTTTCTGTTTCTTCTATTATGTTAATGAATTCGGAAAGGTTAGTAGTGTGTCTTAAATAGTCACGGTGTTCGAACACCAATACTTCACCGTCTATTACCGAAATGTAGTTGGCATGCGAGAAGTCGGTGATTCGGGCATTTGCTATTGCAAAGATGGTAAGCGCTATGAAGGTGAACCTGTAATTTGGATTAAGCGGTGAGATTGTGGTGCTTTGTCTTGGGGTACTTATTTCCTAACTAAATATAAGGTAAAACTATTTTAGGTTGTCCTTGTGGACCACCCTCCCCTTAATTAAGACAGACGTTCCTAGGTCTGCTTGTATTTCCTGTCTGGTGCAGAGAGGAGTTAGCATGTTCCCTAACCTCTTGTTGTTTTTGAGGAATACTTCCTCTCCTACCTTAAATACGCGGTTTTGCCTATTTACGTTACACCTTTCCATGGTGTTTTGTTGGGCTTTTGCCAGTTTGGAGGTAATGCCTGCTCTGCGTTTTTCGGTTTCCTCATGAAGAATTTCAACTGGTTTTTCGCAAATGACCGAGTGTAGCGATTTATTGTATTCTATTGTTGCTCTCAGTATTAGTTCGATCGTGTCCTCGATTTTTTTGTCAATCTTTAGGCACCTAGCGATCTCAACTAAAGTACTGTGGAATCGCTCCACTTGGCCATTTGATGAACTGTGTAAAGGCGGAGCGTTTACAATATCGATGTTATATTGGTTTTTCAACATGGACGTAATGGTCTCTGAGTTGAATGAAGGTTCATTATCGCAATATATTGTTCTAATGTTAGGAAACATATTCACGATTTGCAACAGGGGACCTTTAATGTCGACAATTGTTCTTGATGGTATTGGTTGTACTAAGGCGAATTTGGAAAACTTGTCGATGCAAGTCAAAAATTGTTTTTTGTCGGTAGAGAATATGTCTATGTGCAACATTTCGCCGGTGTATTGTGGGATCGGAGTTTCGCCAAGCTGCTGTTTCTTGGGATGTCTGTCATACTTTGCTTGCGTGCAAACTTTGCAATTTGAGACTACCTCTTGGGCTAATTTGCTCATGTTCGGAAAGTAGTAGTCGCGCAAGATTTGTTTGACATTTTCTTGGGCTGCTCTGTGCGCCCTGTTGTGCTCGCTATTTATTATTTCCAACTGATCGCTTTTACCCGTTATGTCTTGAACGAGATTCTTACAAAACCGGAATTTTGTAGAAGGAAAATGGGCAATCAATTCGTGTTGGAAACTTGCTAACGTGGGAAGGTTGCAATGGATCGCGTTCACGACCTCCGTATTTACAACTCGCTTGAGGGTTTCTAAAATGCTGCTCTTAGCAGTAAAATTGATCAGGTGGCGAGTTTTGTTGCGGAATAAAACTATGATGCGTTTCAATGGGAAACGCGCTTCTTCCAGAACGATCTGGTTTCTGAAGCAGTTTAACGGTTTGTCCGTGGCCTCGACCGTGTAGGTCAGTGAAATTTCGCTGTGAACGGTTGCAGCGTCCGATTGAGGCTCATTTTGTAGGGCATTGAGATTTTGTCTCGACAATGCATCTGCTACAAAATTTTCTTTGCCAGGCTTGTAGCAAACTTTGGCGTTGTATTGGTCAATATAGGCTTTCCATCTTTTTATTTTTGCATTAGTATTTTTGTCTGCTACTGCAAAGGTGAGAGGCTGGTGGTCAGTGAAAATGTTAATTTCTCTGGAGCCGTATAGGTAGTTTTGCAATTTACCTAAGGCCCACACGATAGCTAGCAACTCCCTTTCGTTGGTTGCGTAGTTCAGTTCTGGACTTTTTAGGGTACGAGAAATCATGGTAATGGGTCTGCCTTCTTGGGATAGGACTGCGCCGATTCCGCTTGCTGAGGCATCAGTGGTTAGGTCAAAGGGTTTTTTGAAATCTGGGTACATCAAAATTACGTCCTCTGACGCCAAAATGTTGCGCAGGCGTTGAAACGCGTTGCGCTGAGTTTCGTTGAACTCGACTGCTATTTTCTTTGACCTATGCTTACTCACCGACCCATTTTCTCCTTTGAGAATGTCGCTTATTGGGCGAGCTATGGCTGCAAAGTCTTTTATGAAGACTCTGTAATAGCTTGCCAGACCCAAGAAAGATCTGACACTGTAGACACTTTTGGGTTCGGGGTACTCTTGAATGGCCTTGACCTTCTTTGGGTCGGATTTGGTGCCGTCTTTGCTTACGATGAAACCAAGATACTCTACGCTTTCTTTAAAAAAGTTGGTTTTCTCCTGGCTCACCCTCATATTGGCTTCAATCAGGCACTTGAGTACTGTGTCAATGTGCCTAACGTGGTCAACTTCGTTTTTTGAGAAAACTATGACATCGTCTACGTAGACGTAACAAATTTTCCCAATATGTTCCCTTAGAACATCATCGATTGCCCTTTGGAAGATGCTGCCCGCATTCTTAAGACCAAATGGCAGTCGGCAGAATTCATATTTGCCACCGCAAACAGAGAATGCTGTTTTTTCGCGGTCATGTTCTGCAAGGTATATTTGGTGATACCCTGACTTTATGTCAAGGGTAGTGAAGTATTTAGCGTTTCCCGGGTAACGGTCAGGTATAGTCTTCTCGTTCAGTTTCCTGAAGTCGATGACTAATCTTTTGTTTGCGTTGCCATAGGCGTCTGTGCCTTTTTTGTCAACAACCCACGTTGGGCTGTTGTAGGGCGACCTTGATGGTCTGATGATGCCGTCTTTTAGTAGTTGCTTGACCTCATTATTTATGAAGTCAGACACGCCCATTAGACTTGGGTAGCTTCTGGCATATATCGGCTCGTTGTCAACCGTACGGATTGTGGCGGTGACAGAGGTGTTAAAAGGCAGTGCTTCTTCCGTTGTTGAAAAAGCCTTTTTCCTCTTAAGTATCATGTTCCTGAACTCTTTTTTGATAGAGATAGGAACTACGATGTCGTTTACATCGGTGAAATTTACATAAGTGCACTTCTGGTATTGAATTTCTTCAGAAATACCCTGATACTCTAGTAGACTCTTTGCAAGGTTCAACTGTACCCCGGCTTGTGTTAACAAGTCGAATCCAATGATGGCATCGAACGAGCTAAGTGTGTCTAATAGAAAAAAGGGGGAAGTGTGATTAAAAATGTTTATCAGGCATTTTTCCTTTATTTCAGTGGACCCGTAAATCGAATTCACCGAGAAGGGTTTGGCGACCGGCAATATGGTTTTCAGCTCCTTTACGGGCTTAACATAGTTTTTTGCCGCGCCAGTATCGATTAGCATTTTTAATGTTCTCCCAGCCAACCGTCGTTCGATGAACGGTAACCGGGAGTGTTCCCTAAAAAATGGACAGAGTCGGCTTGGTCGTACTCTTCCTCGCTGTAAATTTCTTCGACAGCAGCCTTTGCAGCTTTATCGTATGCTACCTTTTGTTCTTCGGAATCCGTTTGAACAATGTTGTTAAGACGTTGCCGTCTGGGGCCTGTTTGTCGCTCTGAGGAGTACCTCCTCTTAGCAGCGTTTGATTCATTTGGTTGGTTCTGGTTGTATTCCGTGCGCTGCCTAAACTTGGAAGAAGAATCTACCTCCATCGATTGTGGAGCTGGCTCTTGGCTTTCTTTATTAGTTTGCTCCTTTGGAGCATTTTTCTTGAGTTTGTAATGGGGGTTTCTATCTTGACCGTGGTCTTCCTTGTAGTTTTTAATCTGTTTGCCATATGGCTTGTGCTTGCCGTTTTCAGCTGTTTGGGATCGTTCCTCAACAACTTTAGCATAGGAGTTTGCAAACATGCTTCTCTCAATGCTGGCTTCTGTTTCTATGGCGAGGGCTAGCGCAGAGGGTAAGTCTTTGGGTTGCGCTGGGAATACGACAGCTCTGAGCTGTTTCCTCAAGCCTGATATGAAGGAGTGCAAGGCGTCGGCTCTAACTTCAGCGTTAAGCAAATCAGCGCCTTCTTGTTCGTGTGACATAACAATCTTATTAGTTACCAGAGTTAGTCTCTTTTCGACCTCATCATAGTACTGCATAAGTGTCATTTCACCCTGTCTGACCATGTCTAGGTTTTGCCTCAGTAGGCGTAAAGATGTTCCGTCGGCATAGGTGCAATCTAGTCTAGCCAGGATGGCGTCGAAATTTAGTACCGTGTTGTAGGAGATAAGTAAGGCTCCAGCAGGCCCTTTGACCTTGTTCCTAAGAATGGCTACTGCTTGGTAGTGTTCGCTGCTACCGTTGAAGGGCTTAAAAAGTTCAAGTTCGATTGCTGCTTGTATCCAAGCAACATATTGGTCTTGTGCACCAGAGAAGTCTGGTACTGATTTTATTATGTCGAGTTTTATGTCACATTTTACTTCAGGGACAACAGTTATCTTTTGGTAAGAGACGACTGCAGGCGTTTTCACTTGCAACCTTTGTATCTCCTGAGTTAATGAGTTTATCTGGGACTGTTGTTGCGACAGTGCCGATTTAACGGCATTGTCAATGAAAGCTTGAATCTGTGAAGGGTCTATTGTGTTAGCTACCTGATATTCTGGGCACCAACCAACTTGTTCTTCGCCTATACTATCGTCACTGTTGTACTCGGTCTTTATTTCCCTATAGGTGTTCCAGCTCATTTGTCAACCTTGATACTTGTATGAAACTTTTCGCATTGGCATATAATTGTTTTAGTATCGGTTGTTTATTTATAATAAAACCTGCATTAAAGGTATGCAACGGTTTTATTCTTATTGAGGGTATGCAATGGTTTTTTTATTTTTTGTAAAAGTATGCAATTACTTTTTGTTTTTATATTGGGTAAAAGTATGCAACTGTTTTTTTCTAAAAGTATGCAATTATTATTTTTACTTAAGTAAAAGTATGCAATTGTTCTCTTGGCAAAATATGTATTCTTTTGTATTTATTTTTTATTTTTATTTTTTTATGTTTTCCTATTTGAATTCACTTGGCAAACTTACATGTTTTGTGTTACTGCCTATGAACTCGGTGGGCGATAGGACGTTGGGCGCCAGTTATTTAGGAGTGGTAGCAGGTAGCTGAGGTGATCCCGCGTAGCTGCTAACTGTGAATTCCAGGTCCAGCGTCGCTTCCGTGAGGAATGTCGATCCAGGGTGAACACTGATATGATTTTTATGATGATTACGTTGGAGGACTTTACTTTTCCCCTTTGGTGATTATTGCCCTTGTGGTGCAATAATATGATCAATAAGGACAAATGTTACGGTTATGAGCCGGAGTACGTAATAGACAACTTGTGTCTTCTTTATTAAAAAGCGAACTAAAGCTAAAGACAAATGCAAAACCTATATAATTCTACTTAGCAAAGCCAATGCGTCGCGCCATCGGACCACAGTCGGCATGCCGACTCAGCATTCTCAGCGTCGCGGCACACCAGCAAAGAAGTGTCATGCGACCGCTGCATGATTGTTGCCAGTGCAGAGCACTGAACTCACAATTTGGCGTGTCAGCATCATTCATGTGTCGTTGCTTATTTGCTATAGTATTTATGTGTTAACTTATATACATACATACATATGCATATGACTGTATGCATAGAATAAACGATCAATATGTGCACACGTATAGGAAAAACGCTCTGCTCCGCTGCTAGCTTGCTGCTTGCAGGTGCGTTTGCTAATTGGCCAAATATTTTGTTTATTAAATATGATCTACATTTCTATTGAATTTTGGTCACTTCTTAAAAAATATCAGCTCATTCACATTACTACATTTGCAACTAAAATTAAAAGGAGAATTCGGTAAATTTTTGAGCCAATATTCAAAATATAACAAAAATCAAAATTATATAAAATACCCATTCATCTATATGCAAAATTTGTAGAGTCTAGCTCTAAAGATGTACGAGATATAAACGGCTCTCTATGATTCCCCAATTTTAATGGGTTCAGGCCCTGCTTTATATTGATTACTATTAGCGCTAGAGACTTGAAATTTAAAATATACTCGGGTTGACAACACAAAATCAATTAGATATGTAAGGCAGCGTTGGGACTGTGAATGAATATTCCGCAGTCGGTAACGCCCGACTGCAACGTTCTTACTTGTTTATTTATTTGACTATAGTCTATTACTAGTCGCCATCTCTTTGTTTCAGAACCTGGTAGACCTTTCTTTGGTACTAGCAGTAATGGACTGTTATATTCGGATACGGATGGTTCCACTATTTTTATCTAGAATGAGTTTATCTACTTGTTTAATTATTTCTTCTTTGTGAGAATGCGGTATTCTGTAATTTTTAATGTACACTGGTTCTGAATCTTTCAATCTTAACTCTTGTTTATAAAAATTATTAGTTGTAATTGATTCGGTTTCCAATCCGAATATATCTGTATACTTGGTGCATAATTCTTTTAGTTGTGTTTTGAATAGGGGCGGAAAGTTCTTTATTAATTTTTTCATAACATTGTTATGTCTTTCATCGCTAGGTTCTTTAACTATTTCGTAGTCATCTAGCGTTTCATATTTGAAATTATTCAGATCAACTATTTTTGCTGAATTGGTTGTATTTAGAATTCGGACAAAAGTGTTTTTCCTATTGGAAATAGTGTTTCCTATGAAAATTCCTGTACTAATTTCTTGATTTGGAATTAATACACTGTCGTGTATTGAAGATATTTTTATTTGTCTTATTACTTCAGAGCGTGCTGGGATTATTGTGGCATTATCTTCACAAGTATGAATTATTTGTATTTTAATTGGGTAATTCAAATTATTCGGACGAAGTATGAATATGTTTGGGTGAAGTCTAGCTGACAATTATATTTTTTAATAAAATCTATTCCTATTATACCGTCGCAAGGTATTGGGAAATCTTGTTCGACTAAATGGAAGTTGTGTGGAATAATATATTTTCCTGTAGTAAGTTCTACAAATGCTAATCCCTTTGAAAAAGTTGAACCTTCACCGATTCCTGAAATTTGTGTCGTTATATTTGAATTAATGTTTTCAAATGAATCGACATTTTCTTTAAGTATTGATATATCTGCACCAGTATCTAGTAATAGGGTAAGTTCTTTACCTGTACTTTCGTTATGTATTTTAATGAATATGCTAAGGTTAAGATTGATTGTGTGTACATTATTAGTTAAACATGAATATCTTAAGGGTTTTGCTGGTTTTCCGAATTACCTTGTGTAATTCGAACATTGTTGTTATTTTGTTGGTTTTGGTTATTTTGGTTATTTTGGTTTTGGTTATTTCTACCACGTTGGTTATAACCTCCGCGATAGTTATTATAACCTCTGCCTCTACCATTGCCTCTATTTTGGTTATTATTATAATAATTATTATTATTATTATAATTATTTCTACCATTCCCTCTACCTCTTTGGTTGTAACGGGAATTGTTACCTCTCTGGTTTCTACATCTTTGATATAAGATTGTACTGGCATTTCCAGTCATCTCTGTGCTGCAATATATTTACCCATTACATCATTGAAAGTGACAAAGCTACCTGCTTCTAATATTATCCGAAGCTTGTCATGGTCGCAGTTTTTGGTCATGGCAGAAATTGATTCTTTCGTAGAGAATTTCTCTGCATTGTCAGGGTCAAGTTCTTCATCAATATACGCTGCTTCCAATTGCTTCCGCAAATTGTCAATTTCAGATGTATATTGTGATGCAGTTTTTCCTTTTTGCTTATTGTTCAACAATTTGGCTTTTATTACGTCGGGAGATTCTCCTTTTACGTTGCCTTTTAGTGTGTTTATTATTCCTGTTATGGTTGGTTCATTTTGAACTTTATATAGGATTGGGCCAGTTATCTTTGATTTGATAACTTCGACCGCTATATCTTCTTGATCGCCTTTAGTTCTTTCGGTAAGCCTTAAAGCTGTCAAGAACCTATTCAACGATAACTTTTTACCATCGAATTCAGGGATGGAAGAGGAAACCTGTTTCACATATTCCCTATCTAATGCGACCTGATTTGCCATGTTTGTATGTGTTATATATCTTTTTATATCAATTGATTGGCTTTGTTCTTCTTCTAGTGTTTCAATATCACTATCAGATTCGGTGTCGCTTGATTGTATAGATTCGTCTAGGTTTTTTAATTGGCTTGTATCAAAATCCGCCAATAGATTTAGGCTATTTGGCACATTTATTTGAATATGTCGCCTATTAGCGACAGAGCTTAGTCTTGTGTTCAGAGATTTTAAAACCCTTAAACATTTATTTTTGTGCTCGATTGTAAACCTTTTTTCATGTTTATTTATTGTTGTTACGATATTATTGTATTCTTTTACAATTATATCTATGTGGTATACTAGAGTGTTCGTCGCTACTCAAGCCGGTGACCCTAATTATAAATAATAACGATCGAGAAGCGAAAATGTTTACAAACCATGACAATCCTACTACCCTAAATTGCAAATATATGTGCAACAACTGTTGCCAAAGCAATATTCAAAAATATTCTGAAGTACGGTCGAATAAAGACGTTCATTACGACATGGAAACAGAGTATAAAAACTCAATATTTAAAGACTAGTGCAAATAAAGACAATATATCGTCTACTGCACACCACCACCAGACATTGGAACTAGTATTCGGTGATTACCAAGACAGTTCATAAACTTCAACTTGAGCACAATATAAAAAAAAAAAACAACTAAAAAATAATAATAATAATAATAATAATAATAATAAAAGTAAAAATAGACTAGAGACATAATAGCGAAAAACAATAAAACAATCTGCTTCATGAAATTGGTCTGATCAACCAATTCAAACATAATAAGAACTTCATAATAATTTTTGTATTTTACTAATTTTATCATTTATCATTTCTTGAAAATACATTATATTCTTAAAAATTATATATATACATATATGTATATATACAAAAAAAAAAAAAAAAAACTTTATGTTAATTCATATATGTACACAAAAAAAAAATTATATAAAAAATGTTTATCAAGTAATATGTATAAACTAACAATATACATATATATTTCAAAATAAAAAAAATAAAATTTTTTTAAATACAGCATATTATATTAGGTATATAAAAATAAAAATAATACTAATGCTAATTTTTATAAATTAAATAACTTCATAATATTACGTTATTTCTTAAAAAAGGGAGGTGTAGTATGTTGTATAATGAAATGGCATATGCCCACCGTATTATAGTGTATACAATATGTATACAATATATAAAGTGGTCATATGCTCAGCCAAAGGCTTGAGTAAATTACTCATCAATACAATCACACTTTGTCACTGTATTTACATAAAAGAACCACACACAAGTGCACGTAATATGATCAGTCATATATATGTAGACTGGCCTGCAGCATGGGAACTGCAGCGTAAGCACTGTGTCCGAGTGGTAGCCTAATGCCCAATGCGAATTCGAATGTATATGCCTTCTGCATATACATATAAACATATATACAACATACCATATACTCCAGTTCTGCCGCTGCCTGTAGCGACAGAACTCTTTATATACTTTTATATATTTAGAGTAAGAACTTATATTTTTGAGAACGAATAAATCATTATGAATTGAACCGCACAAGAGAGAACAGTGTTTACATGGCGACCGTGACAGGACGAACACTATATATGTTCGATAATAGCATAAGTAAATTTGATGACATAATTGATACCGATATGGGACTAATAGAAACAAAGACAGTGGACTCCACTGCAAACGTAATTAACAAAATAGAATCTTCAAATTCAGATTTGAAGTTAACAAATGTACTTTTATTAATAATTGTGGTAATAATGAGCGCATATGTACTATATAGAGCATACAAATTACACAATAAATGTGTTACAAAAAGAGCCTTAAGCCATGCTAATGATCTTGATAAGATCTAAGCTACATATGCGAGTAATTAACAGCTATTATAAAAATACATTTAACAATAAATAATATGATCAAAAATGTTAGGAAAAGTTAATAAAATTTACAATAACGAACCTAATTTCAGAATAAACGCATTAAGAATATTACATAGGCATATTGATTTCATTACAATTTTCGAATTCGAAAATGAATACATAGAGACCTTTGATAGTATAGCAAGCCCATTATACGGCTTACTTCAAATACAAAAGGGCATAGCATTAAGCACATTACCTTATGTAATGGTCAAAACTATAGATGAGGTCCATCCGATACTTGGTTCAGCAACTATAGTACTCGTTAGATTACACCGCTAAATGAAAAATATAACAGCCATATAAATTTCCATTAAAGAATGGAATGGAACGAAATTGCAAAAAACATAGACGCATTTCGTTACAAGTTTGAAAAATCGTATAAGTGCATCAATAAAGATGCAGTTATAAAAACGAACACTCTAGTATACCACATAGATATAATTGTAAAAGAATACAATAATATCGTAACAACAATAAATAAACATGAAAAAAGGTTTACAATCGAGCACAAAAATAAATGTTTAAGGGTTTTAAAATCTCTGAACACAAGACTAAGCTCTGTCGCCAATAGGCGACATATTCAAATAAATGTGCCAAATAGCCTAAATCTATTGGCGGATTTTGATCCAAGCCAATTAAAAAACCTAGACGAATCTATACAATCAAGCGACACCGAATCTGATAGTGATATTGAAACACTAGAAGAAGAACAAAGCCAATCAATTGTTCCAATCATTCTACACATCTTTCATGCACATATACAAAAACACATACACACACCCGTACGCATGCATCCATACGAACGCATAAACAATTGCTCTGACTGCGCACTCACTGCGCTTGGGCTGCCGTGTGGGCTATATTACGAAAATTTGTTTGTTGAATAAATCTTTTTGTAGTGGAACTATCTTCATCAAATTTTCAGAACGTAATAATAACATTTTAATGTGTGTATATGCCAAAGCACAAGTCTCTAGTACTTGATATACGTTTTTTTTTTTAATTTGGGGCGAAGGGGGCGTGGCATCCAAAATCTGTAAATAACAAAATCTTTGTATTCATCACATTATTCTACACAGTAAATCTGAAGTCTTTAGGTCTAACAGTATTCAAACTAGGCTTTAAAAACAAAGTCCGATTTTCGATTGTTATCGATAAAAAGGAAATGGGATGAGTTATCGAAAAAATATGATAAACTCGTACTGCGTATGGTATACACGAGTATACATGTAAAATTTCAAGTCTCTAGCACTTGTAGTTTAGGAGATCTCTGCGTTAGTACGGACGGACGGACGGACGGACAGACGGACATGGCTAGATCAACTCAGCTCGTCATCCTGATCAAGAATATATATACTTTATGGGGTCTGCCACGCCTCCTTCTGCCTGTTACATACATTTTCACAAAAACATTATACCCTGAAATCCCATTTTCAATGGGTTCAGGGTATAAAAAGATATATATCACATACAAACATGGCAAATCAGGTCGCATTAGATAGGGAATATGTGAAGCAGGTTTCCTCTTCCATCTCTGAATTCGATGGTAAAAAGTTATCGTTGAATAGGTTCTTGACAGCTTTAAGGCTTACCGAAAGAACTAAAGGCGATCAAGAAGATATAGCGGTCGAAGTTATCAAATCAAAGATAACTGGCCCAATCCTATATAAAGTTCAAAATGAAACAACCATAACAGGAATAATAAACACACTAAAAGGCAACGTAAAAGGAGAATCTCCCGACGTAATAAAAGCCAAATTGTTGAACAATAAGCAAAAAGGAAAAACTGCATCACAATATACAGCTGAAATTGACAATTTGCGGAAGCAATTGGAAGCAGCGTATATTGATGAAGGACTTGACCCTGACAATGCAGAGAAATTCTCTACGAAAGAATCAATTTCTGCCATGACCAAAAACTGCGACCATGACAAGCTTCGGATAATATTAGAAGCAGGTAGCTTTGTCACTTTCAATGATGTAATGGGTAAATATATCCATTGCAGCACAGAGATGACTGGAAATGCCAGTACAATCTTATATCAAAGAGGTAGAAACCAGAGAGGTAACAATTCCCGTTACAACCAAAGAGGTAGAGGGAATGGTAGAAATAATTATAATAATAATAATAATTATTATAATAATAACCAAAATAGAGGCAATGGTAGAGGCAGAGGTTATAATAACTATCGCGGAGGTTATAACCAACGTGGTAGAAATAACCAAAACCAAAATAACCAAAATAACCAAAACCAACAAAATAACAACAATGTTCGAATTACACAAGGTAATTCGGAAAACCAGCAAAACCCTTAAGATATTCATGTTTAACTAATAATGTACACACAATCAATCTTAACCTTAGCATATTCATTAAAATACATAACGAAAGTACAGGTAAAGAACTTACCCTATTACTAGATACTGGTGCAGATATATCAATACTTAAAGAAAATGTCGATTCATTTGAAAACATTAATTCAAATATAACGACACAAATTTCAGGAATCGGTGAAGGTTCAACTTTTTCAAAGGGATTAGCATTTGTAGAACTTACTACAGGAAAATATATTATTCCACACAACTTCCATTTAGTCGAACAAGATTTCCCAATACCTTGCGACGGTATAATAGGAATAGATTTTATTAAAAAATATAATTGTCAGCTAGACTTCACCCAAACATATTCATACTTCGTCCGAATAATTTGAATTACCCAATTAAAATACAAATAATTCATACTTGTGAAGATAATGCCACAATAATCCCAGCACGCTCTGAAGTAATAAGACAAAGACAGTGTATAAATTCCAAATCAAGAAATTAGTACAGGAATTTTCATAGGAAACACTATTTCCAATAGTAAAAACACTTTTGTCCGAATTCTAAATACAACCAATTCAGCCAAAATAGTTGATCTGAATAATTTCAAATATGAAACGCTAGATGACTACGAAATAGTTAAAGAATCTAGCGATGAAAGACATAACAATGTTATGAAAAAATTAATAAAGAACTTTCCGCCCCTATTCAAAACACAACTAAAAGAATTATGCACCAAGTATACAGATATATTCGGATTGGAAACCGAATCAATTACAACTAATAATTTTTATAAACAAGAGTTAAGATTGAAAGATTCAGAACCAGTGTACATTAAAAATTACAGAATACCGCATTCTCACAAAGAAGAAATAATTAAACAAGTAGATAAACTCATTCTAGATAAAATAGTGGAACCATCCGTATCCGAATATAACAGTCCATTACCAGATTCCGAAACAAAGAGATGGCGACTAGTAATAGACTATCGTCAAATAAATAAAAAAACTCTTATTAGACAAATTTCCACTTCCAAGAATAGACGATATTCTTGACCAACTAGGCAGAGCTAAATATTTCTCATGTTTAGATTTAATGTCCGGTTTTCACCAAATCGAACTAAACGAGCATTCGAGAAATATAACATCTTTTTCAACGAGCAATGGCTCATATCGTTTTACAGGATTACCCTACGGTTTAAAAATAGCCCCAAATTCTTTTCAAAGAATGATGACAATAGCTTTTTCTGGATTAGATCCTTCACAAGCATTCTTGTACATGGATGACATAATAGTCATCGGTTGTTCCGAAAATCATATGATTAAAAACTTAACAAACGTTTTTGACCTATGTAGGAAACACAATCTAAAATTACATCCAGAAAAATGCACAAGTGCACTGATCAAGGTATTTGACCAGATGACCAACGCAGTGGTCTTCCTGTCTAAATTGTGTATGGCTTTACGGGCCATACGCTATACCGAGCAACGCAGTTGTCGCTCAGTAGTACAGAGTTAGATTTTCTTAATTACTACATAATATAATATATAAATATAGTATACATTTTTTTCTTAATATATAAAATTAAAAAAAAAAAACTAAGCTGCGCACTCTTTGTAGCGCTGTCGGTCCGTTGCTGCGCGCTCTTTGTAGCGCTGTCGGTCTGTTGGCCTAGCTTGTCACGCTAGGCATTGCCGGTGCTGGTCCTCTAGCACAGGCTTCTTTTTGTCGATAAGCCCAGCTTGGTGCGCTGGGCGGTGCCGGTGCTGGTTCTCTTAGCACAGGCTTTCTTTTTGTAGAAATTATAAATGGAAGCAGGTTCCAAGTATATTTTGATTCTTTATTTGCGATCCGTGTGGATCGTTCTCGGGATCTTATAAAACTAACTTAAACACAATTTGTTAAACTTAACTTAAGCTGCCAGCACCGGCAGCGATGCCAGCGGCGTTCCCAGCAGAATGCTGACCACGCGCCTCGTGACATTTCGCAGCGGTCTGGCCAGCGGCGTTCCCAGGGAAATGCTGACCGCGCGCCTCGTGCGACGGATCAGGTGGCTTCGACTGACACAACCATGCTGCACACGCATCCGGTTGCCCAAATTCAACTACTTTGTGTTAACTCCTCCCTCAGCTAAGTGAAGGGCGTCCTCGGTCTTCTTAGCGTTTGCTAGCAAGTTTCCTATGATTGCGTTCCTTTCTCGAAGTTTTGCTCGTTGATGGATTTTGATCGCCACTCCCAAACAAATGAAGACGATAGCCAAGGTAGCGCCACAGCTCCACAGGGGCCTGTAAGTCAATACTGATTGTAGCTGACCGATGTGCTGAAGATTTGTCAGACTTAGCTCATGCAGGAATGGCAGACTAAGATGTTCTCGATGCTGGGTGACGTTAATCTGGGAGACTGCTGAAACTGCTGGCTTTCTTCTAAGTACGCCGTAGTTGTTCACGTACTGAGTTTTGTTTACGCTGATTTTATCATCAAAGTTCACCAGATACGTTCCAGAGATAAGCCTCGCTGCACTTTCGTAACTTGTTAAAGTTACAGTTGCGTCATTAATGATGATGGCACCGTCGTCTATCACCATTACTTCCTCTAGGTGTCCGGGTCGAGTGGAACATTGTGCCAGCGTAGCAGCCACTAGTTGTTGTGCGCAACTTGATGTGTTTAGCTTCTAGCAAAACGTAGTGCCCACTGTCGCTTCGCATTCTCCAACCGTGAATATGTGTGCACCGCAGTCTGCGACGATGTTGGTGTCTTCGAAGTTTAAAATCCTGCCAGAGCGTTGTACGGGGAAAACGTGGATCTTTTTATACCCTGAACCCATTGAAAATGGGATTTCAGGGTATAATGTTTTTGTGAAAATGTATGTAACAGGCAGAAGGAGGCGTGGCAGACCCCATAAAGTATATATATTCTTGATCAGGATGACGAGCTGAGTTGATCTAGCCATGTCCGTCTGTCCGTCCGTCCGTCCGTCCGTACTAACGCAGAGATCTCCTAAACTACAAGTGCTAGAGACTTGAAATTTTACATGTATACTCGTGTATACCATACGCAGTACGAGTTTATCATATTTTTTCGATAACTCATCCCATTTCCTTTAAATCGATAACAATCGAAAATCTGACTTTGTTTTTAAAGCCTAGTTTGAATACTGTTAGACCTAGAGACTTCAGATTTACTGTGTAGATTAATGTAATGAATACAAAGATTTTGTCATTTACAGATTTTGGATGCCACGCCCTCTTCGCCCCAAATTTGAAAAAAACGTATATCAAGTACTAGAGACTTGTGCTTTGGCATATACACACATTTGAATGTTATTATTACGTTCTAAAAATTTGATGAAGATAGTCCTACTACAAAAAGATTTATTCAACAAACAAATTTTCGTAATATAGCCCACACGGCAGCCCAAGCGCAGTAAGTGCGCAGTTAGCAGAGCAATTGTTTATGCGTTCGTATGGATGCATGCGTACGGGTGTGTGTATGTGTTTTTGTATATGTGCATGAAAGAAGTGTAGAATTGTTGGAATCAGTACTTTGCAGGGTTCAGGGTATCTCCTAGTCGAGCAGTCTCGACTAGAGCCCTCTTACTTGTTACATACTAACTTAGGTATAGGATATTTAATTAAGAAATACAAAATATCATTACTTTGGAAAGCTTTTATAGTAGCTACTTCTAATACATTTGTTATACTAATATTTGTAAACTGCTTAAATGCCATCTCCTGAACATCGATATCGTTTAGCATTGCAGGACTGATCAAGTTTACTTTTGAAAGGGTTACAGCAAGAATTAAATTTTGTAAGTCTGATATGATCATTCTGTTTTTAGCCAAAATAGTTTCATATAAATGGTCAATGTCCGTTTGGTCCGGTTTACTTATTGAATTTATTAAATTTGTTAGTTCGTTGAGTCGTGATTGAAATTTGGAATTTAATTCTATTTGCTCGGTTTCGGAATTTATTAATTGATTTTGTCTAAACTTAATCTGTTCCCAGTCATCAAAGTCAGGCGTCCCTGCTATCACCTTAAGGGCTGTCCCTAACAGGTTAATGCTACGGGTGTTTCTATGGTTTACTTTAAGCGTTCTAATTAGCGTCTCTGTGTCCGAGGTCCATGATCAGTACGTCCTTTATATGCTGTTGTTTAAATAGGTCTATCGTCTGTCTGGTTTCGTCCACATAAGTCTCGTAAGAGGTTACATTTGTCGTATGTCCTAGGTATCTGTACTCGTTCCAAATAGTTACGTCTCCGTCAGTTACGGGTATGTAGTCCGATTGTGTGTAATTTGTGAGTTTAACGGTTGCGGTCGAAAAGGTCATTAGAAGTGCCAGTAGTATAAAGACTATCCTGAAATGAAAAAATTTAAAAATTTTACTTTCCAAAAGCTTACTATCTAAGGTCGTCCTTATGGACCACCCTCCCTTTAATAAGAACTGTCGATCCAAGGTCTGCCTCTACTATGCCCTCGACGCATAGTGTGTCAGCTTATTACCCATGCGCCTGTTCGATTTTACCCATACTTTATCTCCTACCTCATACTCTTGGTTGGTTCTATTTTTATTTTCTTGTGTAACTTTTTTGAGCTGTGCCTTTTGAAGTCTTTCTGTTATTTTTATACTTTGAACCCATTGAAAATGGGATTTCAGGGTATAATGTTTTTGTGAAAATGTATGTAACAGGCATAAGGAGGCGTGGCAGACCCCATAAAGTATATATATTCTTGATCAGGATGACGAGCTGAGTTGATCTAGCCATGTCCGTCCGTCTGTCCGTCCGTCCGTCCGTCCGTCCGTCCGTCCGTCCGTACTAACGCAGAGATCTCTTAAACTACAAGTGCTAAAGACTTGAAATTTTACATGTATACTCGTGTATACCATACGCAGTACGAGTTTATCATATTTTTTCGATAACTCATCCCATTTCTTTTTTATCGATAACAATCGAAAATCTGACTTGGTTTTTAAAGCCTAGTTTGAATACTGTTAGACCTAGAGACTTCAGATTTACTGTGTAGATTAATGTGATGAATACAAATATTTTGTCATTTACAGATTTTAGATGCCACGTCCCCTTCGCCCCAAATTTAAAACGTATATCAAGTACTAGAGACTTGTGCTTTGGCATATACACACATTTGAATGTTATTATTACGTTCTGAAAATTTGATGAAGATAGTTCCACTACAAAAAGATTTATTCAACAAACAAATTTTCGTAATATAGCCCACACGGCAGCCCAAGCGCAGTAAGTGCGCAGTTAGCAGAGCAATTGTTTATGCGTTCGTATGGATGCATGCGTACGGGTGTGTGTATGTGTTTTTGTATATGTGCATGAAAGTTGTGTAGAATGATTGGAACCAGTACTTTGCAGGGTTCAGGGTATCTCCTAGTCGAGCAGTCTCGCCTAGAGCCCTCTTACTTGTTATTTCTGTTTCTATGTTGACTGAATGTATGATATCAATTGGCTTCATTTTAGTTACCGAATGAATAGTTCTATTGTACTCTATTGTGGAAAGAAGAATCAGGTCGACAGTTTCGCTTATTTGTTTCTCTAATTTGATACAGCGCGCAATTTCAGCTAAGGTGCTGTGGAACCGTTCGACTTGACCGTTCGAGACACTGTGGGAAGGAGTTGCATTTGCGATTTGAATATTAAAGTTTGACAAAATGGACTTAACTGTTTCTGAATTTAAAGATCTTTCGTTATCGCAGTAAATAGTATGAATATTGGGGAAGAAGTTTACAAGCTGCAGAAGTGGATGTTTAATGTCAACAATAGCTCTTGAGCAAATTGGCTGGGTCACTGCAAACTTAGAGAATTTATCGACACATGTGAGAAAGTATTTTTTATCCGTGGAAAATACATCGACATGTAGACGTTCTCCTACAAAGGTGGGAATGGGTGTTTCGCCTAAAATCTGTTTTTTAGGATGTCGGTTATACTTGGCCCCCGAGCATGTTTTGCAATTTGCGACAACTTCTGTTGCAAGTTTTGTCATGTTGGGAAAAAAATAATCGCACATTATTTGTTTAACATTTTCCTGTGCCGCTCGGTGAGCTCTTTTGTGCTCACTTAATATTATTTCCTTTTGCTCGGTTTTGTCGGTAATGTCCGTCACTAGATACTTAGAGTATCGAAACGTTGTTGACGGAAAAAGTTCAATCAAGCTGTGCTGGATAAAGGCAAGGGTTGGTAAATCACAATGAATTCCGTTAACAACTCCTGCGTTTACTACATCTTGCAATGTTTGCAGGAGAGTGCTACGATCTAAGACGCCTATAATATGTCTCGTTTTGTTTTGAAACAGTAAGAACGTTTTTAAGGACGGGAAATCGGATTGCTCAATTATTATCTGATTCCTGAAGCAGTTTACTGGCTTGTCAGTGGTCTCAATAGTGTAGGTAAGAGACTCTTCGCTATGGATTGTAGCGAGATCCGAGCACTGAGACTCCGAGTCCAAAGCATTCACGTTTTGGCGTGACAATGCATCTGCTACATAGTTCTCCTTGCCAGGTTTGTATGTCAGTTTAGCGTTATGTTCGTCAATAAACGCTTTCCAGCGTTTTATTTTGGCGTTTGTGTTGCGATCGGATACCGCAAATGTCAAAGGCTGATGATCAGTAAATATGTTTAGGTCTCTAACTCCGTACAGGTAATTTCGGAGATTTTTGAGTGACAATAGTTCTCGCTCATTTGTAGCGAAATCGGCCTCCTTATCCCGCAACGTTCTAGAAATCATTGTTATCGGGCGGCCTTCTTGAGAAAGAACGGCCCCAAGGCCATGTGCCGAAGCGTCAGTTGTTAAATCAAAGCTTTTCCTGAAATCCGGATATCTTAGCATCACGTCTTCCGACATGAGAATGTTTTTCAGTCTATCGAAAGTTTGCAGCTGTTTAGCTGTTAAGTCAATTTTGACCTTTCTTTACTGATTAGCGCTTACCTTACCATTGTCTCCTTTCAAAAGTTCGGTTAACGGTTTTGCTATTGCGGCGTAATTCTTTATGAAACACCGATAATAGCTGGATAACCCTAGGAACGACCTAAGATTAAACAAAGTTGAAGGTGGCTTGAAGTTTGAAATTGCCTGTACTTTTTCGGGAGATGTTTTAATACCGCCTCTAGTTACGACAAAACCCAAATATTCCACGGTTTTCTTAAAAAACTTAGACTTTTCTTGGGATATTCTGATGCCAGCTTCGTAAAGACTTATTAGGACCCAGTCAATGTGTTTGACATGGTCTTCTTTAGTTTCGGAGAAAATTATTACGTCGTCAACGTAGACGTAACAAGTTTTCCCTATTTGTTCCCTCAATATATCTTCAATTGCTCTCTGAAATATGCTCGGAGCGTTAAGGCCGAACGGTAGTCGGCAGAACTCATATTTGCCATTATTCACAGAGAAAGCGGTTTTTTCTCTGTCCTTTTCCGCCAATTCGATTTGATGGAATCCTGATTTTAGGTCTAATGTTGTGAAGAATTGAGCCTTACCCATGTTCGACAGTATTGCCGAGATTGCAGGTATAGGGTACTTGTCATTCACAGTCTTTTGATTCAGTTTCCTGAAATCAATGACCATTCTTTTTTTCTTATGGCCAAGCTCATCAACACCCTTCTTATCCACGACCCAAATAGGGTTGTTGTAAGGTGATCATGATGGCCGAATAATGCCGTTTTTGAGAAGTTGTTGAACTTCCAAATTTACGAAGTCAGCTACACCCATTGGGTAGGGTATAGTTTTGAATACACTGGTTCGTCATCTGTTCGAATAGTGGCAACAGTGTTGATATTGTAGGGAAGAGACTCGTTTGGGTCTGCAAAAGCTTTTGATCTATTATTGATCATTGCGTTAAAAGATTCTCTTATTACTGTAGGAACGTCAGAATCGTCAACTTGAGTAAAGTTAACTTGAGGACATGTTTTGAATATAAGCGACTTTGTGCCGCCATTGTATTTAATTGTACCGGTATTTAAATTAATATGTGCGTCAACTTGCATAAGCAAATCCAGTCCCACTATACCATCAAAATCACTCAATGTTGGGAGCAAGAAAAAGAAAGCTGTTTCATTAAACAACTTAATCGGACATTTTTGTAAAATTTGTGTGCCTCCATGAATAATTTTACCTGGAAAGGTTTTTCGACACGAGTCACGTTTCTTAAATCGGACAAAGGTTTAATATAGTTTTTCGATACACCGGTATCAATTAGTAATTTGAGAACTAGCCCGTTCCCAACATCCTCTTCGATGTATAGGAGGAAAGACCTATTCCTAAAAAATTACACGAGTCGTTAGTTACATCATCCTCGTACTTTTGGCAGTTTTCCTCAGCTAAGGACCGATAATCATTATCATCAGTGTCTTGCTCTTGAGCAGAGTAGTTGACATTTTGCCGACTCTGAGTGGAATTTGTTTTTTTATTGAAATTAGTTGATTGTCGAAAGCGTGACACTGATGGATCAACGTCCATGGGTTCTTGTGCCTGATGTTGCTCTCGAGGTTGGAACCGTTGCTTAGAGGATTTCTGTTGATGCTGGCCATTTGCCTTGTTGTTATTACTGTTTTAAGGTTTACTGGTCTGAGAATTTCCCTGATTAGTGTTACCGTTATTATCCTGGTAACGTGGGAGACGTTGAGAAAAAGATTTTTGATTTCTTTCATCGTTCGATTTCGCGAAACCAGCAGCGAATTGTGAATATTCGTTACAAACCTCAGCCTCTTGAGCTAGCGCTAAGGCTGTGGGTAGATCTTCCGGTTGGGCAGGAAATACCGCAGCTTTAAGAGACTTTTTTAAACCAGCAACGAAGGAGTGAAGGGCATCTTTCCTGAATTGTTCATTTAAAGTAACTGCTGCCGCAGTGTCATGGGTCATGTTCGTCTTATTGGTGAGAAGAGTCAATGTCTTCTCAACCTCGTCGTAATATTCAAGGAGAGTTAGCTCACCTTGTCTGAGCGTACCAAGTTTTTGCAAAATAACGCGCACAGGTGTCTTATCTGCGTACGTAAAGTCGAGCCTAGCAATAATTGCTTTGAAGTTTAAAACAGTATTAAAAGAAGACAGCGTTGAACTAGCTGTGCCTCTGATCTTGTTTCTAATAATACAAACAGCGTGATAGTGTTTTGAACTATCAACATAAGGCTCATAAACCTCATAGGCAGATGTTGCTGCTTCTCGCCAGGCAACATATTCATTTTGCTTGCCGTCGAATTCCGGCAGGGACTTAACTAAATCTAAAGATTCGTCACATCTAATTTCTGGATTAATTTTCACACTTTGGTATTCTATTATATCTTTTTTCTTGATTTGAGACTGTACTGCATCTAGTCGACTGTCAAAGTCTACTTGCATTTGTTGTATTACTGATAGGAACCTTTGCTCCTGCTCCTGAAGGGCAGTCCTTATGTCTGACTCCATGGCTTTTATAACATCTTGTGACGTCATGTTTTGTTTGTTATTAATTATACTGTTTTTTATTAAGTTAGCTAATTCTTCGTCGCTGTCAGAGTGTCGTTCGTTCTTATTATCTCTCCACATAAGTTATGTAAAGTGACCGGCACTATTTTTACTAATCACGAATTTCTAAACAGAATAAGAAATTTAATCAACCACAGATTCTAGTTCACTTGATCAATGTAGCTTTATTTTTCTTTATTTTTCGATATGAGATAAGACACTTAAGCAGTTTACTTACATGAGTTTCATTTTCGTTTTGCTTATGGCCTTGACAGTGGAATCTGAGACAGAGAGCGCAGCGACGACGAATCCAGGGAGAGAAGGGCAGTTGAAGAAGCGAAGCTGAAGCGGGGCTGAAGCGACGTTGTTGCTTTGTTTGTATTAAGTTTTAATATTGCCGATTAATTGCAATAATTTGTTAAAATAATTTCTGGTGGCAGAATTATTTTTAATCTTTATTATATTTTTTACCGAAACTTAACTCGCGGCGTAGGCGGCAGTATGTTACGGAGTTTTTTATACCCTGAACCCATTGAAAATGGGAAATCAGGGTATAATGTTTTTGTGAAAATGTATGTAACAGGCAGAAGGAGGCGTGGCAGACCCCATAAAGTATATATATTCTTGATCAGGGTGACGAGCTGAGTTGATCTAGCCATGTCCGTCTGTCCGTCCGTCCGTCCGTACTAACGCAGAGATCTCTTAAACTACAAGTGCTAGAGAAATGTATGAGCTCTGCTCTGCTCTCGTAGCCTGCTGTGTTTAAATCTGTAGCGATAGCAATAGCACAAAACGAAATGAGCGACTACGCTACGTCAGAGCGGTAGTCGAAAAACGAGAGCGAGATGAGAGCAGAGCAAACGTAATTGATTTGTTTGCTTCGGCTCTTTGTGCCGTTCATATAATACGCTTTACGAACCAGCAAAAACAAACGAACGGCACAAAGAGCCGAAGCAAACAAATCAATTACGTTTGCTCTGCTCTCATCTCGCTCTCGTTTTTCGACTACCGCTCTGACGTAGCGTAGTCGCTCATTTCGTTTTGTGCTATTGCTATCGCTACAGATTTAAACACAGCAGGCTACGAGAGCAGAGCAGAGCTCATACATTTTTTCGTACGACTATGGCTCCGCTACGGCTCCCGTCATAAATGAGAGCGGTAGCCAGAGCAAAACGAAAAACTACGGAGTAGCGTAGCATTTTCAAACGCTGGTTTGATCATCATTTATTGAATGATTTCATGAAATAAAGTCAAGCTAAGATACATATATTTCTTATTACATATATCTCTGCCACAGAAGGCAGCAGAGCGAGAGAGCGTAGTATGTGTGTGTATGTATATGCAAAGGGCATATACATTAGGATTGCTATATGAGCCTCTGCTCATAAGCATATATATATATATATGTGCAAATATATATATAAGTATGCAAGCGGCGGCCGTTGGCTTGTGAGGCGGTCAAGTGCTGACGCGGCTATTCTCACGCTTCTTGTATATAAGCGGTATATATATATAAGTGGCCGATCAACTCAAGTGCATTTATGTTTACTTGATTGGATATATTTGATTGTATATTTACATAGCGACAAAGTGTCACTATGTGTACATTTTAGGGTATTGAGTGTCTGGTATATATATTATTACATGAGACATACTACAATATTTATACTTCTCGTCTGTCTATGATGGATGTTTACTGTATCTAAAAGTGCTTTGATATGACCCATGTCTGATTCAAGAATTTTTTTCATGTGCGACTGTGGAAAGTGTATCATTAAAGAATTTGTCTCCTCGGTAATTTCCGAGTACATGCTTAGATTCGAGGAATGTTATCAGTATGTAGTCCGAGCTAGTATAGTCGATGATCTTTCCGGTTGTTAACGTTACAAAGTGTAAGGGGCCCAGAATCCAAATCCTAATAAAGGTATTAGATATTAGAATTCGTACCATGGGGATATTTTATCTTATATTATCCTTATGTACCTCCCTCCCCTTTATAAGAACCGTTGTCCCCAAATCGGCTTCTACAATAACCTCCTCAAATAAGCGCGTTAACTTATTTCCGAGCCTTTTATTTAATTTCATGAGGACCTTGTCACCTACTTGGAAAGTTCTGTTTGTTCTGTCTGTGTTGTGTCTTTGTAGTAGTAATTTCTGTGCTATATTGATTCTTTCCCTTATTTCTGCTTCAAACTCTGGTGGCGATGAATGTATTATATTTATCGGCTTTTCCTTTATAACAGAATGAATTGTTCTGTTTATTCTATTGTAGCTTGTAAAATTAACTCGGTTGTATCCCCTAATTGTTTTTCGAGTTTTAAACATCTGGCAATTTCCGCGAGAGTGGAATCTCTCTACTTGACCATTTGATGTACTATGAAGCGGAGGGGAATTTACAATGTCAACGTTAAAATGATTTTTTAAGAGTGTTCGAACGTTCCTGAATTTAGGGATGGTTCATTATCGCAATATACAATTTTGGTGTGGGGGTAAAAGTTCATGAGTTGTAGAATAAGTGGTTCAATGTCCACTATGGCTCTATATAGGTTGAACAATTGCAAATTTTGAAAATTTATCAATACAGGCTAAGAAATATTTCTTGTCTGTTGAAAAAATGTCTATATGGAGGATTTCGCCTACTCTATTGGGAATCAGCGTTTCACCAATAAGCTGTTTTTTCGGATGCCGGTTATATTTTGACTTATTACAAATCTTGCAATTTGCAACTATTTCACTTGTCAAACGAGTCATTTTAGGGAAAAAATATCCTTGGATTATTTGCTTTACATTTTCCTGAACTGCTCTATGAGCTCTGCCATGCTCTGCAATTATTATTTGTTTCTGCTTATTTTTGTCAAGGACATCTAGGACCAACTTGCTGGAATGCCAGAATTTAGTTGAAGGGAAGGTTTCGACTAATGTGTTTTGAATAAATGCTAGAGTTGGTAAATCGCATTTAATCGCATTCACCACGTTCTTGTTAACCGCATCGCACACCTTTTTCATTAAGTCTTCTCTATTAGTGTAGCATATGAGGTGTCGTGTTTTTTGTCCGAACATAATCATTTTCTCAAAGGCCGTAGTGCCTTCTTCAATAATTATTTGATTTCGAAAGCAGTTCACCGGTTTGTCTGTGGACTCAATGGTGTATATTAGCGACAATACGCTATGTATAGTAGCCAGATCGGATGGAGCATTTTCTTCTAGGGCATAAAGGTTTTGCCTTGAGAGAGCATCAACGACAAAATTTTCCTTTCCCGGTTTAAAGAATATGTGAGCATTATGCTCATTGATGAATGATTTCCATCTCTTTATTTTCGCATTTGGATTCTTATCCGAGACTGCAAATGTTAGTGGCTGGTGATCGGTGTAAATGTTTAAATTCTTTACACCATATAGATAATTTCTCAGAGTTTTCAAAGCCCATACTATCGCAAGAAGCTCACGTTCATTTGTTGCGAAATTTAATTCGTTGTCCCTTAGGGTCCTAGAGATCATGGTAATTGGCTTCTTATCTTTTGATAAGACTGCTTCTAGACCAGACGATGAAGCGTCTGTTGTCAAGTCGAAAGGTTTTTGGTAATCACGGTAAAGGAGCATTACGTCTTCAGAAACTAGTATGCTCTTGATTTTCTCAAAGGTCAACTTTTGCTTTTCATTGATTTTTTTTCACTGGGATTTTCTTTGACTGTTCGGCACTTACTTTGCCGTTATCACCTTTTAATATGTCCGTTAATAGTTTTACCAAAGACGCAAAATCTTTTATAAAGCATCTGTAATAGCTTGCGTAACCAAGGAATGATCTAAGATGGAACAAGGTAGTTGGTTGCTCGAATTTGCCGATTGCTTCTACTTTGCTGGGATTGGTTGTAATGCCGCCACGGGACACTACGAATCCAAGATACTCTACTTTCTTTTTGAAAAAATGAGACTTTTCTCGTGATACCCTCATGTTAGCATTAAATAATTTGTCTAATACCCAGGCAATGTGATATACGTGGTTTTCCATGTCTTCTGAGAATATAATCACGTCATCTATGTAAACGTAGCATGACTTGCCGATCTGTTCCCGAAGAACGTCATCAATCGCTCGTTGGAATATTCCAGGGGCATTCTTGAGACCGAAGGGAAGTCTGCAGAACTCATACTTCCCGTTTCCTATCGAAAATGCGGTTGTTTCTCTATCTTTCTCCGCGAGGATTTGGTGAAATCCTGATTTTAAGTCAAGAGTTGTAAAGTACTTTGCCTTTCCTAGGTTTGAGAGGATAGCCACTATGTTCTGTATCGGATATTTGTCATCAACCGTTTTCGAATTTAGTTTTCTAAAATCAATGACAAGACGTTTTTTTTTTGTTTCCCTGTTCATCTACTCCTTTTTTATCGACTACCCACACCGGATTGTTATGCGGTGAACTGGATGGTCTAATAATATTATTGTTTCATTATTAACGAACTCAGTTACTCCTAATGGATATGGATAAAATTTTGAGTAAATTGCATCGTCGTCCTCCGTTCGAATAGTAGCAATGACGTTAGTATTGTACGGAAGAGCTTCGTTAGGATCAGCAAAGACGCCTAATTTCTCTTTTAACATGCTTTTGAATTTTTTTTCGATTTCTTGAGGAACTACTATGTTTTCTATTTCTGTAAAATTGACTTTTGCGCATTTTTGAAATTGAATTTTCTCAGATCCAGATTCAGTTTCTAGAATTTTACACTAAGTCTAGTGTAGCGTTTACTTTATTAAGGAGATCAAGTCCTATTATTCCATCAAAACTTTTTAGGTTTGGAAGCAAAAAATATGTTGTTGCTGTATTAAAGAGGTACATGCGGCATTTATTTTGAATTATGTCTTTTAATTTCATTACACCTCTTAATTCCGGAATAGGTTTAATGTAATTTTTAGAAGCGCCTGTGTCAATGAGTAGTTTTATCGTTTTACCTGCTATCGTTCGCTCTACAAACGGTAGCAGGGAACTGTGTCTAAAAAATTCAGCTCCTGTTGTTGATCATCATCATCAATGTCTGATACCTCGGATTCTGCAACTGCTTGGTATTCCTGCTCTACATTTTCTGAGTTTCCTTCTTGAGAGATATGATTTACTCTCTGTTGCTTTGGGCCTGTGTATCTAGCTGTTCCACTATATGCTCTTTTCGAAACTTGGTTTTGATAAGATACATTAGGAAAGTTACTCTGATTTGCTTGGGTCGGTTGTCTGAATCTAGAAGTATCAACTTCCATAGGTTGTGGCGGTTCCTGCTTTTGACCTTGATTATTAAATTGTGGTTTTTGTTTATAGAAAGGATTTTTCCCTTGTTGCGAGTCTGGATTGAAATTTTTTTGCTGTCTTTGCTCATAACGTTGAGCTTTTTCCTCACTGTTTCTTGAAAAACTATTTGCAAACTGGAACCGTTCGTGATTAGATTCTACTTCTTGGGCTAAGGCCAGAGCGGATGGTAAATCTTTTGGTCTTGCCGAGAAAAGAATATCACTTAGGGATTTCTTAGCTCCTGAAATAAATACTCTCAGTGCGTCAGATCTATATTTTTCGTTAATTGAAGCAGCTAGCTGTTGGTCATAAGTCATTATTGGTTTATTTGTTAAAAGTGTTAGCTTTTTTTTCTATTTCTCCATAATATTCAACTATCGTAAGGTTTCCCTGACGCAGAACGGACAATTCTTGTTCAATTATATAGACAGGCCGCTTATCGGCGTATGTAAAGTCGAGTCTGTTGATAATCGCCTTGAAATTTAGTGGTGTGCTATACGAAGATAATACCATATCAGCAGGACCCCCTTACTTTATTTCTAATTATGCCTAATGCCTGGTAATGTCTTGAGCTTCCGACGTAGTCTTCGAAAACTTTATATGCTGTATGTGCAGCTGTACGCCATGAAACGTATGCTTCGATTTTTCCATCAAACTCGGGTACAGATTTTACCATATCTAGACTCACACTTAACATTGCGATCTATTACTGCATCTTCAAAAACTTCCACCTCAGGTACGAACACTGCTGTTTTCTGTAAGTCTTTTTCCATATCTTCCTTTTGTCTTTTAAATATTGCTGCTTGGTTTTCAAGTGCAGAATTAACGGCATACTCAAGCAGACTTCTAAAAGCTGTTTCGTCAAAAGGCATTTTTGTTTTTACTTGGTTTGGTATTAATCTGTATTTTAAATCTCCTATTAGTTCTTCTAACTCAGCGTCAAGTTCCTCAACTTTACGATCACTCATACGATTTTCACTGTTTATCTATTAAATATTTAATATGCAAAGATTCAAATTTTAAACACTTGGATTGGATATATTTAATATTTGATATATTTTGATTATTATTTTTCTGAGATGAGCACTCCACCTACATGACTTTCTCAGCTTTGTTTATTTTATATTTATCTTAAATTATTGTTTTTTTTATACCCTGAACCCATTTTTTATACCTGAAAATGGGAAATCAGGGTATAATGGTTTTGTTAAAAGTATGTAACAGGCAGAAGGAGGCGTGGCAGACCCCATAAAGTATATATATTCTTGATCAGGGCGACGAGCTGAGTCTATTTAGCCCTGTTCGTCTGTCTGTCTGTCTGTCCGTCTGTCCGTATATTTGAACGCGTCGATTTCAGAAGATATAAGAGCTAGGACTTGAAATTTAAAGCTGTAGGTCCGTATATTGCACGCGAAGATCAAGTTCATTTCTAAAAATCGATAGCTGCTTCTGTTTTTTTTGTTATCGATAAAAAACCTTATCGAAAATTAGTTCTAAAATTATATCTTCTACACCTTTGAAGATAGAGTCTCCAAATTTAAAATGTAGAATCATATGTATTTTTAAGATTTTCGGTTTTTGTCATATTTCACCCCCCACCCCTCATAACACCCCCTTCCTTACAAGTTTGCAAAAACCGTATTTCAAATACTAGAGACTTGTAAGTTGGTACATACACACATTTTAATGTTATTATCACGGTTTTCAGTTCCTATTTGTTTTATCATCTCTTTTAAGCGCGATTTCATCGAGTTTAACAATTTTCAGGTGACTTCGCTGGAGATTTTTTGCCATTCTTACAATAACGCCGTTTTGAATGACCACATGCAGGTAGCTCCAGATCAACCAGGACTGGACAATACCCGATTTATGTTTTGGGCCAATACTCGATTAAATCGGAATCTCCCTTCTAGACCCAGTTTTTCGGCACTTAGGAGCAAATTGTCCTTTAAAAGGGATGGGTACATATTTTTGTCCATATTGCCTTTTATAAAAACTAAGTTTCCAACTCCCGAAACCGCCATACAGGCCCAAACCATAGCACTGCCACCGCCATGTTTCTTAGTTAGTTTTAGGTGCTTATTGAGGAGCTCGGTATTTGGTTGCCGCCAAACATATAGCATCCCATCCGACCCAAATATATTAAATTGCGACTCATCTGCATATATTACATCATTCCAGAAGGAAATGGGGTGACCAACGTGCTCCGTTGCATATTTTAGTCTACCTATTTGGATTCTTTGGATTTATAAGAGGCTTCTCTCGTGTTACTCGGCCATTAAAGTTGTGATCTCGTAGTACCCGACGAACGGTTTCTACGGAACATTGTTTTCTCATATTATATAAAGATCAGCCGTCAGTTTTGGTGCAGACATTTTTGGGTTGGCCTTGATCTTTCAGACAATAAACCTCTCCTCAGAGTCTGTGAAAATTTTGTTGGGTGCATTTCGACCCACATCTGCCACTCAATTTTCCCGAACAGAGCGCTGGATGATGTACTGTACAGTACTTGGACTTAGCTCCACAATTTTAGCAATATTGCGCTGTTATTTGCCGTTTTTAAAGTTAGAAAGGACTAATTCTCGAAAAAGCCAGTTTTGTTAGTTTTCTTTAGTTTTAAAAGTTTATTTGTTAGAATAGAAAAATAATGAAGTGCCTTTATAAATAATGAATGACTGATAAATAAGATCTCATTTAAATTTTTTAAATATCTTTATTGGTTTAGCGGGAATACGGCTTTAAAATTTTACTTTACTGCTGCACGAAATAAGCTGTGAGCCACTGTATTATTTATATGTATTATTTATTTGCATATGCCGAAGGCTCGTGTACTGCACATAAGGCATCTACGGGCTCGCTCAGCATAAAGATCTTACGCAGCGTTTCCCGTGTCTGGTCAGTCACCTATACGTAGACTGATCATATTTCGGTTATGCTTACGTAAATACATAGCAACAAAGTGTAGCTTTGTGCACATGTAGTATTCACTACTAAATTGTGTGCCTATGATATTATGGATATTATATTAAACATTATTGATATTATATTAAACATACTACACCTCCCTTTTTAGAGAAATAACGTAATAATATGAAGTTATTTTAAGTTAATTTTGTATAAAATATAATGTTTTTAAACTTATGGCAGTGTTAATAAAATGTTTTTTTTTGACTCTTTTTTTTTTTATACCCTGAACCCATTGAAAATGGGGAATCAGGGTATAATGGTTTTGTTAAAAGTATGTAACAGGCAGAAGGAGGCGTGGCAGACCCCATAAAGTATATATATTCTTGATCAGGGCGACGAGCTGAGTCGATTTATCCCTGTCCGTCTGTCTGTCTGTCCGTCTGTCCGTATGTTTGAACGCGTCGATTTCAGAAGATATAAGAGCTAGAGACTTGAAATTTAAAGCTGTAGGTCCATATATTGCACGCGCAGATTAAGTTTATTTCTAAAAATCGATAACTGCTTATGTTTTTTGTTATCGATAAAAAACCTTATCGAAAATTAGTTATAAAATTATATCTTCTACACCTTTGAAGATAGTCTCCAAATTTGAAATGTAGAATCATGTGTATTTTTAAGAATTTCGGTTTTTATCATATTTCACCAATAAAGTTATTAAACAATAAAGTGCCCAAAGTAAGCCCACATGGCAGCCCATGCCTGTTTATACGTGCGTGCGTATGTGTGTATGTGTGTGTGCATGTTTAAGTAGCAGTGGAACTCGAATTATTGAAATATTAGTTCCTGGAAGAGGGTTCAGGGGATCTCGTAGTCGAGCAGTCTCGACTAGAGATTTCTTACTTGTTTTTTTTTTATTTTTTTGTGTAACTTATAAATTTTATTTTAATATATTTGAATTTATATTTCATTTTAATAATTGTGGCTATATGTGGTAAGTCGGTTCTGTTACATATGGTACCTGTTTCATATGGTCTTTGGGTAGTTTGTTCATTAGTTTCCATGTCTCGTCCACGTAGGTCTCGTACACCGTCAAGTTAGTCGTGTATCCTATGTAACCGTATTCGTCCCAAATCGTCACGTCCCCGTCTATTATCGGTATGCAGTCCGCGTACGTATAATCGTAAAGTCTGGAAATCGCTTTCGTTACGGTCAGAGTTGCCAATGTTAAAACTAAAATGTATTTTATCATAAAGTAAAAACGATAAAAAATTGATTAAAATTATATTTTTTTCTTAAATATTAAAAAAATATTCTGTTAAAAAACTAAAAAAACGTCCTACTTGAGGTTATTCTTATGGACCGCCTTCCCCTTTATAACGACCCTTGACCCAAGATCTGCTTCGACCATTGCTTCAGTGAATAAGGGCGAAAGTTTATTTCTCAGTCTCCTATTGGACTTAAACCATACTTTCTCACCTACATCGTATGTTTTTTGGACCCTGTTCTTTTTGTTTTGATGTTCTAAGGATCTTTCCTGTGCTGACGTGATATTGTTTTTTATTTGCACTGAAACGTCCATTGTGAATAATTGATTTTTCCTTATCACTGAATGAATCGATCTATTATATTATATTGTTGCAAGGAGAGTACTGTCAATAGTGTCTTCAATGTGGTTTCCATTTTTTAGACAACGACTTATATCTCCTAGAGTAACGTGGAAACGCGGGCAGGTCGAGCGTTGGATGTGCTGTGTAAGGGAGGTGCGTTTGCGATGCCAATGTCAAAGTTATTCGACAACATTGCTCTTATGGTCTCCGAGTTTTAAAAAGTTTTCATTATAGCAGTAAATTGTTTTAGTCTTTGGAAAATTTGCGGCTATTTCAGTTGTTAAGTGTCAAATTTTTGGGAAAAAATAGTCTCTAAGAATTTGTTGGGCGCTCTCTTGAGCTGGGCGATGAGCGCGATTATGCTCTGGTATATCTATTTTCCTTTGTTCCTTTGTCTGAGATGTCTGTAACAAGACTTTTTGAATGTCGAAACGTTGTTGAGGGGAATTCTTTTACCAAATCATGTTGGATGAAGGCCAGGAAGTTCACAATAAATTGAGTTAGTGACTTCTTGTTCTAAACAAGATGTAGGTCTTGAGTTGTGGAAAAGAGCTTTCTTCCAGTATGATCTGGTTTCGGAAGCAGTTGACTGGTTTGTCTGTGGTCTCAATTGTGTAAGTTAGAGACTCCTCGCTATAAACCGTAGCGACATCAGATTCTGGCGTATCGTCCAGTGCGTTAATATTCTGGCGAGACAGTGCGTCTGCCATAAAGGTTTTCCTTGCCTGGCTTATAGATGATATTTGCGTTGTGTTCATCAATAAAAGCTTTCCAGCGCTTTATTTTGGCATTTGGATTTTTGTCCGATATCGCGAATGTTAGCAGCTGGTGGTCCTTATAAATGTTAAGATTTTTAGCACCATACACGTAATTTCTGAGATTTTTCAATGCTCGCAATGTTCATTGTCTCGCAATGTGCGCGAGATCATTATTATGAGGTGTCCGCCCTGAGACACCACAGCGCCGAGCCCTTGGCCGGATGCGTCTGTTGTCAAGTCAAATGGTTTTTTGAAATCCGGGTATGCTATTAGCACATCTTCGGAGGCTAGCATCTCTTTTAGCCTGTTAAAGGCGTCTAATTGCATTTGATTCAGTTCGAGTTTCACTTTCCTCGAATGGTTGGCACTTATTTTTCCGTTTTTACCTTTCAGGACGTCCGTTAAGGGTCTTGCAATGCTGGCGAATCCTGCTATAAAGCACCTGTAATAACTTGCTAGCCCTAGAAATGATCTAAGGTTAAGCAATGTTGTCGGAGGTTGGAAATTCTTTGTGGCCTGTACCTTGTCGGTCGATGTCCGAATTCCACCTCTGCACACGGTGAATCCCAAATATTCCACATCCTTTTTGAAGAATTTGGATTTTTCTTGGCAAACCCTCATGCCTGCATCCCTAAGGCATTTCAAGACCCACTCAATGTGTTTGATGTGGTCTTCCTTATTGGGGGAGAAAATTATTACGTCATCTACATAGACGTATCAAGTTATTCCAATTTGGTCCCTGAGGACATCGTCTATTGCCCTCTGGAAAATACTTGGGGCGTTTTTCAGCCCGAAGGGAAGCCTGTAAAATTCAAACTTCCCATTACAGAGAATGCGTCTTCGACCGCCTCTGCTTCATGCTGTTAATAAGACTCATAAGTCCTATTTTCGTTGCCTTCTTTTTGGGGTAAGTGATTGAGGTTCTGTTGAGTCCTCATTGACTGATCCCCATAGTTTTGGTTGCCTCTGTACCCCTGAGTGGGCTGTCTGAAGCGTGAAGAAGAATCTACTTCCATTGGGTCAGGAGCACGCCATTGTGAGTTTTTGGGCTGAAAGCTTTGAGCTGTCTACTTTTGGCTGGCTTTGGTTATCTTTGCTATTTTTCTGGAAATGAAGATGATTTTTCTGAAAGCTGCCCTCACTTTCCTGTTGGCTATTCTGACGCCAGTTCTGGGTCTTTTGGCCACTGGATCTCTGCTGTTTTTCTTCCGAGTATTTTCAAAATTAGCAGCAAAATGCCTCTTTCATTGCTTGACTCAGCTTCTTGGGCTAGAGATGGAGCAGTTGGGAGGTCTTGGGGCTGTGCTGGGAAGACAGCCCACCTCAAGGACTTTTTCAGTCCAGAGACAAAAGTATGGAATGCATCGCTCCTGAATTTTTCATTCAGAACGGCTGCTCCGGCAGGGTCATGTGTCATTAGAGTTTTGTTTGTCAGTAATGTCAATTTCTTTTCGACCTCATCAAAGTAGTTTAACAATGATTGGTCGCACAGCCTCAGAGTGCTTAACTGCTACTGGATCACATGTACTGGAGTTTTATCAGCAAAAAACTATATATCCCCGCTCAATGGCGTGGCAAATCGGATCTAAATATATAGTGATTTTCCAAATTCTCCTATATTTTGAGCACTATTGATGCTAGCGACTTGAAATTTGGTATGTATACTCGGGTTGACTACCTAAGATCAATAAGCTATGGTGGATATATCTACGCCCACAGGAGGCGTGGCAAACCGCAAAAGTTTATATCTCCTACAGTAGAGCTAGAAGCTTAAAATTTGGATAGTTGATAACTGGCAAAAATGATGGGTCTACGACCACTAGGGACGTGGCAAACCGGATTTTAGGCGCTCAATAGCGAAATTCATATGCGTATGCCACCTATATAAATAAATATTCTTAATAGGTATTGATAATACGGAAAGAAAAATTTTTAAGAAAATTAAAAAAAATAAATTCAATTAAAACGAAAAAGTTTTCCGCGGGGTTGGAACCTGCACCTCAATCTACGCCCACTGGGGGCGTGCCAAATCGAGATTTGCAACGGCCAAATGCAAAGTTCATATGCGTGTGTCACTCACATATATACACAGATGTATATATAAGCTTAATAGGCATTGATAATACAAAACGAAACATTTTAAAGTAATTTAAAAAATATAAAATGTATTATAACAATATCAATTTTCGATTTTACAAAAATTTCATGCGGGGTTCGAACTTGCCCCACAATCAAACAGCATGTTTGTCAAAAAAATAAAATAATAAGAAACATTTAACATCGGCGGGATTCGAACCGCGGAATTCTGATACAACGTGCACCGTCTCTGCTAACAGCGCCACTGAACTGATCTCACACAACATAACTAACACAAAACTTTACAGCTACAGCACCTAGAGTAAACAAAAACCAAAGTAGCGGTAAAACCAAAATAGCAGTAGTAGACAATTCAATCGCAATTGAGATTCTTAGAACTGTTCGAATACGCATTTTAATATACATACATACAAATTATTATCCTTCGTTCCTTTTGTGGGTGAAGATTAGGTTGAGAGGCGAACTGTACCTCTTATTGCTGGCCTCGGGCTCAGACAATAAAACAAATTATTTAACGGCTATGTGCCGGAGTGAATATTTATTTAAGCGACTTACTGGAAGAGCGCTATATTCAAAACTGATTTCTTAAAACACAGAATATTTCACTTAAGCTAAGCCAAAACTCGCATCACGCCACAATGTCATGGTCGGCAAGCCGACTCAGCAAATCTTTGGCGATAACGGAAGCTCTTGCAGAAAAACAAAAGTGTCCGGTTACCGTCGCTGACCATTGCAGTTATAGCGCGCTGATACAACTTATGTAATGTCGCAATTACGAGGGCTGTTACTCAACTTATAGAGCACGCGATAGCGAGGGTTGGTTATAAACTTATAAAATATCCCATATTAAGTGTTAATTGTTAACTACTCCCCCTTCAAGTATAAGGCCGTCCTCGGCCGACCCAATCCCGGCGACGACTTCTCGTAACTGCTTTGCGGACTTCTTTGCACTGATGAATCGACTAAGAGTGAGGCCAATGCAGGTTAAAGCACAGCATATGGCTCCAATAATGAATGCCACACGATAAGCCTGATCAGTTCCGGCGTTTTTCTCAAATTGCTGTATCACCTCCAGATTACGTTCACTCAAACGATGAAGGTAAGGGAGGCTGAGGACATCTTGGGTGGCAGTGATGTTCAGCAAGGGAGAATTGGCAATACCAGGGACTCTATTGCGCACGTTGTTGTGATTGTAAAACAGGGTCCCGTTAATTGCGACTCGGTCTCCGAACGTGATGAGATGCGTGCCTTGTACCTGGATCTCAGTGCCGTTGTCCACCTGAATCCTTGCGGACCCGTCGTTGAGGATGATGATTCCGTCATCTACATGGGTGATTATTTCCAGGTTGCTCGGCTGGATCTCGCAGTGTGCCGTGACACCTGCATGGAGCTCTTTGGCACATGAACTTTCCAAAGCCAGACGACAAAATGTGGCTCCAGGTGAAGCGGCGCAACTCTGCAGTGTGTGGGTTTCTCCATCGCATTCGGCTATGACGTTGTCAAGCAATCGTACTATGAAGTTCTTGTGGATGACAGGATAGATCGTGATCTTCCTGCAAGCCTTTTTAATCTTGGGGAATTTAATTATAAAGTGTATGGTGTTAATGGATTGAAGAACTTTTACGGACGCAACGGACATAAGATCTCCTATGGGAGTGTTGGTGGGTTCCTCTAGCCAAATTGATTTCAAATCTGAGTGGTCCAAAATGTTTGGGCTAACAATGTTAGCCTTTGCCAGAGTAATAGCAAGCATTAAATTTTGCAACTCCATCATTAGCATCCTGTTTCTAGACAGTAGTGTTTCATATAAATGGCCAGTGTCAACTTGTGAGTTTTTGACTGTCTTGAGAATTCTGTTGACAGTGATTGTTAACTGGTTAAGCTGTTCCTGAACTCTAGTGTTTATTCCTATTTGTCTATTATTGGCATTTATCAATTGCATTTCAGTAAACCTAGTCTGCTCTAAATCGTCGGCATCGGGTGTACCCGCCACAACCTTTAGTATGGACCCTAGGAAATCTAAGCTCCTGGCGACTCTATGGTGCGTGCCTAACGCCTCTAATAGGTCTTGTAGATGTGCCGTGTCCACAGTTAGAAGTTTTTGCATGTGGGATAGCGGGAACATGTCAATTAATTTGACTGTTTCTTCCACCATTCGCGCGTACTCGGAGAGGTTTGCCGAGCGCCTGGCATAGGCGTATTTCTCCCATACCAAGATTTCGCCGTCGACGATGGGAATGTACTTGGCACGCGAGTAGTCGATGACATGTGCCGAAGCCAGGGATAAGGAGAAGAGTAATATGGATCCAAACCTGTGAAGTGAGGCTGTTTTCTTATTTTTTCGCAATTTTTTTGTTTTTCCTTTTACGGCCCACCACCAAGAAAGTTTATAAAAATTATGCCAAGTGGCTAAAAGTAAGTTGAACAACTATATCTAACTTATACGAGCTTGCCTAGTGGCTTAAAAACAGGTGTACAAAAAAAAACAAGGGAGTCACCTTAGGTTGTCCTTATGGACCACCCTCCCTCTAATGAGGACCTCGGTCCCCAGGTCTGCTTCCACTGCCTTCTCATCACATAAAGGTGTGAGTTTGTTTCCGAGCCGTCGGTTGGACTTGACCAAAACTTTGTCACCAACCTCGAAGACCCTATTCTGCCGATTTGCGTTCTCCCTAGCTCTGAGCATCGTCTGAGCGTTTCTGATCTTTTCTTGTATTTCTCCTTGTGGCTCATCTGGGTGCGCCTGAACCACATCGACTGGTTTCTGGTCGGTGACCGAATGGATCGACTTATTGTACTCAGTTGTAGCCAGTAAAATGACTTCTACAGTGTCATTTATGCCTTTATCGATTTTTAGGCATCTGGCTAGCTCTAACAGAGTGCTGTGAAAGCGCTCAACCTGTCCATTCGAGATGCTATGCAATGGTGGTGCATTTGAAATGCTGACCCCATAGTTGTTTGCGAGCATAGTCACTATGGTCTCTGAATTCAATGACGGTTCATTGTCACAGTAAATGGATTTGGCTTTGGGAAAAAAATTCATGATTTGCATTAGAGCTGGCTTCAGATCCACAATGGTTCTTGAGGGGATCGGTTGGACAATAGCAAACTTAGAGAACTTGTCGATGCAAATTAGAAAGTATTTTCTGTCAGTGGAGAAAATGTCTATGTGTAACATCTCTCCTACATGTGAGGGGATCGGTGTCTCTCCAAGCTCTTGTTTTTTGGGGTGTCTATCATATTTAGCCCTAGCACATGTTTTGCAATTTTGTACTATTTCATTGGCCATTCTTGCCATCTTTGGAAAGTAGTACTCCGAGAGTACCTGCTTAATATTTTCCTGTGCAGACCTATGGGCCCTATTATGCTCGGCTGTGAGGATTTCCCTTCTATCTCCCACCGCAATTACATCCACTACGCGATTTTTGCAATGCCAGAACTTTGTGGCCGGGTATCTACGAACCAATGAATCTTGTATCATTGCAAGCGTGTGTAAATTACAGTGGAGAGCATTTACGCATTTGGGTGAAATTACATCATCGAGCTCGTCTAGCAGCGATTCGATGGAAGTATAGCTGATCAAGTAGCGTTTCTTATTTCCAAAAAGAATAAAACTTCGTTTTAAGGGTAAACGCGCCTCTTCTAGCACTATTTGGTTTTGAAAACAATTCAAGGGTTTGTCTGTTGTCTCAATGGTGTTGGTGAGAGATACCTCACTGTGGATCGTTGCTGCGCAGGACTCAATTTCTTGTTCATTCACAGCGTTGAGCTGCTGTCTTGACAAGGCATCCGCAACCAGATTGTCCTTGCCGGGTTTATAGAAGATACGTGCATTAGACTCGTCAATGCGCGCTTTCCACCTTTTGATTTTCGCATTTGGATTGGATTCCGAAACTGCGAAGGTCAAGGGTTGATGGTCAGTGAAGATGTTAATGTCTTTCACCCCATACAAATAATGCCTTAACTTGGCAAGTGACCATACGATGGCCAATAACTCTCTCTCATTTGTCGCATAGTTTACCTCGCTGTCCTTCAATGTTCTTGAAATCATTGTTATAGGACGACCCTCTTGAGACAAGACTGCACCTATGCCGTAAGCCGAAGCATCGGTCGTTAGATCGAATGGCTTCTTAAAATCGGGGTACCTGAGCATTACATCCTCAGATGACAAAATGTCGCGCAACTTCTGAAACGCCCTTTGCTGCACTTCAGAGAATTGAACTTTTATATTTCTGGACCTATGCTTACTGACTGTTCCATTTTCACCCTTCAAAATATTGGAGATGGGTCTTGCTATTGCGGCGAAGTCCCTAATGAAACATCTGTAATAACTTGCGAGGCCTAGAAATGATCTGACCTCGAATAGTGTTTTAGGTTCTGGATACTCCTGTATTGCCTTAACCTTTTCAGGGTCCGTCGTGGTGCCAGTGCTGGTGACTATAAAACCAAGAAAGTTCACGCTTTTCTTAAAAAATCGTGACTTTTCGATGGAGACCCTCATGTTTGCTTCGTGTAAGCTTTTTAGGACCCAATCCACGTGTTTAATGTGGGAGTCCTCATCTTCTGAAAAGATGATTACATCATCGACATAAACATAGCAAAATTTGCCAATCTGCTCTCGCAGTATGTCGTCGATGGTTCTTTGGAAGATGCTTGCTGCATTCTTTAATCCAAAGGGGAGCCTTTTGAACTCGTATTTCCCCCCGTTTACAGAGAAAGAGGTTTTTTCGCGGTCGCGTTCAGCGAGTATGATCTGGTGATAACCGGACTTGAGGTCTAATGTTGAAAAGAATTTGGCTCTTCCCAAATTCCCCAATATCATTGATATATTTGGCATAGGGTATTTGTCAGGCACGGTTCTTTCGTTAAGTTTACGAAAGTCCATTACCAACCTCATTTTCCTATTGCCCGCTTCATCAGTGCCCTTCTTGTCTACTACCCATATTGGATTATTGTAGGGAGAGACTGACTTTTGAATTATATCATTTTTTAGCAGATCTTTGATTTCTTTATTAACGAAATCAGCTGCTCCCATTGGATACGGGTAAAGCCTGGCATAGATCGGTTGCTCATCTATGGTCCTAATGGTAGCCACGACTGATGTGTTATACGGCAACGCCTCGTCTGGGTCTGCAAAGGCCTTTTGTCTGGTCTTTAGCATTTTCAAAAAGGAACTTCTGGCTAATGGGGATGCCTCTGCACAGTCTACATTTGTGAAATTTACATTTTTGCACGTGTGGAAGGTGATTTGTTCGACCTCCGTGCCCCACTTAAGCTGTCCTGAAGCTAGACAAAGCGAAGCAGCTGCCTGCTTTAGCAGGTCAAGGCCTATAATCCCATCAAAAGTTGACAAGTCCGGCAGAATAAAAAAAGTTGCCTTTAACCCAAACATTGAAACGAAGCATTTGTGTGTAATTTGTGTCTCGCCGTGAATGGAATGAATTTTGAAGGGGTACTCTACAGAGTGGACGCCTTTTAACCCTTCATGTGGTCGAATGAAATTCTTGGCCGCGCCCGTGTCTATGAGGAATCGCATGTGAGTCCCTGCTATTCTTCGTCTGATGACGGGTAGCAGGGATTTACTCCTAAAAAATTGAGGGCATCAGAGTCATAACTAGCATCGTCATTGATTTGTGCCGCTGCGCTAGAGGCGGCATCAGCGTACACCTCTGCTCCCTGCCCCGCGTCTTGCGTGACGTGATTCAATCTTTGTTGATCTCTCTGACCACCTGTGCGGTTGGATGCGGGGTTCTTCCTATTCGCGTGAGCGGGGGCCTGAGTGGGCTGCAATACCCTTGAGAAGGAAGGATCGACCTCCATGGGCACCGGTGCGCCATTACTATTGTGCTGCCTGCTGCTTCGTTGGTCAGTCTGCACTGGGGCCTTGCTTTGCTTGCTGAAGTGTGGATTCTTGGTACCGACAGTTTGTATTTCGGCTTGTTGCGAATGCCTTTCCTGTTGGTGACCCTGCGCTTTTGCATGCGGCCTGCGCTCTTTGTCCTCTAGACTTCTTGCGAAATTAGCCGCGAATGTGTACCTTTCATGATTTGACTCAACCTCTTGCGCGAGAGCTAGCGCTGAAGGCAAGTCTCTGGGCTTTGCTGCAAAGAGCACATCTGTAAGACTGCGCTTGAGACCCGATATGAACACACGCAACGCATCGTCACGGAATTTTTCACATAGGCCCTTTGCTAAAGCCGGCTCATATGACATGTTAACTTTGTTAGTGAGAAGAGTGAGTTTCTTCTCTACCTCGTCATAATACTGGAGCAGGGACAGGGCACCTTGCCTCAAGGTACCTAATTCCTGTTCAATGACATGAATTGGTCTCTTGTCACTGTATGTGAAATCGAGGCGATTTATTATCGCATCAAAATTCAATACAGTACCAAATGAGGCCAGCACCGCGTCTGCGGGGCCCCTGATCTTGCTTCTTATAATGATAACAGCCTGGTAATGACGAGAACTGCCATTATGTGGTCTGAAGATCTCGTAAGCTGCTAATGCTGCCTGCCTCCAAGATACATAAGCTTCCTGTACTCCTGCAAACTCAGGTAAACATTTGACGGCATCTAGTGGCTCGTCACAGCGAATGTCGTTTCTAATTCCTATAGCAGCATATGCTACTACTTGTGGGGCAGCAACGTTTGCTGCTGCTATTTGTTGAGCCAACTCATTAATTCTTTGAGTCAATGCTCGCTCCCTCTGCTCGTTTGCAGTGGCCTGTTCAGCTAAAGCATTGCTGACCGCCGACCTTATTATTTCCCTAAGCTGATCTGGATCCATTTTACCTAATGGGGGGGAAACTGCAGGGAGAGGTCTTGTAGCCGAGACTCGGATGGGAATGTCACAGTCGGAATCTGAGTCGCTAAGCTGCTTGCGAGGTGTTCTATATTGGCTGAACTGAAACATGCGCGGGCAAGTGGCCGCGAAAAGCAAAACGGGGCGTCAAAAGATGGATCGAGTTACGACGTAGCTCTGAATCACGAGAACTGTATGCATTGATACAGCACAATTTTAGACACACAGAAATAACACAAGGTAATTTTACTAATGATCTGGATGATAAATTGTTTCAACTAGAATCCTCAAGGCAGTCACTCTCACGTGTTTCAGAAACCTGGTTCAGATTATTGTTATTAATTATGATCTGTTGCAATATAAAATACTCACAAGTATTAACTAATTTTTATAAAAAATTAAGACTTTTGTATTTGAAGAAAAAATTTTGGCTAGAGTATCCACTTACATGATTCACTTAACACAAAAAAAAAAATTATTTATAAGCTTGGTCACTCGCAGCTCCCGCGCTGCTGTCTTAATTGATATTGGTTGTGGAGTCCGTCCACTAGTTGGGCGCCAATTATTATCCTTCGTTCCTTTTGTGGGTGAAGATTAGGTTGAGAGGCGAACTGTACCTCTTATTGCTGGCCTCGGGCTCAGACAATAAAACAAATTATTTAACGGCTATGTGCCGGAGTGAATATTTATTTAAGCGACTTACTGGAAGAGCGCTGTATTCAAAACTGATTTCTTAAAACACAGAATATTTCACTTAAGCTAAGCCAAAACTCGCATCACGCCACAATGTCATGGTCGGCAAGCCGACTCAGCAAATCTTTGGCGATAACGGAAGCTCTTGCAGAAAAACAAAAGTGTCCGGTTACCGTCGCTGACCATTGCAGTTATAGCGCGCTGATACAACTTATGTAATGTCGCAATTACGAGGGCTGTTACTCAACTTATAGAGCACGCGATAGCGAGGGTTGGTTATAAACTTATAAAATATCCCATATTAAGTGTTAATTGTTAACTTACATACACATTTTCACACGCGTAAAAAACGCTGGCATACAGAAATTGTGTGTGCTGACGATTACATACATATGTATGTATATATGTATGTATGTACGTATAAGCATTTGTGGGTTATTTAAACAAAAATAAAATTTGACTTATATTCAAGCTATCATATTCCCAACAAAATAACTAATTTATAAAAAGACATTTAAAAAACTTGACATCAGCGAGATTAGAACCCGCGCTATTCCAGCGCAACGTGCATATCATTTACCATCAACGCCCCTGCAATACACAATCATACGGTAGCATATACATACATACATATGCATATGACTATATGCATAGAATAAACGATCAATGTGTGCATACGTATAGGAAAAGCGCTATGCTCCGCTGCCAGCTTGCTGCTTGTAGGTAGGTGCGTTGGCCAAACATTTTGTATATTAAATATGATCTACAGTTCTATTGAATTTTTCTCATTTTTTAAGAAATACCAGCTGATTCACATTGGTTCATTTGTAACTAAAAGCGCTAGATACTTGTAATTTAAAATATACTCCGGTTGACAACCCAAAATCAATTAGATATGTATGGCAGCGCTGGGACTGTGAATGAATATTCCGCAGTCGGTATCTCTTTTTCATCTTTTATATGGGTCACCGGCTGGAGTAGCGCTACTCGTAATGATTTTAATATTTTATTGCCCATTTGGTTAAAGGTATCTATTGAAATTGATTCAAAGACATTTTCGGTCGGTGCCACTTTGAGTTAACTGATTTTTAATTTACCGGCCTCTTTTTCGAGCCTTTGAAAGAACTGACCTAAGTCGAGAATTCCATTAGTATATAAATCGCTAACTTCAATTCTTGCGATAACTTTATTTCCACGTTTAAATAAACATTTAGATTCTGTTATGTGCAAGGTCACTACTTTCAGTACTTCATCATTTGTAATGACTCCATGTACGCTGGGCCTAGATACTGTCCTACTATAAGGGGTCTGCCTGGTCCTCCAAAGGTCCAGGGTATTAATGCAGCTTGCGGCTTCTTCAGGTCGATGCAGCGTTAGCGAAATGACGGCACCAAGGTTTCAATTCATACTGATTTATTAACTCTCTAAGTAAACGCAAGCGCAGTAAACGAAAGCGCATCTAAGCGCGGGCAGCGGGAGAGCGACAATCCCGTGCTCGCGAGTACAACAACAACTACTATGTACGGTGGTTTAACAATTCATTTTCTTAATCTATTTAGCTTCTATAATAAAAAGGCATGTATTCAAATGCCTTAACAGATACATTTTGATGACTTTGCCTTGGCAAAAGTTTATTATTTTCAACTGTACAGAATTTTTGTTGTCTACTTTGTCGCCTGGTAGTGACTTTCAGGACTTTGTTTTGTATGTATTTGCGTCTGCAACAAAATTATCTTTCCCCTTTAGGTATTCTACTGTGAAGTCGTATTCTTCAAGTTCGAGCCGCATGCGAGTTAATTTCGAACTAGGATTTGTCATGGAAAAAAGATATGTCAATGGTCTATGATCCGTTTTAATTGTAAAATGTTTTCCATAAATATATGGTCTGAATTGAGTAATTGCCCAATGAATTGCCTCTAAGTCTTGTTCTGTTGTGCTTTTGTTGCTTTCACGTTGCGGAATGAACGTGATGCATATGCTATTGGGAGATGAATTCCATTGTGGTTCTGAGTTAAAACCGCTCCACAAGCTTGTTTGCTTGCATCAGTTATTATGCAAAATTCTTTGCGAAAATCTGGATATTGCAATAGTGTAGGTTGCAAAAGTTAGTTTTTCAAATGTTGGAATGCGTGGCATTCGTCGGACCAATTAAAAGAAATATTCTTTTTACATAATCGACTTATGTGCCGTGAATAGTCGGCGAAGTTTTTAATAAAACGACGATAATAATTGCTACGAATCGTCTTGCGCTGTTTGCATCATGAGGGACAGGGTAATTTTTGATGACTTCAAGTTTCCACAGATTCTAGTTCACTTGATAAATTGGCAGTTGTTATTGATTTCTTTATTTTTTAATTTTAGAGAGATACTTAAGCAATTTACTTACATGAGTTTCATGCAGAATGCTGACCGCGCGCCTCGGGAGACGGATCTTTTAGATAGACGGATACTTTGCTATCCGCGGCTTTGAGTGACGCAACCGTGTTGCACACGCATCCGGTTGCCCCAATTCAACTACTTCGTGTTAACTTATATGAACGAATGTACTCATTGAATGTTCTATGACTTTTTTCAACGGTATCTAATGTCTGGTGGTGGTGTGCTATAGACGTTATGTTGCCCTCCGCCGGGTTAGTTTGTTATTATAAACAAGTATTCTTACTCTGGTCGAGACTGCTCGACTACGAGATCCCCTGAACCCTCCAAGCAACTGATTTTCAATAATTCGTCGTGTCCTTTCTGCGTATACAAGAAACGAAACATGCACAAAGACATACAAACATACATATATACACACGCACGTATAAGAAGGCATGGGCCTTGAAAAAAACGTATATCAAATACTAGATACTTGTGCTTTGGCATATATACACATTTTAATGTTATTATTACGTTCTGAAAGTTTGATGAAGATAGTCCCACTACAAAAAGATTTATTCAACAAATAAATTCTCATAATATGGCCCACACGGCAGCCCAAGCGCAGTAACTGGTAACTGCGCAGTTAGTATATGTGCATGAAAGAAGTGTAGAATTATTTAAATATTAATTCCTGGAAGGGTTCAGGGTATCTCCTAGTCAAGCAGTGTCGACTAGAGCACTCTTACTTGTCTCTTCTTGTGTTGTTAAAGCTCGGAAGTGAAGTTTCTGTAGACTTTTGTCTTCTATTGTGTTGTTGATCCTGATATTGTGCAGGGTCGGTGTTGATACAGTGATCCTTGTAGAGGATTTCTGAATCGTCGTATGTTAACTGAGCAATTTGTGAACGTGATCATGGCTGATCATGGCTTATGTTTCTTATGTTTCTTGGTTTGTCACAAGATGGGATTACTGTGGTGTTCTTTGTGTTGAGGACTAATATGTGTCTTGGTTCAACTTCTTGGATGACTTCTGTGTTGTCGATGCCCCTGATGTTACATGTAGATATCTGGTTGTAGAATATGCCTTTTAGGCATTGATGATTTGGTAAGTTGCTTGATGTTGGGAAGTCTTCGAAGATGAACGTTTGGTGGATTTTTGGGCATTTGTTACTGAAGTATTTTAATTGGCTGGCTTGGTTTTGAATAACGAAATTTTTTACAATTAATATCTTAGAACTATTTACAGCTAATGGAACAATGTGTAATAATTTATAGTTATATTTGTCAGATATTGGTATTTTTATCTTGAAGTTTACAATTGTATTTTTTATTTCGGTTTCTAATGTTAACAATCTATATGTGTTCGTCTGACTCGACTTAATTTTGTTAGTAATACGCTTTCTACTATATTACTAATGTGATTGTACAAAATGTCAATATGTACGTTAATTCTTTCGGTTAACTGTAGTAGATGGATTTCATTATGTTCATCATTTATTGTTTTGAAGATATTGTTTTTATAATTTTTAATGAAAGTATTGATTACGTCTTGTTTCTATTTCTTTATTGACAATCATTTTTTTATTCACGTTGTTAATTATGCTGTTCTCGTTTTGTGACAATTCATTGATTTTATTATTAATTCTCTTTTCGTCATCGGCATCCATCTTGCCTGTGACTACTTTTATTACGCCGTTTATTAGGCCTCTTCTAACTCTATTCTTAGGGGTTAGGGAAAAGATTTTTGATTTTACTTGGATTTGATTGAATTAACAATTTCACTAGAAATATTGGGTTTCAGTAAGTTCATTTAGAGATATTTCGAATTTTTTAATATCACTTTGTGATTCTTGCAAATTGATTTGATGAATTAAGTATTTATGCGTTACAACAAGCTTGGCATTTCCTAAATTTACCATAGCAACTTTATTGTTTTCCGAAAAATGTAGCAAATCAAATTTTTGTGCACAAATGTTCTGTAATCTGTAATCTGTAATAATTTGGATGAATATAGTTATACCCTGAACCCATTGAAAATGGGAAATCAGGGTATAATGGTTTTGTTAAAAGTATGTAACAGGCAGAAGGAGGCGTGGCAGACCCCATAAAGTATATATATTCTTGATCAGGGCGACGATCTAAGTTGATTTAGCCCTGTCCGTCTGTCTGTCTGTCCGTCTGTCCGTATGAATGCACGCGTCGATCTCAGAAGATATAAGAGCTAGAGACTTGAAATTTGTTCATAGGTCCGTATATATAGCGCGCATATCAAGTTTGTTTTCAAAAATCGATAACTGCTCTTTGTTATCGATTAAAAACCTTATCGAAAACCAGTAAAAAAAATAGTAAAAAATATTTAATACACTTTTAGAGCTAGAGTTTCCAAATTTAAAATGTGTATTCATATGTAAGTTAATAATTATATTTCTGATAGCTTGCTTGTGATCTCGGCACGAAACAATAGCAGTGAAAATTATTTTAATCTTATCCGTTTATTGGTCAAATCCATACTAAAAGCTAAGTGACAAAATATTCTTATATTAGGCTAGCCCTGACCTATAATCGCTGTGTCAGCGATTATGTTGAATGGATTATGTTTCATCGACGCAACGACGCATGGAATGTTGACGCAGCGTAGTGTGGAGTTTGGCATAGTTGGTATTAAGCATTGTTGCAGCTTTGCTGATCGCGCAGAACTGCAGTCGTTGACTTTGTCTGACCGGATGTGATAACTCCTCCCTCACTAGTTTGAAGGCCGTCCTCGGTTTTCCTCAAAGAGTGATGGTAGCTCGTACCGAGATTTGTTGTTTATTCTTTTTGCATTTTTGATAAACCTTGCAGACTACGAGACCGATGATCAGAGTGACAAAAGATGCTGCAAACATCATAGGCCATATTGACAGTTTTTTTTCGATGTTGTCAATATATTGAAGATTCTCAAAGTTCAGTCTCTGAAGATAGGGCATACTCAAAATCTCTCGATGACCAGTTATGTTTGAGGTAGCCGAGATTGCCGAGCCTGGGTGACGCCTGACTAAGTTCTTGGTATTTTCATAAAGAGACCCATTCACATAGATTTTCTCATCAAACGTCAGTAGGTGTGTGCCATGGATGACTCTATCTAAGCTGTTGTCCATCTGTATTGATACCATCGTCAATTACCATCAACGGTTGTAGGTGGCTGGGACGAGTCTTACAATGCGCTATACCTCCAGAATGTAGTTGCCGCGCACATGTTGTTGATTTCAGTTGTTTGCAGAATGTAGAGGTGAGAGTAGCGGTGCAGTTTCCAATTGCTAAGATATTATTACCACAATCTGTGACGTTGTTATTTTCCTCAAAGTCAAGTATTGTTCCATTATGCTGAACAGGAAACATGGTTAATTTTTTACATACTACGCTCGGATTTGGGTACTTGATAAGGAAGTTTACAAAATTATGATCTAAAAAGACTTTTATATAAGCTATTTCAATTAAATCAGTTATAGTTAAATCTGTAGAGTGTTCATTTAAAATTTTGCTCAGGTCAAGTATTGTTGGGTTTATAATTTGAATCTTTGCAAGCGTAATAGACAACATTAGTGTTTCAAGTTCAGAAATTATAATTCTGTTTCTTGTGAGTAATGTTTGGTAAAGGTTTCCTGTCTTGATCTGTTTTTCTTTTGCAAATTTAATTATTTTGTTTATGGATTCCGTTAGGTCGTTAATTTCTTCTTGTACTTTTGTATTTATAACTGCCTGTTGTTTAATTGAGTCAGTTAGTTTTTGCTGGTGAAATTTCAGATGTTCGAAGTCGTCAAAATCAGGGCTCCTTGCTACTATCTATAAAGCTGTTCCTAAAATGTTTATACTTCTAGCCTGTCTATGGTGGACATTAACTGTCTCTAGCAATGACCTAAATCTGATTCGAGAATTTGTCTCATATGGGACTGTGGGAAATGTTTCATAAGTGAATTTGTTTCCTCGGCAATTTCCGAGTACATTGTAAGGTTAGAAGAATGTCTTAGCATTTTAAAATTTTCCCAAATAACCGCATTTCCGTCCATGATGGGAATATAGTTCGAGTTCGAGTAGTTAGTAATATTTCCAGCTGCTGCTGCTACTAGAAGTATAAGGCGAAGAATCCAAGCCCTAGTAAAGATAAGATACAGGGCAAAATGAGTACTGGAAGGATAATTATTATTTTTTTTTTTATCTTATGTTATCCTTGTGTACCTCCTTCCCCTTTATAAGGACCGTTGACCCCAAATCGGCTTCCACTAAGACTTCCTCAAATAAAGGAGTTAACTTGTTACCAAGTCTTTTATTTAGTTTCATAAGCACTTTGTCGCCTACTTGGAAAGTTGTATTTCTTCTGTCCGCATTTTGTCTTTTCAGTAGCAGATCTTGTGCTTTAGATATTTTATCTCTTATTTCTGCTTCAAATTCTGGTGGGGATGCATGAATTATGTCAATTGGTTTTTTATTAACGACTGAGTGAATTGATTTATTGTATTCTATTGTTGCTTGAAGTATAATATCTGTTGTGTCATTTAATTGTTTTTCTAGTTTCAAGCATCTGGCAATTTCTGCAAGGGTACTGTGGAATCTTTCTACCTGTCCATCTATGTAATGGTGGAGAATTTACAATATCAACATTAAAATGGGTTTTTAAAAGAGACTTAATTGTTTCTGAGTTTAATGGTTCATTATCGCAGTAGACAATTTTAGTATTGGGGAACTTTTATATTTTCTGTTTCAGTGAAGTTAACATTTGAGCTTTTTATACCCTGAACCCATTGAAAATGGGAAATCAGGGTATAATGGTTTTGTTAAAAGTATGTAACAGGCAGAAGGACGCGTGGCAGACCCCATAAAGTATGTATATTCTTGATCAGGGCGACAAAAAAAGTTGATCTAGCCCTGTCCGTCTGTCTGTCTGTCTGTCTGTCTGTCCGTCTGTCCGTCTGTCCGTATGTTTGAACGCGTCGATTTCAGAAGATATAGGAGCTAGAGACTTGAAATTTGAAACTGTAGGTCCGTATATTGCACGCGCAGATCAAGTTTTTTTTTTTAAATCGATAACTGCTTCTGTTTTTTTTGTTATCGATAAAAAACCTTATCGAAAATCAGTTATAAAATTATATCTTCTACACCTTTAAAGATAGAGTCTCGAAATTTAAAATGTAGAATCATGTGTATTAAGATTTTCGGTTTTTGTTATATTTCACCCCCACCCTCCAAAACACCCCCTTCCCTACAAGTTTGCAAAACCCGTATTTCAAATATTAGAGACTTGAGCGTTGGCACACACACACATTTTAATGTTATAATCACGTTCTGAAAGTTTTATCAATTTTGTCCGTCTACGAAAAAAGATATTAAACAATTAAGTTCCCAATGTAAGCCCACATGGCAGCCCATGCATGTTTATACGTGCGTGCGTATGTTTGTATGTATGTGTGCTTGTGTTAGTGTGAAATGACGAATTATTGAAATATTAGTTCCTGGAAGGGTTCAGGGGATCTCGTAGTCGAGCAGTCTCGACTAGAGCTTTCTTACTTGTTTTATATTGAATTATTTCGGATCCATTCTTTGTTTTTAATATATATTTTAATATGTTATTTTTATACCCTGAACCCTTTGAAAATGGGAAATCAGGGTATAATGGTTTTGTTAAAAGTATGTAACAGTCAGAAGGAGGCGTGGCAGACCCCATAAAGTATATATATTCTTGATCAGGGCGACGAGCTGAGTCGATTTATCCCTGTCCGTCTGTCTGTCCGTCTGTCCGTATGTTTGAACGCGTCCATTTCAGAAGATATAGGAGCTAGAGACTTGAAATTTGAAGCTGTAGGTCCGTATATTGCACGCGCAGATCAAGTTTATTTTTTAAAATCGATAACTGCTTCTGTTTTTTTGTTATCGATAAAAACCTTATCGAAAATCAGTTATAAAATTATATCTTCTACACCTTTGAAGATAGAGTCTCGAAATTTTAAATGTAGAATCATGTGTATTTTTAAGATTTTCGGTTTTTGTCATATTTTACCCCCCACCCTCCAAAACATCTCCTTCTCTACAAGTTTGCAGAAAGCGTATTTCAAATACTAAAGACTTGTGCTTTGGCACATATACACATTTTAATGTTATGATCACGGTCTGAATGTTTTATCAAAATTGTCCGTCTACAAAAAAAGTTATTAAACAAATAAATTCTCACAGTAAGCCTACACAGCAGCCCATGCCTGTGTATGTGTGTGCATGTGTAAGTAGAAATGAAGTGACGAATTATTGAAATATTACTTTCTGGAAGGGTTCAGGGGATCTCGTAGTCGAGCAGTCTCGACTAGAGCTTTCTTACTTGTTCAAATCTAGATTTGCATTAATTTTTTTTTTTAAAGATCAAGTCCTATTATTCCATCAACGCTTGATAAGCTGGGAAGTAAGAAGAATGTGGTTGTTGTATCAAAAAGGTGCATAGGACATTTCTCTCGAACGGAGTTAAAGCCGTGAAGTGACTTAACTAAAAATTTTTCTTTAACATTAGTTACATTTTTAAGTTCTGGGATTGGTTTTATATAGTTTTTCGAAGCGCCTGTGTCTATGAGTAATTTGACTGGTCTGCCTGCTATCGTTCGCTCTACAAACGGTAACAGGGAGCAATTTCTAAAAAATTGACCTCTTGAATCTGATCCCTATCTTCCAAATCTGATACCTCGGCCTCCGCTACTGCTTGGTACTCTTGTTCCGATTGACTTTCAGAACTTTCATCTTGTGAGAGATGATTAATTCTCTGTTGTTTGGGACCGGTATTTCTAGTTGTTCCACTATTTGCTCTTTTTGGCACCTGATTTTGGTAGGTACCGCCTTGGTTTGGGTATTGAGTTATTTGCCTAAACCGAGATGAACTGTCAACGTCCACAGGTTGTGGTGGTTCTTGCTTTACATTCGGGCTATTGTATTGAGATTTTTGTTTGTAAAATGGAGTTTTTACTTGGTTTGGGGTACTTTCTACAGTGGGCTGCTTTTGATGTTTCTGTTCCTGACGTTGAGCTCTTTCTTCATTATTCCTGGCGAATTGGAAGCGTTCATGATTAGCTTCAATTTCTTGTGCAAGTGCTACTGCTAATGGCAAATCTTTTGGTCTTGCTGAAAATAGAATATCACAGAGAGATTTCTTTGTGCCTGAAATGAAGACTCTCAATGCATCTGTTCTGTATTTTTCGTTTAGAGAAGCAGCCAAAGTGGAATCGTAAGTCATAATTGTTTTGTTTATAAGTAATGTTAATTTCTTTTCAATTTCCTCGTAATATTGGGTTATTGTCAGGGTTCCCTGACGTACAACGGACAATTCTTGTTCAATTATATAGATGGGGCGTTTATCGGCGTATGTAAAGTCAAGTCTGTTTATAATTGCTTTAAAATTCAGTGGTGTGTCGTATGACGACAGTACCATATCAGCAAGGCCTTTGATTTTGTTCCTAATTATACCCAGTGCCTGATAATGCTTTGAACTTCCTATTTAATTAATAATTTTCAAAAATTTTATATGCAGTGTGTGCGGCTTTCCGCCACGAAACATAAGTCTCGATCTTTCCCTCAAAGTCTGGTACCGATTTTACTATGTCCAGTGTTTCGTCACATTTGATACCTACAATAATTTGCGCATCTGTAGGCACTTCAACCTCGGGTACGGACACTGTTGCGTTCCTAAACTCATTTCTTATTTCATCCATTTTTCTTTCAAACACTTGCGCTTGATCTTGTAATGCAGTGTTTACGGCATACTCAAGCAGCGCTTTCATATTTTCTTCACTCACTGACATTTTATTTTTTATTTTTTCTGGCACTAGTTTATCTTTTATGTCTTTTATTAATTCTTCTACTTCCGCGTCGTATTCCTCTTCCTCACATTTACTCATAAGATTTTCCAATTTTATTCAATATTGTTTAAGAAAACATCTTTTTTTCATCGCAAAGATTATTTTACCAACACACTTTATTTAAATTCCTTTATTTTGTTTTTATTTATTTTAAGTAAGCAAGTCCAACGATGTCGTCCCAACGATGTTGCCTCCTTGCTTGTGGGTTTTTGGGTGAGCAGGTTAGAACCACTGTTGGGCGCCAGTTAATAATTATATTTCTGATAGCTTGCTTGTGATCTCGGCACGAAACAATAGCAGTGAAAATTATTTTAATCTTATCCGTTTATTGGTCAAATCCATACTAAAAGCTAAGTGACAAAATATTCTTATATTAGGCTAGCCCCGACCTATAATTGCTGTGTCAGCGATTATGTTGAATGGATTATGTTTCAACGACGCAACGACGCAACGACGCAACGACGCATGGAATGTTGACCCAGCGTAGTGTGGAGTTTGGCATAGTTGGTATTAAGCATTGTTGGAGCTTTGCTGATCGCGCAGAACTGCAGTCGTTGACTTTGTCTGACCGGATGTGAAAACTTGTATTTTGAAGATTTTCGGTTTTTGTCATATTTTACCCCCCACCCCTCGAAACACCTCCTTTCCTACAAGTTTGCAAAACCCGTATTTCAAATACTAGAGACTTGAGCGTTGGCACACACACACATTTTAATGCTATAATCACGGTATTTTATCAAGATTGTCTGTCTACAAAAAAATATATTAAACAAGTAAGAGGGCTCTAGTTGAGACTGCTCGACTAGGAGATACCCTGAACCCTGCAAAGTACTGATTCCAACAATTCTACAATTCTTTCATGCACATATACAAAAACACATATACACACCCGTACGCATGCATCCATACGAACGCATAAACAATTGCTCTGCTAACTGCGCAGTTACTGCGCTTGGGCTGCCGTGTGGGCTATATTATGAAAATTTTTTTGTTGAATAAATCTTTTTGTAGTGGGACTATCTTCATTTTAAATTTTTAGAACGTGATAATAACATTCAAATGTGTGTATATGCCAAAGCACAAGTCTCTAGTACTTGATATACGTTTTTTTCAAATTTAGGGCGAAGGGAGCGTGGCATCCAAAATCTGTAAATAACAAAATCTTTGTATTCATCACATAAATCTACACAGTAAACCTGAAGTCTCTAGGTCTAACAGTATTCAAAACTAGGCTTTAAAAACCAAGTCAGACTTTCGATTGTTATCGATAAAAAAGAAATGGGATGAGTTATCGAAAAAATATGATAAACTCGTACTGCGTATGGTATACACGAGTATACATGTAAAATTTCAAGTCTCTAGCACTTGTAGTTTAGGAGATCTCTGCGTTAGTACGGTCGGACGGACGGACGGACAGACGGACAGGGCTAGATCAACTCAGCTCGTCATCCTGATCAAGAATATATATACTTTATGGGGTCTGCCATGCCTCCTTCTGCCTGTTACAACATTATACCCTGAATTCCCATTTTCAATGGGTTCAGGGTATAATAATTAAGATCCCAATGTAAGCCCACATAGCAGCCCATGCCTGTTTATATTATAATTTATTGAAATATTAGTTCCTGGAAGGGTTCAGGGGATCTCGTAGTCGAGCAGTCTCGACTAGAGCTTTGAACGAATACATTTGACTATGGTTTGTAAGACCAGAAGACAAGAAACTACGTTGGTGTTTAGTTTAGTATTGATCTTTATTTAGCTGAGCCCGGGTTTATATACCCAGACTCATGCATATTTTCAACCCTTAAATCTAGTGCGTCTATTGCTGAGTGTGTAAGGCTCAGCATTGGTCTATTACATATTCTTATTTTATCGATGAGTTTGTAAGACTCCGCGTTGGTCTATTATCTATTCTTATCCTATCGCTGGGCTTGTAAGGCTCAGCGCTCGTCTCTTAAAATAAAATACACAGTAAATATAAAATTTTTAAGTCTAAAAGTATTTAAATTAGGCTTAAAAAACAAGGTCCGATTTTCGAGAATTATCGATAAATAAGAAATGGAATGAGTTATCGAAAAAATATGATACATAAATGCAGAAATATGATCAGCCACTTATGCGGACTGGCCGCAGCGTGGGATCGCTAACGTAAACACTTTTCGAGTATGTACCATTTGTACATAACCACATACGTATATACATACATTCTGCAACTCTCTCTCTCTCTGCCGACGTTCTTAGCGGCAGATTGAATAAAGAAGAGTGGCCACTCACAGAAAAACCACCAAAGATATGAGAAGTGTTCTTCTTTATGTTGGTCAAAAGAATATTCATATAACACAATGTTCAAGCATGAACATGCTACAATCCGAAGTACCGTTACGGCCATGTGAGTAAAAGCATCCACTACTTTCACTCAGTCCCGAACGGCACCTCGGCTAACGGCCCCCGATGATCGTCGTGTACAGTACTCGCGTCGCTGTGTGTTACATACATTTATACGTGCATACCTATATTGCTCCTCTCAGCATGATGCTCACATTTTCTTTAAACCGGGAAAGGAAAATCTTTTCGCTGATGCTCTCTCAAGGCAAAACCTTTATGCCCTCGAAGAAAATGCTCCATCTGATCTGGCCACTATCCACAGCGAATTGTCGCTAACATACAGCATTGAGTCCACAGACAAACCGGTGAACTGCTTTCGAAATCAAATAATTATTGAAGAAGACACTACGGCCTGTTATGTTCGGACAAAAAACCCGCGACACCTCATATGCTACACTATTAGAGAAGACTTAGTGGAAAAGGTGTGCGATGCGATTCAGTTCAAGAAAATGTAAAGCAGATTATCCAAGATTATTTTTTCCCTAAAATGCAAATTGCAAGATTTGTAATAAGTCAAAATATGACCGGGATCCGAAAAAACAGCTGATTTGTGAAACGCTAATTCCCAATAGAGTAGGCGAAATCCTCCACATAGAAATTTATTCAACAGACAAGAAATAATTCTTAACTAGTATTGATAAATTTTCAAAATTTGCAATTGTTCAACCTACACCCTCACCAAAATTGTATATTGCGACAATGAACCATCCCTAAATTCAGGAACGTTCGAACTCTCTTAAAAAATCATTTTAACGTTGACATTGTAAATTCCCCTCCGCTTCATAGTACATCAAATGGTCAAGTAGAGAGATTCCACTCTCGCGGAAATTGCCAGATGTTTAAAACTTGAAAAACAATTAGGGGATACAACCGAGTTAATTTTACAAGCTACAATAGAATATAACAGAACAATTCATTCTGTTATAAAGGAAAAGCCGATAAATATAATACATTCATCGCCACCAGAGTTTGAAGCAGAAATAAGGAAAAGAATCAATATAGCACAGAAATTACTACTACAAAGACACAACACAGACAGAACAAACAGAACTTTCCAAGTAGGTGACAAGGTTCTCATGAAATTAAAAGGCTCAGAAATAAATTAACGCCCTTATTTGAGGAGGTTATTATATAAGCCGATTTGGGGACAACGGTTCTTATAAAGGGGAGGGAGGTACATAAGGATAATTTAAGATAAAATATCCCCATGGTACAAATTCTAATATCTAATACCTTTATTAGGATTTGGATTCTGTGCCCCTTTCTTTTTGTATCGATAACAACCGATCATCGACTATACTAGCTTGGACTACATACCGATAGTGGACGGAATCGCCGTCATTTGGAAGGAGTTCGAATATCTTCGACATTCCTCTAATCTAAGCATGCACTCTGAAATTGCCGACGAGACAAATTCTTTAATGATACACTTTCCACATTAGCACGTGAAAAAATTCTTGAATCAGACATGGGTCATATCAAAACACTTTTAGATACAGTTAACATCCATCATAGCCAGACGAGGAGTATAAATATTCTGGGAACAGCTTTGAAGATTGTTGCTGGAACTCCTGACTTTGAAGACTTTGAAGAATTAGAATTCAGTCAACAAAAACTAAGTGAATCAATTAATAGACAGGCAGTAATAAATACAATAATCCAAGAAAGAATTAATAATTTAACAGAATCTATAAACACTATAGTTAGATTTGCAAAAGAAAAACAGATTGACTCAGGTCACCTTTACGAAACATTACTCGCACGAAATAGAATTGTAATTTCAGAACTTGAGACAATAATGTTGTCTATTACACTCGCAGAGACTCAAATAATAAATCCAGCAATTCTCGATTCAAGAAACCTAAAAGAAATTTTAAATGAGCACTCTTGAGTTATAACTGTAACAGATTTAATGGATCATAAGTCATTTGGTGGCATCTATGTATATTGCTGATGGTTCACGAGCTTTCGCATTTTTATACCCTGAACCCATTGAAAATGGGAATTCAGGGTATAATGTTTTTGTGAAAATGTATGTAACAGGCAGAAGGAGGCATGGCAGACCCCATAAAGTATATATATTCTTGATCAGGATGACGAGCCGAGTTGATCTAGCCCTGTCCGTCTGTCCGTCCGTCCGACCGTCCGTCCGTCTGTCCGTCCGTAGGAACGCAGAGATCTCCTAAACTACAAGTGCTAGAGACTTGAAATTTTACATGTATACTCGTGTATACCATACGCAGTACGAGTTTATCATATTTTTTCGATAACTCATCCCATTTCTTTTTTATCGATAACAATAGAAAATCGGACTTTGTTTTTAAAGCCTAGTTTGAATACTGTTAGACCTAGAGAATTCAGATTTACTGTGTAGATTTATGTGATGAATACAAAGATTTTGTTATTTACAGATTTTGGATGCCACGCCCCCTTCGCCCCAAAATTTGAAAAAAAAAAACGTATATCAAGTAGTAGAGACATATACACACATTTGAATGTTATTATCACGTTCTAAAAATTTGATGAAGATAGTCCCACTACAAAAAGATTTATTCAACAAACAAATTTTCGTAATATAGCCCACACGGCAGCCCCAGCGCAGTAACTGCGCAGTTAGCAGAACAATTGTTTATGCGTTCGTATGGATGCATACGTACGGGTGTGTATGTGTTTTTGTATATGTGCATGAAAGAAGTGTAGAATGATTGGAACCAGTACTTTTCAGGGTTCAGGGTATCTCCTAGTCGAGCAGTCTCGACTAGAGCCCTCTTACTTGTTTTCTTTAGTGTTTGATAATTAATGCACTGTGCAATTACTTGCAGTTAGTTGAATGTATCATATTTTTACAAATTACTTTTATTTTCTTTAATTTGATATTTACACACACAATTTCATTGGCTTACATTAACTGCGTATTTCTTTTATTCGTCATTGTTGCGTAGAGTTGTACTGCTTGCTAGCATAGTACAAACATTTAATAGTTTATAACTTCTAACTTTTTTCGTGTTCTTAGTTACGGTCGCCATGTAGACACGTAATTGCTGTTTTGTTGAGAGCCATTTATTGAATCAATATAAAATGAAATGAAATCAATATAAAATAAATGAAATCTTAAGCTAAAATGCATATATTTCTTATTATATATTTCTGCCGCAGAAGGCAGCAGAGCGAGACAGCGTAGTATGTGTGTATGTTAATGCAAAGGGCATATACATAAGTTTTGCTATATGAGCCTCTGCTCATGAGCATATATATATATATATATATAAAAGTAGAGTTAAATATTTGTGAATATGGTGCGAGCGTGGATATATAACCTTGCGTTTTAAATTTGAGCGTTTATATATTCTAGGAGTTGAGCACTTAACAATTCACTTATTAGCTAATCGCTTAATCTCTGCAATGCCTCTGACTTGGCACACCTGCACACAGGATATGAGAGTGTGGCTCGGCGTACTCTGGCTGGGAAGGCGATCGTGGTAAGGCACGCTAGGTTTCGCTCAAGCGCTCCAGAGAACGCAGGATGTTGGTCTGTGGACTCCGGCGGTTCGCTCGTATGCACAATTGCAACTGGACTCACTCTTGGCACACCTAGCTTTGCTTCACGCACAATGCGCCTCTCGTACGCACAGCTACGTGAACTCACTCACTCCTGTTTCGCAGGTTTCGCCAACCTGCTGCCGCTGCTGGTGCACCTGGTTTGCCTATAGTCCTGTATAGGCGATGTCCTCGCTGACCCTTACGTTGCCTGGTTCACTTTAGTTTGCACTTGTAACTTAGCTGACTATCACACTTGCTTCACTTTCTCTATGTCTCGGGTTCACTTTTACTCTCGTTTATAGGGCAGCCACAGGCCCTGCTTCGCGCTGTAACGGGGCCTGCTCGGCTCCAAATAACGGCAATATCGCGTGGCAGCCTCTCATTGGCCGAAGTACCGTTACGGCCATGTGCGTGAAAGCATCTACTACTTTCACTCGGTCCCGAACGGCACCTCGGCTAACGGCCCCCGATGATCGTCGTGTGGGCGACGCGAGCCATTTGCTGAATCTGTAGGAGCGACAGAGACGGCCTATAGTGCGGTCTCTGACCCCTTCCAGTCGCGAGGGTCGCTCCTACAGTACTCGCGTCGCTGTGTAGAGCAACATACATATGCACGTATATGCATATAAACATACAGCAACTACGTATGTTACATAAATTTATACGTGCATACCTATATTGCTCCTCACAACTTGCGCCCCTTAATATTGTCGCCGTCCCATGCAGTTGGATAGAAGAACTTCTACGGTACCAGCATTGGTATATGAGGCCGATGCTGCAAAACGTGAGACTGATGGCTACGCCCGCTGCGAACCAAACTTTGGAAGACCCGCCAGACATCACATTTTCTCTTAGTTCCCGGATTATATGCAAGTTGTGTTCATTCATTCGTTTCAGCAATGGTAAGCTAAGCACGTGATCATGTCCAGTAATGTTCAGCAGAGGTGACGCCGCAATGCCTGGGCTCTTACTTACAACTCTGTTGTAATTAAGAAAAGTAGTTTCATTCACGGTTGCTACGCGTTCGAATATGATGAGGTGTGTGCCCTTTGCTGTGATCATGGGGCCGTCATCTATTCTGACTCTTGCTGTCTGGTCGTTGATGATGATTATTCCTTCATCCACCGCGGTAAGCGGTTCCAAGTGATTGGGTTGTGTGCGGCATAAAGCTGTGCCTCCTGTGTGTAATCCGCTGGCGCAAGTGTCGTGCTTTGATCTTTTGCAGAACGTAGCGTAGTTGGTTGTGGCGCACTCCGTCACTCCGTCGTCGCATTCTGCTACTATGTTATCGTGTATTTTTAGTACGGTGTTATTGTGGGCCACAGGAAACATCATAACTTTCTTACAAACAGTTTTAACCTTGGGATATTCAATTAATATATGAATTATACTAACGGACTGAAATATTTTTATATCTGACACTCCCATTAAACTAACTATTGGGACTTCTGTGAGCTGTTCGGTCAAATTTGACTTCAAATCATGATAAAAAATTGTGGGATTTATAATGTTAGATTTGGCGACCGTGATAGTGAGCATAAGGTTTTGTATTTCTGTAATTAACATTCTGTTTCTTGCAAGTAATGTTTCGTACAAGTGAGCAGAGTCTAAAAACGCACCCTTTTTCTTTAAGTATACTGTTTACTGTATCTGTTAATAGGTTAATTTGTTTCTGCGATTCAGTGATTACTATTACTTGTCTGTTGCTTGATTCTATGAGTTGAGCTCCTGTTAACTTGACTCTCTCGAGGTCTGATGCGTCAGGAGTACCTGCAACAATTTTTAATGCCGTCCCTTAGAAGTTTAAACTTCTGGGTATTCTGTGGTGTATCGTTAAACTTGATAGTATGTTCTGAATATGATCTATATCTACCTCTAACAGTTTTCGCATGTGCGATTGGGCAAAGGATTTTGAAAGTTTAATTGTATCCTCTACTATGCTTACAAAGTTTGATAGATTATAGTTGTAGTAACTGTCTGATTAGAAGGAACTTATAAGATATAGCCTGTGTTAACCTCAGTTTGTCTTTATGGACCACCCTTCCCTTAATAAGTACAGACGTTCCCAGGTCTGCTTGTATTGCACCTTCGGTGCATAATGGGGATAGCTTGTTGCCCAATCTTTTATTACTCTTTTAAACTCTTTCTCCTACATCAAATACTCTATTCTGCCTATTTGGGTTGCACCTGGTTAGTTGATCTTGTCTTTAATTGTTTCTTGGAATTATTTAGGGGCTGCATGTATTACATCAAGTGGACTTTGTTAAGTTACTGAATGGATGGATTTATTGTACTCAATAGTTGCTCTCAAAATGGCCTGAGCTGTATCGCTAACTCTTTTGTCTATTTTTAAACACCTACCAATTTCTATGAGACCGTTGACCGTTTGAAGAGCTATGAAATGGTGGGGCGTTGACAATGTCTATGTTGAATTGGTTCTTTAGTAGTGAAGTGATCGTTTCTGAATTAAAAGATGGTTCGTTGACACAATAAATTGTTTTTGTATTCTGGAAGATGTTAATAGTCATTAAAAGGGGATTTATAATATCCGTTATTGCTCGGGATGCTAACGGCTGGACAATGGCGAATTTCGAAAATTTATCAAGGCATGTTAAGAAAAGTTCTCGATCGGTAGAGAATATATCCATGTGTAACATTTCTCCGGCATATGACGGTATTGGTGTCACACCGAGCTCTTGCTTTTTTGGATGGCGGTTGTACTTGGCGGTAGCAAAAACTTTACAAATCAGTACGACTTCATTGGCTAACTTGGTCATTTTCGGAAAATAATCGTCCCGAAGTATCTGTTTTACATTTTCTTGTGCTGCTCTATGTGCACGATTGTGCTCGGTGTTGATTATTTCTACCTGTTCGTCTGTTTTGGTGATGTCTGACACCATATTTTTGCAGTGCCAGAACTTAAATGTTGAGAACAATGATACAAGTTCATGTTGGAAAGCGGCTAATATTGGAAGGTCACGAAAGAGTGCGTTTACAACATTGGGGTTAACTGTGGTTTCAGTGTGTCAATAAGATTGGTTTTGTCGGAAAATTGGATCAAGTAACGGGTTTTTTTTGCCGAATAGAATAAATTTTCGATGCAACGTATAACGTGCTTCTTCTAGAATTATTTGATTCCTATAACAGTTTACTGGATTTTCTGTTGTTTCTATAGTGTAAGTCAGTGAGTTCTCACTGTGAATGGTGGCTACGTCTAATTGTGGATCGTCTTGAAGAGCGTTAAGCTCCTGCCTGGATAAAGCGTCTGCGACCAAGTTTTCTTTTCCTGGCTTATAATTTAATTTGGCATTATGCTCTTCAATGAAAGCCTTCGCATTAGTGTTCTTTTCAGACATTGCGAAAGTGAGAGGTTGATGGTCTGTGAAAATGTGCAACTCCCTAGTACCATATAGATAACTCTGCAATTTGCCGAGGGCCCATACAATGGCCAATAATTCTTTTTCATTGATAGCATAGTGTGATTCGCATGTTTTCAATGTTCGAGAAATCATGGTAATTGGTCTCCCCCCTTGGGATAATACTACCCCAATGCCATTTGCAGAAGCATCAGTGGTTAAATCGAAGGGGTTTTTAAAGTCTGGGTACATAACACGCTAGTATGTTTCTTAGTCGGTTAAAAGCATCGCGTTGAGATTCGTCAAAATTAATAGTTACCTTTCTAGACATATGCTTACTTACAGTGCCATTTTCGCCTTTTAGTATGTTAGTCAAAGACCTTACTATGGATGCAAAGTCTTTAATGGGTGTTTATTATATAGTAGCTGACTAAGCCTAGAAAAGATCTGAGAGCGTACAAATTTTTCGGCTCGACGTACTCTTGGATCGCTTTGACTTTCTCTGGGTCGGTTCTGGCTCCTTCGCTAGTGACGATAAAACCTAAATTATCGACACTTTCTTTGAAGAATTTCGTCTTTTCTTTAGCGTCACAAAGTCGCTGAAGTACTGTGTCAATATGTTGAACATGATCGGCAGCGTTTTCGGAAAATATTATTACATCGTCAACGTAGACATAACATATTTTGCCGATTTGTTCTCGCAGTACATCGTCGATTGCTCTTTAGAAAATGCTTCCAGCATTCTTTAAACCAAAAGGCAGTCGACAGAACTCATATTTGCCTCCTTTCACCGAGAAAGATGTTTTTTCACGGTCGTTCTCAGCTAGATATATTTGGTGGTACCCGGATTTAGGATCCAATGTGGTGAAAAGCTTAGCTTTCCCGAGGTTCTCTAGAATCATTTGGATGCTTGGCATTGGGTAACGGTCGGCAATAGTTTTCTTATTTAGTTTTATAAAGTCGATGACAAGACGTTTGTTTTTATTGCCATTGTCATCTGCCCCTTTCTTGTCAACAACCCAAGCTGGGCTGTTGTATGCTGATTTTGATGGTCTAATTATGCCATTTTTTAGCAACTGTGCGATTTCCTTATTCACAAAATCTGCCACACCTATGGGATATGGGTAGAGCTTTGAGTATACTGGCTCTTTGTCCTCTGTACGAATTGTGGCGATAACTGAGGTGTTAAAAGGCAGTGCCTCGCTAGAGGTCGAAAATGTACTAAGTCTCTTTAGTATCATTGTTTTAAATTCGCCCTTTACTGAGTCTGGGACTACGATGTCATCAACACGTGTGAAGTTCACGACATCACAGGGATAGTGTTTAAGTATCTCTGAAGTGTTATCGTAGCTTATGCAGCTCCTCATTAAGTCTATAGATACTCCCGCCTGAGCGTGAGCAGATCGAAGCCTATTATGGCATCAAAGGTGTCAAGAGTGTCTAAGATGAAGAACGTGGAAACTTTTCCGAACATTACCATGGGAAATTTTTGTTTAATTTTACTGGACCCATGAATAGAGTTCACAGTATATGGGGTGTCGACAGGTGTTACGTTCTTTAACTCCTTTACGGGTTTAACGTAGTTTTTTGCCGCCCCCGTGTCGATAAGAATTCTTATTGTTCTGTCAGCCAATTGTCGCTCGACGAACGGCAATTGGGAACGTTCCCTAAAAAATTAAGCATGTCATTGTCCTCTGCCGAGTCGTTTTCGTCATCGATTTCAGCGCTCGCAGTCTCGGCTTTTTCGTCTTGGCTAATGGTTTGTTGGGTAATATTATTGATTTTTTTTACGTCTATAGCCTGAAGCACGCTCTGAAGTATTGCCTCTCTTTTCCCAATTGGTTGGCTGTCTGAACTTTGATGACGATGCATCAATGTCCATGGGCTGCACTTGGCTTTTCTCCTGTTCTTTATCATTTGGATGCGTTTTAGGGACACTTTGTTGCGCCCTATTCGTTTTCTACAAAGTGGGGGTACTTTTCTTGTCCCCTTCCTTGTCTAGCTTGGTTACGATTGCCATATCTAGCACTCTCGTTAATGTGATTTCGTTCCTATACTACCTTGGTGTATAATGCACTGAATGCACTTCTTTCAATGCCATTTCCAGCCTCACGAGCTGCCGCTAAAGCAGATGGCAAATCCTTAGGCTTTGCTGGGATAACTAATGACTTTAGGGACCTCTTAAGGCCTGCCGTAAAAGCATGTAGGGCATCGTCTCTGATTTCTGCGCAGAGAATAGCCGCTGTTTGTTCGTCATGTGTCATTACTATTTTATAAGTAACGAGTCAGTTTTTTTTCTACCTCATCAAGTAGTCCATAAGATCCATTTGAGTCACCTTGCCTAACAAGTTCCAACTGTTGTCTAAGTATACGTAGAGATGTTTTGTCTGCGTATGTGCAGTCAAGTCGAGCAATTATTGCATCGAAGTTGAGTACTGTATTGTGTGACGTCAGCACTGCTCGTGCTGGTCCACTGACCTTGTTCTTTAAAATAGCTACGGCTTCGTAGTGCGCTTCGCTACCTACATAACGTTTCAAAATCTCATATGCATCCACGGCTGCCTGCCTCCAAGACACATATTCTTCATGGTTTCCCTCAAGATTTGGTACTGATTTTACAATATCTAATTTTACTTCACATTTTACATTAGGGTCAATAGTTACTCTCTGATATACCGCCACCTGTGGCGTTTCTACACTCAAGGCAATAGTTTGACCTCTAACGGCTTCGAGTTCTGCACTAAACTAGGTTTTTAGCCGCCTTTCCTGCTCGATAAGTGCGCTGTTTACTGCGCCTTCTACTAATGCTTTTAGCGATGCGGGATCCATTTCTGAATGACTACGTATTTGTGGATTAAACCCTATTTCCTGTTCTTCTTCACTATCGTATTCAACTTTAATCTCCCTATAGGCCCAACTCATGAGCAATCAGTGAAACGGAAATAATTTTTTTGATTTCCTTTTATTTGTACTTGCACTAAAATCGATTTTATTCAATTCACAAAAATATTTCTTTTATATAACACTATGCTCACATTCGCGCGGCCAAATTGTGCCAAAACTTGAAAATTTTTTTATTTTTTTGACAATTTTTGTCGAACAGTCACTTACATGTTTTTATTTGGAGACGTGGATGTTTCTATCTTAATAAGTATCCGTTAGGAATTCTATCAGATGTAAATCCCGTTGGGCGCCAATTATAGTAAAAGGTGTTTGCTTCCCTAGTGTCCAACCGCGTTAGCTGCTGGTCCAGGCTGAGATCACTTAATTGTTGTAAATGTGTTTGCTTCTCTAGTGTCCAACGGCGTTAGCTGCTGGTCCAGGCTGAGAACACTTATAGGTTGACTTTGATGGAATCAACTCAATTAACGACAAATAGTTTTTATGTCCAAGTGCCGGAACACTGTGTAACTTTATTGGTTAATGTCTTGCACAGAACTGTTTTAATAAATGCCAAGAATATGGATCTAGAGCTAAATACATAAGCGGGAATGTGAAGTATATAAAAGTACATAATTGGAGCCATGAAATGGGTCCGTGGTCGGCGAGCCGACTCAGCATAATTCTTATTCTAGCTTAACTCTTGCGACACAACCAAAACGGTCGGCCATTGCTCCCGTCCGATCATTTCACATACGCTGCATGTGCAATCCGGCTCAGCAACTTGGGGTCACGCGTGTTGCCCATAGAGTTTTACTCCGAGGGCTGTTCGTTAACTTGATTGTTAACTTATATACATATGTGTCCGCACAACAGATCCTCAATATATTATAAATTAAAAATGAAAAACAACCTCCTTGTTGTTTTATTCTATTTTATTCTTCTCTTTTGAATTTTATACATATAAGTTATTTAGGTCTATCCGCTCCAGTAGTCCTCGTAAGGGGATGCCGTCGGGTAGATCCAGGTTGTTAGTTGACAATGTAGATTAGGTTGAGATACGGTTAAGTATCAGATCACTGGCCCTGTGGCTCAGCGATGTATTAATTAATAAATCAAGATTATTCGGCCAATTGCCGGAGCAATGTTTATTCAACGTGCGTAAGCTTACGTTATTGGAACAGAACTGATTGTGACAATGAAATGAATAAAAGACTAAAGCTAAGTACATAAAAGGGAAATATGAATCCAAACCTAAATACATATTATATAAAGATCACGCAATGGGATATCGACCGCGCGGAGCTATGTCAGCATATTTATGTTAGCGTTACAATGTCTGCGATTGCGACATATAACGGAAACTGCCAATGCCCGCAATAGCATATTTTGCAGACGTTGCGTTCGCAGTGCTACCGAAACCCGATATGTGGATGTTCTAGCTGCGTGGGTTGCTCCGAACTTAACGCGAGGGTTGTTCGTTAACTTGGTTGTTAACTATTCCCCCTTTAAGTTCATTGCCGTCCTCGGTGATACGCAACTCCTGGATGAATCTCTGCAACTTAATCGAGGTGTTCTTCCGATACCAACATAGCCCCACTACGATGACGCTACAGAACAGGAGGCTGATAATTACTCCAATGGCGAACCAGAACTTGGGGGATCCGTTGGATGACATGTCGTCGCTTAGTTCCCGAATGGCGTGCAGGTTGTGTTCATTCATTCGCTGAAGAAGGTAGGCTTAACACGTGATCGTGTCAGTAAACACGTAATGTTCAGTAAAGGTGAAGTCGGAATGCCAGGAACCATATTGACAGTTTTATCGTGGTTGAGATACGTGGTGTCGTTTATCATGGCTCAAACGTTATGAGATTAGTTCCCCTGATGTATATTGTGGAGCCTCCATCTATACTAATGCTCGCAGGCTGGTTGATGATGATCATTCCTTCGTCAATCCTTGTAATAGGTTCCAGGTGACTGGGCTGCGTTCGGCATATGGCTGATTCGCCTGAGTGTAATCCGCGGGCGCATGTATCATGCGCGGCTAGATTGCAAAATGTTGCGTGGTTAGTTGTGACGCAATCGGTGGCGGCTTTTACTCCGTCCTTGCATTCAGCTACTATGTTATCGTGCAATTGTAGCACGGTGTTTTGATGTGCCACCGGAAAAAATATGATCTTTTTACAAAAAAATCTTATATTAGGGTATTCTATAATTATATGAAGGGTGCTGTAGGATTGAAATATTTTAATTCTTGATACTGCCATTAAACTAACTATGGAAACCTCTATGAGCTGTTCAGTGAAAATAGATTTTAGGTCTTTATGATCAAAAATAGTTGGATTTATTATATCTGATTTGGCAAGCGTAATTGTAAGCATAAGGTTTTGAATTTCTGTGATAAGCATTCTATTTCTTGGTAAAAGTGTTTAATACAAATGTGAGGTGTCAACCATTTCAGACTTTTTAGCTTTGATTATTTTATCAACAGTCTCTGTGAGCAGGTTGATTTGCTTCTGAGTTTCTGTGTTGATTACAATCTGCCTATTGTTTGATTCTATTAATTGTGTTTCCGAATTTCGAATTTTCTCCAAGTCAGACGCATCAGGCGTTCCAGCTATTACTTTTAGTTCTGTGCCTAGGAAATCTAAACTTCTTACTATCCTGTGGTGTATTGTTAGAGTGGACAATAGGTTTTGGACATGTTCTATGTCTACTTCTAAAAGTTTCCCATGTGAGAGAGGGGAAATAGTTCGGATAATTTTATGGTATCGTCTATGATGGCTAAGAATTCTTTTAAGTTTGTCGAGTGTCGTATGAATTTACTTTGCTCCCATAGTAGAACACTACCGTCTTGCACAGGAATGTATTTCGCATTTGAGAAGTTGGTGATGCGCGCCCCCGCTGCGGTTAGAATTGACAGTATTATAATGGTCAACCTGTAGGAAGTGTGAAGCGAAGTTATATTAACTGTGTGGAATCAAAAAATTTGTATTTTATTTAAGGTTGTCCTTATGGACTACCCTCCCCTTAATAAGTACAGACGTCCCTAGGTCTGCTTGTATGTGTCCCTCAGAACATAATGTGGTCAGCTTGTTCCCTAACCTCTTGTTGTTTTTTATGAATACTTGTTCACCTACATCGAATACCCTATTTTGCCTATTTGTGCTACATCTGATGAGTTGATCTTGCTGGGCTTTGATTATCCTGTCTTTGATATTATGTTGTAACTCGATATTTTGAGAGATTTTTAATTTTTTGTCAATTTTAATGCATCTGGCTATTTCTAATAGAGTGCTATGAAAGCGCTCCACCTGTCCGTTTGAACAGCTATGTAGTGGAGGGGTGTTAACTATGTCTATGTTAAATTGATTTTTTAGTAGCGAGGTAACCGTCTCTGAATTGAACCATCGTTCAATGAGGCATCCTCATTGTCGCAATATATTGTTTTTATTCTTGGAAAAATGTTGATTAACTGTAACATGGGGTTAATAATGTCTATTATCGATCTGGATAATAAGGGTTGTACAATGGCGAATTTGGAAAATTTATCAACACATGTCAAGAATAGTTTCTGGTCAGTGGAGAAGATATCTATGTGCAGCATTTCGCCAGTATAGGATGGTATGGGCGTTTACCCAAGTTCTTGTTTTTTTGGGTGACGGACATACTTAGCGGTAGTGCACACCTTGCAATTTGAGACTATTTCATTAGTTAATTTGGCCATTTTTGGAAAGTAATATTCGCGAAGAATTTGTTTCATGTTTTCCTGAGCTGCTCTATGTGCGCTATGTGATTATGTTCATTATTAACTATTTCTATTTGGTCACTTTTGCTGGTAATGTCGGATTCAATATTCTTGCAGTGCCAAAACTTTGTTGCAGGATAGAGTGATACGAGTTCGTGTTGAAAGGCAGCTAAGGTTGGGAAATCACAATAGAATACGTTTACCACATCACTGTTTACTGCAAGCTTTATGGATTCGAGGAGGTCATTCTTGTCTGTGAATTGTATCACATGGCGGGTTTTTCTGCCGAATATGATAAGTCTACGATACAAATTGTAGCGTGCTTCTTCTAGGATAATTTGGTTCCTAAAAAGGTTAACAGGCTTGTCTGTTGTATCGATTGTGTAGGTCAGGGATATCTCACTATAGATGGTAGCAGCACATGATTGTGTTTCATCTTGCAGGGCATTAACGTTTTGCCGGGACAGGGCATCTGCCACGAAGTTTTCTTTCCCAGGCTTGTAATGAATCTGTGCGTTATGCTCTTCAATGTATGCTTTCCATCTTTTAATCTTTGCGTTAGTGTTTTTTCTGACACTGAAAGGGTGAGCGGCTGATGGTCCGTGAAAATGTGAAGTTCTCTGGTGCCATACATATAGTTCTGTAATTTTCCGGGAGCCCATACGATGGCCAATAATTCTCTTTCATTGGTAGCATAATGAGATTCACTCTGCTTTAATGCTCGAGACATCATTGTGATTGGCCTTCCCCCTTGAGACAGTACTGCACCGATACCATTAGCGGAAGCGTCGGTCGTTAGATCAAAAGGTTTTTTAAAGTCCGGGTACATGAGTATGACGTCTTCTGACGCCAAAATATTACTTAGGCGGTCAAAAGCGTCGCGTTGTGCATTGTCAAAGTCAATTGGAATCTTTTTGGACATTTGTTTGCTTAGCATGCCGTTTTCGCCCTTAAGCATGTTAGCTAAAGGTCTCGCAATTGACGCAAAGTCTTTAACAAACACCCTGTAGTAACTAGCAAGTCCCAAAAACGATCTTAATGCGAAGAGGTTTTTTGGTTCAGCGCATTCTTGGATCGCTTTGACTTTTTCGGGATCAGTTTTTGCTCCATTGCTTGAGACAATGAAACCCAAATATTCAACGCTCTCTTTAAAGAATTTAGTCTTCTCTTTAGAGACTCTCATGTTGGCGTCGTAACGCCGTTGGAGAACTGTGTCAATGTGTTTGACATGGTCCGTTTCGTTTTCGGAAAATATTATCACGTCATCAACATAGACGTAGCATATTTTTCCGATTTGTTCTCTTAATACATCATCGATTGCCCTTTGAAAGATGCCCACATTTTTCAACCCAAAGGGTAGCCGGCAGAATTGTATTTTCCGCCATTTACCGAAAATGCCGTTTTTTCGCGATCTCTTTCATTTAGATAAATCTGGTGGTATCCAGATTTCAAATCTAGTGTTGTGAAAAATTTCGCTTTTCCGAGATTGGCTAGAATCATTGGGATGCTTGGCATTGGGTACCTATCGGCGATGGTTCGCTCGTTTAACTTTCGGAAATCGATGACGAGTCGCTTATTTTTGTTGCCGTTTGCGTCTGTACCTTTTTTATCAACAACCCATGCAAGGCTGTTGTATGCAGACCGTGATGGTCTTATAATGTCATTTTTTAGTAATTGAGCGATTTCATTGTTAACAAAATCGGCTACGCTTGCAGGGTATGGGTATAGTTTTGAGTATACCTCTTTGTCGTCAATGGTGCGGATTGTGGCCAAAACCGATGTGTTAAACGGCAACGCCTCGTTAGAGGTCGAAAATGTGCCAATTTTTTTCAGTATGACATTTTTAAATTTGTCCCTTACATTATCGGGGACCACTATGTCATCTATGCGTGTAAAGTGTACATTATCGCATAGGTGGTGCTGCAACACCTCCGTCGTATTGTCAGCTTGTGTCAATAAATCGAAGCCTATTATAGCATCAAAAGTGTCAAGAGTGTCTAAAATAAACAAGTAAGAGGGCTCTAGTCGAGACTGCTCGACTAGGAGATACCCTGAACCCTGCAAAGTACTGATTCCAATCATTCTACACTTCTTTCATGCACATATACAAAAACACATACACACATCCGTACGCATGCATCCATACGGACGCATAAACAATTGCTCTGCTAACTGCGCAGTTACGGCACTTGGGCTGCCGTGTGGGCTATATTATGAAAATTTGTTTGTTGAATAAATCTTTTTGTAGTATGACTATCTTCATCAAATTTTTAGAACGTGATAATAACATTCAAATGTGTGTATATGTCTCTAGTACTTGATATACGTTTTTTTCAAATTTGGGGCGAAGGGGGCGTGGCATCCAAAATCTGTAAATAACAAAATCTTTGTATTCATCACATAAATCTACACAGTAAATCTGAAGTCTCTAGGTCTAAAAGTATTCAAACTAGTCTTTAAAAACAAAGTCAGATTTTCGATTGTTATCGATAAAAAAGAAATGGGATGAGTTATTGAAAAAATATGATAAACTCGTACTGCGTATGGTATACACGAGTATACATGTAAAATTTCAAGTCTCTAGCACTTGTAGTTTAGGAGATCTCTGCGTTCCTACGGACGGACAGACGGACGGACAGACGGACAGGGCTAGATAAACTCAGCTCGTCATCCTGATCAAGAATATATATACTTTATGGGGTCTGCCATGCCTCCTTCTGCCTGTTACATATATTTTCACAAAAACATTATACCCTGAATTCCCATTTTCAATGGGTTCAGGGTATAAAAATGGGGCACTTTTCACAAAAATTTTCATAGAACATTTTTCTTTAATTTTACTGGACCCGTGTATGGAGTCCACAGTGGGGTGTCGACAGGTGTTATGTTTTTTAACTCCTTTACGGGTTTTACATAATTTTTTGCCGCCCCAGTGTCGATTCGGATTTTCAATGTTTTGCCAGCCAATTGTCGCTCGACGAACGGCAATTTGGAGCGTTCCCTACAAAATTCAACAGGTCATTGTCTCCTAGCGAATCACTCTCAGCAACTGCAGCTTCTGCTGCACTTGTGTAGTCTTGATCCTCTTGGTTAAAATTCTGTTGAGTTACATTATTGATCCTTTGGCGTCTTTGCCCTGACACACGTTCTGACGGGTTCTGTCTCTTTTGAGCTTCGCCGTATGTGGGGTTACTCTGAGGTTTACCCCAATTAGTCGGTTGTCTAAACTTTGAAGTTGATGGATCGATGTCCATGGGTTGCGCCTGACTCTGACCTTGGTTAGAGTTGTTGGGCCTGTTGCTTGAACTTGGTCCGGATTCGCTTTGTTGGATTTTATTTTGGTTTTGTTTGAAGTGTGGATTTTTCTCGAAATATTTTCCCTGTTTTGGTATGGAATTATTTCCTTGCTTATTAGGCTCCCTCGAGTGGTTCCTATCTTCGATTGCTTTGGCATAAGTCGCAGCAAACATGCTTCTTTCTATGCTGTTCTCAGCCTCGCGGGCCAACGCTAAAGCGGATGGCAAATCTTTGGGCTGTGCCGGTATGACCAATGCTTTGAGAGGCCTCCTAAGGCCTGCCATAAAAGCGTGCAGGGCAATATTCCTAATTTTGCATTGAGAATAGCTGCGGCCTGTTCATTATGTGTCATGACAATTTTGTTTGTAACGAGCGTGAGTTTTTTCTCGACTTCGTCATAATATTGCATTAGGTCTAGGTCACCTTGCCTAACCAATTCTAATCGCTGTCTGAGGACACGCAGGGACGTTTTGTCCGCGTATGTGCAATCAAGTCTAGCAATGATTGCATCGAAGTTGATGACAGTATTGTGGGATGTGAGCACTGAGCGTGCCGCGCCACACAAATTGTTTTTTAATATAGCCACTGCTTGGTAATGGGTTTCACTTCCAACGTATCGTTTGAAAATTTGATATGCCCCTACGGCAGCTTGTCTCCGAGACACATATTCTTCGTGGTCACCACACCGATTTAGCGACGTCTAGTCTAACTTCGCATATAATGTTGGGATTGATCGTTACGCTTTCATATACTTGAACTTGAGGTGTTTCTACTCTAAGTGAGCTCACTTGATCTCTTAATGCTTGAATTTCGGCATGCATTTCATTTCTAATTTGCTGTTCGCGTGCTAGTGCGCTGCTGATAGCGTTATCTATGAAGGCTTTAACTGTTTCTGGGTCCATTTCTGTTTGGTTTGATGTACGGGGTGCAAAGCCTAAACTATATTCTTCGTCGCTATCGATTTCCACTTTAATATTCCTATAGGTCCAACTCATTAGCAGTTGGCGAGAATCCAACAATAAGAGAGAAAACGACAATAAACCTGCACACAGTTTATATTTTATAGAGTTAGTTATATACAGCGGTTGTTATAAACACTTTGGTTTGAAATAATTCAACAGATTTATTTATTACGTCACCTTGCGCTTACATTCACGCTGCCACTTTGTTTTATGTTTATTGGTTTTATTTTCAATTTGTTTCTTTTGTCACTGAACAGTCACTTACATGTTCTTATGGTGTGGGTGCTTAGATGTAAATCCCGTTGGGCGCAAGTTATTTAGGTCTATCCGCTCCAGTAGTCCTCGTAAGGGGATGCCGTCGGGTAGATCCAGGTTGTTAGTTGACAATGTAGATTAGGTTGAGATACGGTTAAGTATCAGATCACTGGCCTTGTGGCTCAGCGATATATTAATTAATAAATCAAGATTATTCGGCCAATTGCCGGAGCAATGTTTATTCAACATAAAATATTCATTCATACATAAAAGGGAAATATGAATCCAAACCTAAATACATATTATATGAAGATCACGCCATGGGCTATCGACCGCGCGGAGCTATGCTAGCATATTTATGTTAGCGTTACAATGTCTGCGATTGCGACATATAAAGGAAACTGCCAATGCCCGCAATAGCATATTTTGCAGACGTTGCGTTCGCAGTGCATCCGATATGTGGATGTTCTAGCTGCGTGGGTTGCTACATTATATATATTTATATTTCTATATTTGTGCGTGTTTATGTGCTAATTGTGTCTCCGCTTTGCTCTGTCTATACGCACATATGTACGATCATCCGAAGTAGCATACGTATGTACATACATATACCCATATAAATGTACAAACAGAGCAGCAACACAATTAATACATAAACTCGTTAATTTCACTCAATACTATTTAACGCACATATACACAGCACTTATAAAAAATAAATATATTCCCACTGTTAAAAGACTCAGTAGGTTGCGCAAAGACCAGTCCCGTTACTTCTAATGTTAACTAACAGACTGTTGTGACGTCACATTTTCAGTTTGTGCTCTGTTATCTTAACTGAAGCTTGGCGGGCACTCAGCGGAGATCCGCCAAGTGGTCCAAAGCAACCAAAATTAACTATATATAAGCAAATTTCACCTTAAAAATGGTCAATCACTAATTTGATTACCTTGCAATAAAAAAACTAAGTAGATAATGGAAATAACTGGGTGGCTTTCGACAGCAGCAACGATATGGCCAAAATGGCCAATAAGTCAGATGGAATGGTTGATGGACACAGTTAACTGACTATTCGCCATCAGTAACGTTTATTTGTGCCATCCACCTACCACATATTCAAATATAGTACACGTTGAAGCTGCATCAATACTGGTGCTGCTCACACCTGCTGCCATGTCGGAAACATCCGGTGGAATGAAATAAAATTTATGTATTTAGTACAAAATTGAAAACTGAGCATAAGTATGAGTATTAAGGCCCAATAAAACAAATAATTTACCTGAACCAGCTGCAGAAGCCTAGACAGAGGCTAAGAATGCTGCACCCAATCTTTGGCCATTAGATTATAAATATAATGAATGAAAGTAGTAGTTATAAATATGTGGATTTATGGGGAACGTATAATACTCATTAATACTATTTATTTTTACAAATACAAAACTTAGATAATAAAGTTAAAGCCATTCTACACGAAAGTAAAAGTGGTCAAGGGATTGCTTCATCAAAAACTGGCTACAAAACGGCGAAGTATATACAAATTATCAAAAACCCTTATATTGTCCGATTCGTGAATCTATATACTACTTGTAACTAGAATTCCAGCTCGTTTTATTGTGTCTACTGGTTTTAATTCACTTAACAGTGTAAAAATTGCTTGACTTTCATACAAATTTGAACGCGCGCGCAACATTTTCTGAAACTGTGACGTTTCACTGTTAATGTAACGGACCGCTTTGCATAACCTACTATCACTCAATCGTGATATATTCCTATTGTTATTCCGTGCGCAAACGCTAGTGATCGTACTTTAAGAAATTTCTTAGAATAATCGATATGGACATTCATCGCCAGCCGCGATATTTCTTTAGAGATCATAGCGCGCAACTATCGTATCATGGAATTAATATTAATAGCTAAACGATTCAAATAGAATTTATTCTATAATATTTAAATAAAAAAAAAATATATATATATATATATATATATATATAAATATTTTTATTAAATTTAAAAAAAAGAAGAATTTATTAAATAATAAGAAAAATAAATAAATAAAAGAGAAAATATTTAACCGTATATTTGGATAAAGATTTTAATTAATATTGCGATTATATCCAGCCATAGGCATTTTATTTTACTTTATTTTTACTATTTTGTTTTTTATTCCCCTCTTTTTCTACTTGTGCACTATTTTCAAATTTCTGGTCCAATTACCTCTATTTTTTCTCGCGATTAGCTTTTTTTGTTTCTTTTTTTCGAATTTGTTTATTATTCTTCCCGTTTGTTTATTGTTCTTTTTCTCTTTTTTTTGTGATTTTTTATTTTTATTTTTCTCCTTGGGCTACAAAATCGATTGTTCTAGTCGAGCGCAGCTGAGTCCCGTCTAATCCCGCATCTCCCATTCCGTCCGGGAAACCACAGACCACCAGCACTTTCAAGCGCAGTTCGGTCGTAACCCGGTCCAGTCCGAAGCCCTCAAATCCAGTCAACATGTTTCTGTCCGATTTCATCGCGGCTGCGGATAGACTTATTAAATTCGAAGCCCGCATTGACGGTCCCGGAAATACTAACGCCATCCAGGCGGCTCAGCTCCGGGCCTTCGAGATCCGCCGGGTTTGCATCGGCTTGGGACGCCTTGTGTGACCGGTACGAGAACAAGCGGCTGTTAGTTAACAGCCAGCTTAAGATCCTTCTCAACCTTCCCAAGGTCACCAAGGAATCAGGCACAGCTCTCAGAGAATTGCATGGCAGCATTGATCGGTGTGTCACTGCCATCGAGCAAGCCCATATCTCTACGGAGAACTGGCATTGTATCCTTGTGTTCTTGTGCACTTCCAAGTTTCCAGAACACACTCGATCTCTTTGGGAGCATTCACTGATTAGAAAATCAAACATCCCAGCCTGGAAAGACGTAAGTCTCTTCCTTAGCGAGCATGCTCGTGCGCTCGAGGCAACAGTTCAAATCTCAGTTCCGAGATCCGCGAACACTGCCCTCCCAAACGAGTCAAGTCCTTCACAACGCAAGTGGCTACGAAGAGCACAATGTGCGATCTGTGTTTAAAAGAGAACCATCCAATCGATGTTGCCCTCGATTTTTCCAACTATCTATCCATGAACGAGAGGTATACATCAAATTCAAGAAGCTTTGCCTAAACTGCTTCGCTCAGGGTCACTAGTTACGAGAGTGTACCAGGACATAACACCCTACTCCATAGGCACAATAGTCCTCAGAGTGCTGCTGCATCAGCAACAGCTATAGCTCCGATTCAGACTCAAGTTATGTCCAACGTCCAAACGTATCTGGCTGCTAACATGCGAGGTGTCTTCCTCGGCACGGTGGCGATCAATATATGCCATTTTGGACAAATCTATCCCGCCCGTGCTTTAGTCGACTCAGGGTCCGAAGCAACCTTCATTTCTGAGCGACTATTCCGTGAGTGAGGGTCGGTTCCAATGCGCTCTGTCCAGCATTGAATAATAGGAGCCTGAATGATATTCTTCATTCCAACTAACTTCCGTGTTGTGTTCTGAAGAGCAAGCGATTCACCCTCTTACTCATTCGTTCTTCCAGGTAAAGATGCCGTCATCAGAAAGCGGCAAGCCACCCGGTACCAATTCCTTCCAGTGTCACGTGTGCAGAGGAGCCCATAGTCTCCGAAAATGCCGGCGTTTTCTGGGCTTTCCAGAAGAGAAACGAATGCGGGCGGTACTTATACATAAGTACTGCACGAGCTGCTTGGCTCACAAGCACTCTGGGCAATCCTGCCGCAGCAAGGGACGGTGCAAAACGTGTGGCCAGGATCACCACATACTCTTGCATCTCCAGGGATCAGCACGTCACTCCGCCTCCGCTAACGGCCTTGAGTCGACCTAAGGTCGTCAGAATCCCACCTATGACGAACGGCGTGCTCAGCACACCAGTTTCGAGCGCGACGTCATAATTTGCAATCCTTGCAAGGAGGGGAGTATGTTAATGCCAGATTCCATTAACAGGAATTGCTCCTCCCGCACGTCGCCATGTTATGCTATTAACAGCATTATTTTAATAGCATAACTCCAACACCAGTTCTCCTACTGGTTCTTTGTGCTTAGCATTCCGCTGAGCGCTTTCCTCTCCTGGTTTTTTGACATTCCTCCCACCTCTATACTTTTACGGACTTTTGTGAAATGTACAACTTAACAAGTGAATTCTTTTTAAAGGCAACAACACAGCGTTTTTACTCATCGCAGCAGCCAACCTTACACACATACTTTTAACAAAACCATTATACCCTGATTTCCCATTTTCACTGGGTTCAGGGTATAAAAAATAATAAAATAATAATAAAAGAATAACCTCATAAGGTCATAATGTGAATGGCTCCGAGAAAATTTAACTTCTACCCAGCAGCAGCAGTCAACCACGAGGAAATGCCTTTCGTCGCTGGACACACAAAGAAAACTGTAAGTGCTTAATCACCTCTCTGCTACCTCTCCCTACATTATGAAGTGCCCTACATTAGGAGATATAAACTTTTGCGGTTTGCCACGCCCCCTGTGGGCGTAGATATATCCGCCATAGCTTATTGATCTTGGGTCGTCAACCCGAGTATACATACCAAACTTCAAGTCGCTTACATCAATAGTGCTCAAAATATAGGAGAATTTGGAAAATCAATATATATTTAGATCCGATTTGCCACGCCCCCAGTGGGCGGGAATATATAGTTTTTTCTTCGGTCTTTATAGAATCGTAACATTAACTTACGTGCCAAATTTCAGCATTCTAGCTTTACAACTTTACAAGATACAGTTCTACCCGATTTGCCACGGCCCCAATGGGCGTAGATATATCCGCCATATTTTTTTGAACTTGGGTGATCCACACGAATCTACATTCCAAATTTCAACTCTCTAGCTCTTCAACTAATATGATTTCTGGCATACAGGAAAATGCATTTTCCGATTTGCCACGCCCCTAGTGGGCGTATATGGAAAATTTTTACACTTTATAAATCGGAGACATATACGAGTATGTGTTCCAAGTTTCAAGTCTCTAGCTTCAATAGCCGCGAAAAAAATTGCATTCATACGGACAGACGGACGGACAGCAAGACGGACATTGCACAAAACCAATATATTCATATCACTTCGTGAATGAATATAAAAAACAAAAATTATAATAATAATAATAAATTAAAAACAAGTAAGAAAGCTCTACCCTTCCAGGAACTAATATTTCAATAATTCGTCGTTCCACTTCTACTTACACATGCACACACACATACGCACGCACGTATAAACAGGCATGGGCTTCCATGTGGGCTTACTTTGGGAACTTAATTGCTTAATAACTTTTTCGTAGACGGACAATCTTGATAAAACTTTCAGACCGTGATTATAACATTAAATACGGATTTTGCAAACTTGTGCGGCAGGGGGTGTTTTAAGAGGGGGTAAAATATGACAAAAACCGAAAATCTTAAAAATACATATGAATCTACATTTTAAATTCTAGCTCTAAAGGTGTAGATAATATAATTTTTTAACTGGTTTTCGAAAAGGTTTTTAATCGATAACAAAATAACGGGAGCAGTTATCGATTTTTGAAAACACACTTAAAATGCGCGCTCTATATACGGACCTATGAAAAAAATTTCAAATGCAAAACCACTCCCACGCTGACAGAGCTAAAGGCAGCCATAGGATTCCGTCCGCCATTACCCGAGCCAAGTCCAGTATGTATGTATGTAGGTATATATGTGTATACGTATATGGGTATATGTATATGTATGTATAGGCATATAACGCACTGTAAACTACTGATAGTTGTCCGTAGCGTTTCCAAACAAATTTTTGACGCCCAACATAGGACCGTACACGCTACAAGTTGCACAAGTACTTCCAAGCATTACTTCTTACTGACGGAGGTTGGGGCCGCCCACGTGGCGGCGGGAATCACTGGGCATGGCGTGGTCACCCTTGCCAGCGCCAGCCAGTTAGAATGGTTGGATTTATTTGGGTTGAAGGGTTCAATATGAAATGACTTACGATGTTTGGGTTTTTCTTCAAATCACTTTATTGACTTCAATGTCTAGGCTTATTTCACTTCACCTAAATTCTACGTTTATATTTCTATTACCCGCAAACGTGCGGTCACTTCCGAATCTCGTGCTAAAGAGTTCTCTCATTCTTTTCGCTCGAGGCGCTTGCCTGAGTTGGCCGCGCATACTCCCTCTGGCGTCGGCAATGCAACTCACCACAGCCCTCTCTCGGCTCTGTTGCCAGAGCTTTTGTGAAGCTGGGCAGAGTTGCATTGCCGACCGCCGCTAGTGCGCGCGCTCGAGCCGCAACTGAAATCAAAATTCAAACTGGTTCTGCTAATGACCTAACTTATGAACTAACTTACGCACTAACAATTCAATCTTACATTACTAATTACCTCTACAAAGTTACGGCTACAGATATTAAAGACTACAAATACTAACAGCTAAACTATACACTATGACTTATATACTGTAGACACGTAGTTGCTTTTATGTTGGAAGTCATTTATTGAATAAATTCTTAATTCTATGACAATTATAAAGTACAGCTAAAATCGGTTGGCTGCGCTGCCAGCGACGCCGGCAGAGCAGCAGTCCGCTTATGTATATATGTTTACATAAAAATATGTGTATATGTATGTCGTTGCAGAGCATCGGTCCGCTTATGTATATATGTATGTTAACATAAGAATATGTTTATATGTATGTCGCCGCAGCGAGTGAGTGAGGATGTATCATATTACTTATTGCGACAGAGTCTTGCGCTTGTAAGATCTGCCTACTCAGCAATGTACTCAAAGGCCTTTGCACTCGAATGTTATGTGCATAAATATTGTAAGAAAGTGATACAATGTATTTATTAATAATATTTTAATGCGTTTCACTGAGTACAGTGATCACTTGATAATACAGAACATGCTACATCCCCCTCCTGATGAAAAATAACGTAATTCTTTGGAGTTATTTTCAAAAAAAAATTTTTTTTTTTGTTTTTTTTTTTTTTTTTGAATATGATATATATGATATCAATATATATTTAAATATATGTCGGCGCACACTTAGTGTGTATGGTTGTGAGTGTGCGTGTGTGAGTGTATGGGTATATATTTTTTGGTATTTCACCATAAAAGACTATTTCATCATAATGGTAATTATTGCATCAGTCTGTTTGTCTTGTGATTGGCTATTTGCATTCTGTTGCTTTAAGAAGTACCGTTTAGCGGGGCGACAGCGTTCTGTCGCTGTTGCCGAGTGTGGTTCGGTGGAAGACGCGCACAAGAATTGTGCGTCTCGAGTTCAGTTGTTAGAGCTCGAGTGCGACCGAAACTCACTGCGCAAACGAAAATGGAAAAAGAAAATAACAGTGCTGCAACATCAGAAGTGGGATCTGGCTCGCTACCTAATACGGCAAATGATTCATGGCGAGTGTTAATGGAAATGCAAAACAAGAACTTAATTGAACTTGTAAAAGCATTACAATTAACGGCGTCTGAAACAAATAGCAAGACAGTTGTATTGCCGAAATTTAACGCAGATCTTGTTGGCGCCGACGCGTCCGCGTGGTACGCTACAGTAAACATCATTTTGGCGGAAAATAACATAAAAGGCAATGAGTTGGTGATGGCCTTGAGTGCAGCGTTGGAAGGCAGTGCGTCGCAGTGGCTCATATTGATACCAGATTGCAACGACTAAATTTTACTTCAAACGTGCGCACTAGGAATGAACTGCAAACCGAGCTTAAAGCATTCACATTCAACAAACGAAAGAAATCTTCACCAGAAGAAACAGTTACATCTGACATAAAACGGCAGAAATTGTCAGCAATAAAATGTCATTATTGTGGAAAGTTGGGTCACAAGATGGTTGAGTGTAGAGCTCGACAGCAGCAAAATTGTCCTCCCCGTGTTGCAGAACGTAGCGGGAAGAGTGTGTTTGGTCACCATCAGCAATCGGATGTAACCTGCTTCAAGTGTGGCGAGGTTAGACACATTTCAACCCATTGCATTAAGCCCAAAATGGACAAGGTCAAAGATACGCATCAGGTGAAAAGAGTGCAGCTTTGCGAAGTGGTTGAGCCCAAAGGAGAGATGGTTCATCAAGGTGAGACTTTTATGACAACGTTTGACTCTGGAGCAGAATGTTCATTAATTAAACAAAGGATAAGTACTAAGTTAGTTGGTAAAAGAATTAACAATGAAGTAATGTAGAAAGGTATTGGCAATGACAGCATTTGTAGTACACTACAAATACTTAGCAACGTAAAAATTAACAATCATTGTATTGAAATGCTATTTCATGTTCTGAGCGATGAATATTTGAAGAACGACATTTTGATTGTTCGAGAAATACTGTCGCAGGGTTTTCATGTAATTATGTCACCTGGAAAATTTGAAATTGTTAGAGCTAAATCTGTAAACTGTTGATCAAACGATGATATGTTTTCTAAATTGAATACTGATCTTGTCGGTGAAGATAAAGATAAATTAAACAATTTATTGAAAAACTACTTAAAATCTTTTACAAAGGGAATTCCGTCTTCTAGAGTCAGCACAGGTGAAATGAAAATTAAATTAATAGACCCCAGAAAAATTGTTCAAAGAAGACCATACAGACTTAGCCCAAATGAGAGAGAGTTGGTACGCGATAAGATTAAAGAGCTATTGGAATGTAATGTCATAAGGCCAAGTTGTTCACCCTATGCAAGTCCTATGATGTTAGTGAACAAAAAGGATGGGTCTCATCGCTTGTGTGTCGACTATTGTGAATTGAATGCTAATACAGTTTCAGATAGATATCCATTGCTCCTTATAGCTGATCAGATAGCCAGACTTCATGGAGCGAAATATTTCACATGTTTAGATATGGCAAGCGGATATTACCAAATCCCTTTGCATGAAGAGTCAATTGAATGTACGGCTTTTGTCACCCCAGACGGCCAATACGAATTCTTGTCAATGCCGTTTGGTCTTAAAAATGCACCTTCAGTTTTTCAGCGTACAGTGATGCATATACTTGGAGAACTTGCAAATACATTTGTGGTTGTCTATATGGATGACGTATTGGTGGTAGCTATAACGAAAGATGAGGCTTTAGAGAGGCTACAGATTACTCTTGATCATCTCACGAAAGCTGTATTTTTGTTTAATATTAAAAAGTGTTCGTTTATTAAGTCGGCAGTTCAATATTTGGGATATGAAGTTAGTGCAGGTCAAATCCGTCCAAACTCACTTAAAATTTCAGCGTTAACTGCCCTACCGCCCCCTCAGTGGGTTTCGGTTTTAAGACAATTCATTGGATTAGCGTCTTATTTTCAGCAATTTATGCAGGGATTTTCTTGTTTCATGAAGCCTTTGTATCTTTTGACATCGGAAAAGAACAAGTTTGTTTGGAAGCCAGAACATGAACAAATAAGACAACAAGTTATTTCTATCCTTACACAGAAGCCAGTTTTAGTTATTTTTGATCCTCAATATCCAATCGAATTGCATACTGATGCATGTGCTTGTGATACGGTGCCATTTTGATGCACAAAATCGATAACAAACCTCATGTCGTTGAGTTTTTCAGTAAGGCTGCTTCACCTGCTGAATCACGATACCATTCTTATGAATTAGAGACTCTTGCGGTTGTCATGGCTATAAAGCATTTTCGTCATTATTTGACGGGTAGAGATTTTGTTGTTTTTACCGATTGTAATTCACTTAAGGCATCAAGAACTAAACGTGACCTATCTCCCAGAGCACAAAGATGGTGGGCTTATTTACAGTCGTTCTCATTCGATTTGCAGTATAGGGAGGGTAAACGAATGGCTCATGCTGATTTCTTTTCCAGAAATCTCCCATCCGCTAATACGATTAATACTTGTAAAATTTCTGAAAAACGAGTTAATTTGGCAGAGATATCTAGTGATATGCTAATGGCTGAACAGCGGAAGGATTCCGATATTATTAATATTGTGAATAAACTGAAAGACAATTATCTTCCCGAGGACATTGCAAAAACTTACGAGTTAAGAGCAGGAATAATTTATTGAAAAATTCAGAGAAATAGTAGAAGTCGATCTTTGCCAATTGTTCCAAGAGCATTCAGATGGTCCGTAATAAATCAGGTCCATGAGTCAATCATGCACTTAGGCTGGGAGAAGACTTTAGATAAGGCTTATGACTATTACTGGTTCGATAACATATCGAAGTATATCCGAAAGTTTGTTGAAAACTGTATTACTTGCAAGATGTCAAAATCATCCTCAGGTAAAGTTCAGGCTAGACTTCATCCAATACCAAAGGTCGACACACCTTGGCACACGATACACATAGACATAATAGGAAAGTTGAGTGGAAAGTCTGATCAAAAAGAATATGTTATTGTCCAACTTACTTGTTTATTTAACACACACACTTAAGATTGATGCCGACAATTGCATAGGTGCTGTGACTTCGGCTGTATCTTTGTTTGGAGTATTAAACCGCATAATAGCTGACCAGGGTAGGTGTTTTGCCAGCTCTAAATTTAGTGAGTTTTGTTCTCAACAGAAAATAGGCTTGCATTTAATTGCGACAGGTGCAAGTAGAGCTAACGGTCAGGTGGAACGCATTATGAGCACTTTGATAAACTTATTAACAGCAGTTGAGACTAGCAGCCGATCTTGGCAAGACGCATTGGGCGAGGTACAGTTGGCCTTAAATTGTACAGTAAGTCGACCGACAAAGGCAAGCTCTTTGTTTATTGGCAAGGTTGCTCGTCCGTTAGGGTTACTTCCACCATGTGAAACGACACAAGAGGTTGATTTAGCAGAATCAAGAGCTCGAGCAGTGCAAAATATATCAGCGGCAGCTGCATATAGCAAAGAGCAATTTGATAAAACTAAGGCTAAGGTTGTTGGGTACAAAGTAGGAGATTTTGTGTTGTTAAAGAATGAAGGCATCAAACGAATATATCCTAAGGTCATTGACAAATAATAGGAAATACAAGTATGCTCATGATGATATAAGGAAATTACCAGAAGAGTATGTACCAGTTGATTTAGAAAGTTGTAATGTAGGTTTGAATGATGTTGATAAAGAAGCTGTTGAAAGAGACAGTATTGAAATGATTGAAAAAGAAACTGTTGAAAGAGACAGTATTGGAAAAATTGAGAGTGAAGCTGTTGAAAGAGACAGTAACGAAACTGTTGAAAGAGACAGTAACGAAACTGTTGAGAGAGACAGTAATGAAATGAGTGAAAATGAAACTGTTGAAAGAGACAGTAACGAAACTGTTGAAAGAGACAGTAACGAAACTGTTGAAAGAGACAGTAACGAAACTGTTGAGAGAGACAGTAATGAAAGGAGTGAAAATGAAGCTGTTGAAAGAGACAGTACGGATGCCTGAAGGGCTGATAAGAAAAGAATTGGTATGATGCTAGCACAAGTGCAAAACGAATGTTTTGATCATGGCGTGTTGGCACATAAGATGATTTAATGTAAAAATTGTTTGGGACTACGATAATGTGAATAATTATAAAGAAAGTTGGACTGATTAAAGAAGATGAATATTATGTAGTCTAAGAATGAAACTAAAAGTTGAAGATTAAATTTTGTTTGAAACCATGAAGTAAAAATATTTGTAATCGAGAAACTTATAAGTATGAAGAAAATGTTAATCTTAAATTATACTCGATAATTTATAAATAAAATGATAAATACAGTAAAGCATTTTTGTGAAATTACACGAGGTCGTGTTATGGTCAGGATGGCCGTGTCGGGGCACACTTAGAGTGTATGGTTGTGAGTGTGCGTGTGTGAGTGTATGGGTATACATTTTTGGGTATTTCACCATAAAAGACTATTTCATCATAATGGTAATTATTGCATCAGTCTCTGTTTGTCTTGTGATTGGCTATTTGCATTCTGTTGCTTTAAGAAGTACCGTTTAGCGGGGCGACAGCGTTCTGTCGCTGTTGCCGAGTGTGGTTTGGTGGAAGACGCGAGTTCAGTTGTTGTTAGAGCTCGAGTGCGACCGAAACTCACTGCGCAAACGAAAATGGAAAAAGAAAATAACAGTGCTGCAACATATATATACATATAATTTTTATTTTTTTTTTTGGTTTTTATTTATTTTTTTTTTATATTGGTTTTAAAAGTTTAATTTGAATTAAAGTGAAATAAAAATGGTGGTATGTTGAAATTTAAAAATAGGATTTATTTATTTATTTTTATTTTTTTATTTTTTTGGTTGATCACACCGATTTCATAAACCTTTTAATTATGGTATTTTTTTTAGCCTATCCTTATGTACTTTCTGTTTCTTATTCTTATTATCCTTAATGAAAACGTTGTCATTATCTTCTATTTTCTCTACGGTGTAGGGTCCTATATATGCTGGTTCTAATTTATGCCCTGATTCGTTTTTTATTAGTACTTGATCTCCTACATTTAACTCAAAATTCTTAGCATTTCTATCATATTCTAATTTCTTAAGAGCCTTGGCTTTTTCTAACATAACTCTAGTTTTTTGTGTGCAACTTCTAACCTAAACTTTATTTCCTTAGCATAGTCGTCTAAATTATATGATGGGTTTACTATATCATTTTTATTAAAGTTTACGAATGGTGTTGGTAGTCTACCAAAGACTAGTTCGTATGAAAAAAAATTTCATGCGTCGTTGATGGTGTAGTGTTGAAACAATATGTGAAATATTGCATCCAAACATCCCAATCAGTTTTGTCCGCAGAGATGTATGAACGAACGTATTCATTGAATGTTCGATGACTTCGTTCTATTGTCCCTAGGGTCTGGTGGTGATGTGCAGTAGACGTTATGTTGTCTATTTTTAAATATTTGCACAAGTCGTTTATAATTGAGTTTTTATATTCTGTTCCCATGTCCGTAATGAACGTCTTCATTGGACCGTACTTTGGAATAAAATTTTCGAATATAGCTTTGGCAACAGTTTTTGCACTTTTATTCGGAATTGAAACTTAGTATTTTGTTAAATCACATATTAACGTAACTGCGTATTCATTGCCATTTTCCGAGCGTGGTAGTGGACCTATAGTGTCTACTATCGCTCTGTCAAACGCATGTATCAGGGTTTCTGTTATTGTCATTGGAGTCTTTACTTTGTTGTTATTTTTGATTTAAGGCATTTTGGACATTTCTTAATGTACTCTTTGATATGACGTGTCATATTTTTCCAATAATAATGTCTTTTTACTTTGGCCAAAGTTTTTGTAATACCTGTATGACCTCCTTGAATTGGATCGTCATGGTATGTAAACAGTATCGCTTCTTGATCTTTTTTATTATTTATTATGGTCAATACTCTTAATGTTTTTAATATTTTATTGCCCATTTTTTTAAAAGATTCTATTGAAATTATTTCAAAGATCTTTTCGCTCGGTGCCACTTTGAGTTGGCAGATTCTAAGTATACCGGCTTGCTTTTCAAGCCTTTGGAAGAATGGACCTAAGTCAAGGGTTCCATTTGTGTACAGATCGTCAACATCAATTCTTGCCATAACCTTTTTTCCATGTTTCAAAAAACATGTATTATTCATTATGTGCAAGGTCACTACTTTCCGTAGTTCGTCATTGCAAATGACTTCATATACGTTGGGCTTAGAAGCGTTGTCAAGTGTTTGCGTAGGCAAATCTTGAACATTTCCTGCGCAGGATTTTTTTCTGTTTACTTTGATTTTTTGTAGTGACTTTAAGTATACTTTTAATTATATTTTTTAAGTCTTCAATAGTGATGCGTGAAAGTGCATCAGCTACGATGTCTTTGCCTTTCAGATACTCAACAGTAAAGTCATATTCTTCTAGTTCTAATCTCATTCTTGTAAGTTTTGAACTGGGGTTTGTCATTGAGAACAGGTATGTTAATGGTCTGTGATCTGTGTAAAATATGTAATTGCCCAGTGGATTGCTGCTAGTTCTTGTTCTGTGGTTGATTTGTCGCTTTCACCTTGGGTGAATGAGCGTGAGGCATATGCAACTGGGAGTTGTTTATTTCCATAATTTTGTGTTAGTACAGCTCCACATGCGTACTTGCTTGCATCTGTAATTATGCAAAATTCTTTATTGAAATCTGGATATTTCAATAAGGTGGGCTTAATTAAAGCTTTCTTTAAATATTCGAATGCATTTTGGCATTCTTCAGATCATTGGAAATTGACATTCTTTTTACATAATCTAGTTATGTGCCGTGAATGTTCGGCGAAGTTTTTAATGAATCGTCTATAGTAGTTGCAGAATGCAATGAATCTTCTAGCGCTATCAGCGTCCGTGGCGACTGGGTATTTTTCGATGATATCATATTTTTTGTCATCTGGTAAAATACCATTATCAGTACACTTATGACCTAGAAATGTCACTTCGTGCATGAAGAAAGAACATTTTTCTAGATGTAGTTTTAGATTGTGTTTTCTGCACAAGTCAAAAACATCTGTCAAGTTTTTCATCATGTGTTTTTCAGAACAACCGATGACAATTAAATCATCCATATACAAGAAGGCATGTGAAGGGTTTAATCCAGAAAATGCTATAGTCATCATTCTTTGAAAAGAATTTGGCGCTATTTTTAAACCGTAAGGTAATCGTGTAAAACGATATGAACCATTGTTGGTTGAAAACGACGTTAAATTTCTAGAGTGTTCTTTTAACTCTATTTGATGAAATCCAGACATTAAGTCTAGGCATGAAAAATATTTTGCTCTCCCAGTTGGTCGAGAATAGCATCTATTCTTGGAAGTGGGAATTTATCAGATAATAGTTTTTTATTAATTTGACGATAGTCTATAACTAATCGCCATCGTTTTTTATCTGAACCTGGTAGACCTTTCTTAGGTACCAATAATATTGGACTGTTATATTCGGAAACTGGAGCTCTACTATTTTATCAAGAATGAGTTTATTGACTTGTCTGTCTACTTCTTCTTTGTGAACGTGTGGTATTCTATAATTTTTTATATACACTGGTTCTGTATCTTTTAATCTCAGTTCTTGCTTATAAAAATTATTTGTAGATATCGATTCGGTTTCTAGTCCGAATATATCTGTATGTGTTGTGTAGAGGTTTGTTAAAACTGGTTTGAATAAAGGTGCAAAGTTCTGAATTAGTTTTTTCATGACAGTATGTTGTCTCTCTTCGCTAATTTTTTTGGGCTATCTCGTAGTCACTTAGCGTTTTTATTTTTATCTTATTAAGGTTTATTACTCTAATTGAATTGGTTGTATTTAATATTCGGACAAATGTATTATTATAATAAATGTATCCAATAAAAATTCCTTCTTCAATTTCCTGGTTTGGAATAAGAACATTTTGTTCTTTCGAAATTATATTAATTTGACGGACTACTTCAGCACGAGCTGGGAGTATTGTGGCATTATTATCACATGTGTGTATAATTGGTATATGTATTGGATAATTTAGATTATTTGGCCTTAGTATTAGAGAATCACTTGATTGTGTGAAATCTAATTGGCAATTATATTTTTTAATGAAATCTATACCAATAATGCAATTGCTTGGAATTGGGAAGTCTTTATCGACTAAGTGGAAATCATGTGGTATTACATGTTTGCCTGTAGATAATTCTACGAATGCTAAACCTTTTGAAAAAACTGAACATTTACCAATACCTGATATTTGTGTTGAAATGTTGTTATTTACATTATCAAATATATCTATATTTTCTTTTAGAATTGATATATCTGCATCTGTGTCTATTAGTAAGGTATATGTTTTACCTGTTCTTTCGTTGTTAACTTTTATAAATATGCTAAAACTGAGATTTAGTGTGTTTATATTTTTATTTAATTGCTCTGAGTATTTGAAGGCGCTTGTCCGTTTCCCGAACTGCTTTGGGTTACTCGGACATTATTATTATTATTATGGGAATTTCGGTTTTGGTTGTTGCCTCGGTTGGAATTATACCTTCCTCGGTTGTAACCTCTACCATTGTTTCTATTATTATTGTTATTATTGAGCTATCGAGCTTTTTCGAATAGCTTTGAAGTTAAAAACGCACTTTTATTTTTGCACTATATGTTTTGCTTGGTTTATTATTGTTGTTGTTAATGTTTGCACAAAGTTTGTTGTTAGACGCGAGCAAGCGACTTTGGCCGTCGTGCTGTCCGCTACTATGTATGTAATAGTCAATCTAACAAAACTGGCAGAGCTGTCCACGCACGAACATCTGCATTAAACAAGAGCTAATTAATAACTTAAACTATGACGCGAGCCGGCTGATCAAAGCTGAGCCGCTGCTTGGGCGAACGAATGGAATGATAAAGGGGAGAGCGCAATTTCTCTTACAAACTCTCTTACGTGCTAACCTACTCGGCGAACTGCCGCTCTTAATTACGATAGCATATGAAGCGCTGATTGCTGGGCCCAACATCCTCCCCCCGTTGAAGACTTAGTCTGAAACAGAATCTTTAAGGGGCAGCAAGCACAGCTTGTTTGTAGCTCTTCGTATTTCGCCAGCTTCAGTTTTAAGGACGGCTACTCGTACGACGTTATCACTTCCAGGGATGAGCTCAATTATTCTGGCCAGAGGCCACTTAAGTGGCGGAAGATTCTCATCCTTTACGAGAACTATGTCCCCAACCGCCAAGCCAGGTTTGGGCGTTCGCCATTTTGCTCGCTGCTGTAACAAGTTGAGATATTCGTCCCGCCAACGCGTCCAGAACACCTGCTGGAGATAGCTTATACGCTGCCAGGCATCCAAGCGATTAAAATTAAGCCTTGTCAGATTAGGCTCGCTGAAGGAAGAAGGAGGCCCACCGTTCAGGAAATGCGCAGGCGTCAGTACGTCCAAGTCTGCTGGGTGCTCTGAAATTGAAACTAAAGGGCGTGAATTAATGACAGCAGCAATGTTGCAGACCAGCGTGCGGAGCTCATCATAAGCCAGGACGGAAGAGCCAACAGATCGATAGAAATGATGCTTCGCTGTCTTCACTGCAGCCTCCCACAAGCCACCAAAGTGAGGGGATCGTGGAGGGATGAAATGCCATTCGATTGAGTCAGCCAGACAGAAGTCTCTCACAGCCTTTTGGTGGGCGTCCGATAGAAATAGCTGCTTCAACTCCTGAAGCTGCTTGCGGGCGCCAAGAAAATTTGTTGCGTTGTCAGACCAGATTTGACTTGGTTTTCCTCTAGTGCATATAAACCGTTGAAGAGCATGCAAAAATGCCGTGGTTGTTAAATCCTTGACTAGCTCTAACCAGATCGCCTTCGTAGCAAAGCAAATGAATACACAAATGTAGCATTTTACAGGAGCCTTATTTCGTGCCTCAGGCTTGTAGAAGAAAGGACCGCAGAAATCTACTCCAGTCACTCCAAAGACACGGCAGCCTTCAACGCGATCCTTGGGTAGATTATGTGCTCAACGAGTCGAGGCCTGGCGCGAACGCAGTCTTTCTACCACCAATTGGCCAATATTGGGAACGAACCAACGCTAGCACTGCTCGGGGACCCGCGTGCAAGTTGCGCTGATGGCAATGCATGATGATGGCTCGAGTTACTGGATGACTTCTGGGCAAGATAATTGGATGTCGACTATCGAAGTTTAGCGCAGAGTTTTTGAGGCGACCATCTACACGTAGCAGCCCAAATTCATGAAGGAACGGCGACAGAGAGGTAAGACTGCTGGATGACGGAACCATTCCTTTGGTTCGAAGCGTATTTATTTCGTCCGTGAGATGGGCTCGTTGAATCATCCTCAACAATATATGCGTGCCGGTCCGGATCTCTTCGAGAGTTACTCCTGGACCCCGTCTTTTTTTAATAAACCTTGATACGTATGCAAAAGTACGCTGCAATCGACCAAAAGAATTCGCATACTTGCAGTCCATAGAGGCGTCGCGGACCGGGCCTTTCGCTAGGAGCACTGCCTTTCGACGCTCTACTGAAGTTGTTTCTGGAAGCGCTGAGACTGGCCAATGAGATCTGGGCTTACAAATAAAGCGAGGTCCGTTGAACCAAAGCGATGATGCGTTCAACTCAGTGGGTAAAGAACCCCGAGATAATATATCCGCGGGATTCAGCATTGTAGGTATATAATGCCACTCCATTGTTGAGGTGAGATCCTGTATAGTGGCGATGCGATTTGAAACAAGAACGTTAAATCGTCCGGGATCGTCATTAATCCAAGATAGTGCTATAGTAGAGTCAGACCAACAGTGAAACTCGCCTGCGAAGATGCCTAAGCGAGCCACTTGGTCCATTAGACGTGCCAGCAACTCTGCCCCGCATAGCTCCAGCTTGGGAATCGAGAGCGTTTTTAAAGGAGACACTCGAGACTTGGAGCAAAGTAACCTGCTGATGTTATGCTGACCTTTAGATACAATGTAGATGCAGGCTCCGTATGCCTCGATGCTGGCATCGCAGAATCCATGGACCTCAACCTTGTCTCCAGGTAATAATGCCAGCCTGGGATAGGCACTCATAAGACCGCTGCCAAAATTACTGCAGATGTCCAGCCACGCAGTGTGGCAGGCCGACGGCAGACTCTCGTCCCAATCAAGTTTAAGCCTCCAGAGTTGTTGCAAGAAGATTTTGGCCTTCGTTATTACTGGGCCGACCAGTCCGATTGGATCGTAAAACCTAGCAATAGACGAGAGGACAGAGCGCCTGGAGGGCTTAGAGTTTGAATCCAGAGCCACATATGAAAACAGAAGTTGATCAGATCCTGGATCCCATGCGAGGCCAAGTGTTTTTGTAATGTCGCTGCCATCATTGAACCTTATGAGTGATTCCTTATCGCAGTCTGTTACTCCGTCCAGTACCATAGGATGGCTTGAACACCACTTTCGCAATTTAAACATCCCTCGTGCCAAGATTCCAGTCGTCTCTTGCATGACACGTCTCGCTTCTTCGACTGATTTTCCTCCAGAGATCAAATCGTCAACATAGAAATCGCGAAGTAGCACCTCGGAACCAACTGGAAATTCATCTTTTTCATCTATGGCGAGCTGGTGCATGGTGCGCACGGACAAGAAAGACGCTGGTTTTGTTCCATATGTGACCGTATCAAGCTTGAACACTTCTAACTCCTCATCTGGCGAATTCCTCCATAGAATGCATTGCAGATAGCTGTCCGGCTCCGGCACTTTCACGCAACGATACATTTTGCAAATATCACCGGTAAGTGCGGCTGGATAGGACCGGAAACGCAGTAGTATGTCGATCATTTTCGGCTGAATGACAGGACCTGCCATTAGAACTTCATTCAACGAATAGCCAGTTGACGTAGACGCTGATCCAGCAAAGACGACGCGAAGCTTGGTAGTTGTGCTCTCTTCCTTCTGAACGCAGTGATGAGGAAGAAAATATCTGCATTTATGAAATGAGTTATGAGGAACACGTGACATGTGACCCAACTCAGAATACTCCTTCAGGAACGCTGAATATTGAGACTTTATATGAGGCAAACGACTCAGTTTCCTCTCCAAGTTGAGAAACCGACGACGCGCTTGCTGATAGGACTCGCCAAGAAGCTCGCTATTGAGCTTTAGAGGCAAGCATACTGAATACTGGCCACTGGCCAGCCGGCTGTAATGCCTCACAAAGTGCGCTTCGCAATCTGAGTCTTCCTTGCTGATCTTTACGATGGAATCGCTGCAGCTTTCAACTTCCCAGAAACGACGAACGAGACTGTCCAATTGAATATCAGTACCGGAGTCAGCATCCGGATCTGAAGGCGTCGCCGAAACCATTAGCACTGAGTTGTGACGGCGAGCTTCACCTCCCGATACAACCCAACCAAGACGAGTCTTCTGCAACAGTGGAAGCCCAGGCATCAACTTGATTTGACCCACGCAGAGCAAGTCATAGAAAAGGCTGGCTCCGATAAGCAAATCTATTCGCTGTGGCCTATGGAATGCTGGATCTGCCAAGACTATATTTTGCGGAATGCTCCAATTACTTGTATTTATATTAGAACTGGGCTGCCTGCTAGTTATATTTGTTGCCACCATGGCCGTTATGCTAGTTGCATACTCCGATGGGTGAGCCTGAAACGTGAGACAAATGGTGCTTCCATCGGTGGCAAAATTAGAGTCGCCTAGGCCACATACATACGCAGATGACCTTGATCTCTTGTATTGTAGTAGATTGGCAAATCTGGCTGTAATTAGATGTAGTTGAGAGCCTGAATCTAAAAGTGCACGACAAGGAATAAGTTCGCCAAGGCGATTCTTAGCCAGAACCACTGCGGTAGCCAGAAGCACGACATCGCTACTCAGATCTTGGGCTATGAGAGCAGTGGATGGAGCTGAGGGCGCAGTAGGAATGATCGGCATCCCTGCTGCCGAAGATTGCTGATGGAATGGAGTTCCTGCCTGTGATGTGCTGGAGTTGCCGAGGTGGAGAAGCGTATGTTGCTTGACTCCACAGACCCGACAGCTGCGCGAGCCACATTGTCGCGACTGATGGCCACCCTTCAAACAATTTAAACAAAGCCCAGCCTTCTTGACTTCATTAAGGCGTAGACTAGGCGACAAGTTCGTGAATCTCGAGCATTTGTAGATTGTATGCTCAGGATCATTACAAAATACGCAACTGTGGGTACTGTGGTCCGTTACGAGAAGTGTTGATCTGTTAGTAACGAATTTGCTGCTAGTATTTACCGGCTTACTGGATGAATAATTTGTTAGAGCAAATTCCATCGATTCCAGAGTACGGCACCGAAGTTCAAGAAACGAGGATACTTCTTCATATGCAGGCATATGGGATGCCAGCTCAGAATCCTCCAATTTCTCTTCCCATTTAGCTTGGGAGGCCACATCAAGCTTCTGCAGCAGCACCTGAGCAATCATGGCACTGGCTATCTGCTCTGTTGTGACCAGACTGCTGAGTGCACGCATATGGACATTGAAGCTCTTATAGCTCTCGCAGTTTGGTAACAGATCCATGCTCTACCTTTTTCAGCCCCAAGATCTTAACGATGTGTGACTGGAAAATTAAACGTCGGTTGTCATATCTCTGTTTTAATAACTTAATGGCCATCGTATATAAATTTCCAAAGAGCGAACTGTATCCAACGCTGCGCCATCTAGACAGGACCGTAGATGCTGAAGCTTTTCCATGTTGCTAATTTCAGGCCGGCTATCAATGATTGTTGAAAACATTGAGTAGAAGTCAGCCCAATTTGCATACCCACCGCTGAACGTAGGTAGCTTTATTGGTGGCAGTGCAGGTGCGGGATGCTGTTTGAGAGCGGAAACCTGAGTGGGAGCCATCGGTCTGCTAAACGTGGAACTATGGGGCACTTGAGCGGTACGACTTTGAATTTCGGACATTATTGTTGACTGCATGACCATTATTAAGTCGTCGAAATCATTGTGCAAATCACTGCTCATCTCACTAAAGTCGAGTTCCTCTAGGTTTTCATGGGCTTAATTAAAAGAATGGCTTAGCTTACCAACGTGCTCCAAAAGAACATTTAAGGTGCTGTCACTGTGCTCGGCAAGTGCATCTGAGTCAACTTGGGCTTGCAGCCGTTTTACGCGATCGAACACCGATTGCACTTTGAGCTTATAAAATCTAGCTCGTTCTTCGGGCGCAACTACACTAGCATTTAAATTCGCCATGACAAGTAAAACACAAGAGAAGTACCGATAGAGTTCCAAGTTGTTGTTATGCGCACGCTTACAAGAGTAATGCGTTAAATGTATGCTCAAGTACGCAACTCACAGTTCACTTTCTTTTATTGAGCACAGCAGCAATTTTTACAAATTTTTATTTATAAATTATAATTGTATTATTGCACCCAATTAATACACGCGTATGAAATAATTGCGCACATGGACGGTTATTATGGACGCGATAGTTTTGCAGCCGAACCGAAAGAGTGTAATGACAACGAAAAAAAAATTAACGGCAAGCATGTAATTGCACTGAGCCTATGCACGATATAATCGACGTAAGTATGTACATATGATCGCGAAAGAAGACAAGTCACAGATCAGAAATTAGTTGTCATTAATTGTTCATTAGCACTCTTTATTGAATAGTTACTTATTACTTGCAGAATGTCAATCAGTTACAACCGATGAGCACAAATGAGCTTATATGCAATGTCACTGTTTTTACGGACGCCACTGTATTGCAAGTCGAAACGAAAGAGGGTCTGACGACTTTGCAATAAGTAGCGGTAAGAAAGTAATTTGTATATAAACAGCTTATGTGCACAAGTTTATGTATGTATTAAAACGTTTATATATATATTATATTATATAAAAAATCACGTCGGGGTCACCAAATGTTGAGCTATCGAGCTTTTTCGAATAGCTTTGAAGTTAAAAACGCACTTTTATTTTTGCACTATATGTTTTGCTTGGTTTATTATATGTATATGTATTTTTATAATAACTGGCGCTTATGTAGCTTAGATCTTATCAAGATCATTAGCATGGCTTAAGGCTCTTTTTGTTACACATTTATTGTGTAACTTGTATGCTTTGTAATGTTCACACTACATCATGGTCGCTATGTAGTGTTCACAATAAAAAACCACTGTTCTCTTGTGCGTCTCATTTGATAATGATTTTATTATTACTCAAAAATATATTCTTAGCCTAAGTACATATTGTTTTTATAAAGAGTTCTGCCGCTAGAAGCAGCGGTAGAACGGGAGTATATAGCTTGCCGTATATGTATATGTATGTAAATGTGGTTATATGTATGTATATGCAGAAGGCATGTACATTTGAATGCTTACGCTGCAGATCCCACGCTGCAGGCCAGTCCATACATAAGTGGCTGATCATATTTCTGCATTTATGTATGTATGTACTTGTATAAACAAAGCAACAAAGTGTCGCTATGTTATGAGTATGATACTCTTACTTTACTCGGGCATATGTCCACTTGATATATTGTATACACTACAATACTGTGAGCATATGCTCATATGACATACAACATACTACAGCTTTATACAATACATATGCGCTCATTATTACTACAATTATTAATGAAAGTACATTAGTTAACTTCAAATCTGAATTTCAAGACTCTATTTTATTAATTACATTTGCAGTGGAGTCCACTTCAATTAGACCCATATTGATATCAAATGTATCATCAAATTTACTTATTTTATTATTAAACATAAAAAAAATTTTTTGTATGAATTTTTTTTTATATATATAATATATTTGTTTTTACCTATATCTTTTTACCTACTCGACCAACGCAGTGGTCTTCCTGTCTAATTTTTGTATGGCGTTGCAGGCCATACGCTATCGGGCAGAAACGGTTCCGCTCGATTTTACAATATTTTTACAATTTTGACTTTTCTTATATATATATAATTAAAATTAATTTTGAAATATTTTTTTTTTTAATTTTAAATTAAAATAATTTTCCTCTTGTGTAGCTGCAATGGGGAGACTCCAGGGGTCCTGGGCAGTCCTGTGGGCATTTATCTTCTGGTTTTGGTAGCGGTACTGGCTTTGGAGGAGTATTTATATTAGTATTTGTTATGTTTTTAATATGTTTTTCTGAGGGAGAGTAAGTTGGCTGTTTGTTTTTGTTTAGCGACTTTAAGAAATCTAGTTCGCTTTGTAACTTATGTGCAGTTTGCCACGGAGGTGGTGCATTGTTTGCATATAATAACCATTTAATGTGTGCTATTCTTTTTTTTATTTTGTGCAGCACTCCACCTCTCTTTGCATTTCTTTTTGCCATTCCTTACTCTACTCACTCAGTATCGTTGTTTGCTCCTCCAGCCGGCGCTGCAGCTCCTGCAGGTACTTTACTGTCTTCTTCAATACGTCGGCCTTTTCCAGCTTGGAATGACGCGCAGGGTATTTTTGGTGGCATCTATTATTGTCCTTAATTTGATATTCACACTGCTGTTGCTTGCTGTTGTTTATTAACTTATTTATTTTTCAAAAACATGCTTCATGTTCATGACATTGTCACGGTCGCCATGTAGACACGTAGTTGCTTTTATGTTGGAAGTCATTTATTGAATAAATTCTTAATTCTATGACAATTATAAAGTACAGCTAAAATCGGTTGGCTGCGCTGCCAGTGACGCCGGCAGAGCAGCAGTCCGCTTATGTATGCGACAGAGTCGTGCGCTTGTAAGATCTGCCTACTCAGCAATGTACTCAAAGGCCTTTGCACTCGAATGTTATGTGCATAAATATTGTAACAAAGTGATACAATATATTAATATTATTTTAATGTGTTTCACTGAGTACAGTGATCACTTGATAATACAGAACATGCTACAATACTATTAATTATTCTACCAACTCTTCATGTGCTACGACTTACATACTACCAACTTTTCTACAAACATCTACAAAGCGCGCATGCCGGCACGTTGAACGTGCGGTTATCCGCCGTGACTCAGAAACGGCTCCTTCTGTACCACCATCCGTACGCTTCGACATCCCTTTCCAGCAGCCGGATCACGCTCGCTTCTAGGACTGTTCCGACGGGGTACACTCGCCAGTTCACAGAGATTAGTGGGAGCATCTCCCTCTCTGGAGACCGCTCGCCGCTGGACAGATCGCTTAGGTCGGCCTCCCAGCCGTCCAGGATATCAGCCATATTGGCTAACAGCTGACGCTCCGCCTCGAACGCCGTCCTGTCCTGGGGTGCAGCCTCTTCTTGCCCAAGGCCTCGGGCTCCCTACCTGCCTCCAGGGGACTCACGAATGCGCTCGCGAGAAACGCTCGGGGCACGTCGTTGCGAACCACTTATTGAGGGTCCGGCTGCGTCCACCTGCTGACGCCTGCTGGTCGGTTCGCTGGACATCTGCCCGGGGAAGTAGGTCCGCCGCGTACGGCGCCTCGATCGATTGCGTCGACGCCTGGCTGCCCTACCTCGGTCGGCTGAGCGTCTCTGGCCACGTTGAAGTTCCGTCAACCATCTCCGGTTCTCCACGGTCCCGGGAGTGTAGCGGAGGGAGACCCGAGGCGCTTCTTCGCGGCGCCGCCTCTCTTGGCTTGGGTCTCGGCTACGCTGACCACTCGGGATCGGGTCGTCACTCTCCTCCTGGACTCCCGCGTTGGCCCATGCGGACGTTCCGTCCCCCTTTGGGTCCATAAACGACCGCTGGTCGTCTCGCCGTCTCCTTCATCCCGCGCCGCAGTCTCTGGGGCGGGATTGAGGACGGAGGTACAGTACTCCCTGCCGTCGTCCCGCCCTTGCAACGGGGATCCACTTCCCGCCTCCACGGTGGAGGCTTCCTCGTCTTCGCTCGCCGTCCACGGCGTCGGGCTTTCCCACCTCCCCGACTCCTCGTCCTCGGATGCCGTCTGTATCTCGACTTCCGATATGGAAGGCCGAGGGGGAGGGGATGCTGGCTCCTCTACGTGCGGCGGCGTCTTCCGCCCTTCGGGGACCTGGACGTACACTGTGGTGTACTCTACACGCATCATCATGACGGCCCCATCCAGCCGCTTTACGATATTGGACGAGGACCGATGAACCGTGTGCAGGTACTGGGGCGCTTGCCGCTCCTCCCAGGGACGATAGTACTCCCTGCCTTGTCGCGGGTCTCGACGCCGCCCTTGCGCCTCCTGTCGGGGGAATGGCTCGGTGTCGTCGCTGCTCGCATCTTCGACCCTGACCGACTCCTCCTCGGACTCGCTATGTCAGAGCTCGTCCGCCTCATCCACATCGACGTCGACGAATTCTTCTTCGTCCTCACTGCTGATTACAATTGGGTCGTGGTCCATCGTGCTCGTCTATCTGTGAAGTCAATACGATTAGTTTCTAGTTGGCGATTTGTTTCTGACCATAACGGATATTGTTCTTTATTTTAGCGCTACGTTAAGTCTGGGGTTCTAGGGGGAAGGTCAGTAGGTCTGGGGTTTGGACAACCGCGCGGCTACTTCGCGCCGATGTGCCCCTTTTCTCTCTCTGCTTCCTGGGCTTCACTCTCATCACCTTGGTTGAAAGGCTTCAACTGTGAAAGGTTAGCCACCCTCCTTTTGCGCTCGCCCCGTCGGACGAAACGCACCACGTTGAGCGAGATGAACTGGACGACCTTGTAGGGGCCGTCGAATTTGGACGCCAGGTTCGCCGCAAAACCCTCCGCCGCGTTCGATAATTGATGCTGCCGCAACAGCACTGCTGAGCCTCGTGTCGGCATCCACTCGCGCCGACGCAAGTTATAGTACCTGCCCTGGTCCTTCGATGCCCGCTGCAGGTTGTTACGCACCACCTCGAAGACCTCCTTCATCTTCGCCTCTCTGGTCGAAGGATCTATCTCCCTCGTCGCCGAACCCGGCGTGACCTCGTCGTAGAGCGTGGCTGGCAATCGTGGCTCCCGTCCCATCATTAGGAACGACGGTGTGAACCCCGTTGAGTCCGCCGCACTCGAGTTTACCGCCAGCCTTATATCGGGCAACAGTTCGTCCCACGAACTTTGATGGCCCTCAATATACTGTGCCATCATCGTTTTCACTGTGCGGTTTGTTCTCTCAGTGGGATTTTCCTGTGGGCAGTATGGAGCCGTGTACTGTAGCTCTACTCCCAGGGATCCCATGAATGATTGGAAACTCTTGCTCGTAAACTGCACGCCATTACCGCAGACCAGCATCTTAGGCACCCCAAATCGACTCAAAATGCGCTCTCTGAAGGCATCTTGTAGCTGCGCGGTGGTTGCCTTTCTCAGCGGCACCAATTCCACCCATTTGGCGAACGCGTTGTGGAACACCAACAGCATCGTGTTCCCACGCCTAGAGCGAGGAAGGAGACCCACGAAGTCAGCGCACAAAACCGCCATTGGCTCCGCCACTCGAGTCACCATTTTCCCGGCCGGCTTCTGTTGTTCGCTTTTGAACTTCTGGCACACCTCGCAGCACCGCACGTACTTGGCTGCATCTCGAAACATGCCTGGCCAATAGTACCGCTGCGCCAGCCTGGTGGCCGTCTTCCTCACTCCTTGATGCCCTGCTGTGGGAGCGTCGTGGCACTCTTGCAGCACCCTACTCCTTTGACTGGTGGGGACACACAACTTCCATGGAATATAATCCTCATCATCCGTCCGGTGGCCCAGGTTTCCGGATCCTCCTTAATCCTCATTCGCATCTTCGCTATCCAGCGGCAAGGGGAATCAACCTCGACCACCTGCTGACAGCTTTCTAACGGTTGCCGGGAGAGGGCGTCGGCCACCACGTTCAACTTCCCTCGACGATAGTGGACATCAAACTGGTATTGCTGCAACTCTAGCGCCCACCGAGCTATCCTGCCCGTGTGACTCTCTATAGAGTTCAGCCACTTGAGTGCCAGGTGGTCGGTAACTACGTCGAACTTGTAGCCTTCAAGGTAGCACCGCATCTTTCGGATCGTCCAAACGATCGCAAGGCACTCCTTTTTCCTGGCCGAGTAGTTCAACTCCGCTTTCAGCATCTTCCGACTAGCGTAAGCTATTACTCTCTCCTGGCCCTCGACCTCTTGTGTGAGCACCGCACCCAGCCCGTAATCACTGGCGTTGGTCTGCACCACAAATTTCGCCGAGAAGTCGGGACATGCCAGCACCGGCGCGGCTGTTAAGGTCTCCTTAAGCTTCTGCAGCGCCTCCTCTTGCTCTTCACCCCACACCCACTTCTGGCCCTTTTTGAGGAGTCCTATCATCGGTTGTACTAGCGACGCGAAGTTTGGTACGAACCGTCTGTACCACAATGCCATCCCTAGACATTGCCGCAACTCCTTGAGGTTGTCGAAGCCCGTAGGTTACGAATCGCCTCGACCTTTGCGGGATCCGTGCAAATCCCTTCGCCACTTATAACATGGCCTAGGTAGGCAGAGAGAGCTCTGAAGAAGCTGCGATTCTTCCGATTTACTTTGAGATTAGACTTCCTTCAGGTTGTCCACGTGTTGCTCCGTTGTGGCTCCGATAACCACGATGTCATCTAGACCGATGACAGTGTCCAGCGCTCTCTGGAATGTCGCCCCTGCCGAATGCAGCCCAAATGGCATCACCCGCCATTGGAACAAGCGTCTCCCTGGTACGGTGAACGCCGTGCACTCCCTGCTATCCGCCACCATTGGGATCTGCCAGTATCCGCTCTTTAGATCCAGCGTGGATATGAATCGTGCATGTCGCAATCTCTCGAGAATGTGGTTGATCCTGGGAACAGGGTAGGCATCCGGAATCGAGTGAGCATTGAGCTGCCGGTAGTCCACACACATGCGCCAATCCCCAGTCTTTTTCTTTACTAAGACTATAGGCGCACTGTGCGGACTCCGCGATGGTTCAATGGCTCCGACCCGAATCAATTCGTCTACCTGTTCGTCAATCACCTTCCGCATAGCCGGATTCTTGGGATAATATCTCTGTTTGAGAGGCTTGTCATCCCGCATCCTGATGCTATGTTCGGCGATATGAGACACCCCTTCAAGGTTCTCAAAAAGCGCCAGCTCCGCCTCCAGGAACTCCTTCAGCTCGTGCTCCAAGTCCTCCGGCCACCCTGCGTCGCCGAGGGAACAGTCCAAGCTCTCCTCCTCTGCTCCTTGAGCCAACGGGCTACCCCTACATTGGTCGACCGCCTCTGACTCTATCATTTTTACTTCAGGTTGGCACGCCGTTATCTCGTTCTTTCGACCCTCCGGCCGCCCTACGGCCCTCCTTCCCCGAGTTCCCTTGTGGCTCACCTTTACTCATTATCCGCTTTGCCTTTTCCGGCGACGTGCCCCCACTCGACGTGCTCCGCACATCGGCCGGCAATCGCACGCCCGACTCTACCACACTCTCCTTCGGCGCAGAGACCCAGCACGGTGCCTCGGGATTCAACTTCACTGTCCTCTCACGAGCCACTGGTCGAGCGAGCAACCCTTGACCTCCAGCCTGGCAGCTCACCATAGACGCGTCTTGCCCGAGTGGCAGCGGCGCCTCCTTTGTTGGCCCTTCCTCCGTTCTCATCACGAGCTCCGCGTAGCCGCAACGCATCGTGGTGCTCATGGCGCATAGGAAATCCATTCCTAGTATTATGTTCTAGCATGGTCGGTATGATGAATACCGTCATCTGCACTACCTTCCCAGCCAGACCCACATCCACTCTCATTGTCCTCGTCACGTTCAGTGCTGACCCATCGGCAACCTGATCCGCGACTGCACCTCCCGGAACTCTTCCTTGATCGTCTGCCGGCGCACGAAGTCCTCGCTCATAAAACTGCGTGTGGCCCCGGAGTCAATCGTGGCGGTCATCCTCTGACCCCCGATCAGCACCGCCGCAACGATCTTCCCGTCCTCCACAGCTAAGGGGTACTCCACTTTGCCCTTGCTGCTTACGCGGCGCCTCCCCGACCTTGCGGGGGGCGCCCCTGCCGGTTTCCCGTGTCGCCTCTATCGCAGCATTCGCGTGTGCTCTTCCCTGTCAGCCCGCAACGCCTACAGAATACCGCTTGCTCGTTACGGCATTCTCTAGCGATATACCCTGCCTGTGCGCACCGGTAGCACACCCGTTGCGGATCCACCCTGGGTCCGGCATCCTGAGCCATCATTCGGTGCACCGCTTCTGGTGCTGCCGCTGACGGCGCCGTCGCATGGCCTAACGATGGCCCTTCGGGCCGGGATTCCAACGCTTGCGCGCGGAAAGGGTTGCCGGGTTGACTTTCTGCCGGATTCGGCCAGGCAGTCTTCGACCAGTTCGCTGCAGACTTCCTCTCCTGTTCCCTTCGCTGCCCTTGCACGTTCTCATACTCTGCTGCCATCTGAGTCAGTTGTGTAGAGATCGTGGTAAATGCCATGTAGAGAGAAAGAGCGTCAGCTCAGTTGTGCATGATAAATTGGAATGATTCTATTGATTTCATATATCTTTAGCTTAGCCTAATAAATAAGAATCTTATACATAAGGTTCTGCTACCGCGAGCAGCGACAGAACGAGGGAGCGTAGTATGTATGTATTTATTTGCATATGCCGAATAAGCCATCTACGGGCTCGCTAAGCATAAAAGTGCTTATGCTGCGTTTCCCATGTCTGGTCAGTCACCTTTACGTATACTGATCATATTTCGGTTATGCTTACGTAAATACATAGCAACAAAGTGTCACTATGTGCACATGTAGTATACACTACTAAATGGGGTGCATATGATATTATTGATATTATATTAAACATACTACAGTTGAGTGAACGTCGTAAAATCTTGGTGCCTCACATACAACCTGTACTCAGGGGCGGCATTTTCGTACGCTCTGTACAGCTCCTGCGCCGTGTTATACCTCGCTTGGCGCATCAATACTCTAAGCTTGTGGTGGCAAAAAGAAATCCAAAAACTCCCTCCTAAACTCTGCCCAAGGCACATCCCTCGACCCGCTGGTCAGGAACCACTTGGCGGCTTTGTCGACGAGCGCCTCGCTCACCGCATCCGGTCTAACTCGATTACATATGTTATAGCTCGCTCTTCCAGTATCTCTATAAATCCTAACGGGTCCGTCCGTCCGTCCTACCTCATACCGCACTTCCTCACTTGTTCGGCCACGCTCCAAGGCGGGTGTCTGTCATGAGGCGGTGGAGGTATGGGAACTTGCTGGATGGTCTTCGATACCGCCTGTGGTACCTTGACCTCGACGTCACCCCCGAACTCCCTTTGTCCGTCACTCCTCCGGGTCGCCAGCATCCCGCTCACGACCGGCACGCTCAACTTTAGCGAAGCCGTCGGGATGGACGACTCGAAGCCTTTCGCGAAGCGTGCTTCTAGCTCACGCTTGACCCCCGCCGAGTGGCCGCCACTCTGGATGAACGCGGACAGCCTCTTTCTGAGGTCTTCCACGCGGCCCTCGCCCTCGAGGCCGAATTCTCGGGCTATCGCGATCAGCTCATCTTTGCATCGCTGATAGACCCAACGGACGCCCAGCCCCGGATTCTGACACTCACCTCCTTCCATCATTACTTTAGTCAGGTTCGGCTTCTCTGCAGACACTTGTTCGCCGCTCACTCGTTCTTGCTGGTCGTTGCTAGTTTTGTTTGGTGTATCCCTTTGTTTATTTTGTTTTATTTATTTTATTTATTTTATTTATTTTATTTATTTTATTTATTTTATTTATTTTATTTATTTTATTTATTTTATTTTATTTTATTTTTATTAATTTTATTTTTATTTATTTAATTTAATTTAATTTAATTTAATTTAATTTTATTTTATTTATTTTTTGTTAATTATTTTGTTTTTTTTTTTAATTTTATTTTTTTAAATTTTATTTGGTATCACACTAATTAGGGCCACTGTGCACTCGAGTTTTATGGCCCTTGGTCCGTAAAGCCGCTATGCTCACTTTTGTTCACACTCAGTCTTGGGGTGTATTCGACCATCAGTTCGCACTTTGCAAAATTCTCTTTAAGTCTCACATTAGTTAGCGCCCACTGTGCGCTCACGTTTTGGCGCGCGCTCTACTTTTTTTTTTAACCCAAAAAAAAAGGTTACTGATGGAGGTTACGACCGCCCACGTGGCGACGGGAATCATGGGCATGGCGTGGTCACCCTTACCAGCGCCAGCCAGTTAGAATGGTTGGATTTATTTGGGTTGAAGGGTTCAATATGAAATGACTTACGATGTTTGGGTTTTTCTTTAAATCACTTTATTGACTTCAATGTCTAGGCTTATTTCACTTCACCTAAATTCTACGTTTAGTTTATTTATTAGTTGAAAATTGTCAGACGTGTTTTATTTTTGTGCTCCGCAAATTTTGCCTACATTTGTATTAAAGCTCGTATTAAATTGTCACACAGTTGCGGTCGGTTTATTTAATCAAACATCTTTGTTTTGTTTTGCAAAGCTTAGTCCGTGGTTCGCTGTGTCTCCTTATTTTTTTTTTTTTTTTTTTTGCAGTTGTGTTTGCTTTTGTTCTGCTTTTTATCTGTTGTTTGTTGTTGGACTCGCTCTCTCAACATCATAAATATTGTCTCCTTATTTACTTCGTTTCGTTTGAATTGTTTTTGATCCCAATTGTCAATATGAGTTGCTGCAAAAAATTTTGCACTTTCAGGCAGGTAGTGGATTCAGCACAAGCACAATTTGTAAATTGTTTGGCTATGTGAAAATTTATTGCACACTAAATGTGCAGCTCTTACCGGGCGTGACTACGATAAGATTATGTAGACGGCCAAAATTGGTAGTGGTGGCTTACGCTGGTCTTGTCCGACTTGCTTGGAAAAACAAATTAATTTTTCCAAGATGTATAACGCTGTTAGAGTTCAATTTTCGAAACTGATGAATATTTCTAAGCAGTTATCTAGTGACTTGGCTGCTGCTGATGAAATATTAAATCAGTATAACTTTGAAGATACTCATCTTCAAGGGGAGCCTCCTTCGTTGTTGGTACCTCCTTCTGTACTGGCATCGTCTCCCATTTCGCTTACTCCTCCCTCACCCTGCTGTTCTGTACTGTCATCGTCTCCTACTTCCCTTGTTTCTCCATCACCTTATCCTGAATCCATAAATGCTCCGGTCGATGCTGTTATTGAGTCTCAAATCCCTGTGCTAAAATTGGATCCAATTGTTGTTCAAACTAAGAATAACAGTACGTCGGTCACTCCCAGCATTAACCTATCTGTCGTTGCTCCTCGGAAGCAAGTTTTCCTATCTAGGCTTTCATCGGATACGACATGTGAAGCAGTATCTGCCTTTATTGAAAGTAAGATTTCTGCTAATGTTTTTATATCGAAGTTTAGTTTTGCGACTCCCCGTGAAATCGCTTCTTTTAAAATCAATGTACTGGTTGAATATTTCACAACTATATGTGATCCTAAATTTTGGCCACCTCATATAGTTGTGCATGAATTCAAACCTAAAAATAGGAATAGATCGGCTCCTATTACATTAAATCTACCTTCGGTGCAATCCTCATCAAAAATTGCACCAAAAAACTAAATAGCATCCAGTCTTCTTCACAGCTGTCCCTCATTTATCAAAATGTTCGAGGCTTAAATTCTAAACTTAAAAGTTTATCCTTAACTAGTTTCAGTGTTCAATTTGATATTATTGCCTTCACTAAAACATGGTTAAATCATAATGTTCATAATAGTGAGATTCTCTCAAGTAACTTCACTATATATAGACTTGATCGTTCGTAGTAGAGGGGGTGGAGTCTTAATAGCTGTTAAGTCCAGTATCCTCTCGGTAGTGTTTACCTTCTCGTCCCTTCACGACGTGGAGATTATAGGAGTTAAACTAACTCTCCCATCGTGCTCATTAATTATCACATGTTCATATATTCCCCCTTCTTCTGATGTACAAGTTTATGCTCATCATATAGCTTGTATTAAAGAAATTTATGAACATGTTAATGATAAAGACTTGCTTCATGTGTTAGGTGATTTTAATATTCCTAACACTTCTTGGTCATCAACCTGTAATTCAAATTACCTTATTCCGACAATTGATCACTATCTTTTTGATGAATTGTTTAGCCTGTCTATGTTTCAGATGAATTCAGTTTGTAATCATCTGAATCGCTCACTTGATCTTGTGTTCATAAATGATGACAATCATTAATATCTTGAGATCAACCCTTTTATGTGTACCAGAAGATATACATCACCCCACTTTAGAGGTTTTATTATCTGTTAATAATCCTCCAATTTATTCTCCTGTACCTTTAAAACGTAGTCGATGTTATCGTGAATGCAATTTTGTTTTGGTAAACGAACTAATTAATTCAACTGACTGGTCTCTTTTATATGAGTCGGTTGATATTAATTTTTTTCTGTAGGTCCGTATATTGCACGCGCATATCGAGTATTTTTCCAAAAATCGATAACTACTCCCGTTATTTTGTTATCGATTAAGAACCTTATCGAAAACCAGTTAAAAAATTATATTTCCTACATCTTCAAAGCTAGATTCTCCAAATTTGAAATATAGATTCAAATGTATTTAGAATTTCGGTTTTTGTCATATTTTACACCCACCCCTCAAAACATCTTCTTCCCTACAATGCAAAAACCGTATTTCAAATACTAGAAACTTGTGCGTTAGGACATACACACATTTCAATGTTATAATCACGGTCTGAAAGTTTTATCAAGATTGTCCGTCTACAAAAAAAAGTTATTAAACAATTAAGTTCCCAAAGTAAGCCCACATGGCAGCCCATGCCTGTTTATACGTACGTGCGTATGTGTGTATGTGTGTGTGCATGGTTAAGTAGAAGTGGAACGCCGAAATATTGAAATATTAGTTCCTGGAAGAGGGTTCAGAGGATCTCTTAGTCGAGCAGTCTCGACTAGAGCTTTCTTACTTGTTTTTAGACGGGATTATTGTGAATGGATTCAATTCGATGCTTAGTTTGATTAGTAAAGCTTAATATTTGGCCTTCACGATACTGAATGTCAATAAGCTTTCTTAAAAGCTTAAGAAGATTTGCTTGTTCTTCTTTATTAAAGTGGTCGAGTCGGTAATGAGGCTGCTCATCTATTGAATTTTCAGTTGCGTACGTAACTCTGAAGTAATTGTGTAATTTTTATTATTGTCGGAAAAATCAAGTTTGTGTGAAAAAGTCTTTTTATTAATTATAATTTGATCAATAATTGAATTAGTAGCCTTTAGAAAATTGCGTCCTAATAATATGTCGTAAAGTTATTAAAATGGATATACGTAAAAAGTTTGTTTTACTGGGAAAAGTTCATTAGGTTGAACATTAATTATTTCGTTCAAATTCACTACTCCATGCAATGCACGAACTTTTGTAGGTTTTAATGTTATGGGCAGGTTAGAGAAATTATGGCTCATCATATTCATTGAACTACCTGTATCAATTAGGCAGCGACAGAGTTTGTTATTATATTTTAAGGCAATATATTTAAAATTCTGCTGGTCGGTTTTGGGAGAATTTTCGTCATTATTACCTTGATATTCGTAACTTTGATTATAGTATTGATCAATCGGCATTTCTGTATGGTGGTTTCCATCTTTTGGTGGCCACTTGTGCTTTCACGTTGACGTTTTTAAGGTTGGGTTGAATTTGATATAGAATAACCTTGACTGGACTTTCTATGAGCATCACTTTGCTGACTCCCCCCCGTCCAGCTAGACGGCTCCACTATCCCTGAAAGCGAAACAGCTAAGTACCTCGGCCTTCTTCTCGACAGAAGACTCACATGGAAGCCCCACCTACAATCGAAAAGAAAGCAGCTGGACGAGAGGCTGAAAAAGCACCTCTGGCTACTGGGCAAAAAGTCGAAACTAAAAATAACACTAAAGCTCCTCATATACAAGGCCATTATAAAACCCCTATGGACATATGGAATCTCGATCTGGGGCACCACTAACGCCACCAATAGGGATATCATTCAAGGCTTCCAAAGCAAAGCCCTGAGACTGATCTCTGACGCCAATATTTACACCACTAACGTGGAACTACACGAAGTGCTTGGCGTCCCTTTTGTAAAGGGCGAAGTGGCCAGACTGTCCACCAACTACCTGTCACGCCTGGACAGACACATCAATCCTCTAGCAATCAACCTACTTGATAATAGCGCCACAACCAGAAGAATGAGAAGACTCCATCCGCTAGATCTCCCGCTCATTGCGGATCAATAATTCATAGTTCCTCGTTCCCCACACACATACGTTTTGTAATACCGCTAATCTTAAGCCCCCGCCAATCCTCATTTGTTGTAATCCCCCTCTAATGTTTGCTAAACAATCTACTGATTGTCCAAAAGGACAGATTGTAAATAAAAAAATGGACAAAAAAAAAAAAAAAAATAACTTTGTTGACTTTTTACAAGTTTTTGGTGAAATTTGGTGATGGTAAAGAGGGTCGTCCCAGGTTAAAAGTGTTTTGTCGGACATGGTGTGGTATGAGATATTGATTATTGACAATTTCATTAGTTTTTTGCTGGGATGGAGCGTTATTGTATGAAGGTATTTTAATATTATTTATTTCTCTATTATAGGGCCAATCAGGATAGTACGAGATTTAAGTTTACATTATGTTCGTATATGACTTCTTGTTGGGCAATACATTTTAACTTAGAAATACTAGATATATCGTGACATGCTAAAATCATGAACATACGACAGGGCAATTTTTTATTAATTACATTTTTTACTGTCTCGTTCATAGCTTGGGTATAATAGAAGTTGTTTACTTCGTCATTATATTCATTCACGAGGTGAAATGAATATATTGGTTTTGTGCAATGTCCGTCTTGCTGTCCGTCCGTTTGTCCGTCAGTCCGTATGAATGCCATTTTTTCGCGGCTATTGAAGCTAGAGACTTAAAACTTGGAAAACATACTCGTATGTCTCCGATTTATAAAGTGTAAAAATTGTCTATATACGCCCACTAGGGGCGTGGCAAATCGGAAAATGCATTTCCTGTATTCCAGAAATTATATTAGTTAAAGAGTAGATTCGCGTTGATCACTCAAGATCAAAAAGATACACTTGCCAGCATAACTCTGCGTACACCGGGAAAAAAAATTATTTTTTGCGTTCAGTTGTCTCTAGCATGTGCTACAAGGCACCTTTTGGAAAGATTCTTATTTTTAAAATATAGTTCATTTAATTATCTATTTATACATAATTTTGTTTTTTTCAAAATAAGAATGATTATATTTTTGTACATATTAACAAAAAACTTAACCAAAACAAGTAAGAACGTTGCAGTCGGGCGTTACCGACTGCGGAATATTCATTCACAGTCCCAACGCTGCCATACATATCTAATTGATTTTGGGTGGTCAACCCGGGTATATTTTAAATTTCAAGTCTCTAGCGCTAATAGTAATCAATATAAAGCAGGGCCTGAACTAATTAAAAGTTAGGAATCATAGAGAACTATTCCCGTTTATATCTCGTACATCTTTAGAGCTAGACTCTCAAAATTTTGTATATAGATACATGGGTATTTTATAGAATTTTGATTTTTGTTATATTTTGAATATCGACTCAAAAATTTACCGAATTCTCCTGTTAATTTTAGTTGCAAATGTAGCAATGTGAATGAGCTGGTATTTCTTAAGAAATGACCAAAATTCAATAGAAATGTAGATCATATTTAATAAACAAAATATTTGGCCAATTAGCAAACGCACCTGCAAGCAGCAAGCTAGCAGCGGAGCAGAGCGTTTTTCCTATACGTGTGCACATACATATTGATCGTTTTTCTATGCATACAGTCATATGCATATGTATGTATGTATATACATACATATAAAAGCGTGTCTTCTAGCATATTCTAAGAATTGATTTATGAAATTTCAGCCGTTACTTTAGCTTACTTTTGTCAGATGACGCTCTCGAAGTGAAGCTATTTCGTTTTAGCTACCGCTTGCTTGTATATTGCAGTGGCGTCGATGGTAAATGCTATGCAAGTTGCGCTGGAATAGCGCGGGTTCTAATCTCGCTAATGCCAAGTTTTTTAAATGTCTTTTTATAAATTAGTTATTTTATTTGGAAAATGATAGCTTATATGACAAACACATAACATTTTTGTTATTAGTAAAATATTTTTATAAGTTAAATTTTATTTTTGCTAAAATAACCCACAAATGCTTATACGTACATACTTACATACATATTTACAAATGTATGTATTCGTCTGCACACACAATTTCAGTATGCCAGCGTTTTTTACGCGTGTGCAAATGTGTGTGTATGTATGTATATTCAAATGCGTATTCGAGCAATTCTAAGAATCTCAATTGCGATTGAATTGTCTTTGAATTTTCAGCCGCTACTTTGGTTTTTGTTTACTATAGGTGCTGTAGCTGTAAAGTTTTGTGTTAGTTATATTCTGCAAGATCGGTGCCGTGGCGCTGTTAGCAGAGACTCTGCGCGTTGTGTCAGAAGTCCGCGGTTCGAATCTCTTCTTTTATTTTTTTTGACAAAGAATTTTTTTTTAAATCGAAATTTATATTGTTATAATATATTTTATATTTTTTAAATTTCTTAAAAATGTTTCGTTTTGTCTTATTAATGCCTATTAAGTTTATATACATATATATGTGAGTGACACACGCATATGAATTTTGCATTTGGCCGCTGCAAATGTCGATTTGGCACGCCCCTAGTGGGCGTAGATTGAGGTGCAGGTTCGAACCCCGCGGAAAACTTTTTCGTTTTAATTTAATTTATATTTTTTAATTTTCTTAAAAATGTTTCTTTCCTTATTATCAATACCTATTAAGCATATTTATATATATAGGTGGCATACGCATATGAATTTCGCTATTGGGCGTCTAAAATCCGTTTTGCCACGCCCCCAGTGGTCGTAGACCCATAATTTTTGGCCAGTTCTTAGAATGAGCTGAAGGCTACGTAACTGTAAAATTTGGACGCTTGGAATCAAAAAATGTGAAAATTACAGGGTATTTTTTGATATGCCACGCCCCCAAAGAGGCGTAACAATTATTTTTAGGTCATCGATAGAGGAGATTATCAGTAACTCAACTATCCAAATTTAAAGCTTCTAGCTCTAAAACTGTAGGAGATATAAACTTTTGCGGTTTGCCACGCCCCCTATGGGCGTAGATATATCCGCCATAGCTTATTGATCTTGGGTCGTCAGCCCGAGTATACATACCAAATTTCAAGTCGCTAACATCAATAGTGCTCAAAATATAGAAGAATTTGGAAAATCAATATATATTCACATCCGATTTGCCACGCCCCCAGTGGGCGGGGATATATAGTTTTTTCTTCGGTCTTCATAGAATCGTAACATTAACTTACGTGCCAAATTTCAGCATTCTAGCTTTACAACTTTAGAAGATACAGTTTTACTCAATTTGCCACGCCCCCAATGGGCGTAGATATATCCGCCATATCTTTTTGATCTTGGGTGATCAACACGAATCTACATTTTAAATTTCAGCTCTCTAGCTCTTCAACTAATATGATTTCTGGCATACAGGAAAATGCATTTTCCAATTTGCCACGCCCCTAGTGGGCGTATATGGAAAATTTTTACACTTTATAAATCGGAGACATATACGAGTATATGTTCCAAGTTTCAAGTCTCTAGCTTCAATAGCCGCGAAAAATATTGCATTCATACGGACAGACGGACAGACGGACGGACAGCAAGACGGACATTGCACAAAACCAATATATTCATATCACTTCGTGAATGAATATAAAAAGACGCCGCAAAAGTCTGCGTACACTTCCAATCTGCTGCGCATAATGACGAATGAGGTCAACATAAAGAAACGTATGGATTTCGCAAATGATCATGTAAGCCTCCTAGCTTCTGGAACAAAGTCCTTTTTTCAGATGAGAGCAAATTTTGCATATTTGGAATAAAAGGAAGAAAGCTAGTATGGAGAAAGAGCGGAACAGCCTTTGAAAAAGAAAATATAATTCCAACCGTGAAACACGGAGGAGGGGGCATCATGGTATGGGGCTGTATGGCCGCCAATGGTGTTGGTAATCTAACATTTATAGAATCCACAATGGACCACAAAGACTACATCAAGATCTTAGAGCAAAATGTATACCATTGACGACGACTTCTGCTTTCAACAGGACAATGATCCGAAGCTCACAGCCCACAATGTGAGGCTGTGGCTTCTGTACAATACTAAAAATCAGCTTAGATCGCCACCTGTCTCCAGACTTGAATCCTATTGAATCCTGTGGGAGTTACTCGAGCGTAGGATCCGGCAGCATACAATAACATCGAAAAACATACTAAAGGAGGTCATAACGGAGGAATGGGGCAAAATAACGGCAGAAGACACGCGGAGACTTGTTGATTCCATGCCTCGACGCTTATCAGAGGTTTTAAAACAAAGAGGCCATCCCACAAAATATTGATCTCTAACGGTTTCCCACAAAATGCGCAGCAGATTGGAAGTGTACGCAGACTTTTGCGGCGTCTTTTTTTTGGTTAAGTTTTTTGTTAATACTTAAAAAAAAATATATTCATTGTTATTTTGAAAAAAAAAAAAAAAAAAAATTATGAAAAAATAGATAATTAAATGAACTATATTTTAAAAATAAGAATCTTTTCCAAAACGTGCCCTGTAGCACATGCTAGAGACAACTGAACGCAAAAAATAATTTTTTTTCCCGGTGTACGCAGAGTTATGCTGGCAAGTGTATATCGGATTTATCTACGCCCATTGGGGGCGTGGCAAATCGGGTAAAGCTGTATCTTGTAAAGTTGTAAAGCTAGAATGCTGAAATTTGGCACGTAAGTTAATGTTACAATTCTATAAAGACCAAAGAAAAAACTATATATCCCAGCCCACTGGGGGCGTGGCAAATCGGATCTAAATATATATTGAGATTTTCCAAATTCTGCTATATTTTGAGCACTATTGATTCTAGCGACTTGAAATTTGGTATGTATACTCGGCTTGACTACCCAAGATCAATAAGCTATGGCGGATATATCTACGCCCACAGGGGCGTGGCAAAAAATTTGGATAGTTGAGGTTGAGGATTTGGATAGTCTCCTCCATCGATGACCCAAAAATAATTGTTACGCCATCAAAAAATACGCTGTAATTTTCACATATTTTGAGTCTAAGCGTCCAATCTTTACAGTTACGTAGCCTTCAGCTCATTCTAAGAATTGGCTAAAAATAATGGGTCTACGACCACTGGGGGCGTGGCGAATCGACTTTTAGACGCCCAATAGCTAAATTCAAATGCTTAAGCCACCTATATATATAAATATGCTTAATAGGCATTGAATATACGGAAAGAAACATTTTAAAGAAAATTAAAAAATATAAATTAAATTAAAACGAAAAAGTTTTCCGCGGGGTTCGAAACTGCACCTCAATCTACGACCACTGGGGGCGTGCCGAATCGAGATTTGCAGCGGTCAAATGCAAGATTCATATGCGTGTGTCACTATATATAAGCTTAATAAGCATTAATAAGACAAAACGAAACATTTTTAAGAAATTTAAAAAATATAAAATATATTTGACAATATAAATTTTCGATTAATCCCGCGGGGTTCGAACTTGCACCACAATCAAACAGCATGTTTGTCAAAAAAATTGAAGAATAATAAACGTTTAACATCGGATTCGAACCGCGGATAATGACACAACGTGCACCGTCTCTGCTAACAGCCCCACTGAACTGATCTCACACAAGATAACTAACACAAAACTTTACAGCTATAGCACCTATAGTAAACAGAAAGCAAAGAAGCGGCTGAAAATTCAAAGGCAATTCAAAAGCAATTCAAAGACGATTCAATCGCAGTTGAGATTCTTCTGGCATACTGAAATTGTGTGTGCAGACGAATACATATATATGTATGTACGTATGTATGTACGTATAAGCATTTGCGGGTTTTGTTAGCAAAAAAAAAAATTTATTTTATAAAAATGTTTGACTAATAACAAAAATGTTATGTGTTTGTCTGTCATATAAGGTATCATTTTCCCAATAAAATAACTAATTTATAAAAAGACATTTAAAAAATTTGACATTTAGCGAGATTAGAACCCGCGCTATTCGAGCGCTACTTGCATAGCATTTACCATCGAAGCCACTGCATAACTTGAGCAGACAGTAGCTATAACGAAAAAGCTTCACTTCGAGAGCGTCATCTGACAAAACTAAATTAAAGTAACGGCTGGAAATTTCATGAATCAATTCTTACAATATGCTAGAAGACACGCTTTTATATGTATGTATATACATACATACATATGCATATGACCGTATGCATAGAATAAAACTCTATGCTCCGTGTAATGGTCGCAGCTCGAACAAAATAAATGTATCTAAATAAAGATTGAAATAAAAGCTCCGAGCAAAAATCGCAGTCGACATCGTAGCTAGGCAAAAAAGCTGCGCGCGCACACTAGAAAGCTTTACTACAGTTGCGGCAAAGCTTGATGCACTGCTTGAACTTTAGGTCGGGTGCAGTCAAAGCTTCGCGGTTGCGCAGGCGTAGCTGCGGATCTGGCTTAACGCTCAGCTTATTCAGCGAGGTACAAACTCGGCATGGCAGCCAACTTCATGGCACTAGAAGAAGCTTTTATTATTTCTCCGAGCTTATAAAAGCAGCCGTGCTGCAAGAACTCGTTCTTTTACAAATTATACGCTTTAAATAATAAATACTTGCTATTGTCACCGGAAAAAAAAAATAATAATAATAAAAAGAAAAATAAAAAATAAAAATGAAACAACTAAAAATAAAAAAATAAAACCAAAGGTATGAACAAGAAAAAAAAATTTATATAAAGAAACAAATAATTTAAAAATATATATGTGTCCGAATAGAGCTCTTGAAAAAAAAGAAATCAAAATTCAAGCCCGCTCTGGACACGGGCACAACCAAATTTTCTGGCCCTTGAGAAAGTCACCGATGGAAACGCAGCGAATCTTCACAACGGGGGAAAATACACATCAGCAGCAGCAGTTAGACCGTCAATATATATAAGTGCAGTGCTGAACAGAAAGAAATTAAAGACCTTTAAATTAGGCCACAATATATAAAAGTGAAAAAAATCTATAATGAATAAAATTTTCGTACGACACAAATAAGGTTCAGCCATGTGCTGGTTGGTTAAATTAGCTTAACTGCTGAGTGATACACTAAAAAAAAAAAGTCTTAAAAAAAAAAAAAAAAAAAAAACAGAAATCGTATTGTTTGAAAACAAATAAAGTCATCCTGAATTAATAAACTTAGGTAAATAAAAAAAAAAAAAAACAAAGACGAAGAAAGTAAAATAAATTAAATAAATAACCTAAATTTAATAAAGAAAATAACGAAAGTAAATTAAATAAATTAAATAAATTAAATAAATTAAAAAAATTTAATAAATTAAATAAATTAAATAAATAAAATCAATAAAATAAAACATTTATAAAAAAAAAAAAAAACAAATAAACATAACAAGTAAGAAAGCTCTAGTCGAGACTGCTCGACTACGAGATCCCCTGAACCCTTCAAGGAACTAATATTTCAATAATTCGTCGCTTCATTTCTACTTACACATGCACACACACACACACAAATACATACATACACGTGTGGGCTTACTGTGGGAACTTATTTTTTTAATAACTTTTTTTGTAGATGGATCTTGATAAAAACTTTTAGTCCGCGAAATTAACATTAAAATGTGTGTATGCGCCAACGCACAAGTGTCTAGTACTTAAAATACGGTTTTGGCAAACTTGTAAGGAAGGGGTTTTTTTTAAGAGGTGGGAAGTAAAATATGACAAAAACCGAAATTCTTAAAAATACATATGAATCTACATTTTAAATTTGGAGACTCTAGCTCTAAAGATGTAGGAAATATAATTTTTACTTGTTTTCGATAAGGGCTTTAATCGATAACAAAATAACGGGAGTAGTTATCGATTTTTGAAAAAAACTTATATCCTCTGAGATCGACGCGTTCATACATACGGACGGACGGATGGACGGACAGACAGACGGACAGGGCTAAATCAACTCGGCTCGTCGCCCTGATCAAGAGTACATACACTTTATAGGGTCTGCCACGCCTCCTTCTGCCTGTTACATAGATTTTAACAAAACCACTATATCTTTCCCTTGATTTCCCATTTTCAATGGGTTCAGGGTATAAAAATAAATTAATTTTCGAGAAATTTGCAATTAATCCCCCCTTTTTAATCATCCAAGCCGACACAGTAAAACACCACGAGGAAAGACCGTTCATCGCTGGAAAAAACTGTAGGTGTTTCCCTATTGCTACTCTTCCGCACATCCAAAAAAAAAACAAAAACAAATAAAAGAAATGACAAAATAAAATAAAAATAAAAAAAATAAATATTAATAAAAATAAATAAAATTAAATTCAGTTCCTTTTAACCTTTTAATTCCCTTTTCATTAAAAAAATTTTTTTTAATTACAAAGAAAAAAAAACTTGCATGCATATATAAAGCATTTTTGATATTATAGTCGAATAGACTAATAATATTAAATAAATAAAAATAAATAAATAAAAATATATCTTAACGAATACACTACATTGAAGAAATAGGCAAATAACATGAAATAAAGAAATTAGAGAAAACAAAATATTGGGCCTACGTAGAATTAAGACATTTGTTTAGTTTATGATTTAGAAAATGTTTTTATTGGGAATAACATAGTCGCTTATCCAGCAAAAAAAAAAAAAAAATAGATAAATAAATTTAAAAAAAGAAATAATAATAATTAAATAAAATAAAATAAAACAAGCATAGATAAATCAACACAAACTAAAATAATAATAGTTAAAATAGAGACATGGTAATACCTTACCTTAAGTTAGCGCGGAAGTCTTAAGCCACTGTTATTGTAAGTTGGATTTTTTTTCTTATAATTGGGAATAAATATGGAATGAGTCACTAATTTTCGAAGGACGGGTTGATATAATGGGTTAGGGAGCTTGCGTTTTTTTGCTTTGGGGTTTTCTCTTTTTTATTGAGGAAAAGTGAAACCATGGTTGGGAGGGTAGAGAGCACGTGTGCGAAATTCCACCTATGGGTACGCTTTGTTGTGTTTGTTTTCGGTGTAAAGTATAAAAATTCCCGTTTTTTTTTATTTTTAAATTGACTATGTTTCGGAGTATAGCTCCAACAAGTTGTCTGGTACTAGGTATCTTATAAAAACAAGATTTATTTACGCAGACCGTGAGGTAGCAAAGAACTCCCCCACACTCCCGAATGAGCTAGGGAACCAGAAGATCCCGTTTCACTACCTTACGTTCGACGGAGAGTACAGTAGGTCCCAGACGGAGTTTTCGCCCAGTGTGGGCCTGAACACCCCACAAGTACTCTTCCGGCCCAACGTGGGGCATGGAAGTATATCGCCTTATAGGCATAAATCTTTCAGCGTCCCATTTTTTTTTTTTTTTGTTCAATTAGTCAATACAGTCTGTTCTCTATTCTGAGAGAAAGAGTTTGCTGTTTGAACCATCCATTTTTGGTGATTGTTGATAAACCCAGGGTTCCGATTGCTGAAATAGATTGGACCTAGTCAGCCTATCGCAATTGTGACTGATGAGTTTAATAAATTATTTGTAGGGTCTACGAAGCTTTAAGATTCGACCTGAATCTCAGACCGAGAAACCTAAAAGAAATAAATTCAACACTAACTGATTATAACATCTTTTTCACCATGTTTGCTCATTTGTCTTCGTATGGTTGTTAGTTCACCTAGATATTATTTTTTTGTATTGTGTTTTGTGAAATATTCAGACACAATTCCAGAATATTGTATATTGGGCCCAGCTCGGAGATCAATACTGATTGTTAATCTGATAGTTGTTGCTGAACCAAATGAAATTATTCTCCTCCCCCAAGAGGCATTAGCACCCGCCGACGAGGTCGATCTAATCGGGCCGGTCATAATCGCCAAGAGCCAAGAGTTGATTATAATATCATTCAGCAAATGATCGAGCAGTCGGTCACTCGTATGATGTCGGCTCTCCGCATTGATTCGCGCCCCATCTCAAGCGAACAACTGCCTTCCATTCCCACTCCTGTGGCCTATTCGCCAGGTAGTTCGTCTGCTCAAAGCAGAAATACCGCAGACACCATGCAAAAATGGAATTTACATTTTGATGGGTCATCTGAGGGACTCGGAGTGGAAGAGTTCATATATCGTGTCAGAGTTGTCACTGATGAAACGCTCGACAGTGACTTTATGGGGCTGCGCAAACATTTGAGCATTTTCGCTGGGACAGTTAGGGATTGGTTTTGGCGGCACCATAAGCAGGTCAATCGAATTATTTGGAATGATTTTTGCGCTGCACTTCGACAGCAATATAAAGATTATCGCTCAGAATTTATGAGTAAGGAATTAGTTTGAGCTAAGAAACAAAAATTCGGAGAACCTTTTGTTGCATTTAATGATTCTGTGGCTGCTTTAATCGAAAAATTTGGACTCAAAATTTGCCGAAGTCGAATTGGTAGAGATACTGAAAAATAACTTGTTGCCTGATATGCGGCATAAGTTACTCTACAAATCTATTCAGTTGGCCATTTGAAAATGAGTGAAAATTTAACTAATGACCTCAGCGGTCGATCAGAAAATTTTTCTCGACCGAAACCTGGTGCGTTTCGTCGACAAATTAATTAAATCGAGGATCCGTGTCCAGGAACTGAGGTGGAAAAAGTCGCAGAGTCAGCAGCGTTAGAAGATGCCGCGATGCAACAGGCACATTCCAATCTGACATGCTGGAACTGTGAGGACAAGGGTCATGTGAGGGAAAATTGCCTACAGGATCGAAGAATTTTTTGCTATGGTTGTGGCACACCACACGTGTACAAGCCACAGTGCAAAATTTGCATACGTAGGTTGTCGGAAAACCAGCAGAAGGGAGCATCCCCCAAAAATCGGATGCCCCTGAATTAATAAAGCCCATCAAGAACAGTTTTACTCAAACATTGCAATCATCGGACGAAATTAGTGCACGGGTGCTTGATCTCCGTTTTCTCCCATATAACGTAAAATTATTAAAATATTTAGAAATACGGAAAAGAATTTTCAATGATAAAAAATCAGCTGGAAAGAAGCGTATTGCAAGATTGAAAAACTATTATAATGAAGTAAAAAGTTGTCGTAGATTAGTAATATCGAATATATTTAGTAATCAGAAAAATATGCGCAGCTATGCGGAAGTATCTTTCTTAGATTTTCAGGAATTAGGTCTATTAGATACTGGCGCAAACATCTGTTGCATTGGCGCAACAGTAGCGAAAACTGACTTTTCACATAATCCTCATTTCAAGACACTAAAATCATTCGTAAAAACTGCAGGGGGCGAGAATCAGGCAGTAATATGGGGTTTTGAATATTGTCATGCAATATAACGCAATATCAAAACCAATGAAACTGTATGTTATCCCCAACATTAAGCAGAATCTTATTCTTGGTCATGACTTTTGGAAAACATTTGCCCTTGCTCCTAATGTTATCAGTGCAGTGGAGGCCGAGACCGAGGAAGTTGACGAAGATGTAAGAAAATATCCACTAACTAGCATTCAATTGCAACAGTTTAATGCCATTAAGCAGTTGTTTCCAAATGCTGCAGAGAAGCTAGGTCGCACCTCCCTAATAAAATATCACATAGATGTGGGAGAGGCAACACCGGTAAAGCAACGCTTTTACCCTGTTAAAAGCTAACATTATTTCCAAACTTGATTTAAAAGACGCCTATTGGCAAATACAACTGACGGAGGATTCAAAAGCACTTACAGCGTTTACAGTCCCAGGCAGACCACTATATCAATTCAAGGTCATGCCGTTTGGTCTGTGCAATGCGCCGTTAACCATGTGTAGGCTAATAGATGAAATCATTCCTCCTGATTTACGTAATTGTGTCTTTGGGTATTTAGATGACTTATGCATTGTATCGGAAGATTTTAATTCTCATATCTCCGTACTAATAAGAAGTGCAGAGCAATTCCGGAAAGTTAATGTCATCCCAAATATCGAGAAGAGCCATTTCACAGTTACAAAAGTTAACTATCTGGTTATGTAATTGACAAAAAAGGCATTTGCACAGACCCTAATAAAATCTCTTGTATACAAAACTGGCCACCTCCGAAAAACTTGAAGCAAGTGAGAGGCTTTTTAGGTGTATGTGGTTGGTATCGCCGTTTTATAAAAAACTTTTCGGACTTAGCCTGTCCTATAACTGAGGTTTTGTCTTCCAAAAAGAAGTTTAACTGGACTCCAGAAGCCCAAAATGCTATGGGAAAACTAAAATCTATGTTAACAACGTCTCCAGTTTTACAAAATCCAAAATTTGACCAGAAATTCTTTTTGCACTGCGACGCAAGTGATTTTGGAATTGGGGCAGTTTTGGTACAACTTTCCGAAGAAAATGAAGAAAAACCGGTAGCATGGTGGATTTTCCGTTTGCAACAGTATAAGTTCACTATGTCGCATTGTAAGGGAAAAGAAAAGAGATAAGGCATCGCCTTATCTCGATTGCACGAGAATGAAATCGCTTCTGTAGACATGAGTCCCATAATAAATTTAGAATCAGAGGCATTTCAGTCCGACGATTACAACCAATTGAAGTCTAATCTAGAGCAAAATAGTTCACCTTTTCCCGACATAAAAATTATGGACCACAAAATCTACATCCGAACTGAACACTCGACCGGAGATGAAGTTCAGGATAAGTTTTTGTGTAAATTATGGGTGCCCGAACAACTCAAAGGCGAGGTGCTAAAACAAGCACATGACAGTGTAACGTCAGCCCACTCGGGTATACAAAAAACAATCGAGAAATTACGAAGAAATTTTTTTTTGGCCTGGTTTAGCAAAGGATGTCCGCGATTATATAAAAAATTGTTCTGTCTGCAAACAATCCAAAGCCCCGAATTATACTCTACGTCCTCCAATGGGAGTTCAAAGTCCGACTTATCAACCTTTTCAAAGGTTGTATATAAATTTATTACGGCAAAGTTCAATGCTTTTTTAACGGAGCTGGGAATACGCCATATATACACTGCTTTATACACCCCTCAGAGCAATGCTGCTGAGCGGGTTAATCGCTCTCTGTTAGCTGCTATTCGGTCGTACCTCGAAAGTGACCATACTTATTGAGACCAACATATTTCCAGTATCTCATGTGCATTAAGATCAGCTTTGCATCAATCCATAGGATGCTCCCCATTGTAAATAAGTTTCAATGGCTGGGGACAAGTCTCAGTCTTCCCCAGGGTATTTTACAAGAATATTTGTAACATTGCCGAGACCACGGAATGAGAGGGATAGCGGGGCCGCAATGGCTGAGCTATCCTGGCTTGGGTACGAGTTTTGCCGGAACCGGCGATAGGGAGGTGACAGCCCAGCTACCAGCTACCGCCACGACCCAGCTCTCGTGTATAACGCGAGAGCAGGATTCAGTGGCGTCCGCCGTGGCCTGTAACGAGACACTTGAACGACAACGATACCCACCCAGTCCGGCGCACAGCCAAGCTGGTTATCGTCACGACCCAGCTCTCGTGTATAACGCGAGCGCAGGATCGCGTGGCACCCGCTGTGGCCCGTGGCTAGACCCCCGAAAGATCCCGTTACCAACACTAATCTGGCGCACAGCCAAGCTGGTCGCCGTCACGACCCAACTCTCTGGCGCACAGCCAAGCTGGTTACCGTCACGACCCAGCTCTCGTGTATAACGCGAGAGCAGACTCGCGGGGCACTTGCTGTGGCCTGTGGTCAGACACCTGGAAGATCCCGTCACCAACACTAATCCTTGTTATTCACAGTTTATTTTTAATTCACTTTTTTTAAATTTATTATTCATCCATTGGGTCTTCTTAAATTACTACCCTCACTTCCTAGCTCGGCACTCGCTCGCTGCAGGAGGCGTCATCTTTGTGCGTCACGTGGTATGGTCAGTTGTTGTGGTCCGTGATTACGTCTGCTCGCATTCAGAGCTCGAAAAGAAGTGAAAGAGCTTCTCATCGGCACGCGGCCATGTGCCTTCTCAATTTATGCTGCTCTCAGCTACGCAGCCGCCCTATGCACTTGTACGCGCTCTGCTACGCATGGGCCTGTTGCTCTGTTTGGCTGAGCGTCGCTGCGCGCATGTGCATAGCTCTCGGTGCGGATCTGCGCTCTTTGTTCTGTTGCGCCGCTGCTACGTGCACTCGCACCTAGAGCTTTTCGGCTCTCAGTGTGAGTCTGCGCTCTTCGTTCTGCTGCGCCGCTGCTACGTGCACTCGCACACTAGAGCTTTTCGGCTCTCAGTGTGAGTCTGCGCTCTTCGTTCTGCTGCGCCGCCGCTACGTGCTGTCCCTTTGTTCGGCTGCGCCGCTGCTACGTGCTCTCGCTTTGTCGCGTGATCGCTGTGCTGCGAAACACCAGAGAGACGCCGTTAGGCCCCAGCATTGTTCTCTGTCCCCGTCCGTTGCTCCTGTCCGACGTTGTTTGCATGCTATGTACTATGAGTAGACAAGCCAATTATATGAAAAGGTCTCAGTTTGAAACCAGCAAAAGACCACCATTTCCATCAAACCCGACAGACAATGGGCAACGACACTTTAATATCCAAACAAACGAATACGCGCAAGAGGAACATCCACAAACAGAATCATATGCCACTGTTGCAGAAACAACAGAATACGAACAGGCGATTGAAGACTACGAAAATCAACACAACTACGAACAAACTCTAGACGATTACACACAACTAGCGGACCCAAACAACGTAGACAATAATTACCAATACACCAGTGCAGCCTTGAATTTTTTAGAATAAAAAACTCCTCTTTACCATACTTTGAATGTAAAGTGGGAGATGGACAGATACTTAATACGAAAATCCCACTGTAAACCAAATTGTATCCCTAATTTAATTTTGTAATAAGAAATCATTATGTAAATTGAAGAAATTGAGAAGTGGTTTGCTGGGCATAATCAACTACAACTGCTTGAGGACAAGCAGAAACTAAAAGAAATATTCGTTAAATGCAATGCCAGATTAGGCTCGAAGCTATCGTCAAGATTTAAAAAGGAATCTGTCAAGGAAGACAGAGGCTCAACAATTTTGAGAGAAACAGGAAAAGTTGTTCATAAAAGCAATATTAAGAGTTAATAGCAAGACATCTATAGTCTAACAAATTACTCATTTACATATGTTATAAAATGGCTAATCTTGTACATAATTCTAAAACTAGTAATACGAAAATCCCACTGTAAACCAAATTGTATCCCTAATTTAATTTTGTAATTGAAATAAAAAGTCATTATGTAAATTGAATAAATTGAGAAGTGGTTGGCTGGGCATAATCAACTACAACTGCTTGAGGACAAGCAGAAACTAAAAGAGGAAGAGTTATTGATAACTATAAAAAAAAAAGAAAAAGCACCCTGTAACTGAGACAGTTAAAGTTGCTTGAGAGAGATCACACCGCTCCGCAGCTTTCAGAACAACGGCAGTATCATTCGATGCGGGACCTTTGAGCATAATGCAACGGCAGTAGCAGGCGATGCTGCAGTTTTCTAACGGCAGTATCAGGCCACTCTTAAGCTTTATCGCTGCAAGCGACAGTGCCATCAACGCCAACTACTTTCTCAAGCCAGGTTGTACTGTCAAGCTTTCAGTCTTATGTTACATCTGAATGAATAAACAACGTAATTTAAAATACAAATAAATTAACGTATATATTCTTTATCAGGGCGACGAGACGAGTTGATTTTGCCCTGTCTGTCTGTCTGTCTGTCTGTCTGTCTGTCTGTCTGTCTGTCTGTCTGTCTGTCTGTCTGTCTGTCTGTCTGTCTGTCTGTCTGTCTGTCTGTCCGTCCGTCCGTCCGTCCGTCCGTCTGTCCGTATGTATGAACGCGTCCATCTCAGAAGATATAAGAGCTAGAGACTTGAAATTTTTTTTCGTAGGTCCGTATAGTGGACGGGAGGGAACGAGGATCGAGGGGCGAAGCGTGATGATGAAATCACAAAATCACTTGACAAAGACAGCACTTGGACAACAAATCAAAATAGACAGGCTGGCGAGAGCGTTTAGCACAGTTTTCGGAATATATCAAGTAAAAACTAAGCAAAAGAAAAAAGAAAAAAAATGCCAAAGACTTACGGAAAAGACACTTTCTGTGTGAACGAGCGCCAAAAAGACATATCAATATATATAAATAAGCATGACTTAAATATAAATCTTTTACATGAACTAGCTTTGTAACTTTATTTATTATTTGCACTTCACTGTGTCTGGCTTGAACTAGTTACTAAAATTCTTTGACTTAACTTTTATGTATTGTATATCTAAATGCATATTCACTTAAGAGTATCGAAAGAGTACTTACCGGAGCTTTCATCTCTATGCTCACTCTAACAGCGGTTGTTGTTAATTGTTAACTTCCGCTGAAAAGAAAAAAAATTAGTATTTGATTTAGATGCGTAGTCTAAGCTGTCTGTTGTTTGTGCTCTTCCTGTGCTAGCATGTAACAGACACAAATGCAGAGACAACGAGCCCAAGCAGAGTTCTCAAGCTCAAAGCAATCCACACACACTCGCTAATCCACAGTCAAAGACGACTTCCAGCAACTGGGACTTAGGTAGCAGATCACTTCAGATGTTACATGGATAGAGAACGATAGGCGGGGGAACGAGGGGGCTTTGTGAATGTATGAACTATAGCTTAAGTGAGCTCAGTCGGTTCTGTTGCTTGAAATAATTGTGGCTGTTATTGTTTGAAATGTGGTAACTTTTGCTGCATTACGGAAGCTGTTGACGTTTGATGATGGGCCGTCTCTGTGACTCTGTGGCTTGACTTGGCTCTGTTCAGCTTCTCTTTCCTTATTCGATTTTCACGTTTGGCTGCATCGTGAAAACTTTTACTTTGTGATGTCTTCAGTTCTGCTTAGTTTACCTAGATTCCCTGTTGATTGAGTGTATAGAGAGTATGCAGAACTACTGAATAAATTAGCATATTTGTTACTTGTTATAGAAGTTTTATTTAGGCATATTCAATTCCTTAATCCAATATAGTACAATGATGGAATATAATATTTTTAACTTAGTACAAAGGTAAATAATTGTGGGGCGAATAATGCTATTTCACTTACCATTTATTGAGTGGTTTCATTCATTTAAAACTCAAAATCAATTAAATTTTTGAAATGGAAAATCACTTTGAGATATATTAATACATAATGATGTCTAAGTCTTTAAGTGGTATATATTTATATATATTATTCTTTTTCTTTTCTTTTTTTTTTTTTTGACTGCTTGTTCAAATAAATTTTGAGCAAATAACGATTTTTACCATTTAGTTATTTATTTAAAATATGATACAATTTTTAAAAATTGGTTTGAGATATATTAATGTATACTGATCTCTGAGTCTTTGGGTGATATAACATTGTGCTTTATTAATCGGTTGCATTTTATATATTTGCCGCTTGCCGTGCAATGTTCAGCGCTGCCAGCGTTTGTGTCTCTTTATGACAATGGCTGTTGTATCTGTCAAATGTTGCCTGTCTCACACAGGTGGCCCGTTCGGTCGTTTTATCTCTGTCAGTTTTCTTCAGAACTGTTTTTATACCCTGAAGCCATTGAAAATGAGAATTCAGGATATAATGTTTTTGTGAAAATGTATATAACAGGCAGAAGGAGGCGTGGCAGACCCCATAAAGTATATAAATTCTTGATCAGGATGACGGGCTGAGTTGATCTAGCCATGTCCGTCTGAAATTTTTGTTCGTAGGTCCGTATAGTGAGCGCGCATATCAAGTTTGTTTTCAAAAATCGATAACTACCTCCGTTATTTTGATATCGATTAAAAACCTTATCGAAAACCAGTTAAAAAATTATATTTCCTACATCTTTAGAGTCTCCAAATTTAAAATGTAGATTCATATGTATTTTTAAGAATTTCGGTTTTTGTCATCTTTCACCCCCCACCCCTCAAAACAGCCCCTTTCCCACAAGTTTGCAAAAGCCGTATTTCAAATCGGCATCTTGCCGAACTGCAAAGACAGCTGATTTGAGGATTCGATTAAAATAGTAGTCAATTTATTACAACAGCAAAAACAAACACAACAGCAAGAAACTCAGCCATTACCGGCGTCCCCGCAATAGCAAGTGGAGCGGCCGCAGCAGATACAACAACTACAGCAGTCACAGCAGCAGCAGTAGCCACTTCAGCAGCCTCAGCAACTGGAGCAGCCACAGCAACTGGAGCAGACACAGCATCTGCAACAGCGACTTCAACAGCTCCTACGCCTGCCCAGTCCAGCAGACATCCAACTAATGGATCTGGACAGGCATTACGAGACGTCATGGATGAATAATGGTTCAGTAGCAGTTCAACATGCTCGTCATCGTCGAGCCAAGGACTATATTGGCGGCGCCTCCGATCCACTCCGGACGAGACCAAACGACGACGGCCAATTCGTACATGCAACAAATTAATAAAAACAGTAAGAGGGCTCTAGTCGAGACTGCTCGACTAGGAGATACCCTGAACCCTGCAAAGTACTGATTCCAATCATTCTACAGTTCTTTCATGCACATATACAAAAACACATACACACACCCGTACGCATGCATCCATACGAACGCATAAACAATTGCTCTGCTAACTGCGCAGTTACTGCGCTTGGGCTGCCGTGTGGGCTATATTATGAAAATTTGTTTGTTGAATAAATCTTTTTGTAGTGGAACTATCTTCATCAAATTTTTAGAACGTGATAATAACATTTAAATGTGTGTATATGCCAAAGCACAAGTCTCTAGTACTTGATATACGATTTTTTCAAATTTGGGGCGAAGGGGGCGTGGCATCTAAAATCTGTAAATAACAAAATCTTTGTATTCATCACTAAAATCTACACAGTAAATCTGAAGTCTCTAGGTCTAAAAGTATTCAAACTAGGCTTTAAAAACAAAGTCAGATTTTCGATTGTTATCGATAAAAAAGAAATGGGATGAGTTATCGAAAAAATATGATAAACTCGTACTGCGTATGGTATACACGAGTATACATGTAAAATTTCAAGTCTCTAGGACTTGTAGTTTAGGAGATCTCTGCGTTCATACGGACGGACGGGCGGACAGACGGACATGGGTAGATCAACTCAGCTCGTCATCCTGATCAAGAATATATATACTTTATGGGGTCTGCCATGCCTCCTTCTGCCTGTTACATACATTTTCACAAAAACATTATACGCTGAATTCCCATTTTCAATGGGTTCAGGGTATACAAAACATTGCCTGAAAATGAAAATGAATATACAAATAAACACTTACCCTCAACCCAGCGACCCAATCCAATCCAGCGAAGATGCCTGTTCGGGTCAGTCGTGTGCAAATGTGTATCTATATTCAAATGCGTATTCGAGCAATTCTAAGAATCTCAATTGCGATTGAATTGTCTTTGAATTGTGTTTGAAGGTCAGCATTTTTGGCGCAGCGCGTGCAACGGGGCATTGAACTGCTTTTGACTTCGTTTGCGTTAACTCTTCCACCTTCAATTTGACAGTTGTCCTCAAGTGTCAGAAAAATGGGATGTTGGTGATTTGAAGATTTGGAAGATGTTCAGAAGTGCTGGTGATTGGGTGATTGACGGTGTTTGGAATTTCGGAAGCGATTTGTAAGATTATTTCTTTATTGTTAGCTCGCCTTTTTGAGACTAACACTATTGTTATGGCAAAGCCTACAAGCAATGCTAGTAAGCCAATGCTGTTGGTTGCGGAGTGAGTCTGTAACAGGCTTAGGTGCTTGGTGTTGTTTATTTGAAGATTATCTAATGTTTTTAGACTGAGGACCCGCAATCGTTTGGCCTCTGATACTGTCATTTGTATAATCGGGGTTCTGGGGTTGATTTGTGTTTCTTCTGTGTTGGAGAACATTCGGTCATCGATCGTGATAGAGCAGATGTGGTATTTTATAAGTAAAGTGCCTTGGACAAATTGATCAGTGTCCTCCCACTTTATTCTGCCTTGGAAGTTGTTGAGCAGTATGTTGTCTTCTTGGATTACTTCTAAGCTTTCGATGTGGTCGGCGTTGCTGTAATCGCATTTTGCATCTTTTCCTAACATTAATTTGGGGATACAATCGTTTTCTCTTAAGTCTATTACATCTTTTTGATTACAGATTTTTATGTTATTATAGGTTTTACAATTGTTTCTTAATCCTAACATGGTGTTTTTATGTTTGAAAATTTCTTTAAATCGTAAGCTTACAATCGTATTGTCTTTAACTATTGGTCTAATAATGATATTCTCGTAATTTACATTTTTGAGATTAGGAATTTTGACAACATATAAGATTACGGTATTATTGTGTAAAACGGATACATCTGCTAACTCTAGCATCTCTTCTATTGTTAGGTCTATTTCAGCTTTATTTATTATATTCATTCAGGAAGTGATATGAATATATTGGTTTTGTGCAATGTCCGTCTTGCTGTCCGTCCGTCTGTCCGTCTGTCCGTATGAATGCATTCACGGCTATTGAAGCTAGAGACTTGAAACTTGGAACATATACTCGTATATGTCTCCGATTTATAAAGTGTAAAAATTTTCCATATACGCCCACTAGGGGCGTGGCAAATCGGAAAATGCATTTTCCTGTATGCCAGAAATCATATTAGTTGAAGAGCTAGAGAGCTGAAATTTAAAATGTAGATTCGTGTTGATCACCCAAGATCAAAAAGATATAGCGGATATATCTACGCCCATTGGGGGCGTGGCAAATCGAGTGAAACTGTATCTTGTAAAGTTGTAAAGCTAGAATGCTGAAATTTGGCACGTAAGTTAATGTTACGATTCTATAAAGACCAAAGAAAAAACTATATATGCCCGCCCACTGGGGGCGTGGCAAATCGGATTTAGATATATATTTAGATATATATTGATTTTCCAAATTCTCCTATATTTTGAGCACTATTGATGTTAGCGACTTGAAATTTGGTATGTATACTCGGGTTGACGACCCAAGATCAATAAGCTATGGCGGATATATCTACGCTCACGGGGGGCGTGGCAAACCGCAAAAGTTTATATCTCCTACAGTTTTAGAGCTAGAAGCTTAAAATTTTGATAGTTGAGTTACTGATAATCTCCTCTATCGATGACCAAAAAATAATTGTTACGCCTCTTTGGGGGCGTGGCATATCAAAAAATACCCTGTAATTTTCACATTTTTTTGAGTCTAAGCGTCCAAATTTTACAGTTACGTAGCCTTCAGCTCATTCTAATAATTGCCAAAAAAAAATGGGTCTACGACCACTGGGGGCGTGGCAAAACGGATTTTAGACACCAAATAGCGAAATTCATATGCGTATGCCACCTATATATATAAATATGCTTGATAGGCATTGATAATAAGGAAAGAAACATTTTTAAGAAAATTAAAAAATATAAATTAAATTAAAACGAAAAAGTTTTCCGCGGGGTTCGAACCTGCACCTCAATCTACGCCCACTAGGGGCGTGCCAAATCGACATTTGCAGCGGCCAAATCCAAAATTCATATGCGTGTGTCACTCACATATATATGTATATAAGCTTAATAGGCATTAATAAGACAAAACGAAACATTTTTAAGAAATTTAAAAAATATAAAATATAATATAACAATATATTCGATTTTAAAAAAAATTCCCGCGGGGTTCGAACTTGCACCACAATCAAACAGCATGTTTGTCAAAAAAAAATAAAAGAAGAGATTCGAACCGCGGACTTCTGACACAACGCGCAGAGCCTCTGCTAACAGCGCCACTGCACCGATCGAACTAACGCAAAACTTTACAGCTACAGCACCTATAGTAAACAAAAAACCAAAGTAGCGGCTGAAAATTCTAAGACAATTCAAAAGCAATTCAAAGACAATTCAATGGCAATTAAGATTCTTAGAATTGCTCGAATACGCATTTGAATATACATACATACATACACATTTGCACACGCGTAAAAAACGCTGGCATACTGAAATTGTGTGTGAAGACGAATACATACATTTGTAAGTATATATGTATGTAAGTACGTATAAGCATTTGTATTTTAGCAACAATAAAATTTAAAATAAAAATATGTTACTAATAACAAAAATGTTATGTGTTTGTCTGTCATATAAGGTATCATTTTCCCAATAAAATAACTAATTTATAAAAAGACATTTAAAAAACTTGACATTTAGCGAGATTAGAGCCCGCGCTATTCCAGCGCAACTTGCACAGCATTTTCCACCGACGCCACTACAATATACAAACAGACGGTAGCTAAAACGAAATAGCTTCACTTCGAGAGCGACATCTGACAAAAGTAAGCTAAAGTAACTGCTGAAAATTTCATGAATCAATTCTTAGAATATGCTAGAAGACACGCTTTTATATGTATGTATATACATACATACATATGCATATGACTGTATGCATAGAATAAACGATCAATATGAGCACACGCATAGGAAAAACGCTCTGCTCCGCTGCTAGCTTGCTGCTTGCAGGTGCGTTTGCTAATTGGCCAAATATTTTGTTTATTAAATATGATCTACATTTCTATTGAATTTTGGTCTGTCCAGTTTTGTAGGTTTGTATAGGGTTTCTAGATTGGTTATGATATTTTAGGTCTTTTATCTGTGTTTCTTTTAATTTTGTTATGTTATTTTTGCGTGCTTGTTCGAATTGTTCGGGGTCTGCGGTAATCTTTCTGCCAAAGAAAATATCTAGTGGGCGTTGTTTAGTGACTGAATGTATGGAATTGTTATACTCGTAGATAGCTCTTTGCAGGAGTTCTGCGAAGTTTCTATCTTAGCCTTTTCTTTAAGACATCTCATTATTTCGATAGTGTGGAGTGTAGTCGTTCTATCTGTCCGTTTACTGAACTCTTATATGGTGGTACTTTAAAAACTTCAATATTGAGCTGATCTTTCATCATGAAGGAGATGGAAGCTAAATTTAGTGATTTTTCGTACATATTACAAATTTTGGTACTCCATAGTAGAAAAGTATTTCGTGTAATGGCTGTCTGATATCTTCTTTAGCTTTAGATTTAATAATTCTACCTTGCGCAAGTTTTGAGAATTTGTCTATTGCAGTGAGCACGAGGTGCTTTTCGGTAGAATAAATATCGATGTGAATGATGTGCCCCGGATATTCTGGTATTGGTGTTCCCTTCAATTGTGGGTTTGTTCGTCGTCTATCGTATTTTTCTTCTTTGCAGACCCTACATTGTTTTACTATGTTTGTAATTTTGGCTTTCATTTTTGGGAAGTAGTACTTTTCCGCGATCTGTTTTTGGTTTTCGTATGCGTTTCTATGTGCTCTATTGTGTGTTTTTAATATTTCTTCCTCTTGATCCGAGTCTTTTTCTAGGTCTGTAATTCTGTTCTGTGAAAATCGTATCTTGAAGGTATTGAAGTGAGACGGGAAGATATTCTGTACCTTGCCCATGATATCTTCAGTTGTGAGAATTTCGTTTATGACGAATGGGTTTAAATGCTTTTTTAGTAAGTTGATAAGGTCAGATTCTGAAAATTGTTCTTTCGCAATGTAGTGTCTATGGAAGGTGGGGAACGGAATGCTAAATTCGTATTTTTCTTTGTTTTCCTTTGCAATTATAATTTTATTTTTGTAAACGTTGATTGGGGCTTCTAGGCTTGGTATCAAATGATGGCTTGAACTATTTGCACTATGAACGGTGGCTGTCATTGAATTTATTTGGGTTTTTAATTGGCTAGGGGTTCTGGACAATGCATCTCCAACTATGTTTTCTTTACCTGGTTTGTAAAGTAGTTGATAGTCGTATTCTTCTAAGATTGCCTTCCACCTTTTAATTTTGGCGTTCCCATGCCAACTACTAAGAGAATGTGTAAGAGGTTGATGGTCTGTGAATATTTTGACTTTAGAATTCCCGTAAAGATAATTCTTAAGTGACTTTAGAGCCCACACGATAGCTAACATTTCTTTTTCGTTTGTTGCGTAGTTTTCTTCTGCTTTACTCAATGTTCTAGATAGAAAGGAAATAGGGTGCCCGTCTTGGCAGAGAACTGCACCGATTGCGTGATTCGATGCATCGGTAGTTAGGTGACATTCCTTTTTGAAGTCAGGATATTTGAGAATAACATCGTCTGATATTAATGAACTCTTTAATTTATCGAATGCCTCGAGGGCAGCTGAATCTAATTTTATGGATATCTTATTTGAAGCTTGCTTCGATATTCTGCCGTCCTCGCCTCGCAACAACGAGGTGAGAGGTTTTGCTAATTTCGCATAATCTTTGATGAAACGGCGATAGTAGCCGGATAGGCCAAGAAATGACCGAAGTTGTTTAAGCGTGTTTGGTGGTGGATAGTTGGCAATTGCTTCTACCTTTTTTTTGTTAGTTTCTATGCCTTTATCTGAAATAACAAAACCTAAGAATTCTACTTTAGTTTCAAAGAATTCGCACTTGTCTATTTGGCATTTTATGTTGGCTTCGTGGAGCGTATGGAATATTGTTTCAAGGTGTTCTAGATGGGATTTTTCATCTTTGCTGAACACGACTATATCGTCTATGTAAACATAGCAGATTTTTCCTATATGTTGCCTTAGTATGTCATCTAAGGCTCTTTGAAATATGGATGGAGCATTTTTTAAACCAAAGGGGAGCCTTTTAAACTCATATTTTCCATTTTTTATGGAGAATGCGGTTTTTAATAGGATCTGATGAAATCCACTTTTTAAATCAAGTACGGAGAATATTTTGTTGTTTCCTAGTTGTACTAATACCTCATTTATTTCAGGTATGGGATACCGATCGGCGTTGGTTACGGAATTTAACTTTCTATAGTCAATGACTAATCTATATTTCTTTTCGCCAGATGCGTCTAATTTTTTTTGGTACTATTATGACAGGAGAGTTATATGGAGAACGAGAGGGGTGAATTATGTCGTCGTCTAGCAGTTTTTATACCCTGAACCCATTGAAAATGGGAAATCAGGGTATAATGTTTTTGTGAAAATGTATGTAACAGGCAGTTAAAGTATATATATTCTTGATCAGGATGACGAGCTGAGTTGATCTAGCCATGTCCGTCTGTCCGTCCGTCCGTCCGTCCGTCCGTACTAACGCAGAGATCTCCTAAACTACAAGTGCTAGAGACTTGAAATTTTACATGTATACTCGTGTATACCATACGCAGTACGAGTTTATCATATTTTTTCGATAACTCATCCCATTTCTTATTTATCGATAACAATCGAAAATCTGACTTTGTTTTTAAAGCCTAGTTTGAATACTGTTAGACTTAGAGACTTCAGATTTACTGTGTAGATTTATGTGATGAATACAAACATTTTGTTATTTACAGATTTTGGATGCCACGCCCCCTTCGCCCCAAATTTGAAAAAAAACGTATATTAAGTACTAGAGACTTGTGCTTTGGCATATACACACATTTGAATGTTATTATCACGTTCTAAAAATTTGATGAAGATAGTCCCACTACAAAAAGATTTATTCAACAAACAAATTTTCATAATATAGCCCACACGGCAGCCCAAGCGCAGTAACTGCGCAGTTAGCAGAGCAATTGTTTATGCGTTCGTATGGATGCATGCGTACGGGTGTGTGTATGTGTTTTTGTATATGTGCGTGAAAGAAGTGTAGAATGATTGGAATCAGTACTTTGCAGGGTTCAGGGTATCTCCTAGTCGAGCAGTCTCGACTGGAGCCCTCTTACTTGTTGTATTTGTGCTTCTACTGCTTGTTGTAAAGACATGGGATAAGGGTAATATTTCGTATAAATTGGAGATTCTGAGGTGGTTCTTATTTCTGCTTGGACACAGGTGGTAAATGATAGTCTGTCGTTGGGTTTTTAAAATAAGCTTGAGAAGTTCTTTGTCAGGTTTGTAATGCTAGTGCATTGTTCTTTAGACATATGTTCGGTCCTAATGTTTAAATTATTAACTGCTTGTATTTGTTTTTGTTTGATAGGAATGTGGTATTTATTCTTAAGAGTCATAATGTTGTCTTTAGAGAAGATTGATTCTTACGTCTTTGATGTCAAACAGATTCGCTTCTATGTGCTGTGTTATTTTTATGTTGCCTCCTACAGAGATTGCATCGAATGGTTTTAGATTTTCTTTCGGGTTGCTTACTAAATTTGGTTTGATATAGTTATTGTTTGAGCCAGTGTCTATTAATATTTTTAGAGTCTTTCCTCCTCCAAGCTTGCATTCAAAGTATGGAAGTGAGGAGGACTTTATTCTAAAAAATGTATGTCTGAATGTCCTACTTGATGATCCTCACCCGAGTGTTCGTATTCTTGTGGTGAGTTGTCAGCTAGATTTTCTACGTCCGAATAGTATTCGTTACCGTAATGTTCTAGTTCTGCTTGGTTTTGTTCTTCTGCGTAAGTATGATGATCGTTTTCTTCAGTTGTTTCTATATTAAAATTTCGAGGTCTTTTTAATTCTGGTCCTGCGTTGTATGGAGGACGTTTTCCTAAGTCGAAATTGGGGCGATTAACATAATTAACCTGCTTTGTTTGCATGGACTTGTCTACGTCCATGGGTTCGGGACGAGGGTTAGGTTTTGGTTCAGACGGACGAGGGGGAGCTACAGGGTAACTGTAGTTTTGCTGTTGAAAGTATTGTTGTCCGGACGGACGAGGATGTGCTACCGGGAAGGAGTGGCTTGGCTGTTGCTTGAATTGCTGTGCATTAGGTCTATAAGATTGAATTGGTTGGCGTGGAATGTTACTTTGTGTTATTGGAGGAGCTCGGAATGATTGCAGGCGGCCTTTTTGGTTGGCTTGGGAGGCGACATACTTTTGATTCTCTAACTTGAGGCATAAGGGAAGGGCTTGTGGCAAGTCGGTGGGTTCTTTGATTCCTAGAAGTCTAGGGAGATCACCTTGGAGACCTCTTACGAAGGTGTCCAGTGCCTTATCACGATATACATTTGTCAGTAATCGTTCAGATTCTTTGGTCACATTCATACAGCACACTTTGTTAAGAATAAGTGACAAATGTTTGTAAACGACTGAATGGAATTCTTCGACAGATTGATTACCTTGAGTCAGTCCTGTCATCTGATATTCTAGGGTTGTTATATCCCTCTTATCGGCATAATGTAAAGTCAGGCACTTAGTAATGGCATTCCAGTCGAGTGGTACGTTGTAAGATTCTAATGCTGTATTTACTAGTCCAGTTATCTTGTTTCTTATTGTATGAAGGATGCCGAAATATCTAGGGCTGCCTTCCTGTCCTGTATAGATTTGCATTATTCTGTCAACACTCTTCTTCCAGGAGCTGAATTCACCGGGATTTCCATTGAATTCTCTTAGACCATTGACTATATCAGGAACTTTGTCTAATTCGGATATTCTATTACTATATTCAGGTCTGATTGATACGTCAGGAGCGTCGAAAGGGCTTGGTCTGACTGATTCGGCTGTATTATTTATTGCTAGAGTCTCGATGACAATTTTGGAAAGTAGTTCTGTTAGTTGGTCTATATTCATTTGGGTGTTACTAGTGGATGCTGATCTTGCGGATGACGCATCATCGGACAATAATGATGGTCTTATTAAGTTACTTGGGTTTGCCATGATTAACTGGAAATTTAACTTTATTTTATTTTATTTATTTTTTTCTTAACTATTCTTGTTTCTGATTAATTATTACTTAATCTATTTTTTTGAAAACAAAAATTTGTTTCTCTTATTATTTCTTAATTTAACTTACAATATAATAGCAGCTATGGTCATCCTCTGCGGAAGGTCGAAAGTATCCTTTTTGGGTGTCCTTGGTGTCCTACTCGGGTTTCGAGGTCTTCACTTTATCCAGTGGTTGGCTAGGAGCGGGTCTTATAGCCTTGACGGTTGCTGCTTGGCACGTAATAATTGAGTTATTGTTGTGCTTTTAGTTTTTTGTTTTGTTTGTTTTGGCACTTAATAAATTTTTTAATTTTTATTGTTGTGCTTGATTTTTGTTTATAATTTCACAGCCACAAATTAGTTTATGGGAGTTTCACTGTGAGAACTATTTGAACCAGCGACGGTATCGGCGTATGAACACATTGGGCTATATTGCTGTACCGGTTACGCACTTAGAAACTGGGTATTCTATTGTACGCGCTGGTCCCTGCTCGGGCGCCAGTTAAAAAACGTTTTTGTTAAAATACAATGTCGCAGCGATGCGACTTATTTATTCAAATATAAAAATGAAACTGAAACTCTATTACAATCTTGGGTGGCTTAAATAACAACTACAGCAGATGCGCCATCGGTTGCGCTAGCGGTTGCGCGTGTTGCTTTCGCAACCACAATTCTTAAGAATTGTTTTGCAGCTTGGAGCGGATACAATGCAGACCGTAGGTCAGCATTTTTGGCGCAGCGCGTGCAACGGGGCATTGAACTGCTTTTGACTTCGTTTGCGTTAACTTATATATAGGTGGCATACGCATATGAATTTCGCTATTGGGGGCCTAAAATCCGATTTGCCATTTTTATTATTTTTATTATTTTTATACCCTGAACCCATTGAAAATGGGAAATCAGGGTGTAATGGTATTGTTAAAAATATGTAACAGGCAGAAGGAGGCGTGGCAGACCCCATAAAGTATATATATTCTTGATCAGGGCGGCGAACTAAGTTGATTTAGCCCTGTCCGTCTGTCTGTCTGTCCGTCTGTCCGTATGTATGAACGCGTCGATCTCAGAAGATATAAGAGCTAGAGACTTGAAATTTTTTTTCATAGGTCCGTATATATAGCGCGCATATCAAGTTTGTTTTCAAAAATCAAAAACTACTCTCAATATTTTGTTATCGATTAAAAACCTTATCGAAAACCAGTAAAAAAATTATATTTAATACACCTTTAGAGCTAGAGTTTCCAAATTTAAAATGTGTATTTATATGTATTTTTAAGATTTTCGGTTTTTGTCGTGTTTTAGTAAGCCCACATGGCAGCCCATGCCTGCTTATACGTGCGTGCGTATGTTTGTATGTGTGTGTGCATGTGTTAGTAGAAGTGGAACGACGAATTTTTGAAATATTAGTTCCTGGAAGGGTTCAGGGGATCTCGTAGTCGAGCAGTCTTGACTAGAGCTTTCTTACTTGTTTGATATGCGACGCCCCAAAGAGGCGTAACAATTATTTTTAGGTCATCGATAGAGGAGATTATCAGTAACTGATAGCTAGAAGCTGATAAGCTTCTAGCTCTAAAACTGTAGGAGACTTTTGCCACGCCCCCTGTGGGGAGCTTATTTATCTTGTGTAGTCAACCCAAGTATACATACCAAATTTCAAGTCGCTAACATCAATAGTGCTCAAAATATAGGAGAATTTGGAAAATCACTATATATTTAGAACCGATTTGCCTTGCCCTATCTGCCATATCTTTTTGATCTTGGGTGATCAACGCAAATTCCAAATTTCAGCTCTCTAGCTCTTCAACTAATATGATTTCTGGCGTACAAGAAAATGCATTTCCGATTTGCCACGCCCCTAGTGGGTGTATATGGAACATTTTTACACTTTATAAATCGGAGACATATACGAGTATATGTTCCAAGTTGCAAGTCTCTAGCTTCAATAACCGTGAAAAAAATTGCATTCATACGGACAGACGGACGGACAGCAAGACAGACATTGCACAAAACCAATATATTCATTACACTTCGTGAGTAAATATAATCATAGAAAAATTTCAACAAACAAAAATTCGTAGACAGAAATTTATGCGCGTCTCTTTTGTTATGGAACAAATGAAAATTAAAACCATGCAGTAAATTAAATATAAATAATAAAATGAGAAAGAAGAAATCCTCTTGCTGATTTTATGGAATGACAACGAGGCTTATGAGTGATTATATGTAAAATATTACGCATCAACGCTTAGCCAAGTGGAATGAAATGGAATGGACGAGAGGGAACGAGGAGCGAGGGGCGAAGGGTGATGATGAAATCACAAAATCACTTGACAAAGACAGCACTTAAACAACAAATCAAAATAGACAGGCTGGCGAGAGCGTTTAGCACAGTTCTTGTGGCGGCTATTTAAAAATACATACATAAGGCAACTGAAACTAATTTCGGAATATATCAAGTAAAAACTAAGCAAAAGAAAAAAAGAAAAAAAATGCCAAAGACTTACGGAAAAGACACTTTCTGTGTGAACGAGTCCAAAAAAGACATATCAATATATATAAATAAGCATGACTTAAATATTTATTTAATTATAACAGTTAACTATAATTGAAATTATGAGCTAACTAAACAACTAAAGCGCTGGCTACTGAGGCCTTCGGCTTGGCTATAATATTTACATTATTATTTACATTAGTGTCTATATACATAATTTATATCTTCTTTGTTTGAATTTATTTAGATTAGGTTTTTATTTTTTATACCCTGAACCCATTGAAAATGGGAAATCAGGGTATAATGGTTTTGTTAAAATGTATGTAACAGGCAGAAGGAGGCGTGGCAGACCCCATAAAGTATATATATTCTTAATTAGGGCGACGAACTGAGTTGATCTAGCCCTGTCCGTCTGTCTGCCCGTCCGTCCGTCCGTCCGTATGTATGAACGCGTCGATCTCAGAAGATATAAGAGCTAGAGACTTGAATTTTTTTTTCGTAGGTCCGTATACTGCACGCGCATATCGAGTTTGTTTTTAAAAAACGATAACTACTCCCGTTATTTTGTTATCGATTAAAAACCTTATCGAAAATCAGTTATAAAATTATATCTTCTACATCTTTAAAGCTAGAGTCCCCAAATTTTGCATTCAGATTCGTATTAATTTTTTGGAGTTTCGGTTTTTGTTATATTTTAGATACTGGTTATACCCTGAACCCATTGAAAATGGGAGATCAGGGTATAATGGTTTTGTTAAAAGTATGTAACAGGCAGAAGGAGGCGTGGCAGACCCCATAAAGTATATATATTCTTGATCAGGGCAACGAGCTGAGTCGATTTAGCCCTGTCCGTCTGTCTGTCTGTCCGTCTGTCCGTCCATCCGTCCGTCCGTCTGTCCGTCTGTCCGTATGTATGAACGCGTCGATCTCAGAAGATATAAGAACTAGAGATTTGAATTATTTTTTCGTAGGTCCTTATATAGAGCGCGCATATCAAGTTTGTTTTCAAAAATCTATAACTGCTCCCGTTATTTTGTTATCGATTAAAAACCTTATCGAAAACCAGTTAAAAAATTATATTTCCTACATCTTTGAAGCTAAGATCTTTAAATTTAAAATGTAGATTCAAATGTATTTTTAAGAATTTCGGTTTTTGTCATATTTTACCCCCCACTCCTCAAAACACCCCCTTCCCTACAACTTTGCAAAAACCGTATTTCAAATACTAAAAGCTTGTGCGTTGGCATATACACGCATTTTAATGTTATAATATCCAAAAGCTTTATCAAGATTGTCCGTCTACGAAAAAAGTTATTAAACATTTAAGTTCCCAAAGTAAGCCTACACAGCAGCCCATGCCTGTTTATACGTGCGTGCGTATGTGTATATGAATTATTGAAATATTAGTTCCTGGAAGGGTTCAGGGGATTTCGTAGTCGAGCAGTCTCGACTAGAGCTTTTTTACTTGTTTTAGATTAGGTTATATGTCTTGCAATGTTTTAGATACTTTATTAGTTTGAGTATGTTCCCGGGGGAGGGGTTAGTAAGGATCGACATGGGACAACTGTTGTGGAAGATTTGGGTTTTAAGGTCTGATGTAGCGGGGCAGTTGGTAAGTATATGTTGGATGGTGAGGTCTGTGGTGGTGTTGCAGTTGGGGCATGGTAGGGTGTTGCCGGGGTTAAAATATATTTGTTTTGAAAATAATATGTGTCCAAGTCGGAGTCTAAGTATTTTTGTTTGATCACGACGTGTAATAGTTTTTTGATCAATATTTTTTAAGTAGTTACTTGTGTGTATTAAATTTGTATTTGTTCGTTGGTACCAGTCGTTACATAATTGAATGTTGTTGTTTAATTTTTGGGTAAATATGTTTGTTATGGATTTGTTGATGTCTATAGTGTTAAAGTTGGGAGTGTAGTGAAGTGGCATTTTTATTGTGGTTTTGGCTGTAGTGTCGGCTAGTTCATTTCCTTCAATGCCGCAATGGCTGGGTATCCAGAGCAGTTTTATTTTTGGGGCAGATTTTGTAAGGAGTGTTCTTATGCTTACAGGGTATAGGTTGTTGTTATTGGTGTTGGCGATGGATTTAATAGATGAGAGGGAGTCGGAGCAGATTATGAAGTTTCCTGATTTTTTCTTTTGGACTAATTGTATTGCGTGGAGGATGGCTATGGTTTCGGCGGATAGGATAGATGAGTAGTGGGGTAGGATGCATCTTTTTAGGACTTCGACCTCTGTTGTGATGGCGAAGGTGGCTGTGGTGTTCTGGAGTGAGCCGTCTGTGTATATGAATGTGTAGTTTTTGTATTTGTTTTTAAGTAGTAGAAATTCTTGTCTGTATATGTTTGATGGTGTAATGGCTTTGTTAAATTTTTGCAGTGTGGTATTGATAAGGAATGTGGGAAAGAGCCATTGTGGGGTGATTGGTTCGGTTGGGGGTGGGAGGTAGGGGATATTTTGTTCTTTACATGATGTTATGATTTTATGAAGCGCTGATGTTAATTTTGATTTTTTTTGGTTGGTCTTTTGTTTAAGGTATTTGTGGAGAGGTGAATTTGTGCTATGTAGTAATGTTTTATACGTTTTAGTTAAGATCATGTCTCTTTTTTGCTCTATTGATGGTATGTTGAATTCAAAAAGTAGGTTGGGGATAGGGGTTGAGCGTAGTGCTCCGAGTGTCATGCGGATAGCTGCGTTGAATATTGATTTAATTTTATTAAGGGTTGACTTGGGGGCATGGCCATATATAAACAATCCGTAATCTATTTTGGCTATTAGTGTGGCTTTAGTTACGTTTATAAGGGAATGTGTGTTGCAGTTATGTTTGGGATTGGCTAGGAATTTTATTATATTAAGTTTTGTGTTTAGCGCTGGTTGTATTTCTTTAATGTGGGAGTCCCATCTATATTTTTTATTGATGGTGAGACCTAAGATTTTTAGACTCGATACTACAGGTACAGTTGTGCCTACGGCAAATGTGGAGGTGTTTACATTTATTTACGGCTAAGCATGCTCCTGAGTACGTGCACCATTCATCTATTTTGGCAAAGAGGTTGTCAAGATTATGGGTTACGTTTTTTTGTTGTTTGAGGGGGATGAAGAGGAAAAAATCATCGGCATAGGCACAGAATTGTATTTCCCTATGTAGGCCGATGATGTTGGACAGTTTGTTGTAGGCTATTAGGAATAAAATGACGGATATTGGGGATCCTTGGGGGATACCGTTATGGAGTGGAAAGGGGCGGGTTATTATGTTTTGAAGTTTTTTATAAAGTTTATTATTTTTGGGCCGACTTTCCATTTTATCGGTTCGTCTATTATGGTATGCACTCCAACTCTGTCGAATGCTCTTGAAAAGTCAAGGGAAATGACTGAGGTGTGCTTTTTGGACTGTAATGATCTAGTTATCAGATGGTCTGCAAAGAGCAGACTGTCTGTAACTGATTTGCCTTGTGTAAAGCCTGTCTGATGTGGATGTATCAGTTTGTTCTCCGTGACGAACCACCAAAGGCGTTTGGCTATTACTTTTTCTAGCGATTTAGAAAGGCAACAGTTAAGGGAAATTGGTCTATAGTTGGTTATTATTGTTTTGTTAGTGTTGGGTTTTAATATGGGGATGATTAGGCTGGTTTTGTAGGCTTGAGGAATGAAGCTGTTGAAAATATTGTTGAAGAGTTGTACTATTCTGATTTTTAGTGTGTGGGAGCTGTTTTTGATTAGAGGATAGGATATTCTATTAAAGCCGGGAGTTGTTCCTTTGAGGGTCTGTAAGGCGGACATAAGTTCTATAAGTGTGATTTCTGTTTCTATCTCTTGCGCTTTCGAGTTGGGTATGTAATTGGCTGATTTGTCTGTGTGTTTGTGGGTGCTAAAATTTGGATTAAAGTTGGTGTCTTTTGAGAGGTCAGACCAGTGTTGGACGAAGAGATGGGCTATTTGGGTTGTGTCAGTAGTGGGCCTGTTGTTGGTTGAGTCGATGATAGAGTGTATAGTTATGTTTGGACACTAACCATACAACACATAGACGAGACAAGTAGAGTAAAGTTTTTCAACGGCGAAAATCTGTAGATCACGTCCCAGTCATACCTTCGTGCCTGCTCGGCTCGTCGTTTCAGGGGCGAACAGTGAAAATATGGCACGACAAAATCAGTTCGCTGCTAGCAGTGCTAGCGAAATGAACACATTTTCATATGAAGCATGGCTATGCGCTTCTTTTCCCTATTCTCTCTCACTCTCTCTCTATGCTATCTCTCTCTATGGTCTCTCAAACATCAGCAGCGCACAAAAATTGAATTTTGTTCGCAACGATCCCATTTATTTCCTCCTGAGTGAAGAGTATACCGAACTCTTCAAAGCGTTTGCCATGCACACGCAAAATGTTAGCGTTTTTATGATTATTTCTGCGAAGGGTATGAAAGCGTTGGTGCGCTCAATGAATATGTCTTCGCGACGGGCATGCATGCACACACTTACAGACCATTGCTACATGTATGTGCTTTTTGTTGCCTGTGTGCGAAACACTACTCTTGCTGCCTGAAGAAATTGTAAAGTCCGCTTGTCGGTCTTGTGAAGTGCACATACACATTTGCATGTGTGTGTGTATGGGATGCGATGATCAGAACTGTCGAGTACCCGCGATTCAGTAGTCTCTCGATTTTGTATGGTTTGAATTGTAGAGTGACTAGGAAATGAGCCCTTACGATCGCATCAGTCATTTTCGCAATAAAGAGAATAGTTTGACGCATTAAATAAACCTATTAGTTAATGTATTTCTATAACTTTTTCAGTTTGAAATTGTGTATAAAGTAATTATAATTAATAGTTCTTTTTTTTCGATAACAGTAGATATGTACATTCAAAAACGTACATATGTAGATATATTATGAATACATATAGGTACATATGTACATATTTGTGAAAAGGATATGAAAATCAACGAGATCGACTAACTTTGTCACTCTACAATTCAAACCATACAAAATTGACAAACTACTGAATCGCGGGCACTCGACAGTTCTGATCATCGCATCCCATACACACACATTCAAATGTGTGTGTGCACTTCACAAGACCGACAAGCGGACTTTACAATTTCTTCAGGCAGCAAGAGTAGTGTTTCGCACACAGGCAACAAAAAGCACATACATGTAGCAATGGTCTGTAAGTGTGTGCATGCATGCCCGTCGCGAAATCATATTCTTTATGCGCATCAACGCATTCATACCCTTCCCACAAATAATCATAAAAACGCTAACATTTTGCATGAGAATGACAAACGCTTTCAAAAGTTCGATATTCCATCGACAGCAAGAATACAGTTTCGCACACAGGCACACAAATACTCATACATGCAGCAAGCCACTGTGAGTGTGTGTGTGCATGCTCGTCGCGAAACCATATTCTTTATGAGCATCAACGCATTCATACCCTTCCCAAAAATAATCATGAAAAAGCAAATATTTTGTATGAGCATGGCAACCCGTTTTAAGAATTCGGTATACTCTTTCCGCGGAAGGAAAGACATGGGATCGTCGCGGACAAATTTCAATTTTTTTGCGCTGCTGCTATTTGAGAGACCATAGAGAGAGAGAGCATAAAGAGAGGGACAGAGAGAGAGTAAGGAAAAATAGCACATAGCCGTGCTGAAGCATGTGTCCGTTTCGTTTGAGCGCTCGCAGCGCATTAACTTTGTCGTACTATATTTTCAATGCCCGAACCCCAAGAGACCGAGCCGAGCAAATACGACTGGTAGCTAATATTTCGACTGCCTTTTTCGGCGTTGAAAAAATTTGTTCTAGTTGGCCTATCTATGTGTTGTATGGTCAGTGGTTTGGATTAAGCCCACATAGACGTCGGATATTTGCCCAGATTTTGTCGGAGGGGGTATTAGGATCTATTGTGGTTGTGAGTTCGGTCATGGCTTTTGTTTTAGCTATTTTGAGCTCTCTCCGGAAGAGAGCATTGGCTCTTTTGTAATTGAGGAGATTCGCTGTGCTGTTCATTCTTTTGAAATTTTGACATGTTTTGAACTTATTTTTTCTGAGCTCTGTGAGGGTTTTGTTCCACCAGGGGTGTTTTTGTTGTAGTGGTGTGGGGTAGTTTGGGGTATGGCGTAATGGGCGGCTTGTAGGCTTATCTTGGCTATGGATGCGGCTTCTTTATTAATGTTTGTACTATAGGGTATATTTTTGTTAATATCGTTGGTAAGTTTTTCGAAAAGTGGCCAGTTGGCTTCTTTTATTTTGAAAAAGGGGCGGGAAAAGTTTGTTATTTGTGTTTGTGGGAATAAGGATATTAAGATTGGATAGTGATCACTTCCGTGTAGGTCGTTAAATATTTTCCAGTTAGCGAACGGGGTGAGTTGGGGGGAGCATAGGGAAATGTCTATGTGGGTGAATGTGTTGTGGGTAGAAAAATGAGTTGGAGATCCATCGTTGAGTATGGTCAGGTTGGAATTTTCGATAAATTTTGATAAAATTCTGCCTCTCTTGTTGTCCTGAGGTGAACCCCAGCTGTGGTGTCGACTGTTGAAGTCACCTACAATAATTTGATTACTGTTGACGCTGTGAGTTTCAAATTGGTCGTGTAGGCATTTGAGGGAAAAGGGTTTGTTGGGAGGGATGTATGTAGAGAGTATGTTGATTTTTGTTTTTGATATAATTTCTATTGAGAGAGTTTCTAAGTGTCTAGGTGGGTTTAATTGTTTGTGCTGTATGGATTTATGTATTAATATGGATACGCCGCCAAATCGGTTAGAGGCTGTATTGGTGTAGATTTGGTAGTTTATTGGGATGGGGATGGGGGTGTTTGTATTGTAATAGTGTGTCTCTTGGAGACATATGATTTGTGGTGAACATTTTTTAATAATAGTTAAGAGTTCGTTGTAATTGTTTGTATAACCTTTGATGTTCCATTGTAGTATTTTTAGCATTGATGAAGTTTTCAAGTTTTAGTAAATTAGTGCTTGTTTTGTTTGGGGTTTAAGTTGAAAGTGTTTTTTTATATGGATTCGCTGTCACTATTATTTGTGTGTTGGTTCTTGGTTGGGGGTTTAGATTTTGTTTCAGCTAGAGCGTTTAAAGTTTTAGAGGGTTTAAAGTTAGTAGTTAGGGTGCTAGACTTATCTTTAATAAATATTCTAAGTTTTAGGTCTTCGGTAGATTGTGCTGTATACGGTTTTTTTTCCAAGTTGGAAAGGTTACCGTCAGTTTCCATGTCTTCTGTTGTGGTTTGATGTAGTTGTTGTTGGTTGATCGTTGGTCGGGCTGTGGATGGTTGTGCTGTAGCTAAGTTCTGTCTCGGGACCTTAGGTTGTGCATTGGGTGTTGAATGGCTTGGTGTGTGTGTTGTTGATGTTTGTGTTGTTGGCTGCGTAAGCGTTTTAGCGTAGGTGTTTCTCAGCTGTGGATTATGTCTTTTATGGTATATATCGACAGCAGTTTTGTGATCTACTTTTTCTGTTATTTTTATTGCTGTCAGTTCCTGTTGTTTGAGGAATGTCGGGCATTTACGATCAAGTGGGCTGTGTTGGGTTGTTTTTGCAGTTTAGGCAGCTTTGCGTATTGTTGCATTGCTCCCCTTCGTTGGTGTGTTTACTATCTGAACAGTTTTTGCATACTTCCTGACTTTTGTAGATGCTAGTAGGGTGTCCAAAGCAAAGGCAGTTTTTGCAACGTAGTGGAAGAGGGATATAAGGTCTTACGTAGACGGATTCGTAGCTAATTTTTATTGTTTCGGGCAGCTTGTGTATTATTTTATTTTACGTACTTCAGTTACTTTTTGTGCTTTGAGTTCTTGTTGAATAATGTTTTCACTTATGTTACGTAGGTCATTACAATATATAACACCTTTAGAAAAGTTTAATGTTTTGTGTTCTGTTGCGGTAATGTCAATGTCCATCATTTTAGTAAGTTTGAGTAGTTTTAAAGCTTGCGAGTTGTTTTTGGTTTTAATAAGTAGGCAGCCGTCTCTTGTTTTTTTGCATGTTTCTACTTCTCCTCCGCAAGTATAGTCAATAGTTTTTTTGATGGTAAACGGTGAAACTTTTTCGAACGATTCTGTGTCGTTTCGTTTTAAGACGATGTACTTTGGTTCGTTTAGATGTGTGTTTTTGTATTTGCTTATGTCCGGTGGTTCGTGCATGTTTGTTGTTTTTGGGCGCAAGCCCGGTGTAACTGTTTGTGGTGGATGTTTGTTTTTTTGTTTTGTTTTGTTTTGATTGCTTTTCGGTTTAATTTGTGCTTGTCGCGCGTTAGCTGATGAGCTTTTGCTATTACGTTAGCGTAGCGAGGTTTTGATGTAGCACGTCTTGTCTCCAGAGATGTTGAAGTGATACTGATGACTTAAATATAAATCTTTTACATGAACTAGCTTTGTAACTTTATTTATTATTTGCACTTCACTGTGTCTGGCTTGAACTAGTTACTAAAATTCTTTGACTTAACTTTTATGTATTGTATATCTAAATGCATATTCACTTAAAGTATCGAAAGAGTACTTACCGGAGCTTTCATCTCTATGCTCACTCTAACAGCGCTTGTTGTTAATTGTTAACTTCCGCCGAAAAGAAAAAAAATTAGTATTTGATTTAGATGCGTAGTCTAAGCTGTCTGTTGTTTGTGCTCTTCCTGTGCTAGCATGTGACAGACACAAATGCAGAGACAACGAGCCCAAGCAGAGTTCTCAAGCTCAAAGCAATCCACACACACTCGCTAATCCACAGTCAAAGACGACTTCCAGCAACTGGGACTTAGGTAGCAGATCACTTCAGATGTTACATGGATAGAGAATGATAGGCGGGGGAACGAGGGGCTTTGTGAATGTATGAACTATAGCTTAAGTGAGCTCAGTCGGTTCTGTTGATTGAAATAATTGTGTCTGTTATTGTTTGAAATGTGGTAACTTTTGCTGCATTACGGAAGCTGTTGACGTTTGATGATGGGCCGTCTCTGTGACTCTGTGGCTTGACTTGGCTCTGTTCAGCTTCTCTTTCCTTATTCGATTTTCACGTTTGGCTGCATCGTGAAAACTTTTACTTTGTGATGTCTTCAGTTCTGCTTAGTTTACCTAGATTCCCTGTTGATTGAGTGTATAGAGAGTATGCAGAACTACTGAATAAATTAGCATATTTGTTACTTGTTATAGAAGTTTTATTTAGGCATATTCAATTCCTTAATCCAATATAGTACAATGATGGAATATAATATTTTTAACTTAGTACAAAGGTAAATAATTGTGGGGCGAATAATGCTATTTCACTTACCATTTATTGAGTGGTTTAATTAATTTAAAACTCAAAATCAATTAAATGTTTGAAATGGAAAATTACTTTGAGATATTAATACATAATGATGTCTAAGTCTTTAAGTGGTATATATTTATATATATTATTCTTTTTCTTTTCTTTTTTTTTTTTTTGACTGCTTGTTCGAATATATTTTGAGCAAATAACTTTTTTTACCATTCAGTTATTTATTTAAAATATAATACAATTTTTAAAAATTGGTTTGAGATATATTAATGTATACTGATGTCTGAGTCTTTGAGTGATATAACTTTGTGCTTTATTAATCGGTTGCATTTTATATATTTGCCGCTTGCCCTGCAATGTTCAGCGCTGCCAGCGTTTGTGTCTCTTTATGACAATGGCTGTTGTATCTGTCAAATGTTGCCTGTCTCACACAGGTGGCCCGTTCGGTCGTTTTATCTCTGTCAGTTTTCTTCAGAACTGTTTTTATACCCTGAAGATATTGAAAATGAGAATTCAGGATGTAATGTTTTTGTGAAAATGTATGTAACAGGCAGAAGGAGGCGTGGCAGACCTCATAAAGTATATAAATTCTTGATCAGGATGACGAGCTGAGTTGATCTAGCCATGTCCGTCTGTCCGTCCGCCCGTCCATACGCAGTACGAGTTTATCATATTTTTTCGGTAACTAATTCCATTTCTTTTTTATCGATAATAATTGAAAATCTGACTTTGTTTTTGAAGAATTAATTTGAATACTGATAGAAATAGAGATTTCAGATTTATGTGATAAAAACAAAGATTTTGTCATTACAGATTTTGGATACCACGCCCCCTTCGCCCCAAATTTGAAAAAAAAACGTATATCAAGTACTTAAAACTGTGTGCTTTGGCATATGCACACATTTGAATGCTATCATCACGTTCTGCAAAAAGATTTATTCAACAAATAAATTCTCATAATAAAGCCCACACGGCAGCCCAAGCGCAGTAACTGGTAACTGCGCAGTTAGCAGAGCGCGTGTTTATGCGTTCGTATGGATGCATTAGTCTGGATGTAGAATGATTGGAATAATGCTTTGCAGGGTTCAGGGTATCTCCTAGTCAAGCAGTCTCGACTAGAGCCCTCTTACTTGTTATACCCTGAACCCATTGAAAAGGGGAAATCAGGCAGAAGGAGGCGTGGCAGACCCCATAAAGTATATATATTCTTGATCAGGGCAACGATTTAAGTCGATTTAGCCCTGTCCGTCCATCTGTCCGTCCGTCCATCTGTCCGTATGTATGAACGCGTTGATCTCAGAAGATATAAGAGCTAGAGACTTGAAATTTTTTTCTGTAGGTCCGTATATTGCGCGCGCATATCGAGTTTGTTTCTAAAAATCGATAACAACTTCCGTTCTTTTGTTATCGATTAAAAAACTAGAGACTTGTGCTTTGGCACATACACACGTTCTAATGTTATTATCGCGGTATGAAAGTTTAATGAAGATTATCCGTCTACAAAAAAAAGTTATTAAGCAATTAAGTTGCCAAAGTAAGCCCTCACGGCAGCCCATGCCTGCTTATACGTGCGGGCGTATGTGTGTATGTGTGTGTGCATGTGTAGACGAATTATTGAAATATCAGTTCCTGGATAGGTTCAGGGGATCTCGTAGTCGAGCTGTCTCGAGTAGAGCTTTCTTACTTTTTAGTTTTCCATTGGGTGGTAAATAGCCCTTATCCTACATTTAATCATATATATATTCACTAATATCATCGAGTTCACATGAGCCAACTGGTATTTTAATCACATAATCACCAATATAAAAAAAAAAATTTTTTTTCATCAACGTTAGGTATCGAGCTAAGTCCACTAAAGAACAAGTCCACTTCGAACGGCTATTGAATGTAAATAAAGCATTTGTCTAATTTCATGAGTTTATACTATGCTCTCTAAATGACAATAAATGTATCGAAGCCTACTCTAAATCGTCCATTGACTAGATCAGCATCCTTGCTTATGGTGAGGAATCCGTACTTTTTCTTCCAACAGATTTGACATATTTTTTTGAAAGCACAAAGCTCATGTCAGCACCCACATGAAATATGTAAATATGCTTCATATTCAATTCATCTTCCTTAAAGACTGAAATTAGATTTGCATTATCACGTTCCCGTTATTTTATTATCGATTTAAACCCTTATCGAAAACCAGTTTAAAAAATTATATTACCTACATCTTTAGAGCTAGAGTCTCAAAATTTCAAATGTAGATTTATATTTTTTTTTGGGTATTTCGGTTTTTGTCATATTTCACCCCCCACCCCTCAAAACCTGGTTAACAATTCAGTGGGCCAAGCACTAAGCTAAAACAAGTAGGAGGGCTCTAGTCGAGACTGCTCGACTAGGAGATACCCTGAACCCTGCAAAGTACTGATTCCAACAATTCTACACTTCTTTCATGCATATATACAAAAACACATACACACACCCGTACGCATGCATCCATACGAACGCATAAACAATTGCTCTGCTAACTGCGCAGTAACTGCGCTTGGGCTGCCGTGTGGGCTATATTATGAAAATTTGTTTGTTGAATAAATCTTTTTGTAGTGGGACTATCTTCATTAAATTTTTAGAACGTGATAATAACATTCAAATGTGTGTATATGCCAAAGCACAAGTCTCTAGTACTTGATATACGTTTTTTTCAAATTTGGGGCGAAGGGGGCGTGGCATCCAAAATCTGTAAATAACAAAATCTTTGTATTCATCACATAAATCTACACAGTAAATCAAAAGTCTCTAGGTCTAACAGTATTCAAAGTAGGCTTTAAAAACAAAGTCAGATTTTCGATTGTTATCGATAAAAAAGAAGTGGAATGAGTTATCGAAAAAATATGATAAACTCGTACTGCGTATGGTATACACGAGTATACATGTAAAATTTCAAGTCTCTAGCACTTGTAGTTTAGGAGATCTCTGCGTTAGTACGGACGGACGGACGGACGGACGGACGGACAGACGGACATGGCTAGATCAACTCAGCTCGTCATCCTGATCAAGAATATATATACTTTATGCGGTCTGCCACGCCTCCTTCTGCCTGTTACATACATTTTTACAAAAACATTATACCCTGAAATCCCATTTTCAATGGGTTCAGGGTATAAAAACGTTTAGAACGTGGTGATAAAGGTATAAATCCATTGGATGCTGCCTGCAGAGAGCACGATATAGCCTACTCACAAAACAAAGAGCTTGCTCGATAACATAAAGCGGATACGCGATTATCAGAGAGGGCGTGGGAGCGAACAACAGCTGCAGATAGCAGTATAGGGGAAAAGGCTGCCGCCTAGTTCGTTACAAACAAGAGACCAAACAAAAGAGAAAGTAAAGCAATAAACAAATCAATTGCTTCAAATACTAAAAATATAGTAGTTCCTCGAGTTATTAGTGTACCCAAGATCGGTGGATTCTTACCATTGGTCGGCATTTTAGCATTAGGACCGCTTGGTAGGCTTGCCACGGGTGGTGCAAGCATTGTAAAAACAATAAACGACAAAAATGCTGTACCGCAACTTGAGAAGAACAAACGACACAATCAAAAGATGGAGGCTATTGCATTAAAAAAGGGACTTTACCTTCGACCACATCGCAGAGGCTATGGCATAACTACTTCATTTTCACGTTATCAACCAAAAAACTTTTAAAGCAGCTACCCAATAAACCTCTCTCAAACATTGATATTCTTAGATTCGCTCGTAAGCACATACTGAACTTTAGAGGTGAATTTATGCGGAACTCCCTACCTCAGAGAAAAGATCAATAGAGAAACGAATGTGGGTTTATAAATTTATATTCATCAAAAGGAGGTGGTACACACTGGGTAGCTTACACTAAAATTGGTAATGAAATAAATTATTTTGAAAGTTTTGGAAATTTGCAGCGATCCATAGAAGTCATACATTATTTGGGTAAAAATATACGATACAATTATCATAGAGCTCAAAAAGTTTATTGACTATAATTGCGGGCACTTGTGCTTAAAGTTTTTATTACTTTATTGATATTCATGAGCTCCACTTCGGTGAGCACGGAAACACACACACAGAGCATGTTTTGGATTCAGCGGATTTCATCAACTGACAAGTTCTGTATTTGTCAAGGTGGTTGGGAGAGATTTCAAATTATTCAACCGCAAGCTATAGCACCTCTGCTTCAGGTGTATACTACACCCATGGGTGGGGAAAAACTCTTCTTTTCTCTTTACGACGTGGGGAAACGCAATCATTTTTGTTTCAAGTCACCATTTCATTCGCTCAATGTCAGCATGGTACATTTAGTGTTCACGGAGGATGTATTACGCTAGTTGGCACAAGTTATGAAAGCGCTACTCGTAACAGTGATTTAAGGAGATACAGAGGCGATTGCCCATTTTTTGGTGTGGGGGAATAGGGTAATGCAGATGCAGAAGTAATTCACAAATTTATGAAGGAATATCGTACAAGATATTCTTATGATGAAGATATTCCCTCTCTACGAGAATACATAATGGCTAGGGAACGGGAGGAATCAAATTTTCGATTATTGTATAGAGTGGTTACTGCCGCCAGCAGAGGCCAGCAAGACGAAAATCGGCTGTTGAATAAAATATTAAATGAAACCCCAAAATAATACTAAATCTGTTGTTTGCTAGAATTACTATAAAAGAGCTGAGGCTTAGTATAAGTATAAGAGGCACCGCCAGCAGAATCGGAAACAGGAGCACTTACCCCAGACATCATTGCTAGTTGAAAACTATCCGCAACAGCAGATGGTGATTAATGAAGGGAAACAGGATCGCATCAAGTCTCAATATTGGGTGAAAATTATTCGCAACAGCAGTTACAGATATCTGAAGCCAATGAAGGACATCAGCAGCAAGCCATAATGGTGCATGGGGGCAGCAGCAGCAGACTCCACCAAACAACTTATTGGTTGAAAATTATTCGCAACAGCAGTTGCAGATGCCTGGCGACGCTGAAGGACAGCAGCAGTACATCATGCAGTATGGAGGATATAATTAAAGCCCTACAAAGCTTTAATTTTAGGCGTAAAAAGCCGTTACGCAACAAAACGAGAATGCCGCTCAATGTGTAGTGTACGGGATTGAAGAGGTCATATAATCAATTTTGTGATTATAATTCGATCCGTCCAGTTGATGGAATTTCTGGACTTAGACATGTGCAGAAGGCTTAGATGTGCGCACTCTCGCTATGCTCGTACTAGCTCGCCGGATTGTCGGGGTTCTTCTTTACCTATCTACACGGTTGCACCCTAACACACTTATTTTAGTGCGCATTTCAGAATCTACCAAAAACAAAAATAAACCATAAATGATGGAAGCGCCGACACGCCCTATGTTTAAACCCTCCTATGTTCTTAAGCTGATGGAGAGGACTAAGATGGGGTTTGTCTCTCTCTCTCTCTTTACCCTCCCTACCTTGACAATACTGCAAATTTTAATGTATTGTCCCTTAATTAAGTTATCAATGATCTTAACTACATCTTATAAGACCCTGGCATGGATGGTCGACAGACTAAATTATAAGGCTCACAATTTCATCATAACTTCAAGTTTTTTAATTTCATATATGGCTTTTAAAAGGTATGACAAGTTTGTCCAGTAATAGGGTGGTATAATTCAATCATACCGGGGTGGTGTACTAGTGGTGTAGTATTTACAATATGATAATATATTATGCTTACAAACTAACATGATTTCGGTCGCTTTTCTTAAACACTAGTTTTAATAAATGTCTTATGTTTACAAGATTGTGGATTACGTTTTCCTTTTGCTGTGCATTATTTCTCTTTGATATTACTTTCTAGCAACAATTTTAAAAATTCAACAAACTTTATATTTTCCTCATGGTTATTATGTATCTATATACATATAGGTATATATATATATTTACATATAAAATTTTTTTTTTTTTTTTATGTTAATATAAGGAACTTTATGATTTCTTTCTTTTTTTCTTTTTTTTATGATTACTTTATATATACTTTTTTCTCATTATTTTCATTATTTCCCTTACCAGCGCGTTGTGTATAGCTGCATGCCGTTGTGATCATTGGGCCCAAGATGACGATGACATGATGATATACTGTTATAAATAGAATTACATAATTATAAAGTTTCTTATTTATTTAAATATTAACGGAACCTTTTTGCGAATGTACCAGCTGGTTACCTTTACTTCCTTTTTCTCATTTTTTCTTTAAATTTTACTTTGCTTTGATTTGCATTTGCAAATATTCCGCCTCAGCGCGTCAACTGATACCATACACTTAGGTCGAGTACATTACTTAAATCTCTGTTTGGAGGTTGCCTAAAGACGTAACCGGTAGATGGTTGCGTTTTTTTTTTTTGCTTTACGGTGCGGCCGTTTTTATGTAGCCGGTTGCGGCTTCTTGAGCGCTGTGAGTTATTTGACCCATCGTAGATAGAAGATAGTGTCGTGATTGGGGTCCGTTTAGTTGTTGTGGTGGGAGTGCAGACCAGTCGAATGTTGCCGCATAGGTTTTAAGAATATTGCCAATTATAAGCAGGCAGAGACGCTTGCTCTTGACCGAAGTCTTCGGTCTGGAGAAGGCTCTAGCATATATGCTGCTTTGCTGGAGGTGGCTGCCTAAGTTAAAACGTTTACTAATAAACTATAAAACTCTCACTTGCTAACGTACCTCTCGATCTATAACCGGATAATTATTTCACTTTTAGATTCTTATTTTTATTTGAGCACTGGCGATGCACTTGGTTATGTTTCCCACACCACGTTTTTTTTATTTTTTTATTTTACTTAACGGCAGCGATTAACGTCTGCCCTCAAAAATGATCTTTTACTTTCTGTCTGCTGTCGATTAGCTGACGCTGTACTGAACTTAAGTGGCGCTAAGCATAACTGTAATATCGTCTGTTCTCTGCTAATTACTCTCGCTTTCGTTGGCTTTTGGTATAGCCGCACGGTCATAAACCGTGCACTTGCGGTGCAATCGTATGATGTGCATGTCTTGCTATTGCGAATAATAAGGCAAAGGTAGATAGCAAGCAACGACAGTAGGGTGACTCATGACATACCGAATTTTATTTTACTATCCGTTTCCACTATTGTATTTGTACTTATAATTTTGAATATGCTTTTTATTTTATTTCGGCCACTACAGCACAGATAATGTGGCAAGACCAGCTCGAAGAAACATTATCTGAAGACCATTGGATACGTTATGTCCGAATTTGTATATCTTTTAGGTGATATACGCCTAAGTCATTTCCGTCTTCTGTTTTAAGTACATAGTAATTTGGACTTCGCTTTTGGTGTACTCTAGCTGAAATAAACACAGGTGCCAACTTAGCGCTAAATCTTTTAATAGCATTACTCTGTGTAAAGTTCCGAGCATAAACTGTATCTCCTACACTTAGTTGAACGTTACGACTACGTAAATTTTATCTGTGGGCGTTTGCTTCATGACATTTATTTATGTTTTGTTTAGCTTTTTGCCGCAGCATCTGTAATATGTCGTGGTTGTTTAGTTTGGTGTCATCATTCAAAAGATTTAAATTCCTTAGTAGAGAATAATCTTTCCCATTTAAATCATATTTTGGCCAAATGCGAGAAAATAAGGGGAATAGCCTGTACTACGATGTAATGACGCTCTTAACGCTCCACTAATAGCATTCAAATTAGCATCCCAATTGGTATGATCATAACCAATGTAGGCTCGTACTGCGGCTAAGACTGACCTATTTAATGCTAGTGGCATTAGCTTGTGATGAATAAATTGCAGTGCACTTTTGAGTTACACCGAAGCTCGTTAAGAAGGCCTGAAAAGCACTAGATTTAAATTGTGATCCATTGTCTGTGAGTATCATTTCTCCAAACGTGTAAAATATAGCACCTTCTAAGAATTCGCAAATTTTTGGGGCTGTGAACTTCTTAAGCGGGCACAAGAAATGGAATTTCGTGAAATGATCAACCACTATAAGTAAGCCAATATTACCGTTTTTGGAACGCGGATAGGGTCCTAATAGATCAATGTATAACTTTTGAAAAGGTCTTTCAGATGAAAAGGGTTTACCCATTGGAGGTTTAAGAATGGTGTTTGGACTCTTCGTCGTGCGACATACAATACATTTGGATATGTACTCCCGAATCTGACTAACCATCCTGGGCCAAAACAAATATCTTCTTATCTTTTCTACAGTTTTACTCATACCACAATGCGCTGAGCTTGGCGCGTCATGTGCCTGCTGTAAGACTTCTGTTACCAATGTTGATGGTACCCAAAGTTTCCAAGAACCGCTTTCTTGTTCTTCATCGCCAGAAGCAAACTCTGTTCTTTTATAAACAAAATTATCAAATACTTTTAGATCTGGGAATCTGAATTGATTCAATTTGATTTTCTCAATTTAAATTCACTGGATGCTAAATCGATAATCGGACAATTGAAATTAATTTCTTCAATAGCTGGGTCGTTATGTCTAGACAAGGTATCTGCTACCACATTTAGCGAGCGTTTCCTATATAGAATATTAAATGAAAAGGTTCGTAGCTTCATAGACCATCTGGCAAGTCTTCCAGACAAATCTTTCTGATTCATCAACCATTTCAACGCAGCATGATCAGTTATCACTACAAATTCCTGACCTTCGATATACGATCTAAATTTTTTTATACCTTTAATGACTGCTAAACATTCTAATCCTGTAACCGAATAATTGCGTTGAGCTTTTGATAGTTTTTCGGACATATATGCTATAGGAAGCTCAATTCCGTCCCGTTCCTAAGCTAAAACACAACCTATTCCATACATGCTTGCGTCGCAGAGTAAAATAAATGGTTTAAAAAAATCTGGTGTTATAAGAATTGGTGATGCTGTTAAGCAAGACTTTAAAGATTCGAACGATTGCTGGGCTTCTGGATTCCACTCTATACCTTTCTTTTGCTTTAGCAATTCTGACAAGGCAAAACTGACAGTGGCGTAGTTTTCTACAAATCGTCTGTACCAACCTGATAAACCTAAAAATCGGCGTAGTTGTTTCACAGTTGTAGGAACAGGAAACTCACTGATGGCTTTAATCTTATCGGGATTGGTTCTTATTTGACCGTCTCCGATTATAAAGCCGAGATAGGTGATTTCTTTCATACAAAACTTTGATTTGCTTATGTTTATCGTAAGATTTGCTCTGCGGAGACAAAGTGCTATTTCTTGTAACAACAACAAATGTGAATCCAAGTCGTCAGACAAAATAAGAAGATCGTCTAGATATACAAATACTCGTGTTCGTAAATGAGCTGGAATAACTTGATCCATTAATCTACATAGTGTTTGAGCGGCGTTACATAAGCCGAATGGCATCATTTTGTACTGATATAATGATCTATTTGGGACTGTGAAAGCCGTATATTGTCGAGATTTCTCATCTAAAGGAATTTGCCAATATGTGTGTTTCATGTCTAAGCCGGTAATAAAACGAGCTGGTGGTAAGCGACTTAAAATGCCATCGATGTGAGGCAAAGGGTATGCATCCCGTCTGGTAACCTTATTAACCTCTCTGGAGTCTAAACAAAGTCGGTATTTTTCTCCCTTTTTAACTAAAACACAATTGCTACTCCAAGGGCTGTTTGACTCTTCTATGACATCTAGTGCCAACATGTTGTCGACTTCATCAAACATAATCTTTTCTATAGCTGGCGAAACTGGCCAATGACGTTGTTTTATTGGTATTGCTGAGCCAACATCTATAGAATGAGTTGCTAAGCTAGTACGACCAAGACCTTAGGTAGCGAAAGACGGAAAAATTGCTATGACCTTATCAAGTCGTGCCTTCTCTTCTTTCGTCAACGTGTGATAGTTGGGTGAATCTTCGTTATCATCCACGGTACCTACATCTAATTCTGCTACGTTCGCTTGTGAAGTTATCCTGTCTAGAAGTCCAAATTTATCCCAAAAATCGATGCCTAGATATACATCTTGTTTAAGTTCAGGAATGATAAACATTTCCAGATCTGCTTCTTTCCCTTGATATTTAATCTGACTTGTAAGCTTTGCTACTACTATACTTTCTGTTCCATTTGCGGTTTTAATGTATCCCGAACATTTTCTAATTTCCTTATTTAGCAACAATTCTTTTGCTGCTGAGCCGCCAACACAACTTATGGTAGCTCCGGAGTCTAGCAGGGCTATATAACTTTTACCTTCTCTATTAACTTCAGTGAAAAGTCTATTATCTGAGCTTAGAAAAATGGCTGATATAAACTTTCTCCTAACTTTCTTTATACTTTTCCAGAAGTCTCTCAAACGTTGCGTTGAACGTTTAGGCTTAATTCTATATTTAATTTCATTTATGATACCAAAAATTTGCTTGCGGATTAAATTGTAATTATGTGTTCTTTCATGTAAAGGTGTAAATGAAAAGTGAATGTTAGAGGAATTATATTGGTTGTCCGTCTGAGTGCCAATATCCTGACTATCAATGGTTTCGGAGGATGTGCCTAGTTGGTGTTGGTTGACACATCCCGCTTCCGGTTTCCCGAAGGGTTACATTTCGGACACATAGGCTTGAATATTTCTTTAGTTCCGCAGCCAAAACAAAATATTTTTCGTGTACCTACGCAGTCGTCAAATCTGTGACCAGGTTTGTCACAATTCCAACAAACTTGAACTGTTTTTGCGGTATGTCTTTGTATTTCTGATATGTTCTCTGAGACGTTAACATCGTCAGCTAACTGTTCAGAATCATCGGGTACTGACAATTCTGTGACATATGAACGCACAGCCCGAGGCTTAAAAGTTTTTATGTCATTATAAAACTGTTCATGTTTCCTAATTTCTCTTCGGAGCTGCGATCTGTTCGAAACATTTAAATGAAGTAATTCGTGATGTACTATGGGCTTGGCGTTTCGAATCAACAGATCGACTAATTCATTTTCAGGTATCCCAGATTGGAGTCTATCAACAAGATCTTCTATTGCGTATTGGAAGTTAACGAATGGTTCGTTTTCGTTGGCGACGTCTCCTAATCTTCTCCCATATGTCATAATTGGTTTCTATATCTTCAAATCTTCTTTTGAACTCTAAGCAAAAGATTTCCCAGGTAAAGTTGGAGTGAGTACGATGGAATTTCCAGTACCAATCACCAATCATTTACCCATAAACAACAGATATAAATGGTCACATAAAAGTTGAAATTCATTATTCAAATTCTGCTTGGTAAGAGAACGAACGCGATAAATAAATTCGTCCGTCCGCATGCAATTCTTTGACCCATCAAATTTGATGTGCCAACTCAGCATAATATTGGGTACTTTCCCAGAGGAAATATTTGAAATGGAGCTGCTTTGATTGAGACTAGCCCTCGAGATGCTTTCAATGTTATTGTAATGAGACTGTTGGACGTCTGTATTCCTGATCCTAATGTTACTGTCGTTAGCAGAGGATGGTGGTTGTTCTGACGGAACCAGTTTAAGAGATACTAATTTATTTTGCAGAGATGTTTCAATGACACTAGATAAGTGTGACGTGAGTTGTTCTACCAATTGTTCCTGCTGAATATTTATAGAAGCTTGTATATAGGTACCTATCTCGTCTTGATTGTTAAGTCCGATATTAGTAGTGTTCAAATTACGATCCGTTTCTAGTCGAGTGGTGGATCGTGTTTGCATACCTCGCCTTGGAGTTATTCCTCGACTTTTAGTAGATCTATGGTTTCTCCTTGGGTAATTTGACCTATTGCCGCTTGTACTAAAGGATTTGTTTGCATCAGGTTGTGAGCCGGCTTCTGGGCGAAGCTCTGCAAACAAGGTATTGTTCGAGAATGTTAAGGCTATTGCCGTGCAATCATCGTTACATGTTGGGCATTTTGGAGTTACCTTAAGATGGTCTATAATACAAAGTTTATGAAAAGTATGCCTACATGGAGTATTCGCTACTAGATCGTTTCTATTTAGGACTTCGTTGCATATATTACAGAAAGGGTCTTCCGTTTGCAACGCGGCTGCTATATCTTCGGTACTATGTATTACCGACATTTTGCTTTGTGCTTAAGCAATAATAAATTCTATATAATTACTAAAAATTAAATATTTAAAATTGTTTGGGGTACTAATATGTCTGTCTTTTCCATGCCAGAATTTTATAAGATAATTCAGTCTAAGACACAGGGGTTTACTCCTATTGTCGTTAATTGTTCTATTTTCATTAACCAAAACATTCAATTAATGGACAGTACTCACACTAAAGTAAGTTTAATGTATTCCAAATTTATTGAGCTGTATTCTACAATATGTGCATTATCAATTATTTATTTGGTGCTCGTCGCAATCTGAAACTGTAGGTCTATTCAGGTCGATTAATTCAAAGGAATGAATTGCAATCGCTCAATCCACGAATGCGAGCCTAAGTGTGGGAGAACGATATCTTCAACAAATATATAACTGACAATTAGTTAACTATGATATGAACTATATGGACGGATTAACGGATGAGCTTAAGGAACCCAGACAATACTAACAGTTGTGAAGCCAACTGTCTAGTCCCTACATGGGTTAATTTTCTAGTATCAAAACAATCTGTCTCGGGCCCCACGTTGGGCGCCATTAAAATGTGTAGTGTACGGGATTGAAGAGGTCATATAATCAATTTTGTGATTATAATTCGGTCCGTCCAGTTGATGGAATTTCTGGACTTGTACATGTGCACTCTCGCTATGCTCGTACTAGCTCGCCGGATTGTCGGGGTTCTTCTTTACCTATCTACACGGTTGCACCCTAACACACTTATTTTAGTGCGCATTTCAGAATCTACCAAAAACAAAAATAAACCATAAATGATGGAAGCGCCGACACGCCCTATGTTTAAACCCTCCTATGTTCTTAAGCTGATGGAGAGGACTAAGATGGGGTTTGTCTCTCTCTCTCTCTCTTTACCCTCCCTACCTTGACAATACTGCAAATTTTAATGTATTGTCCCTTAATTAAGTTCTCAATGATCTTAACTACATCTTATAAGACCCTGGCATGGATGGTCGACAGACTAAATTATAAGGCTCACAATTTCATCATAACTTCAAGTTTTTATACCCTGAACCCATTGAAAATGGGAAATCAGGGTATAATGTTTTTGTGAAAATGAATGTAACAGGCAGAAGGAGGCGTGGCAGACCCCATAAAGTATATATATTCTTGATCAGGATGACGAGCTGAGTTGATCTAGCCATGTCCGTCTGTCCGTCCGTCCGTCCGTACTAACGCAGAGATCTCCTAAACTACAAGTGCTAGAGACTTGAAATTTTACATGTATACTCGTGTATACCATACGCAGTACGAGTTTATCATATTTTTTCGATAACTCATCCCATTTCTTTTTTATCGATAACAATAGAAAATCGGACTTTGTTTTTAAAGCCTAGTTTTAATACTGTTAGACCTAGAGACTTCAGATTTACTGTGTAGATTTATGTGATGAATACAAAGATTTTGTTATTTACAGATTTTGGATGCCACGCTCCCTTCGCCCTAAATTTGAAAAAAAAAAACGTATATCAAGTACTAGAGACTTGTGCTTTGGCATATACACACATTTGAATGTTCTTATCACGTTCTAAAAATTTGATGAAGATAGTCCCACTACAAAAAGATTTATTCAACAAACAAATTTTCATAATATAGCCCACACGGCAGCCCAAGCGCAGTAACTGCGCAGTTAGCAGAGCAATTGTTTATGCGTTCGTATGGATGCATGCGTACAGATGTGTGGATGGAATCAGTACTTTGCAGGGTTCAGGGTATCTCCTAGTCGAGCAGTCTCGACTAGAGCCCTCTTACTTGTTTAATTTCATATATGGCTTTTAAAAGGTATGACAAGTTTGTCCAGTAATAGGGTGGTATAATTCAATCATACCGGGGTGGTCTACTACTAACATGTGTAGTGTTTACAATATGATAATATATTATGCTTACAAACTAACATGATTTCGGTCGCATTTCTTAAACACTAGTTTTAATAAATGTCTTATGTTTACAAGATTGTGGATTACGTTTTCCTTTTGCTGTGCATTATTTCTCTTTGATATTACTTTCTAGCAACAATTTTAAAAATTCAACAAACTTTATATTTTCCTCATGGTTATTATGTATCTATATACATATAGGTATATATATATATTTACATAAATAATTTTTTTTTTTGTTAATATAAGGAACTTTATGATTTCTTTCTTTTTGTCTTTTTTTTTATGATTACTTTATATATACTTTTTTTCTCATTATTTTCATTATTTCCCTTACCAGCGCGTTGTGTATAGCTGCATGCCGTTGTGATCATTGGGCCCAAGATGACGATGACATGATGATATACTGTTATAAATAGAATTACATAATTATAAAGTTTCTTATTTATTTAAATATTAACGGAACCTTTTTGCGAATGTACCAGCTGGTTACCTTTACTTCCTTTTTCTCATTTTTTCTTTAAATTTTACTTTGCTTTGATTTGCATTTGCAAATATTCCGCCTCAGCGCGTCAACTGATACCATACACTTAGGTCGAGTACATTACTTAAATCTCTGTTTGGAGGTTGCCTAAAGACGTAACCGGTAGATGGTTGCGTTTTTTTTTTTTGCTTTACGGTGCGGCCGTTTTTATGTAGCCGGTTGCGGCTTCTTGAGCGCTGTGAGTTATTTGACCCATCGTAGATAGAAGATAGTGTCGTGATTGGGGTCCGTTTAGTTGTTGTGGTGGGAGTGCAGACCAGTCGAATGTTGCCGCATAGGTTTTAAGAATATTGCCAATTATAAGCAGGCAGAGACGCTTGCTCTTGACCGAAGTCTTCGGTCTGGAGAAGGCTCTAGCATATATGCTGCTTTGCTGGAGGTGGCTGCCTAAGTTAAAACGTTTATTAATAAACTATAAAACTCTCACTTGCTAACGTACCTCTCGATCTATAACCGGATAATTATTTCACTTTTAGATTCTTATTTTTATTTGAGCACTGGCGATGCACTTGGTTATGTTTCCCACACCACGTTTTTTTTTTTTTTTATTTTACTTAACGGCAGCGATTAACGTGCTGTCGATTAGCTGACGCTGTACTGAACTTAAGTGGCGCTAAGCATAACTGTAATATCGTCTGTTCTCTGCTAATTACTCTCGCTTTCGATGGCTTTTGGTATAGCCGCACGGTCATAAACCTTGCACTTGCGGTACAATCGTACGATCATAAATCTTGCAGTGCAATCGTATGATGTGCATGTCTTGCTATTGCGAATAATAAGGCAAAGGTAGATAGCAAGCAACGACAGTAGGGTGACTCATGACATACCGAATTTTATTTTACTATCCGTTCCCACTATTGTATTTGTACTTATAATTTTGAATATGCTTTTTATTTTATTTCGGCCACTACAAATGTTGAGATGAAGGTTATTAGGTCATGGCGAGCAAAAACGCAGTATGGACTATCCCTAGCTTTGGAATTAGATGATTATATTTTGTTTTTGCCAAAGTCGTACAGTAGTATTGATGATGCTACAATTGAAAGTCTAAGCACCCAACAATTTAATATTGTTAAAAGGATTAATCCAGGCTCCAACACCCCAGCAGTACATATATCAGTAAGAAGCTCCCCAAATGTTCAATAAAAATTATATTAAAAGAAAATGAAGAACAGAAATAAATAAATAAAAAGAAAAGAAAATTTTCTTGTTTTCTCAATTATAAAACCATTACATATCTATAGAAAAATTTCAGAGTATTAAGTTAGGAAAAGCTGAAACAGACCTACAGTTAGAAGAATCTCTAAAACCAATAACAGCTCCTCTAGAAAAACTTGTCAATAAAAGCAAAATATTAAATAAGAATTTGTTACCACCCAAAAAAAGAAAAAAAAGAAGAAGATATAAAATGATGAACACCATCTCTATTATTATCACGTATATCAAGACCTGAAATTAAACGTGAAGTAAAAATTCGCCAATCTGAAATATCTGGTTTTAATAACGGTAATGATGATGATGATGATCCAAATAATTATAATATGGGAGAGTTAGAAAACTATAAGCATATTTTAAATGAAAATGAAATTTAACAAATGCTCATAGAAAACAGAATAGGTCAACATCATCCTTATCAGGGAGAGTTCTATTCCCAGCAAAATTACTTCTTACTGGTAGTGGGCTCATGAAGTTAAATGAAAATAAATTCAATTAGATATATTGGGACGATCCAAATGAAATTGTAGATAATAACGAAATAATATCAATAATTGAAGAGCTTAGAGAAGCAAACATTATATACTAACTTCGTTGCTTAAAAATAAATAAGTAGATACAATGGGGCTTGATAAATTTGGACATACTCTGAAAAAAGAAGCCGCTGATTATAAGACATTCATCCAAAATGCGATTATTCGAAACAATGAAAACTTAGAGCGTATAATACAGGGTTTTTCAATAAGGGCGGGTAGATGTTGAAATGGAATAAAACAAGCTGTGTGTGAGGTATATGCCATTAAGTGTGGAATATGACATCATTCAAATGCCCGCCTCGGCTTCTTACGGTGGAACGTATCCGAGTGGTCCAATTTTCAATGAATCCTCTGCATAGATCCGGCTGAATTTGAGCGATTGCCTGTGTTATGTTCACCTTTAGAGCATCGGTCGATTGTGGTTTATTTGCATAGACCTGCGACTTCAAGACGATCGCATGACCTTGGTGGCCAATTCACATCACCCCTGCGAGAGATAACCTTACCCTCAAATCAATGGTGGCCTTTGCTGTGTGGCACGGAGCGCCGTCCTGCTGGAACCACATGTCGTCTAGGTCCATATGGTTCAATATGGACCGCTGTTGACGGTGACCGCCTCACCAACGTCGTTTACAAAAAAGTACGGACCAATGACGCTGCCGGCCCAAAATCCACACCAAACGGTAACTTTTTAAGGATGCATTATCACCTGATGAACCTCGTGTGGATTGGTGTCGTCCCATATACGGCAATTTTGATTGTTAACACAGCCATTCATCCAAAAATGCGCCTCGTCTGATGATTTTTCGCCCAAAACTGGGGTTCTCTTCAAAACGATCCGAAGTCCAGTTAGCGATAACTGATTATAATTTTATAACTGATTTTCGATTTCTCATTTTCAATGGGTTCAGGGTATAATGACTGAATTGCTTGAAGAATCTAATACTCAAAATTATGATTTTACTAACGAAGTGAAAAACTTTATATTGGAGATATGAATAAAGAGTTAAGAGAATAGTGAAAATAAAAAAAGCCTCGTGTATTAAGAAGCATTCTTCTCAAGCATATTGATGAGGAAAAAAATTGTTAATGGATTATATTGAGAGTCAATTGCTTAATACCAAGCAATTTGTTGAATTCTTTATTGAAAAGAAGAGTAAACGAGTGGAGTTGTTTGTGGACTACGATCAAAACATTGATATTGAAAACAATCGTCTTAAAAAGGTTGCCTATTGAAGGAAAAGACGCAATTAACTATAATTTTTTTCAAAAGACAAACGGAGAAGTGAAACAAAATTTGATAGCTTATATATGTACATAGAGAGAAGTTAACGCTTGAACAGAATTAGTTGAAGGCAGGATTGAAAAGAATAATAATCTTCAAATAGCTAGGGATAAGGAAGACATTAGAGTTCCGTAACAGATCTGTCATTTTAGATTTTTTTTTTCCCGTCAGATCTGGCCTTATTTTAAGTGCCATTGCGGGAATAATTCGAAAACTGCTGGTTGCGGGAATTCTGGCTTTAAAAATATTTAATTTAGCTCTGATTTAGCTTTATTTAATTTTCACAATTTATTTTGGTTTTATACCCTAAACCCATTGAAAATGGGAAATCAGGGTATAATGGTTTTGTTAAAATACATGTAACAGGGAGAAGGTGGTGTGGCAGACTCCATATATTCTTGATCAGGGTGACGAGTTGAGTCGATTCAGACCTGTCCGTCCATAGCGCGCTCATGAAATTTTGAAAAAGTTAATTTCAAATACTAGAGAATTGTGCTTTGGCAGATACACCCATTTTAATGCTATTATCACGGTCTGAGTTTTTTGAAAATTGCCCGTCTTCAAAAAAAGTTATTAAACCATTAACTTCCCATAGTAAGCCCACACTGCAGCCCATGCCTGTTTATACGTGCGTGCGTATGTGTGTGTGCATGTTTTGCTTCTTGTATGATCAGAAAAGCAGCGACGAATTACTGAAATTAAAATTTCAGTTCCTTGAAAGGTTCAGGGGATGTCGTACTCGAGCAGTGTCAACTAGAGCTTTCTTACTTGTTTTATCATTATTTTTAAAAGAATCTCGTATTTCTTAAAACATTCATGTAAAAAACAGCTCTAAATTTGGCTTTTATTTTCTTGAATTTAGCTTTTTATACCCTGAACCCATTGAAAATGGGAAATCAGGGTATAATGGTTTTGTTAAAATGTATGTAACAGGCAGAAGGAGGCGTGGCAGACCCCATAAAGTATATATATTCTTGATCAAGGCGACGAGCTGAGTCGATCTCGCCCTGTCCGCCTGTCTGTCCGTCCGTCTGTCCGTATGTATAAACGCGTCGACCTCAGAAGATATAAAATCTACAAACTTGAAAATTTTTGTAGGTCCGTATATAGAGCGCGCATATCAAGTTTGTTTTCTAAAATTGATAGCTGCTCTAGTTATTTTGTTATCGATTAAAAACCTTAACGAAAACCAGTTACAAAATTATATTTCCTTCATCTTTAGAGCTAGAGTCTCCAAATATCAAATGTATATTCATATGTATTTTTAGGACTTTCGGTTTTTGTCATATTTTACCCCCCACCCTTCAAAATACCCCCTTCCCTATAAGTTTGCAAAAACCGTATTTCAAATACTAGAGACTTGTGCGTTGGCACATACACACATTTTAATTTAATTATCACGGTCTGAAAGTTTTATCAAGATTGTCTGTCTACAAAAAAGTTATTAAACAATAAAGTTCCCAAAGTAAGTAGAAGTGGAACGACGAATTATTGAAATATTAGTTCCTGGAAGGGTTCAGGGGATCTCGTAGTCAAGCAGTCTCGGCTGGAGCTTTCTTACTTGTTATACCATGAACCCATTAAAAATGGGAATTCAGGGTACAATGATTTTGTGAAAATGTATGAACAGGCAGAAGCAGGCGTTGCAGACCCCATAAAGCATATATATTCTTGATCAGGATGACAAGCTGAATTGATCTAGCCATTCTGTCTGTCCGTCCGTCCGTATGAACGCAGAGATCTCCTAAACTCCGAGTGCTAGAGACTTAAAATTTTACATGTATACTCGTGTATACCATACGCAGTACGAGTTTATCATATTTTTTCGATAACTCATCCCATGTATTTTTTATCGATAATTGAAAATCGGACTTTGTTTTTCAAGCCTAGTTTGAATACTGTCAGACCTAGGGACTTCAGATTAAAAAAACGTATATCAAGTACTAGAAACTTGTGCTTTGGAATATATACACATTTTTATGTTATTAACACGTTCTGAAAATTTGATAAAGATTGTCTTACTACAAAAAGATTCATTCAACAAATAATTTCGCATAATATAGCCCACACGGCAGCCCAAGCGCCGTCGCTGGTAACTGCGTAGTTAACAGAGCGCTTGTTTATGCCTTCGTGTAGATGCATGTGTATGGGTGTGTGCATGTATATATATAAATTAAAAATTCAAAAGAGGTTTTTTCTTAAAAAAAACATTTATTCTCTTTTGGAGCTGGATTAGAACTAACTTAAAAACAATTATACAAGTATTATTTATACTTAAGCTACTGCTGCTGCTGTTGGCGTCGCTGCCGCCGTGGTCACTGCCGTTGCTGCTGATAGGTGTCTTCTTACGCGGTGGGTCCCACGGAGGTGCTGATCGATGCGCTGACTCGGCGCACGTGGCGGAAGTGCAATCGTTGGCCCAAATGTGTTTTGGCCAATTGCGTTGATTTTACTGCTGACGATAGGCTCCCACGGTTGCGTTACCACTTAGTTGTGCTGACACAGCGCACGTGTCAAAAGTGCATGCACTGGGGCCGTGGTATATTTGGGCCGGTGCAATGCCCTTTTGTGGGGTCTGTCGTTAACTCTTCCCCCCTTAGGTGCGAACGTCCTCGGTCGCAATATAGAAAACTTGTTGGGCATTTTCTCCCTTTTCTGCTTCGGGTGCTGTGACTTGGCCTGTGGTGGCTAAGATCTTCCGTTTTAGCATGTATCCAGCTACTGCCATAAGTATCAGTAGAGTGCCAGACAGGGTTAGATTGATTGTTGTTCCTATATTGTTGCTGCTTTTCAGGGTTTCTAATGTTTTCGTATTGTTGATGGTATAATACAAGTATTGTCTCTTAGATCAACTAGCTTATTCTTATTACAAATAGTTTTTTCGTTATGTGACTCACATGAGTCTCTTATAGCATAAATGGATTTCTGGCATTTTACAATATTTTCAAATTTTATTTCATTAATGTAATTTTTTCTTTTTATTGGTTTTATTAACATTGTTGTGCAAACTTCATTTGAAATTAATGGTATATTGATTATGTAGAGTATGCTCTTTCCGTTACTTGCTATTTTTATTTGGCTGAACTCTAATAATTCTTCTGCGTTTAAAAACATTATTTTTTCTTTTCCTAATATCTGCTCTATTATTTTAACCTCGGATTCTGATAATATTATTGAATTTATTGTATTTGTTTTTGCCCAATCTATGGCATGAATTAGATTAGTTAAATCGTCTTTAAAAATTTGTAATTTATATTTAAAAAGTGTGATTTTTTCCTCTTGAATATCTGAATTATCTTTTACTAATTTCAATATCTTATTTGATGTTTGGGTTATTTCATTGATCCTATCTTGTAAAACTCTGTTTATAACTACTTGTTTGTTGTTATTTTCTAATTGTTCGTTTATCTTAGTTATTAGGACCTCATGGTCACTGTGGTCCGGTGTACCGGCCAGCCATTTCCATGCTGTTCCCAATGCATTTATTGCTCTTGCCACTCTTATGGAGGGTTTGAGTCTACGCAAGTCATTTCTGACGTTATTTATTTCGTATTTTAGCAGTGGGAACATTTGGTGTGAGGTGCTTATATTGTTAAGTGTTTCTTCGAAAGATCCGAAGATTTTTTCATATTCTGAAATATCAAATACATGAATAATTTTGAAGGTTCCGTTCTGTATTGCCGAAGTTCCTGTCTTTATCGGAATGAGCTGAGAATGTGAGTAGTCGAGGATTGTGGTCATACCTAAGCATAGTGGTGCAAAAATCCTGTAAATTAAGTTCGGATATTATTTTTGTGTACAATCTTTCCTGAAGCTGTTCTAATGGTTGAATTCCTATTTTCTGCTACTGTTTCTTTTTTATATTTGGGTGTAAGTTTTGAACCTAGGCGCTTGTTTATTTTAACAAAGATTATTTCACCTTGTTCGTAAGTTTTGGTTTCCTTTCTTTCTTTATTATGGTAACTTAAATCAGAATTTTGTTTACTTAGTAATTTGTCGGATACTATTTTTCTATTTGCTTCTGTTTTTTCTAGGTTGTCTGGAACTGTTGTGCCGAAAAATATCTCTATTGGTTTCTTTTTTGTGACTGAATGGTAGGAGCTGTTATACTCTTGGACTGCTTTGAAAAGTGTATCTGCAAAACTCATTTCTTTATTGTCTTTTCTTAGACAGGTCATTATTTCTGACAGTGTGGAATGAAATCTCTCTATCTGTCCGTTGCTTGTTGAGTTGTAAGGAGGTGTTGTATAAACTTCGATACCGAGTTGATCTTGGAGCAAAAACTTAATTGAAGTTGAATTTAGGGCTCGTTCATTGTCGATTACTACAGTTTTGGGCATGCCGAATGCAATTAGAATTTCTCGTAAAGGGATCTTTATATCTTCTGCGGCTCTTGAATTTAAAACCTTGACTTGGACATATTTTGAAAATTTATCAATGCTTGTTAAGATAGTCTTGTTTTCTGTTATGTAAATATCTATATGAATGATTTCGCCTGGAAATTTAGGAATTGGTGTTGCTTGGATCTCGGACTTTGGAGGGTGTCTATCATATTTTGACTCTTTGCATGTTAAGCATGACTTTGTAATTTCCTTAACTTTTTTGTGCAATTGTGGGAAAAAAAATTTGTCTAGAATCTGAGCTTTATTTTCCGATGCGCTTCTGTGTGCTCGCCTATGTTCTTGGGTTATTATTTTGTTCTGTTCGTCAGTGTTTGTAATGTCTTCTACTTTTTTTTGGGTATATCGTATCTTGTAATTAGAAAAGTGAATGGGGTAGAATTCTTGTATTTTTCCCATGATATGCTCTGGAGTAAATAAACCGTTAACTAGTCTTGGATCAAGACGTTTCTTAAAAATGTCGATTAATTCGTCTTCGGTATAGTGGGGTTGGGTTACAGTATGCCTATGGTATGTGGGGAAGGGAATTTCAAATTTATAATCGGGTTTTTCACCAATTACTATGAATAGTTGGTTCTTGAAAACATTAATGGGGGTTTCTATTGTAGGGATTAAATTGTGTGACGAACTTTCATCACTCATAACTGTGGCTTCTGTACTATTTATTTCGTTTATTGGGTTTCTTGATAATGCGTCTGCTACTACGTTAGTGGTTCCTGGCTTATATTTTAACTCATAATTGAATTCTTCTAAGTAACTCTTCCAACGTTTTAATTTTCCGTTGTGATTTTTATTACTAAGAGCAAATGTTATCGGCTGATGGTCTGTGAATATAACAACTTTGGCAGTTCCATACAAGTAAATTCGAAGGTTTTGCAACGCCCAAACTATGGCTAGCATTTCCTTTTCATTTGTTGCATAGTTCTCCTCTGTTTTTGATAAAGTTCGGGATATGAAGGTAATGGGTCTGCCTTCCTGTTCAAGGACAGCTCCGATTGCGTAGTTTGAAGCATCGGTAGTTAAGTGAAATTCTTTTGAGAAATTAGGGTATTTTAAAATTACGTCGTTGGAACAAAGTGTTTCTTTTATTTTATTGAAGGCTTCTATTGCTTGACTGTCTAATTTTATCTGTACTTTATCTGATGCCTTTGCTGATATACGTCCGTCTTCACCTCTGAGGTGAGTAGTAAGGGGTTTAGCTAATTTTGCATAATCTCTGATGAATCTGCGATAATAGCCGGAAAGGCCTAAGAACGATCGTAGTTCTTTGAGTGTTTTGGGAATGGGAAACTTATAAATTGCTTCAACCTTTTCTGGGTTTGTTTTAACACCGCTGTCTGAAATAGTGAATCCTAGGAAATTTACTTCCTTCTTGAAAAACTCACATTTGTCCATTTGGACTTTCATATTTGCGTTTAGTAAAGTCGTGAAGACTTGTTTCAGGTGATGAGCATGCTCGTTTTCAGTTTTACTGAAAACAATGATGTCGTCAATGTAGACATAGCAGATTTTTCCAACGTGATCCCTTAGAATGTCATCTAAGGCTCTTTGGAATATTGAAGGGGAGTTCTTGAGACCGAAAGGTAGTCTTGTAAATTCATACTTCCCTCCGTTAACTGAAAATGCTGTCTTTTCTATGTCTGTGTCCTTTAGAGGAATTTGATGGAAACCACTTTTGAGGTCGAGGACCGTGAAGAATTTGTTGTCCCCTAAGTGGGCTATGATGTCACCTATTTCTGGCATGTGATACCGATCGGAGATTGTGACAAGGTTAAGCTTGCGGTAATCAATTACTAATCGGTATTTCTTTCTTCCTGAGGCGTCAGATTTTTTTGGCACGATCCATACTGGAGCGTTATATGGTGATCTAGAGGGTCTGATAACGCCGTCGTCGAGCATTTCTGTGATCTGTTTTTCGACTTCTTGTTTAAGAGCAATAGGGTATGGGTAGTGTTTGCTGTAGACTGGGTTGTCGGTATTGGTACGTATCTCTCCTACTACCTTGGTCGTATAAGTTAATTTTTGTTCTGGGTCTGCAAATAGTGGTCTGGATTCTTGGACTAATCTATCTATTATTCTTTTCTGATTATCGGACATATGATTGGTTCGGACTTTTATAGTATTGACTGCCTGTGCAGGTAATTGCTTAATGCGGAATTTATTATTGCCATTTACTATTAGAATATCATTTCTGACATCGATAACAACGTTGAGTTTTTTCATTGTATCGTTGCCTAGAATACCATGAAAGGTCTTTAAAGTGGGCAATATGAAAAATCTGATTGGGGTGTTGAGATTAAAGAGGTTCAGAAATATATGGTGGGTTATAGCTATTTTTCCGCCAATAGAGTTAGCGAAAAAATCTTCCCTATTCTTTTTTGGATTAGTTACTAAAGAAGACTGTATATAGTTCTGGTTGGAACCAGTATCAATGAGGAAGTTCAATATCTGTCCGTCCCTCGTCTTGCACCGGAAGTAAGGCAACGAGGAACGATTTAAGCTAAAAAATTTACGTCGGACATATCGGCGATTTCGACCTGAGTCTCGTCGCTTGGGACTGTTTCACTTTCGTATGGTGCTTCGGCAATACCTTGCTCCTCTGCGGCAGCATAGTAGGCCTGTTCGCTCATACAGTGCTCATATGCCTCGGCGTAAGCTTCGGCGGCGTATGCATTTGCAAATGCACTTGCGTAAGTGCTGGCTTCGTCGTCAGTGGCCTGTACTTGGGCTTCCCCGGTATTAATATGAAACTGTCGCTGAAATTTGCTTGGGTTTTCTGCCCTAGAAGATAAGGGTCTTTTTTCAGCAAACGGGTTATTGTTCAGCCTATTCATATAATTAACGTTCCTAGTTCTAATGGAGGAATCGACTTCCATTGGTTGTGGAGCTGGTTGTGGTTTTGGGGCTATTGGTCTTGGTGGTGCGTTAAAGAAATGTTGTGGTTGTTGGAATGTTGGTCTTGGAATGAAAGCTGGATTTTGTGGGTTAAACCTGGGTTTTGGTGGATAGTACAAATTCGGGTTGAAATTGGTTTTATTTAAGACTTGTGGGTTGTTATATCGGAATGAAGATTGTTGAGTGCCTTTGGTTTGTTGGTTGTTCCTAGGAGGTATCGAGGGCATTCTTACGGGATTAACGGAATTTCTAATCGACTGGTTCTCAATCAGTCGGCACAAGTGAAGAGCGTGCTTTAGATCTGTTGGCTCTTTGATAGCTAGTAATCTAGGTAAGTCTCCATTGAGGCCTCTGATAAAAGTGTCTAAAGCCTTGTCTCTATAAATCTTAGTAATGGCTCTTACTGTTTCTGCAGATGAATCATGGTTGTTTATCTGATTCAAGATTAGAGACAGATGATAATAAACGGCTTGATAAAACTCGTCTATTGATCGTCCATTTTGGCTAAGAGTATAAAGTTGGTATTCGAGTGTCTTAAGATCTCTGCGGTCAGCAAAATGATCAGTGAGACATTGGGATATGGCCTTCCAATTTAATGGAGTATTATATGCTTCTAATACGGCATCGGCTTCGCCAACTACTTTGCTTCTGACTACCATTAAGATACCATAATGCTTTGGTGTTCCCTGTACTGCGGAATATGCCTCAAATATCCTGTCTACGCTTTTGCGCCATGAAGTAAATTCTGCTCTATTCCCAGAAAAATCTTTTAAAACTCTTACTACGTCTGGTAACTTGTCTAATTCGTTAATTCGTCCCATATGTTCGGGGAGAATTGTTTGGTCTAGCTCTATCGGAACATCTGTACCTGAGTTGAGTAGTTCATTACCTTTTTCGGACAATATTTTCCTAAGATATCTCTCTATAGTGCTCTCAATTGGCTCAGCTAAGTAAGACTGTCTTGCTGTACCTGTACTAGTTGATGGAAGTGTATTTTCTGGTGGTGGCATGTTTATCTTTGAAAATGCGTTCGTTAGTTCGTCAATGGTTACGGATAGATTTGAGGAATTTTTATCGAATTTGAAAATGGTTGTAATTTGGTTTCAGAAAATGGTAATTGAAATCTTAAATTATGTTAGTTCGTTCACTTATTTTCTAAAGTTTTAATTTGTCGATTTTTTTTCTCTTCTTAATTATTTTTATTTTTTAACTTTATTTCTATATTCAATTCTTCTTTATTCTTGATTTGTTTCTTTAAAAAAATTTTTTTATTTAATTATATTTCTATATTCAATTTTTCTTTCATTAAATTTTAAATCTTTATATTCTTGGCTGATTTTTTTTTTTTTTTTGTTAAAAATTCTTAAACTATGCTTACAAGATAATTTTCAGCATCGTTGACTCCCGCGATGATGGTCCGGATTGGCCTTGTTCCTCAGATCCCAGGATTAGTGGGCATCCGTTACTGAAGATCCTGCGACGCACACTTATTACGCGGTACCCTACGGACGGACACTATAGGGTGGCAACAATGTTTTTGGACCACGACCGTAACCAGTTTACGTATTTATTAGAATCACTCTTTCACGAACACGTCGTAGCTGCGGATTAGGCACTATCACTGTTCGTCCGAATGTTCTAACGTTGCTAACGTTTTTTTTCTAGATGCGGATTAGGCACTATCAATGTTCGTTGTTAACGTTTTCGTTAGATGTGGATTAGACACTAACGGTTCCGATAGCTACGGATTAGGCACTATCGATTTCGTCGCGTTCACTAGCAGCTATATTTTGTTATAGGTGCTCTCGCGAACAGTAGTTTGTACTACGTTTTCCGACGCGTAAACTTTTCGTGGTTATGATCGCGGGTCCCTGCTCGGGCGCCAATTAAAAATTCAAAAGAGGTTTTTTCTTAAAAAAAACATTTATTCTCTTTTGGAGCTGGATTAGAACTAACTTAAAAACAATTATACAAGTATTATTTATACTTAAGCTACTGCTGCTGCTGTTGGCGTCGCTGCCGCCGTGGTCACTGCCGTTGCTGCTGATAGGTGTCTTCTTACGCGGTGGGTCCCACGGAGGTGCTGATCGATGCGCTGACTCGGCGCACGTGGCGGAAGTGCAATCGTTGGCCCAAATGTGTTTTGGCCAATTGCGTTGATTTTACTGCTGACGATAGGCTCCCACGGTTGCGTTACCACTTAGTTGTGCTGACACAGCGCACGTGTCAAAAGTGCATGCACTGGGGCCGTGGTATATTTGGGCCGGTGCAATGCCCTTTTGTGGGGTCTGTCGTTAACTTATATATATATATCTATAAATATAAATGAAATATATACTTATGTATATATACACATACAACATTTTTGCTTACATCACTATATAGAAATGTTGAGTATGTCTTTGCTCTCTCTAGTATTTTCGTGATAAAAAATAAAAAACAAGTTTGAATGCTCTAGTCGAGCCTGCTCGACTAGGAGATACCCTGAACCCTGCAAATATATATATATATATATATATATATGTTCGTATATATATTTCATTTATATGTGATGACCTTGAGTCTTATTTTCGCTTATGTTCTTGCTGAGTCATCGTGTGACCTTGAGCCATATTTTTGCTGAGTCATCATTTCCCTATCACTCACGCTGTTGTTGTTGTTATTGTTGTGGTCACACCACCGGAAACCTCACGTTGTTGTTGTTGTTGTGATCACACCACCAAAAACGGAAACCACTGCCCCTATCTAAACCGGATGGTCGCAGAACATACATACAATGATAAATTTTTACTATCGAATTCAGGAATGGAAGCAGAAACTTGCTTCACATATTCCCTGTCTAAAGCGACCTGATTTGCGATTTTTTTATTTGTGATTATACCCTGAACCCATTGAAAATGGGAAATCAGGGTATAATGGTTTTGTTAAAAGTATGTAACAGGCAGAAGGAGGCGTGGCAGACCCCATAAAGTATATATATTCTTGATCAGGGCGACGAGCTGAGCCGATTTAGCCCTGTCCGTCTGTCTGTCTGTCTGTCTGTCCGTCTGTCAGAAGATATAAGAGCTAGAGACTTGAAATTTGAAACTGTAGGTCCGTAAATTGCACGCGCAGATCAAGTTTATTTCTAAAAATCGATAACTGCTTCTGTTTTTTTTTTTGTTATCGATAAAAAACCTTATCCAAAATCAGCTATAAAATTATATCTTCTACACCTTTGAAGATAGAGTCTCCAAATTTAAAATGTAGAATCATGTGTATTTTTAAGATTTTTGGTTTTTGTCATTTTTCACCCGCCACCCCCCAAAACAGCCCCTTCCCTACAAGTTTGCAGAAAGCATATTTCAAATACTAGAGACTTGTGCTTTGGCACATATACACATTTGAATGTTATAATCACGGTTTACAAGTTTGATCAACATTGTCCGTCTACGAAAAAAGTTAGAAAAGACTTCGTATACGTTTGGCTGAGAAGCATTTAGAGATTGCTTATGCAAATTTTTTTTTTCTTTTCCTGCGCAGGAATTTAACTGTTTACTTTGATTTCTTTTTAGAATTTTATTATTTATTTGTATATTTTTCAGGTCTGTGATTGTTATTTTAGAGAGTGCGTCGGCTACGTAATTGTCTTTTCCCTTTAGATATTCTACTGTAAAATTATATTCCTCTAGTTCAAGTCTCATTCTGGTAAGTTTAGAACTTGGATTTACCATTGGGAATAAGTATGTGAGTGCTCTGTGATCTGTTTTGACAGTGAAGTGTCTACCATAAATATATGGTCTGAAATGCGTTATTTCCCAATGAATAGCTGCTAGTTCCTGCTCTGTTGTACTTTTGTTACTTTCGCCCTTTGTAAATGATCTAGATGCGTATGCTACTGGGAGCTGAAGTCCATTTTTGTTCTGAGTAAGAACTGCTCCACATGCTTGTTTACTAGCATCTGTAATAATGCCAAATTCTTTGCTGAAATCTGGGTACTGTAAACGTGTTGGATTCATTAATGCTGCTCTCAGATGTTCGAAGGCGTTTTGGCATTCAGCTGTCCATTCGAATTTTACATCTTTTTTACATAATCTCGTTATGTGACGAGAAAAGTCAGCAGAATTGTTTATGAATCTTCTGTAGTAGTTACAGAATGCAACACATCTTCTAGCGCTGTCCGCATCATGTGGGACTGGATAATTTTGAATGACGTCGTATTTTTTGTCGTCGGGCAAGATTCCATTGTCTGTGCATTTATGTCCTAAGAAAGTGATTTCATGCATGAAAAATGAGCATTTTTCGGGATGTAACTTTAGATTGTGTTGCCTACATTTGTAAAAAACATCATTTAAATTTTTGAGCATATGTTTTTCGGAACAACCAATGACTATTAAGTCATCCATATAAAGGAATGCTTGCGTTGGTTCAAGTTCAGAGAAGGCTGGAATGAATTTGGCGCTATTTTTAAACCGAATTGTAATCGCGTGAAGCGATATGAACCATTGTTTGTTGAAAAAGAAGTAATATCTCTTGATTTTTCTTCAAGTTCAATTTGATGGAAACCTGACATTAAGTCCAGGCATGAAAAGTATTTTGCTCTACCTAGTTGATCTAAATAAAATATCATCAATTCTAGGGAGTGGGAATTTATCAGACAATAGTTTTTTATTAATTTGACGATAGTCAATTAGTAAAAGCCATTTTTCTCTTCGGAATTCGGAAGTGATTTTTTCGGTACTAATAACAGCGGGCTATTATATGCAGATACAGATTCGACTATTTTGTCGTTAATTAACTTTTGGACTGGTTTTTGAATTTCGTCCTTTTGACTATGAGGATTTCTATAATTTTTAATATATATTGCTTCGTCATCCTTCAATCTCAATCTTTGTTCGTAAAAATTGTTTGTGGTCATCGGTTCGGTTTCTAGTCCGAATAGTCAGAATTGTGGCAGAAGTAGGGAATTATTGCCAGAACTGTATGTTATTGGAACATAAATGGAATATTTTAAATTATTTGGTCTAATTGACAGTTGTATTTTCTTATGAAATCGATTCTTAGTATTCCATCACATGGAATAGCGAAATGTGAATTTACGATGTGATAATCGTGTGGAATTATATTCGGCGCAGCAGCTAACAATTGCTTTTAAATAAGCTTCTCTTAAGTTAGTCTGTTATCTATGTCATTCTCATTCGCTGTTAGTGCACTCATGCACATAAGAAAGCATAACACATATACATATACAGTGGTTCAGAGCTTATTTCAACCAGCACCTAAAAAATATTTTGCGCACATATAAAATCTAAACTAAAAGAGATATCAACAAAATTTTAATGCAAGTTTATAGCCTAATGTTTCAACTTATAAAAAATTACCTAATTTATTTTTTTAATATTTTTTAAATATTTTATAACAATTAAAAATTAAAAAATGAGCCAAAAAAAGCTCCAGAGCTTATTTCAACCACTTACACTTTAATAATGAAAACTTAGTTTTTAATAAAAAATTAACAAAAAATTGTATTTGGTATGACAACCCTGTTGGTCAGCCACCATTTTGAGCCTTTTCGCCATCGATTCCACAAGCTTTGGGCCACTTGTAGTGTAATTTTGGTCCATTCTTTAAGTAAGGCCGTTTTTGTGTCAGATTTTTGTCAAATCCTCCGTTTTTTTTTATATTTTTGTCCAAAATGGACCACTAATTTTCCATTATACTCAGGTCAGAGGATTGAGCTGGTGGTTTCAGGGCATGCGGACAATTCCATATGAGCCAGGTCTGCACAATTCACGCCATATGGTTTGGGTCATTATCCTGATAGAAACGAAACAAGTCCCGTATACCTAGTTTCTCTGCACTTTCTAACAAGTTGGTCCTCAAAATGTCAAGATATTAAGATTTATCTATTGTTGACTCAATTAATTACAAATTTCCGACGCCGGCTGCAGACATACAGGCCCAAGCCATAACGTTGCCACCATCATGCTTAACTGATGTGCTCAAGTTTTTTGATTACAGTTCTTTACTTGGCTTACACCACACATTTGAAGGTCCTTCGGACCCAAACAAATTAAATTTGGACTCATCACATAATAACACAGTATTCCAGAATCCAATGTCCTTGTTTTGTGCTCCTGGGCAAACTTTTAGCGGCACCTCTTAATTTTGTCATATATAAATTTTTTTTTATGCGGTACTCTAGCATTGAAGTCATGTTTCCGAAGCACCAGACGAATCGTTTCTGGTGGCATGACTTGCCCAGCTCTTCCTCTACATCATTGGCCACTTTTCGAGCTAATAACATGGGGTTATACCGTACTTTTCGAACAATATAACGCTCGTCCGCAGTATTGAAAATTTGGTTCGGAGCAATTCTGCTTTTATCTTCCGATCTTTTTTCGCGGACAAAACGGTAAATGATGCTTTGGATTGTAGAATCACTTATTCTTACCATCTCACCAATTTCCCTACACGAGTAGCCATTTTTAAAGTGGCTGAGAACAAGTTACCGCTGCGTAATAGTTGTGCGCGGTCCTATTTCGCTAAATGCACTTTTCTGCAAGATTGTCTACCAAAAATTCACCAAATATTTATATCACAACACAGCTAAAACAGTAACTAAAGCATAGAAAAAGAATTTAACCTTCCATTTTATAATAACGAATCTTTGCTAAGCTTCAAAGTAAGTGGTTGAAATAAGCTCTGGAGCTTTTTTTGGCTCATTTTTTTAATTTTTAATTGTTATAAAATATTTAAAAAATATTAAAAAAATAAATTAGGTAATTTTTTATAAGTTGAAACATTAGGCTATAAACTTGCATTAAAATTTTGTTGATATCTCTTTTAGTTTAGATTTTATAGGTGCGCAAAATATTTTTTAGGTGCTGGTTGAAATAAGCTCTGAACCACTGTATATGTAACTTTCGGCTTCCTTTTACTTGCTTATACTTGTATGAAAATTGTCTGCAAGCGCGCAACACCTATCTTATCGTTTTCGCATACATACATACATAGATAAAAGCTCAGATAATCTTGCCTGCAGTCGCGCTTGCGTTGTGCATATCTTTAACATTCCTTCTTTCGTCGGCCGTTCGTCGTGTTTGACGCCTTTTGTGCAGCGTCTGAATAGAAGGCCCGCTAATCCGAAAATAGCTGTGTAGATCACACACATACAAACATACACACAGTGAGCTTGCATATTAAAGGTGCAACTAAATTAAAAGTGCATTATTGAGTCTATTAGCTTGTGCATTAACTTTGTAATTGAAAGTGTTTTTTATAAATTGGACATAACTTAAGTGAATTTGTGACTTAAATAAAAATGAATAATTCAGATTCCAGTGCTGATCAAGTGCCTGCATCTCTTATTTAGGCCTTTGATTAATAACTATATTTTTATTTATTTTATATATTAACTATAACAGCCATCGCTGGTATTTGCAACTTGTCCGTTCGTTTGCTTACTTGATACTAAAAAAGGTTTATCGGCTTATCCGATAATTGATCTCAATACAGCTATTCATTTGCCGATAACAATTAAAGCTACAACTTATGATAACAAATGACAGATGTGCTAGATAACAAAAAATGTACTAAAAAATGACAAATGGTTCTTCAACATCCCAGCCCCCCCTGAAACTCTGTTTCTGAATGTGGAAGGGCTGCAATCTTCGTGATGGGTCGTATGGTCTCTCCAGAAACGACCTTGAGCTTACGTGCTCGTACTAATCCATCCTCTCCTGGGTACACTTCGATCACGCGTCCTAGATTCCATGTTGCAGGAGGCGTATTCGAATCCTTGATGAGTATAATGTTTCCAAGGGATATGTTAGGCATCTTAGTAGACCATTTTGGACGTTGCTGCAATGCTGTTAAATATTCCTGTTGCCAACGTTTCCAAAATCCTTGAAGCATTGCCTGAATGTGTTGCCAATATCCCAAGCGATTGGTTGGCACCTCTGTGTAGCTCCCATCTGGAACTGCAGTGTATGTCCGTCCGATCAAAAAATGCGCTGGTGACAAATATCCAATTTCTGTGTCTGAAGTTGCGCATAATGGACGGGAGTTCACGACTGCCTCTATCTGTGTTTCCGATCACTCGCCGCAAGTGTAGCTTTACGGAACGCACAGCAGACTCCCATTTTCCATTGGTGGAATAAAACTCCATTTGATGCTTTGCTCCGCCAATGTCCTTGCTACCACTTCATTATGCTCGCGTGAAGTATGTAGTTGCAACATCTCGTTTAATGCGCGCTTAGCACCAACGAAGTTACGCCCATTGTCGCTATACATTTCTGCAGGCTTCCCACGGCGGGCCATAAAACGTCTGAGGGCTGCCAGGAAAGTATCTGTGCTTAGGTCTGTTGCCAATTCTAGATGAAGTGCTGATGTCACCATACAAACAAATAGACAAATGTAGCCCTTTCTTTACGCGGATTACGTCCTTTGTGTACCTTTAACAAGATAGGTCCAGCATAATCGACTCCAGTGTGCTCGAACGTATAGGTCTGTTGCACACGAGTGGCAGGTAAGTTAGCCATAAGTTGTTGTGAAGTGTGATGACGCAGCTTGAAACAGTTTACGCATCCATGCGTTATTCGTCGGATGAGGTTTCTGGATCCAAGTATCCAGTACTTCTGACGAATTTTGGCAAACATTGCCGAAACTCCAGGATGAAAGTTGAACTGATGCTCATGCTTCAGTAACAGCTCAACTAGTTGATTGTGGTTAGGTAGTACAATCGGGTGTTTGGCATCTCTCGATAGGTAAGAGTTCTCTAAGCGTCCTTCAACTCGAATAAGGCCATCCTGGTCAACAAATGGAGCTAGCTTGCTCAACTTGGAACGGTGCTGCAGCGGTTGCTTATTCAACAAACGCTGCCGATCAACATCAAATACGTTTTGCGCTTGCTTTAGGCAAACCTTTCGTGCTGCGTCAATTTCATGAAACATCAAGGCAGCTGAATGGAGTGGGCTCCTTGATCGGACGCGATGTACAAAGCGCCGAACGTATGCGATGATTCGAATCAGTCGCAGCCATGATGATACTCTAGTAAGTAGAAGGTCAAAGGGCGACGATGCCGTTTCCTCCCTTGACGTCAGAATATTAGCCTTGAATTCCGCTTCCGCTGCTGGCGGCACGATAGAGCAGCAGAATTCTGATCGCCGCAGCATCTCTAAACACTCCTTAGCATCATGTAGCCAGGAGGGTCCTTTCCACCATAGGTCATATTTAAGAAGGTCACCGGCAAGCATTCCTCGTGACGCACAATCCGCAGGATTCTCCTTGGTACTGCCTCAAGTATTTCTGCCGTGCGATTGGCTACGAACATCTTCAATTTACAAGGTTGATTGGACAGCCAAGACAACACGATTGTAGAATCGCACCATGCATATACCTTCACTTCCTTCTTGCCAAGACTAGCTTGAATTGACTTAACAAGCCTAGTCAGTAGTAGAGCTCCACACAGCTCGAGGCGTGGCAGGGTTTTTAATTTTAAAGGTGCGACGCGAGTCTTAGCAGCAACAAGATATACTCCTATAGTGCCATCACTATACTCAACCCTGCTGTAAGCGACCGCAGCATAAGTCTTAAGTGAAGCGTCTGAAAATGCATGTAACTCAATGTGATCCATGTGACTGTCTATGAAGCGGGGTATCTTGAGCTGTTGTAGCGACGAAATGTCCTTGCAATACATCTGCCAAGAGTGCGCCTGTTTCATCCGTAGCTCAGAGTCCCATTCCAAATCAAGCAACCAAAGTTCTTGGAGCAGAATCTTGAACTGGACTACCACTGGCGACAACATGCCAAGAGGATCAAAAATGTGTGCTACATCGGATAGCACTTGTCGCTTTGTACAGCTTGCATTCTCCAATAAGATAATGTTGTATGCAAGGTTATCTTCTCCAGGATTCCAGTGTAGTCCTAGTACCTTTGATGTTGCTGTTGATATGTCGACTCTATTGCCTTGCGCAGTCCTCAGTCGTGTGCTATTTGAGATCCATTTTCCCAATTCCAATTGTGCACGTGACATGAGTGCGACCAGCTCAATTTGAATGTTAATAAGTTCCTCCTCTGTCATGGCTCCTGTTAATACATCGTCCACATAGAAATCCTCAAGCAGTATCTTAGCTGCTATAGGAAACTCATGCTCGTGGTCCTTGGCGAGTTGTTCTAAGACCCTGACTGCCAGGAATGGCGCAGACGCAGTCCCGTATGTAACTGTGCAGAGTCTGAAGTGTTTCAATGGTGCTGAAGGATCTTCTCTCCATAATATTCGTTGAAAATTCTGGTGTTTAGTTGTAGGACTACGTTCTCCTCCTACTGATGTGATGATCCATCCAAATATTGAATCAATTGCGATTGTGTTCCCCTGGACATTACACAACTTATCTTCAGTAAGAACCGTCCAAATGTGATCGTTACCAAGCAGAATGCCGATTGATGCGTTGGTATTGAATGCGGTATCTGCTAGTGTGCGGCCGCCAAATATAGATAGGTCTAGTGCGTTTATATTTTCTCTCATCAGTGTCGAAGTAATGTTTCCAAGCACATGTGCCTTGACCTCAAGAGATGCATCTGACACTCGAGACTTGATGTGTAGTGAACAGAGCCCTCTTGTCGTTTCTGCCTTGATGCGTGTTCCTTGTTGCACTTTGCACAGCGCTCTGAAGTGGCGAGTAGCGCATGTGCGTTCCTGGTACCTCTGTCCTGTCTAGGTTTGCTGCTTGTCTGAGTTGCAGATTGGCTAAGCTCCAGCCGATCACAACGTGTATCCAGGAACTTGAGAAACTGCGTTACCGTAGGATTTACCATATCTTGACTCTTTTCATACCATTCACGACGTGTGGTGTCATCAACCTTTGCGAGGAGCAAATAAATCAGCCAACAATCCCGATCCGTTTGTCCAGAAGCGTCTAATGCCCGAATTACAGTACCAGCTTCGTTTGTTAACGATCGCAGCGATGCTGGGTTGTGATCCGCAACCTTGGGCAGTCCAGTAAATGTATCCAACAACAAGTTCACCAAATAGCGCGGCTTCTCGTACCGATCAACTAATGAATTCCAAGCTATTTCATAGTTGGCATCGGCTAAGGGCAGATGCTGGATAAGTGCTGCAGCCTCTCCCTTTGAACAAGATTTTAGGTGATGATACTTCTGAATATTTGTTAACGTTGTCTTGCTGTGAAATAGACCCTTAAACGCGTGCCATTCCTTATAATCTCCATCAAATGGCGCGATATGAATCCGTGGCAGTTCCCAATCCTTCGTTGGTGATCCCGCTACTTGCTGTGAGCCTGACGGTGACTCGTTATCCACCTGCTGTGGTAGCAGTCGTTGAATTATATGATCCATAGTCTCCCTTTGCATCTGCTGCATTTGTTGCATTTGCATCTGAGACTGTTGATGCATTTGTTGTAAAATGCCTTGGATAGGCGATTCATCATTTTCACCAAGCACATTAGATGTGGTATTGGACTCCACCAATTTGCGGGGCTTGTACTCAGCATGTAGTGCCTTAAGAAGGGCACAAGCTTGTTCATAGCGCTCCTCATATATATTATTGTCACTTGTTGGATCCACATATCCCTGCACTTCTTCATATTTATAAAGTTCGTCGCCAAGGTTGATAAACTGATTCCAAACCTGAACCAACGTGTCCAATTTGGTATCAATGTCAAAGAAAGTGCAGCCATCAGGTGGATGCTCTGCATATCCAGAAATACGGGTGATTGATGCCTTCAATCTACCTCTGGCTCCCAGCAAAGTACGTATATTTTCCATTGCAGCTTGCTGCGTTCCAACAGCCAATCCAAGTTATTGCCCCAAGTAGACAGGTATCAACGTAATGTGATGAAATTGCAGCGTCTCTAGCAGCAAAGCACAACAACAAAACACGGCACTTCCAACAGTGCGCTGCAAATGCTGCGTCTCTAGCAGCAAAGCACAACAAGAAAACACGGCACTTCCAATAGTGCGCTGCGAATTACGTATGATGTCAAAAATCGAATACGTAATTCCAAGAAGGTGCAAATGCTGCGTCTCTAGCAGCAAAGCACAACAACAAAACACGGCACTTCCAACAGTGCGCTGCGAATTACGTATGATGTCAAAAATCGAATACGTAATTCCAAGAATGTGCAAATGCTGCGTCTCTAGCATCAAAGCACAACAACAAAACACGGCACTTCCAACAGTGCGCAGCGAATTACGTATGATGTCAAAAATCGAATACGTAATTCCAAGAATGTGCAAATGCTGCGTCTGTAGCAGCAAAGCACAACAGCAAAATGCGGCACTTCCAATAGTGCGCGCTGTATATCCAAAAACTCCAAAGTGAGTATCCAGTAGCAATGCCCAACGGCTCCGGCTCGAAGGACCAATTTTATGATTAATAACTATATTTTTATTTATTTTATATATTAACTATAACAGCCATCGCTGGTATCTGCAACTTGTCCGTTCGTTTGCTTACTTGATACTAAAAAAGGTTTATCGGCTTATCCGATAATTGATCTCAATACAGCTATTCATTTGCCGATAACAATTAAAGCTACAACTTATGATAACAAATGACAGATGTGCTAGATAACAAAAAATGTACTAAAAAATTACAAATGGTTCTTCAACAGGCTTAAAACGAAAGCTCTTTTCGATAGACTTGAAAGGTTATATGCCGAATTGGACGTCGATAAGCTAAGTCATATGGATTCGTGTGAGCTGCGTGTGCTCTTGGACTCGCTCACCAAGTTAGAGTCAAGTTTTGATGCGGTTCACACTAGCTTAGAGGAATCAGACTTTGAGTCCATATCTAGTGATTTACCTGCGAAATTTGAATCAACGCTACTGAAGTTTAAGGCCTTGCTTCAACGTGAACTCGGAAGTCGGCCGAATCAACAGCTTTCTTCGACGCTTAACACAAGTTTTACAAATGCTCATCCAATGCTCGTTATGGCTAATCGATCGTGTTTGCCGCAGCTGGAGCTGCCAAAATTTAGTGGAATCTACACTGAGTGGGAAAGCTTTTACTCTATGTTGAAAACTATCATAGATACTGATCCTGATCTCAATCCTGTTGAGAGGTTCCAGCATCTTCGATCCTGCTTAAGTGGTTCTGCCATCACCTCATTGGAAATCAACAAGGCTAACTATATCGTCGCTTTGGATATTTTTCAACGTCGTTTTGATAATAAACGTTTTATCTTACAGGCACACATCAGAGCGATATTTGGGCTTGAGAAGGCTGATGCATCTGTGGGTAGGCTTAGGAAATTAACAGATAAAGCGACATCTCACATTCGTGCTATGTATTCTTTAGCATCGAGGGAAGAAGTTGCTGATATTATCATCGTGAAAACAGTGTTGCAAAAATTGGATAAGTCCACTCAGGTCAAATGGGAGGAAAGCTCATCTGCTAATGAGTTACCATCGTGGGCCAAATTGTCAACTTTCTTGCAAGAACGATGTCGAATGCTTGAAAATGTGGATCAAGTTTTGCAGGATGGTCAGGTTGGCAAGTCAGGGAAGATCTTGAGTACACATTTAAGAAAATCATTTGTTGCTTCCAAGATTCCTAGTTGTTGTGTCTTTTGCGAAGACACAAGTCACATGATATTTCAATGTAAGCGCTTTGAACAATTGTCGCCAATTGCACGACATAAGGAGGCCAAAAGACTCGCACTTTGCCTCAATTGTCTGAGAAAAGGGCATCAGTTAAAGTATTGTAAATCTAGCTCCTGTCGTACTTGCCAATCGAAGCACCACACTCTATCGCATTACAATCAGTCTTCGATAGCCACATCCAACGCTGTGTTGAAACCTGATCAACTAGCAAATACAATACATCCCGCTGCCATCGTTGCAATGTCATCTTCCCTGCCTCAAGCCCACATATCACCTAATTCGTCTGATGTTGTGCTTCTAGCCACTGCCATAATCCTTGTCAAGAACCGAGCTGGAACATTCGTTCAATGTCGTGTACTCTTGGACTCAGAATCTCAGCTTCACTTCGTCACCAGTCGCTTCGCAAATCAACTTCAGCTTCGAAAAAGCAAATCGCTCACTGCAGTTTCTGGCATTGGAGATGCCAGCTTCTCAACTGAAGGATACTCAGTCGATCTCGTTTTGAAATCACGGATTTCAAATTATTCCACTACCATCACTGCAATCGTTGCCCAGATGATTACTGACAATCAGCCTGGGATGTCAATGTCTACTAGTAGTTGGAATATACCCTCAAACATACAGCTAGCTGATCCTTCATTCCATAAATCCCAACGGATCGATCTTCTCATCGGAGCTGGTCTCTTCTTCGAGCTGTTGTGCGTTGGTCAAATTCTGTTGGCACCTGGATTACCAATTTTGCAGAAAACTCAACTCGGCTGGATCATGTCAGGTGGCGGGCAATCGGCCCCCAAACTCTCATCGTTCATCGCAACTCAAAGAGCCTTGGATGATACCAATCACAGCACTTGGCTTTATGATTTGGTGCATCAATTTTGGGAAGTGGAGCACGTCTTCGAGCCTATCGTCAAGGTAACAACAGAGGAGCTTCATTGTCAGCAACATTTCATCACAAACCATCGTCGATTGTCTTCAGGGGAATATTTAGTCTGCTTGCCAAAAAGGCTAGGTGTCGAATCTTTGGGCGATTCCTATTTGCAGGCGTCGACTTATAAATTTGGAGCGTAAATTCGCTCGAAATCAAACTCTCAAGGAGAAATATTCAGCATTTATAAAAGAATATATTGATCTCAAACATATGTCACTGGTGCCCAGCGCAGAGTGCAATAAATGTAAATATTTCTTACCTCATCATTGCGTATACAAAGAAGAGAGTTCGACAACAAAGCTGAGAGTTGTCTTTGACGGCTCAGCCGTTACCACCTCTGGGTTCTCATTAAACGATTTGCCTATGTCAGGACCAACTATTCAAGCTACATTGTTTCACACGCTCGTTCGTTTTCGCACATTTTCCATTGCACTTACAGGTGATATTGGTAAAATGTATAGGTGTGTGAAAGTCTCAGAGCCTGATTCTATGCTCCAGTGCATTTTATGGCGAGACTCGTCAGACGATGATATTCAAGTTTTCAAATTGAATACCGTCACGTATGGGACGAGAGCGAGATGAGAGCAGAGCAAACGTAATTGATTTGTTTGCTTCGGCTCTTTGTGCCGTTCATATAATACGCTTTACGAACCAGCAAAAACAAACGAACGGCACAAAGAGCCGAAGCAAACAAATCAATTACGTTTGCTCTGCTCTCATCTCGCTCTCGTTTTTCGACTACCGCTCTGACGTAGCGTAGTCGCTCATTTCGTTTTGTGCTATTGCTATCGCTACAGATTTAAACACAGCAGGCTGCGAGAGCAGAGCAGAGCTCATACATTTTTTCGTACGACTATGGCTCCGCTACGGCTCCCGTCATAAATGAGAGCGGTATCCAGAGCATAGTAATATTTTCATTGCTCTTGCTGCTACGGAGTAGTTTTTGCGAACACTGTCTAAAACTGTCATGCGAGATTTCTACGTTGACGATCTGATCTCAGGAGGCAATTCAGTTGAAGAAGTTCGCAACATAATGCGACAAACCACAAATCTTCTTGACCGAGGAAATTTCAAATTGAGAAAATGGTGCTCCAACTCAACTGATACACTTCGCGGAGTTCTAGAAATTGAGCAGGAGAGTTTTCTCAAACTCGACGACTGCAGCGATGTGACAAAAACACTAGGACTCATCTGTGTTCACTTTCGAGCAAACACACAAAATGCTCGGTTTTATCAACCATTGCGAGATGCTACGATCCGTTAGGTTTGATTGGACCAACTTTAACTAGGGCCAAAATCATCTTGCAACACATGTGGAGAGACAAGCTGCAATGGGATGAGAGTTTACCGCAATCATTGGAAACGACTTGGAGCGAATTTCGTAAGGAGTTTCATCAAGTGAGCAATGCAATATTTCCTCGCTATGTACTCCAATTTAAAGCAAGAATCGAACTGCATGCCTTCTGCGATGCTAGCCTTCAGGCCTATGGCTCTTGTGTGTATGAATATATATCGTTCATCGAAGAACAATGCTGTTCAAGTTCAGTTACTCTGTTCCAAGGCTAGAGTCGCCCCACTAAAGACCCTCACAGTGCCTAAGCTTGAGCTATGCTCTGCTCTTTTGTTTGCGAAATTGGTAAGCGAAATAAACAAAATGAACTTGTTCGAATGTGAGATGCATTGTTGGTCCGATTCATCGGTGGTCTTGTCTTGGCTAAAAGAAGAACCGCCCAAATTCAATGTGTTTGTCGCTAACAAGATTTGTGCCCTACAGCAGCTCACGATCGGCATGGAGTGGCATTACGTGCCAACTGAAATGAATCCGGCGGATATTTTATCCAAAGGAGCAGCACCGTTGGAGCTTTTGCACTCAAAGTTATGGATGCATGGACCTTCTTTCTTACAAAAAGAAAAATTTGATTGGCCTAGGCACTGCTTGTCCGAAGCATGCCTTCCTGAAATGCGCCAAAGAGTTTTATTCTCAGCACAGCACATAGATATCTCTTTGGCATTCAAGCACATAAAATTCATTCGGAATAATGAAGCGCATTTTTGGCTACATTCACAAATTTATCAGGAAAACAAAGTCAGCTGAATTGTCATCAGACGATCTTCGTCAAGGATCGTTCCTACTATGCCGTCTGGTTCAAAGAACTCAGTTGCAGCCAGAATACTCTGCCCTACAGAATGAAAGGCATACATTCGTCAAGCTCCATTCTTTCGCTCTCTCCGTTCATGGATGACTTTGGTCTAATTAGAGTTGGTGGTCGTTTGCGACACTCTACTCTCGACTTCGATACGCGCCACCCAATTATTTTGCCCAAAGAGCATCCCCTAACCCTCGCGATAATCTCGCATCTTCATCAGACACAGGACCGCAGGCGTTGCTAGGAGTAATTCGACTGCAGTTTTGGCCCATAGGCGGCATGAAAACTGTTGCCCGAGCACTGCGGAAATGAATAATTGGCTGCAGATCCCAGCCTTGTCTAGTCGAGCATAAGGATCGTGCACAGTGCTCACCGGCATTTACAGTCACTGGCGTGGACTATTGTGGTCCTTTTTACTACAAGCCTGATGGACGAAACAAAGCTTCCGTAAAATGCTACATCTGCGTGTTCGTTTGCTTCGCAACCAAGGCTGTATGGCTGGAACTCGCAAAGGATCTGTCGACAGCTGCCTTTTTGGGCGCCCTCAAGCGTTTCATTGGTACGCGCGGCATTCCAAAATGTATTTGGTCTGACAATGCTACTAACTTTGTGGGTGCACGGAATGAGTTGGCGGATCTGCGGCGTTTATTGTTGAGCCAGGAACATCGCATTGAAATCCACAACTACTGCATCAACAACAGCTTCGATTGGAAGTTCATACCTCCTCGTTCGCCACATTTTGGCGGCCTATGGGAAGCAGCAGTGAAGACAGCTAAAAAACACTTATATCTCTCTATGGGATCGGCACGTCTTGGCTTCGACGAACTGAGCACTTTGGTATGCCAAATTCAGGCTATAATCAAGTCTCGTCCTCTTGTTCCAATTTCAGAAAATCGCGATGGTCGACCACTCATCGGTTTCCCCGAGCCAGACGTAACTGGGCTTGACCACAATCGTCTCGATCGCTGGCAACGCATGACGTACATACAGCAGTTGTTTTGGAAGAGTTGGAGTGATGAATACCTCACTATTCTCCAACAGCGTGGAAAATGCCGCAGCCTTCTATAAAAGTCAACGATGTCGTATGCGTGAGAGACGAAAACTTGCCACCTTTGAAATGGCCATTAGCCCGGGTCGTTGAGATCATTGCTGGAGCTGATGGTGTCGTGAGAGTTGCTGTTCTGCGTACGCACACTGGAACTACACGTCGAGCTGTCAATAAGCTGTGCGTCCTTCCGGTTGATGATCCTGTTAAAAGACTTGGTCTTTCAACGGGGGGGAGGATGTTCGGCGCAGCAGCTAACAATTGCTCTTAAATAAGCTTCTCTTAAGTTAGTCTGTTATCTATGACATTCTCATTCGCTGTTAGTGCACTCATGCACATAAGAAAGCATAACTCACATACATATGTAACTTTCGGCTTCCTTTTACTTGCTTATACTTGTAACTTCGATTCTTTAAATTCTCTAATTCTGTAAGAAAAATTGTCTGCAAGCGTGCAACACCTATCTTATCGTTTTCGCATATAGTTAACTTTGTCTAAACAAATACCACGGGCTCAGCATTAAAGTAATAAATAATAAGCTAAATTAAATCGTATTGTGTTATATTTTGTGCCTTCGTAAATGATTGGAACCAGAGTTGCCGAAAAAGCTCGGCAGCTTCCAACAGTTCCGGTAATTGTTGTTTTGGCCGTTATTGCGATTGTTATTATTATAATAACCGCGACCATTACCCCTACCGCGATAACTATTTTTGTTATTATAATTACCACGGACTCTCTGGGCATACAATACCGAATTGGGATTGCCTGTCATCTCAGTACTACACTGAATGTACTTAGTGACGGCTTCATTCATAGTTTTGAAATTTTCTGCTTCAAGGATAGTTTTTAATTTTCCATGTTCGCAATTTTTGACCATTGCGTCAATGGCTTCCTTGGTACTGAACTTATCAGCATGTTCTGCTGGTAGGTCTTCATCAATATACGAAGCCTCCAAAAGCCTTCGCAAATTGTCAATTTCAGTCGTGAATTTTTCGGCAGTTTTCCCTTTTTGCATTGTTTTAGACAATTTTGTTTTTACTTCATCGGATGTTTCACCAACTATAGTATCTTGCAATTTCTTAATTATTGCATCAATTTTCGTTTCATCTTGGACTTTGTATAGTGTTGAGCCAATAATTTTTGATTTTATGACTTCAACAGCTAATTCTTCGAATGTGCCTTATGTCAAATTAACTAACTTCAAAGCTCTTACGAATCTTTGAAGATGTATTCTTTGTCCATTGAATTCTGGAATGGCATTCGAGATGTCTTTTATATATGCCCTTTGGGCACTTATGTCCGTCATGATGTTTTCTTTGGATTCTTCTATGCTTGTATTAGAGATGATTTCTTCTTCCTGTCCTAATTCATTATCTTGATCCGATAATGTTATAAGATCGTTTAGATCTCTTTCTTTTATTTCAGTTTCAGATCTTCATCTTCCACAGAATCTATCTCTATTGATTTTTGTTTTTTATCTGAGTCTATTTCTAGAGGGGTGTTATTTTATTTATTTTTTAAGATACATATATATATTGGCAGTACATTTTTTTGATTTGTTATGGTTTGTATGAAACTTTTATTATATTTATTTACCCTAGTATTTTATTTTTCTCTACTTCAGAAAATACCCTGCAATTTTTTACATTACTTAGTATTATTCCCTTTTGCGTGCTTGTACAATGCGAAAGTGGGGAAAAATCTAGGCTGTACCTTTCCATATATTCATATTCTAAATTGTATATTAGAATGGGGTCTACTTTGTCTTGAATGAAAGACACTACCCTATCTTCGAAATCTGGTTCCCTTTCAAGTAGAATGCGTATGCATTTTTTTGTATTAATTTCTTTATTTGTATATCTATTTTTTTTTTATTTAAATATAATTTGTGGGCATATTATATCAGATCTTGTCTAGATCATTTGCTCTGCTTTTAGTGCTCATTTCGTTACACATTTATTGTGTAAAAGGTATGCCTTAAATACAATATATGCACACAAGACAATTATTAATAATAGTATATTTGTTAATTTTTGATCATTACTAGATGATTCGATTTCATTTATAACATTCGCAGTGGAGTCCACTGACTTTGTTTCGATTAACCCCATTGTGGGTATAATAAATATATCATCAAATTTACTTATGCTATTATCGAACATATGTGTTTTTCTTGAATTTATCAAGCCTATTTTCCCTATTCGATCATCGCAGTGATCTTCTTACCTATTTGTTGTACGAGTTTTACTGTCAGGCAGAAAAGCTTCCGCTCGATTTTACAATATTTTACTTATATTTATACATATGTGTTATTGTATTGTATTGTTATATATATTAAAACAAATTATATTAAAAAATTATATTAAAATTTCCGGAATTTCCTTTGCTGCATCAGCTGGTCGTCGCCGGTTGGCTCGCTGATGCTCCCTCGTATGTACAAAAGACGGCCTGTCTTTCACACTTATCGTCTTAGCTGCTGATGCTGTTCTCTTTTTCCCTCGTCGGCATAAAAGGCGGCCTGCCTTTCACGCTTGCTGATCCTTCCTGTTTTCTCCTGTGTACGTATATTTACAGTGTGCACTGTACATTGGTCCCTCGCAGTCTGCTGGGCACTCCGGTTTCCTCTTCTTCTTCTTCTTTCTTTGGGTGGAGTAATCTTGTGAGTTTGGTTCAGTATTATTATATTTGAGTGAGTAGGAGTATTTTTGGGCTCCCCCTCTGCGTACCATACTCTCACTACTCACTCAGATTTCGTTTTCCTTCATGTTGCTACCGTATTGTTGTTACTGATTGTTGTCGTTGTTGTTGCTGTTGCTCTTGTTGTTGTTGATTATTGTCGTTGTTGTTGCTGTTGTTGCTGCTGCTGTTGTTGTTGTTGATTGATTTTCTTTTTATTATCTTGAAGTAGACGTTTATTCTCTTTCAGAGTTCACATTTTAGGCACATGTTTTTCTTTTGCACATTTATTATTTATTATATATATATATTTTTTTAAAACATTTTTCCGCACATTCGTGACTCAGTCACGGTCGCCATGTATTGTGGTTAAATTTAATTCATAGATGTTTTACTTTGTTTTGTAGATCACAACATTCTCCGTTGTGATGTGAGCTGAGTCTTTATTCCAATTGAATTCTTGGTTTCTTACATATTCAAAAGTATAGCTAAAAGGCCGCGTGACTGCGCTGCCAGTGACGCCGGCAGAGGAGCGGTCAGCTGCTGTATTACTGTGTATATATGTATATCTATGGGCGACGAGAGTCACCGCGGAAGAGAGGAGGTATTATGTTCATATACTTGACATAGCCTTAGCGCATGTCAAGTATGCCGACTCAGCGCTGTTCAGGCATATGCGCTCAAGAGCGATCATATTACCGCAAGTGCTGAGGCTTGGATTTGTATATTTAAATGTTGGAGCCAAAGTGCTACAATGTATCTGTATTGATATGTACTGTATTGTATTGTATTGATATTTATGCATTTCACTGAGTACAGTGAGCATTCAATATATGAACATTCTACTAGTGCTGCAAAAATATCGCATCAGTATCGATATAATCGATATTTTCGAAATTTGGAAAAACATCGATATGGTTTTCTTAGTATCGATGTATCGAAAAAACGGTCAATCTTTGCGTTTTTTTAAATGGGTATGTAGCACATTTATCAAATTATGCTAAATTTTTCAATAAAAATTGGATTGTTTTAATTTTATTGCTTTAAAAAAGAAAAATTTGGATGAGAATCAGGATCCTTTAATGTATTGGAAGGTAATTATTGCACTAATGCACAAATTAATATTTCTATATTCATGAATATATAATTTTTCAGAACGCCAACAACGACGTAGCTCTTCAAACGCTGGCAAAAAAAACATTTATGCATTCCGGCAACATCTGCCGAAAGTGAGCGAATGTTCAGTAAAGCTGGAATAATTGCTAATTCTAGACGAGCATCGTTAAAACCAGTTACAGTTAAAAAGCTATCTTTTCTAAATAAGAACCGATGGGTTTTCTCTTAGATTTCTAAATACAGCGAAAGATCTCGCTAAAATCGCCATGGAGGCAATTGATTTTGTTATTATTAATTATTAATTAATTTCAAGCATCGGGATTTGATAATATAGTTTTCTCTTAGCTTTTATAGTAATGTATAGTAGTAGTATATATATATGTATAATGTATAGTATATGATCTCGCTCAAATTGCCATGGAGGCACTGGTTTTTATTATTATTATTATTTAATTTTAAGGAACGCATAATGGATTTAAATTTTTAGTTTAAATGAATTATTTTTATTTGTTGGATTTAGGTTAATGAAAAAAAACATCCAGTTATACGACTATAAAGTTTTTGGCTTGTTTGTTTTAATAAATTTGTTTTTGTTTGAGCTGTTGCTTTTATTTAAATATTGAAATGGTTGCCTTTTTATCCATTAAGAAGTTATAACTCATATAAGCATTAAAATAGATCATTTACAAGAAAATAAATATTTTAAAAAAAAGTGGTCGATATATCGATATGATCGATATTTTTCTCTGGAAATATCGAAAATATCGATACTGCCAAATATCGATTTTTTTGCAGCACTACATTCTACAGCTTAATCTTTCTGGAAAGAGCGTTTCCACAATCGATTTAAGCTCCAAACGATCCGTAGGCTGTACCTGTCACATAACTTTAAAAATCATTCTCTTTTGCTTGCCCGAATGACCGTCTTCAGCTGTCTTCTAGCCGCCTAGTAAGCTAATCGTTTTTCTAAGTACGTAGACCTACCGCGAGCCCGTTGGTAGCTTCTTCTCGCCTGAATGCATTTGTGTCGAGTGTTACCTATTTGTGCATTCCACCAATACATAGGCGCTTGTTGTCGAGTGAACTGATTGCGGCGTAGCATGCTGCTATTGCAGGCACTCTGTATTTAAGCTACCATTTGGCATGCTCTGGCCTCAGCATTGCAAACTGTGCCTAGCGACAGAATGCCCTCTGAAAAGGCCGCGGGATTAAAAGTATCCAGCTGATACGATTCTCTTTATAAAGTTGGCGCCTTGCCAGATAGAAATGCCGAGTGATCGCTGTCCGTAATGCCCGCAGTGGCTCCACGTTGCTTCCCAAAAGAGGGATGAAGTGAGAAAATTAATGTAAATTACAGATCCGTATCCAGCCCGACTGAAGGTGAACTAGTGACCAGTGTTGAGCAGTGCAACGTCCAGTGTCACGAAGATCTCCAGTAGGATACGGCCTCTGCCCTTTGTTGTATGGCTACCCCATTCTAACGCCCATGAGTTGAAATCTGCTATAATGGCCTTCCGGCCTATTATTTGAATTTGTTGAGCTGCATGCTGGGGGCCAGGTAGTAACTTTAGAGCCATAAGTTTCCGTATCGAGCCCGTACAAACCCATTAAATGACTTAACATTTGAAAGTACATTCGTTGGGTTGCCACATGCCCATAGCACCGGTTTTTCATTACCGTCTGTGGACCATGTCCTAGGGCTGCTGATCTTACAGTGATGAGGGTCACTGAGAAAGGCTACGTCTATACATATTTCTCATATGGTCTGCTCTAGTAGATCTTGGGCAGCAACACAATGATTTAAGTTAACCTGCAGGAACCTTCACCTTTCATTTTTTGTGCTGCTTCACGATAGGAAAGGCACTTAAAGCTGCCTGCTGAATGGTCCGTCTGCTTTTCGCCTCTTCAGACGCAGAGGCTGCATTTCGGAGGCTTGGTGCATGCTTTTGAACTGTGACCCATCTCACCACACCTGAAACATGCACCCTTTAGGTCGCAGTCACTACCGCAGTTGACAGCAATATAGCCGTAATCGAGACACTTGAAACAGCGTTTAGGTTTGTTCTCGGCTCGGATACTACCCATCCTATTATAATCTTGGACAGCTCGAGCAGAGTTTTAGCTTTTCCAACTGGAAGAGAAACCGTAGCTCTTTGCTGTCCACCAAAAACAGGCCAAAGCGATTTGATAGAGTCAATGGAGAGTGAGCTATCCTTCAACTCCAAGCCACGAATCTCGATGTGCGCCGATTCGGTTAGTGTTTTGACTACTGCTCGATCGCTCAAGGCCTTGCCTACAGCTTCATGAAGTGCCTCTGCGCTATGCTTCGGCTTCCTACTCAGTTGCAACAAAAGGTCCCCCTTAGCTGTCTTCCTAATTCCTTGCACGTCGCCGCTCAGATGCTTTAAATTTGGATCGCTCTTTTACTCTCTCCTGGCCCTCGACCTCTTGTGTGAGCACCGCACCCAGCCCGTAATCACTAGCGTTGGTCTGCAACACAAATCTCGCCGAGAAGTCGGGACATGCTAGCACCGGCGCGGTTGTTAAGGTCTTCTTAAGCTTCTGCAGCGCCTCCTCTTGCTCTTCACCCCACATCCACTTCTGGCCCTTTTTGAGGAGTCCTATCATCGGCTGTTTTAGCGACGCGAAGTTTGGTACGAACAGTCTGTACCACGATGCCATTCCTAAACATTGCCGCAACTCCTTGAGGTTCGTCGGGGTCCGTAGGCTACGAATCGCCTCGACTTGCCTGCGGGATCCGTGCAAATCCCTTCGCCAGTTATAACATGGCCTAGGTAGGCTAGCCTCTCTCTGAAGAAGCTGCGATTCTTCCGATTTACTTTGAGATTAGCCGCTCTCAGCCGGCGGAAGACCTCCTTCAGGTTGTCCACATGTTGCTCCTTTGTGGCTCCGATCACCACGATGTCATCTAGGTAAGCAAACGCATGGGGCTCCGTTTCGGGTCCGATGACCGTGTCCACCGCTCTCTGGAATGTCGCCCCTGCCGAATGCAATCCGAATGTCATCACCCGCCATTGGAACAAGCCTCTTCCTGGTACGGTGAACGCCATTGGGATCTGCCAGTATCCGCTCTTTAGATCCGTGGATATGAATCGTGCATGTCGCAATCTTTCCAGAATGTGATTGATCCTGGGACAGGGTAGGCATCCGGAATCGAGTGTGTATTGAGCTGCCGGTAGTCCACACACATGCGCCAATCCCCAGTCTTCTTCTTTACCAAGAACTGTGCGGACTTCGCGATGGTTCAATGGCTCCGACACGAATCAATTCGTCTGACTGTTCGTCAATCACCTTCCGCATAGCCGGATTCTTGGGATTCTTCTGTTTGAGAGGCTTGTCATCCCGCATACTGATGCTGTGTTCGGCGATATGAGACACCCCTTCAAGGTTCTCAAAAAGCGCCTTCTCCGCCTCCAGGAACTCCTTCAGCTCGTCCTCCAAGTCCTCCGGCCGCCCTGCGTCGCCGGGGAAACAGTCCACGCTCTCCTCCTTTGCTTCCTGAGCCAGCGGGCAACCCTTGCATGGGTCGACCGCCTCTGACTCTACCATTTTTACCTCAGGTTGACACCCCGTGACCTCGTCCTTCCGACCCTCCGGCGCACCTTTACTCAGTACTCGCTTTGCCTTGTCAGACGACGTGCCCCAACTCGACGTGCCCCGCACATCGTCCGTACGCCCGACTCTAGCACGGCGCCTCGGGACTCAACTTTACTGTCCTCTCACGAGCCGCTGGTCGAGCGAGCAACCCTTGGCCTCCAGTCTGGCTGCTCTCTATCGACGCACCCTGCCCGAGTGGGAGCGGCGCTTCCTTTGTTGGCCCCTCCTCCGACCTCATCACGAGCTCCGCGTTGCCACAATGCAACGTGGTGTCCATGGCGCATAGGAAATCCATCCCCAGTCTTATGTGGTCTAGCATGGTCGGCATGATGAGCACCGTCATCTGCACTACCTTCCCAGCCAGACACACCTCCACTCTCATCGTCGTCGTCACGTTCAGCGCTGACCCATCGGCCAACCTGATCCGCGACTGCACCTCCTGGAACTCTCCTTTGATTGTCTGCCGGCGCACGCTGTCTTCGCTCACATAAACAAAAATTTTTTTTTTCCTTTTTTTGTTCGTTTTCTTCCCTTTTCTTTGAGAAGAAAAAAAAAATAACCTCTTTTTATTATATATATATTATCTCTCCAAAAAAAAATCCAACCACGCGCCTCGTTCAACCAACCTTATTTGGGCATATTTGTGGATCATCATTTTTTTTTTCTTCTGGTCCGCCAACGCCGCGCTCTCTCTTTGGACCACGAGACCCTGCTCGAGCGCCACTTGTAAGGTAGTAATCTATGCTAGGGCAGACTCAGTCTGCCCAGGGTCTTACAAGACATTTATTAATATTTGAGTCGGAGTCAGAGAGGGGGGGGGATGTTATTGATTGAGGTTATGGCGACGGAAGTCACTTGGCGTGGCGTGGTCACCCTCGCCAGCGCCGGCCAGTTAAAACGGTTGGATTTTATTTTTGGATTGAAGGGGTTAAATGAAAAGACGAACTTACGCTGCTTAGGTCTGGCTTCAACTTATAGTTTATTTCACTTCAATGTATATACTCTTTTAAGCTATTCACCTAAGTGTCCTGCACTTCTGCTCATCTTGAGCTCCCTTAACTAACTGCCCGCTCTAATCGCTAGCCGCTTAAGCTAAGCTTTTGTCGCACGCTTCCGCTCTCGAGAGCTTGAGCAGCTCGCCTACTCCAGCAGTGCACTCTTCTCTCGGCGTCGGCAATGCAACTTCACCACAGCGTGCGCTCTCTGTTCTCTCGAGCTTTCGCAGCGCTGGGCAGAGTTGCACTGGCGATCGCCTAGAGTGCGCGCGCTCAAGCTGCGTTTCAAGCACTGCAAAATACAAAATTTTAAACCTAACGACTATTAATTATCTTACGATCTAACTTATATACTAACAACAACTTCTTAATACTACTAAACTTAACTACTACAAGCTAATACTACAAAACTAACACTACAAAATCTATGTGATATGGGTCGCCATAAAGCCACCTCACAGTATGTATACTCGGATAACTATCCAAGATCTATAAAATATGGGGAATATATTTACGCCCACAGGGGGCGTGGCAAACCTACAGTTTTAGAGCTAGAAGCTTTAAATTCAGATAGTTGAGTTAGTTAGTTTGAGATAATCTCCTCTATCGATGACACAAAAAATATTTTTTACGCCTTTTTGGGGCCGTGGCATACCAAAAAATACCCTGTAATTTTCACATTTTTTGAGTCTAAGCGTCCAAATTCTACAGTTACGTACCCTTAAGCTCATTCTTAGAGCAGGCCAAAAAATATGGGTCTACGACCACTGGGGGCGTGGCAAATCGGATTTTAGGCGTCCAATAGCGAAATTCATATGCGTATGCCACCTATATATATAAATATGCTTGATAGGCATTGATAATACAGAAAGACACATTTTTAAGAAAATTCAAAAATTTAAATTTAATTAAAACGACAAAGTTTTCAGCGGGGTTCGAACCTGCACCTCAATCTACGCCCACTGGTGGCGTGCCAAATCGACTTTTGTAGCGGCCAAATGCAAAATTCATATGCGTTTGCCACATATGTATTTATAAAAATAAGCTTAATAGACATAAACGAAACATTTTTAAGAAATTTAAATAATATAAAATATATTATACCAATATAAATTTTCGATTTTAAAAAAATTTCCCGCGGGGTTCGAACTTGCCCCACAATCAAACAGCATGTTTGTCAAAAAAATAAAATAATAAGAAACATTTAACATCGGCGAGATTCGAACCGCGGAATTCTGATACAACGTGCACCGTCTCTGCTAACAGCGCCACTGCACTGATCTCATACAATATAACTATCACAAACGTTACAGCTATAGCACCTATAGTAAACAAAAAGTAAAGTTGCGGCTGAAAATTCAAAAACAATTCAAAGACAATTCAATCGCAATTGAGATTCTTAGAACTGTTCGAATACGCATTTGAATATACATACATACATACACATTTGCACACGCGTAAAAAACGCTGACATGCTGAAATTGTGTGTGTAGACGAATACATACCTATGTATGTATGTATTTATGTACATATAAGCTTTTATGGGTTATTTAAGCAAATATAAAATTTAACTTATAAAAACTTATAAAAATGTTTGACTAATAACAAAAATGTTATGTGTTTGTCATATAAGCTATATTTTTCCCAATAAAATAAATAATTTATAAAAATACATATAAGAATCTTGACATCAGCGAGATTAGAACCCGCGCTATTCCCGCGCAAATTGCACAGCATTTACCATCGACGCCACTGCAATCTACGATCAGACGGTAGCTAAAACCACTAACCATACAACACATAGACTGGACAGCTAGTACAACATTTATTAATGAAGAAAAAGTATGCATTACGGCCTAGTAACTTCGTGCCTACTCGGCGCAGTCTGTTTAGACTCTAGCAGCGAAAATATAACACGACAAATTCAGTGCGCTGCCAGCGCTCTAACGAAATGGTCGCATCCTCCCAGAAAACAGCGCTATGTGTTATTCAATGTAACAATGGTCTGTAAGTGTGTGCATGCATGCCCGTCGCGAAGACATATTCATTGAGCGCACCAACGCTTTCATACCCTTCGCAGAAATAATCATAAAAACGCAAACATTTTGCACGAGCATGGCAAACTTTGTGAAGAGTTCGGTATACTCTTCACTCAGAAGGAAATAAATAGGATCGTCGCGAACAAAATTCAATTTTTGTGCGCTGCGGCTATTTGAGAGACCATAGAGAGAGAGCATAGAGGAGAGTGAGAGAGAGTAAGAAAATAATAGCGCATAGCTGTGCTTCATATGAGAATATGAACATTTCGTTAAAGCGCTCGCAGCGCATAGAATTTGTCGTGTGATGTTTTCGCTGCTCGAGCCGAAATATACAGAGCCGAGAAAGCTTCGTGCCTAACTTCGGTTAAGTGGACCCACGACTCAACTTTTTTTATGTGGAAAAAATTTGTTCTATCTGTCTATTTTATATGTATGGTTAGTGGTTGCATCCAAAACCGATCAACTGAGAAAACAACCAATCAACTGGGAAAATATGAACACAATTCGCATTCACAAAACAAGTAATAAAGCTCTAGTCGAGACTGCTCGACAACGAGATCCCCTGAACCCTCTTCCAGGAACTTATATTTCAATAAATCGGCGTTCCACTTCTACTTAAACATGCACACAGACATACACACATACACACGCACGTATAAACAGGCATGCGCTGCCATGTGGGTTTACTTTGGGAACTTAATTGTTTAATAACTTTTTTGTAGACGGACAATTTTGATACAAGTTTCAGACCGTGATTATAACATTGAAATGTGTGTATGTGCCAACGCACAAGTTTCTAGTATATGAAATACGGTTTTTGCAAACTTGTAGGAAAGGGGGTGTTTTGAGGGGTGGGGGGTAAAACATGACAAAAACCGAAATTCTTAAAAATACATATAAACCTACATTTCAAATATGGAAAATTTAGCTTTAAAGATGTAGGAAATATAATTTTTTAACTGGTTTTCGATAAGGTTTTTAATCGATAACAAAATAACGGGAGTCGTTATCGATTCTTGAAAACAAACTTGATATGCGCGCTCACTATAACCATTATACCCTGATCTCCCATTTTCAATGGGTTCAGGGTATAACCAGTATCTAAAATATAACAAAAACCGAAACTCCAAAAAATTAATACGAATCTGAATGCAAAATTTGGGGACTCTAGCTTTAAAGATGTAGAAGATATAATTTTATAACTGATTTTCGATAAGGTTTTTAATCGATAACAAAATAACGGGAGTAGTTATCGTTTTTTAAAAACAAACTCGATATGCGCGTGCAGTATACGGACCTACGAAAAAAAATTGCAAGTCTCTAGCTCTTATATCTTCTGAGATCGACGCGTTCATACATACGGACAGACGGACGGACAAACAGACGGACAGGGCTAAATAAACTCGGCTCGTCGCCCTGATCAAGAATATATACTTTATGGGGTCTGCCACGACTCCTTCTGCCTGTTACATACATTTTAACAAAACCATTATACCCTGATTTCCAATTTTCAATGGGTTCAGGGTATAACAAGTAAGAGGGCTCTAGTCGAGACTGCTCGACTAGGAGATACCCTGAACCCTGCAAAGTACTGATACTCCAATCATTCCACATCCATACGCATGCATCCATACGAACGCATAAACACGCGCTCTGCTAACTTCGCAGTTACCAGTTACTGCGCTTGGGCTGCCGTGTGGGCTATATTATGAGAATTTATTTGTTGAATAAATCTTTTTGTAGGTTGACTATCTTCATCAAATTTTCAGAACGTGATAATAACCTTCAAATGTGTGTATATGCCAAAGCACAAGTCTCTCGTACTTGATGTAAGTTTTTTTTTTCAAATTTGAGCCGAAGGGGGCGTGGTATCCAAATCTGTAAATAACAAAATCTTTGTATTCATCACATAAATCTACACAGTAAATCTGAAGTCTCTAGGTCTAACAGTATTCAAACTAGGCTTGAAAAACAAAGTCCGATTTTCGATTGTTATCGATAAAAAAGAAATGGGATGAGTTATCGACGGACGGACAGGCAGACGGGTTCAGGGTATAAAAAGGACAGATTTCCGGAAAGGGGATGTTTGAAATTTTTTCAGGACGAAGCCCTTAAAAACAGGACAGATCTGTTCGGAAAAAGGACAAATTGGCATCACTGATGTGGACGGATGGACGGACAGCAAGACGGACATTGAATGAAACCAATATACTCATTTCACTTTCGTGAATAAGGAGTGGCAAAAAAAATTTTGCTCTTAAAGTTATAGTTGACTTACTGGAGGCCTCTCTATCAATGACCCAAAAATAATTCTTAAGCCTCTTTGGGGGCGTGGCAGGGTATAATGATTTTGTGAAAATGTATGTAACAGACGGAAGCATGGCAAGTCCGTTTGTCCGTATGAGCGCTGAGATCTCAGAAAATATAAAAGCTAGAGACTTGAAATTTTACATGTAAGTTAATTTAATTATTCAGTTTGCACTTTTAAGAATAAAATCACGATTTGATTCTAGTTATTGGTGAACCGCTATTCGCATTCTTGCTTGGGACTGAACGCAAAAAAACTCTCGCTAACTTACACTATGCGATGTCTGCTGTTGTTTGCGAGATCAGCTATTTATGTTAAATTTACAAATGCTTTAAGCTTGAAATTGAACATGTATGATCGGGTATACAATACGCGGTACAAGTTTACCAAACTTTTCAATAACTCATCCCATTTATTTTTTATCGATAGTAACCGAAAGTTTGACCTTGTAACATGTAACAAATTTTACCAATGTGTTGCCTTAACGCTGGAGGATAGATGGCGCGTTTTTAAGACCCAAGTCGCGAAAACTCATATTTTCCATTGTTTATGGCTTCTTAAAATCCTTAAAAGGATTTGGGGAAATCCATTTTTCAGATCTAGTACCGAGAAAAGTTTGCTTTTACCCAATTGGGAAAGTGCCTTGTTGAATTTAACTTCCTGTACTCTATGACTACTCGGTATTTTTGATCAACTTCCATTATTAATGACATTGGATACTGATAGTATTTAGAGAAGACGGGAGTATCCGAATTTAGTCTGATAATATCTGTCACGTATGTAAGCTTTTCATTAGGATCGGAAAATAGTTCAGGTTAGGGATTTATCAGTTTTTCAAGCTTTGTTATATATGAGTCTGTCATGTGGCTTGCATGAATAATAAGGTTATTGACAGAGTGAAGCAGTTTTTCTTTAATTGGAATTCTTATGAAGTTTCTAATAAGCATGCAATTTTTATTGGTATAGATGACGGCGTAGAGTTGGTTTAACGTGTCATTACCTAGGATTGCATCAGAAGACTTTAAGGTTTGTAAAAGGAAAAATTTTATGTTAACATCTGTATCATAAAAAAAAGACCATTTTATGATGAGTTAATGAATTATTGACACTTACGGAGACGGCTTCGAATGATTTTTTGTATTTTGTATGGATGTAATTGGTGTTGGATCCTGGATCTTATGAGAATTTTTAAAATGTAATTATTATTTACTCTGCATTCGAAATAGGGAAACGCAGAGTTCTTTATTTTAGAAAATGAAGATCCAAATAATTTGGCACATTAGCAATGCTATAATCAGATTATTGTTCGACGTATTCTGTTAACGTCTCGGTTTGTCCGTCGTTAGCAACTGTTTGTAGAGTTTGTTCGTAGTCTTGTTGTTTGGAGGTGTCGTCTGTTGCTTGTTGTGAGTCGTTTGATTCTTTCGTTTGAATATTGTAATTTTGCTTTCTTTTATATGTTTGGTTATGTTGCGGCCGGTTCATGTAGTTGACCTGTCGAGTTTGTACGGTTGATTCAATTTCCATTGGTACTGGATTTTGAAGGGGCTTTGGGCCAGTAGGTGGCCGAATTGGTTTGGTACTGCTGTTGGTTCATATGTGGCCTTAAGTACGTTGTCTGATTGGGTCCTTGTGGGACATTGGGGATGGAGTGTGGTCACAACATGATAGGACTGTTGTGCATTACCGTGCAGGTAGTGTCGCTGTGCGTTACTGTATTAGTCTTGAGCCGGTTTCTGTGGGGTCTTTCTGGCATACGTCCTGCCCTAAAGGTCGGGGGTTGCGGTTTATTAGTTGCTTGAGAGGCAACCTAACTCCAATTGTCGAGTTTCAAGCATAGATGTAGTGCTTGGGGAAGATCGGTTGGCTCCTTTACTCCTAGGAGTCTGGGGAGGTCACCTCGTAGACCTCTTATAAATGTGTCGAGAGCCTTGTCGCGGTACATGTCCGTCATTAGTACTTCCGATTCCTTAGATAATCCCATACCTCCTATTTTGTTGAGTATGAGGAACAGATGATTGTAAACTGAAGAAGAGTGCAAATCCTCAATAGATTATTATCCTTGGCTTAAGGTTGTCATCTGGTACTCGAGTGTGTTTATGTCTCTCTTGTCTGGGTAATGCAGAGTGATTCATTTTGAGACAGCATTCCATTCAAGTGGAATATTGTATTACTCAAGTGCTGTATCGGCCAAATGTAAGTTATTTCTTCGTTAATTAAAACCGAAAAAAATAAAAACAATTGGATCTTTGCTTTTAAGTTTGCACTTTATTTGTTAAGCTCCAATTGGCAACTGATTTTACTTAAATCAAATCTAGCCCTAACAAGCTGTGGCTTAGCGGCAGCGCTGTCGTCGAAGTCGTTGGCCTGTTGGTCAACTTGGAGTTCTTCTTAGAATTCTGCTGGTTGTGTCGGCGTGTGCAGGAAATGTATCAGGCCGAACCGGCGTGTGCAGGAAATGCACCAGCCGCTTGGTCAGCATTTTCTTATAAGCTGAATATTATGTTTTGTTTTGATATAATTTATTTGTTGCTAACTCCTCCCCCTTTGATCTACACTTGTCCTCAAGTGATTTTTCTTTAAAAGAAGGGTATGTTGTTGAATGGGATGTTTTCCTTTTCAAGCTTCTGCATGTTAACCATTGCGACGTTGTCTTTGGCGCATGCCTGGTTCTGGTCAAGCTGCAGAATGATTCTTTTCCCCTTTTTCCTCATCATCAGATGCAGTAATAAACTGATGAGAATGGCGGTTATAAACAGGGCGACGAGTGCTATTCTATTGATGTTTGAATGCACTTGGATCTTTTGCATGACTTTGATGTTATTGACATGCAACTCTTCGAGTGCCTCCAATGAGAGAATTCTTATGCGTTCGCTCTCCATTGGTGTTATCTGTATTATCGGACTTCCAGGTTTCATTACTGAAACTTCGATATTACTGAAAGTTTTTCCATTGATAACTAAGGTCTCGTTCCAAAAATTTAGCAAGTACGTGCCTCTTAGATACTTTACTTCTTCCTGGCCTTTGATGGTTCCGTTGAAGTCGTTTAGTAGTATTAGTCCCTCGTCGATTTCTTCCAATTCTGGGACGTGGTCTGCATTGCTAAAGTCGCACAGTGCTTGTTCTCCCCTGATTATCTTAGGGATACAACTATCTCTAGTTAAATTAACAATTTTTGTCTTATCGCAAATTTTTATGTTGTTATAATTCTTGCAATTATTTAATATTCCATAAAACTCATTTTTACAGTGAAATATTTCGTTATATTCGAGGTTAATGATACTATTGTTTTTAATTACAGGTTTAAGAATTGAGTTTTTGCAATCTATTTCTTCTAGGTTAGGAATTTTAACAATATATAAAAGTGTAGTTCCATTGTGAAAAATGGAAACATCTGCAAATTCTAACATTTCTTCGATATTTAAGGCTGGCATGTTACTTTCTTGAAACTTATTACTAATTGTTTCTATTTCTTCTTTCCCAAGTAAGAATGTATTTATTAAATTTAATTTCGCCCACTGTATGGCATATTTAATGTTAATTATTTCTTCTTTTAGTAGCCTGATTTGATTTTGGAAACTAACGGCTAGTTCGTCGCTTACAAGTGAATCTTTCTTTATGCTATTGGTTAAATCGTTCGAAATTTTTGTCAATCTATTGATTCTGTCTTCTAGTTGTTTGTTTATTATTATCTGTTGGTCATCGTTACTTATCAGTTTGTTTATGTTATCCGTCAACATAACTAGATCGTCATTGTCAGGGCTACCTGCGACATATTTCCATGCTTTGCCTAATATATTGATTGCTCTAGTTTGCCGTTTCTGAAATGTTGCTATCGTGCTGAAGGTAACCATTGCCTGCTTTATTTCATGGTGCAAAGTGTGGTATAAGGGGTTTGCTGTAAGATCTTGTTCTGTGAGGAGATGCAGATTGTCTAATGCCTCTTTAATTTGTGCTAGTTCTATGACCTGTATTATTCGGGTTGTTGATATCTTCAACTTTCCTATTCCTTTTATTATATTAACAGTTTGAGCGTCGGTGTAGTTGGATATGTCTACGTGCCCTTCAGTCACTGTCGTTGTCATCATGAAAATCAGCCTGTAAATTTTATAAATTTTTGATGTTACTCTTATGAATTATTTTCCCAGTTGTTGTTAGTAGTGTCGTGTTTCTATCTTCTTTAACTATTTCCTTTTTGTATCTAGGTGACAATTTGGTTCCTAGTCTATTGTTGATCTTGACGTATATTTCTTGTCCTGGTGAGTAGGTGCGTATTTCGTTACGTTTTTTATTGTGGTTTTGTAAGTCCATCGTTTGTTTCTGTCTTAGTCTGTCAATGTTGTCCTGCCTAGATTTTTCATACTGCTCTGGGTCCGTTGTTAAGTTTCTGCCAAAAAATAAATCTAATGATCGTCTGTTAGTCGTTGAATGAATGGTATAATTATAGTCGTAGATTGATTTATCAAGTAACTCTTGAAATGTTCTGTGTTCTAATTTCCTTTTGTTACATCTCATAATGTCTGAAAGTGTAGAGTGAAATCGTTCGACTTGTCCGTTAACTGTGCTTTTATAGGGTGGAGTGTTATAAATTTCAATTCCTAGTTGATCTCGCATCATAAACGTTATGGACGCTGAGTTTAAAGATTTTTCGTTGTCTATAACTACAACTTTCGGAACTCCGTAATAAAATAAAATATCATGTAGTGGTTTTTTTATGTCTTCTATTGCTCTGGATTTAATGATGCGTCCTTGGGCTAACTTTGAAAATTTATCAACTGCTGTCAGAACTAAGTTTCTTTCTGTTGTGTATATGTCGACATGAATTATATGTCCAGGATATTGGGGTATGGGTGTCTCGTGGATTTTAGGGTTATTTGGATGTCTGTCATATTTTTCTTCTTTACAAATTTGACATTGTTTGATCAAGGCTGTTATTTTCTGTTTCATGTTAGGAAAGTAATGGGTTTCTGATAATTGTTTTTTGTTTTCTATTGCGTTGCGGTGAGCTCTATTGTGTATTTTTAGTATATGTTCGTCCTGTTCCGTTTCGTTAATCAAGTCTTTTACTTGTGTCTGTGTGAATCTGATTTTAAAGTTAATAAAGTGTTTGGGATATAGTTGTTGAATTTGGCTCATGATCTCTTCTGAGGTTATTATTCCGTTAATCACGGAAGGGTTTAAGTATTTTTTGAGTATCTGGATTAGGTCATTTTCTGTGAGCTCCTGTCTGGTTATTAGATGTCTATGGAAAGTTGGGAAAGGAATTTGAAACTTATAGTCTGCTATATTCGCTTTGTTTATGAATATTTGGTTTTTGAATACGTTGATCGGGACTTCAATACTAGGTATTAAATTATGGCTCGAGCTTTCTGCGCTATGCTGAGTAGATGCTACCGAATTGATGTGGTTTACTATGGGTATTCTTGATAGTGCGTCCGCTACTGTATTATCCCTGCCTGGTTTATAAAGAAGTTCATAGTCAAATTCTTCTAGGTACGCTTTCCATCGTTTGATTCGAGCGTTGCCATTCCAACTGCTAAGCGAATGTGTAAGTGGTTGATGATCTGTATAGATTTTTACCTTTGCCTTACCGTAAAGGTAGTTTTTGAGAGCTTTTAATGCCCAAATAATTGCCAGCATTTCTTTCTCGTTAGTGGCATAATTTTCTTCTGTTTTTGCCAATGTTCTTGAAAGAAAGCATATGGGTCGTTTACTTTGAGATAGGACTGCTCCAATTGCGTAATTGGATGCGTCTGTTGTTAACTGAAATTCCTTATTAAAGTCTGGATATTGTAGGACAACTTCGTTAGATACTAGGGCGTTTTTGATTTTATCAAAAGAATCTATGGCTTCCTGATTGAGATTGATTAATTTTTTTGAAGATTGGTTTTTGGACACTCGTCCATCCTCCCCTCTTAAAAGAGAGCTAAGTGGTTTTGCCAACTTAGCGAAATCTCTTATGAACCTTCTATAGTAGCTAGAGAGTCCGAGGAAAGATCTGAGGTCTTTAAGGGTTTTTGGATAGGGGTATTTGGCTATGGTTGCTATTTTATCTGGGTTGGTCTCGACGCCTTTATCTGATATGACAAAGCCAAGAAATTCTACTTTGTCTTTAAAGAACTCGCATTTGTCTAGCTGGCATTTCATGTTAGCGTCTTGAAGAGTTCGGAAAATTATGTCGAGATTTTTGGCATGTGTTTCATTATCTTTGCTAAATATGATAATGTCATCTATGTATATGAAGCATATCTTGCCGATATGATCACGAAGTATGTCGTCTAACGCTCTTTGAAAAATAGATGGTGCGTTTTTTAGACCGAAAGGGAGTCGTGTAAACTCATATTTTCCGTTGTTTACGGAGAAGGCGGTCTTTTCGATATCTGACTCTTTTAGTGGAATTTGGTGGAAACCGCTCTTTAAGTCTAGGACTGAGAATATTTTGTTACTGCCTAATTGAGCTAGAACTTCATTTATTTCTGGAATGGGGTATTTATCGGCAATGGTCTCTTTATTCAATTTCCTATAGTCGATAACCATGCGATATTTCTTCTCTTTGGACGCGTCCATTTTTTTGGGTACAATCCAAACAGGTGAATTGTATGGGGATCGGGATGGTCGGATTATTCCGTCATCCAAAAGTTCTTTGATTTGTTTATTGACCTCGTCTTTGAGCGACATCGGGAATTGATAGAACTTGGAGTACACCGGAGAGTTGGTGTTCGTTCTTATCTCTGCTCTGACATTTGTTGTGTAGGTCAGTTTTTCATTAGGGTTGGCAAACAAGTTTGGATACAATCGGACCAAGTGTTCTAATCTCTGTTTTTGTTCGTTAGTCATATGATCTGTTCTTGGGATTACTATGTTCACGGCCTCAAGTTTTTTTTCTTTAATACGTATGCGGATATTGTTTTTGATGATTAATAGATTTTTACTGCTTTGGATAACAGCATCTAGTTCTTTAAGGCTATCGTTACCTAGTATAGCGTCGAAAGTTTTTAGTGTGGGTAAAAGGAAAAATTTTACTTTAATGTCCGTTCTATTGAATAAGTTAGCGAATTTGTGGTGTGTGATCTTAATATTGCCGCCAACTGTGATGGCTTCAAAAGGTTTTTCGTTTGGAAGGGGATTATCTATGTATCTGGGTTGTATGTAGTTTCTATTTGATCCTGTGTCTATTAGTATTTTTAATATTTGTCCGCTCCTCGTCTTACATTCTATATACGGGAGAGAGGAGCTTTTCATTCTAAAAAATTTACATCCGAATATTCGGGTTGGTTGTATTCTGCATATTCTATCTGTTCTCTATATTCCGATAAGGTTTGTCCAGCTTCTACTTGTTCTTCTTGTTGTGCTATTGCCTGTTCGTATTCTTCCACGGTCGTATAATTGTCAGTTTGTTCGGTTTCAGTTGGCCTTTCTTCGTTCGTCTGAATATTAAAATTTCGCTGTCTCTTGTCAGTTTCGTTCATTTGTGGTGGAGGACGTTTTCCGGCCTCGAAGTTAGGTCTGTTCATATAATTTACCATTTTGGTTCGAATGGAAGGATCTACGTCCATGGGTTCAGGACGTGGTTGAGGTTTAGGTGCCGCTGGGCGAGGGGGAGCAAATACTTGCTGAGTGGGATAATAGTTAGACGGTCCTGGTTGATGAGTTTGTTGTCCGTATTGCGTATTGTTCGGCCAAGGAGTGTGTACTGGAAGTTGTGGTCTGAAGCTAATAAATTGGGTTCTGGTAGTTTGATTAGTGTTTGGTTTATTAGAGGACTGGTTCGTACGTGGCGCTGGGATTGGTTTCTGACGGTTGTCTGTTGCGTTTTGTTCATTGCTACGTTAGTACGATAATTCTGGTTCTCTAACTTGAGACAGAAGTGTAGGGCAGAGGGGAGATCTACTGGTTCTTTTATACCCAGGAGTCGAGGTAGGTCACCCTTTAGACCTCGTACGAAAGTATCTAGCGCTTTATCGCGGTAAACTTTCGTCATGAGTGTCTCAGATTCCCTATTTAAGTCCATGCATCCTATCTTGTTCAAAATCAAAGATAGATGTCTGTAGACTGCCTGATAGTATTCCTCTACTGTTTGGTTGTAACCTTGTATCAACATTGTCATTTGATACTCCAATGTTCCTAGATCTCTCTTATCTGCATAATGAAGTGTTAGGCACTTGGATATTGCATTCCAGTTTAGAGGGACGTTGTATGACTCAAGAGCTGTATCAGCATCACCTGTGATCTTATTTCTGATGGTGTGCAATATGCCGAAATATCTTGGCGAGCCAGCTCCTGCACCATACACTGAGAGTATTCGTTCTACACTCTTTTTCCATGAACTGAATTCTGTTGGGTTACCTGAGAATTCCCTAAGGCTTTTGACGATATCTGGTACTCTATCTAGATCGCCTAAGTTTTCTCTTTGATTAGCGGCTATTCCCTGATCGTCTACGTTATTGAATTCTCTGGAAGGGTTATTTATTTCTCTCACTAAAGCTGGCAGCTGTTGCGCCAAGATTTGGCTAACGATGGCTGCTATTTGTTCTACGTTATTTGCCATTCCTCTATTTTGTAACCGTACGTTTTGTCTGTCTAATTGTCTCTGTTGTTGTCTATTTAAAAGGTGTTCACTTATTTCAGGCTGTTCTTCGTTCTGTGTATTTAGAATTGGGGGCCTAATAAGATTACTTTCGTTAGCCATACAGTGTGAGAATTAATAGTTGTTAAGTTGTTAGTTAGATTGTAAATATTGAAAAATGTGTTTTAAGCTTCCTTAAACTACTTGAATTTGGTTTTATTTAAAATTTTTTTTTTTTTTTTTTTTTTTTTTTTTTTTTTTTTGTGAAGACCAGTTGCTGGTCTTTTTCTTCTACCTTGGAGGGTCCCTAAGGAATCGCAAGATTGGATTTTGTTATACTACGTTTGTAGTCTTGGTATTTGTTATAGTTTTACGGTGTTTTACTTTCCCTTTGGGAATAGTTTTGATTCTTAATCTACAAAGGTTTGTTTTCTTTTTATTTTTATTTCTATGTTGGTTTGTGTTTTTGGTTAGTTGTGTTAATTTGTTTCTTTTTTTTTTAAAAGTTTTCAATTCTTATTCACTAGCTTACAGTACTATGGTTGATGTGGCAACCTCTCCAGCTGGTCCGGATTTCATCCTCTTTGAACTATGTTGATCTACTGGGGATCCTGCGACCAGACGACGAGAGAGTATCCTGTGGACGGACCTTCCAGGATGTGTTGTCCACCGATGGGCAGTCCAACAATTAAGTTGCGATTGCCTGTAGCGAATCTTAGTCTGCCGTTAAAATTAATTAACGGGAGTTGCACGACTTTATTGTTCACTAAACCGACTCTGCAGTATCGTTGCAGTAACGCGCACGTAGAATCGTTTTGCTCTTTTGTAACGCGAGGCCGGTCCCTGCTCGGGCGCCAGTTATTTCTTCGTTAATTAAAACCGAAAAAAATAAAAACAATTGGATCTTTGCTTTTAAGTTTGCACTTTATTTGTTAAGCTCCAATTGGCAACTGATTTTACTTAAATCAAATCTAGCCCTAACAAGCTGTGGCTTAGCGGCAGCGCTGTCGTCGAAGTCGTTGGCCTGTTGGTCAACTTGGAGTTCTTCTTAGAATTCTGCTGGTTGTGTCGGCGTGTGCAGGAAATGTATCAGGCCGAACCGGCGTGTGCAGGAAATGCACCAGCCGCTTGGTCAGCATTTTCTTATAAGCTGAATATTATGTTTTGTTTTGATATAATTTATTTGTTGCTAACTTGTATAAATGGATTCCTGTTGGAATGGATTCTACGATGCCGTATATATTTCTTTTAATTGTTCGAGTGTATTATTAAGAGCTCTAGCAGCGTCACTATAAGCCTGCTGTGAGATTTGGGGTGCGCAATTGTTGTCTGAGACTGAAGGTCTTACTAAATTATTTTGGATTATCATGTTTTAATTTTTTCTTTACTTAATTAAGGTAATTTTGTTTTGTGTTTTAAATATATTTTATATTTCTTGAACAACTTTATTTTTTTAAATTTTGTTGTGTTGTTTTTTTGTTTTTTGTTTACAATGTTTCCTAATTTGTAACATATTTTGTTTTGCTTTTTTATAAACCCTGAACCCATTGAAAAATGGGAAATCAGGATATAATGGTTTTGTTAAATGTATGTAACAGGCAGAAGGAGGCGTGGCAGACCCCACAGTTGATTTAGCCCTGTAAAAGCTATATCAATCAGCTAAAAAATTATATTTCCTACATATTTGGATCTAGAATCTCCAAATTTAAAATCTAGATTTATATGTATTTTTTAAAGTAGCGACTTTTGTCATATTTCACCCCCATCCACCCCGAAATCCACCAATTTCCAAACAAATTTGCATAAAGCGTATTTTGCTTTGGCAAATACATACATTTTAATGTAATTTTCACTGTCAGAAAGTCTTATGAAGATTGTCCGTCTACAAAAAAGTTATTAATCAAATAAATTCCCATAGTTAGCCCACACTGCAGCCCATGCCTGCCTATACGTGCGTACGTGTGTATGTGTGCTTATGTCAGATCCCATTCACAGAAACTGCTCCTCCACCACATAGCCCGGCTATGCTATTGACAGCGCTATATTAATAGCATAGCTGTTGAGTCTCAGTAGTCGGTTCTCCGCTAACGACTGATTCCTTATTACTCACTCAAATTACCCCTGTGAAGTCAATTATTATATGTGCATTGGGCCATAGTGAAAGTAAAGAAATTAACTTGTGCTTTACTCATTGGAAACGCAAACGCTGCGAACATTTGGTCTTTCGAGCTGGATAAACATCGGCTTTGCATCGGCTTGGGGCGACTTGTATGATCGATTCGAGAATAAGCGACTATTAGTCAACCGCTAGCTTAAGATCCTTCTCAACCTTCCCAAGGTCACGAAGGAATCAGACACGGCTCTCACAGAGTTGCATGGCATCATTCACCGATGTATCACTGCCATTGAGCAAGCCCAGATCTCTACGGAGAACTGGGATTGTATCCTTGTGTTCCTGTGCAATTCCAAATAACCTGAACACGCTCGATCTTTTTGGGAGCATTCACTGACTAGGAAATCAGAAATCCCAGCCTGGAACGTTAGTCACTTCCTGAGCGAGCATGATCGCGCGCTTGAAGCTATGGAAGGTGATAGATCCATTCTAAAGCCTCCAAGCTCAGATCCGAGATCCATGATCCCTGCCCCTCCCGAGAGAGTAAATTTCTTCGAGACAAGTGAACTCAAAGTCCAAGAAATACGACTTGTGTTGAAAGGAGAACCATCCGGTTCTCCTAATGTCCCTTGCAGCGTATGAGACTTATGTAAAGCGAAAGCAGCTTTGCCTGAATTGCTTTGCGCAAGGCCATCAGCTGAGCAACTGGTCGAGTAACCACAATCGGGCCAAGTGCAAGGATAGGCATAATACCAAGCTTCACAGGGAACACAATACTCCGGACAGTTCCGCCTCCAGGGCCGCTGTTACTCCATCGACCGGGGTGCCATACCGTGTCCAATCTTACTTTCCGGCCCATATGCAAGGTGTCCTGCCCGGGCCCTCATCCGACCCGTGCAAACGCGTCTGTAAGGCCTCAGCCAATCGTTGACAGTCCGATCACAGAATCTCTGTGATTTCCACATCAGGACTTCGCTGAAACTAATTCTACGGATTAAAGCTTCAGCGGTCGTCCCTCCCAAGCTTGCTGGCACTCTTCCGTCGTATCCGATCCCGCAGCAGTGGCTAGACCAACTCTCCAATATACAATAAGAGGACCCATCCCCCTTCAAGAGTGCCCAAATTGAAGTTTTCTTAGGGGCAGATATCCTTCCATCCATCGTTCAAGGGGATTTCTGTCCTAACCTTTGCGGTTCGCTTATGGGACAAGAGACGATCTTAGGCTGGATATTTACAGGTCCAGTTCCTCCAATGGTGTTACCACCGGTACGTCTTGAATGCCGATATCGTAAAAATGTATCGCCAAATTCGTGTTGACTCCAAACACACGCCATTCCAACGCATCTTTTTCCGCAAACCAGACGGCAACATCGGCGACTTCGAGCTGAGCAACGTCACTTTCGGAGTAAACTGTGCTCCCTTCCTGGCTCTGAGTGTTCTCAAAAAAACTCGCAAGTGACGTGAGATCCCGTTTGCGTTGATGACGTACTAGCAGGAGCACATTCCAAGGGGAAAGTGATCGCAATCATCGCTGAGCTTAGAAACGCTCTGGGTAGTGCTGGGTTTCCGTTGAGGAAGTGAATTTCCAATTCAAAAGAGTGCCTGAAGGCCATTCCCAAGAGTCACATGCTGTGCGAGGACTTCCTAGAACTTGAGGACTCCAGCACAGCAAAGACCTTGGGCAAAAAGTCTGTTCTTTCGCAGATCTCAAAGTTGTTCGACCCTGCCGGTTGGCTGGCACCCTTTGTCGTCTACGCCAAGATTTTCATGCAGGTGCTCAGGCTGCGAGAGTTAGGCTGGGACCAACCTCTGCCGGGCGACCTCAGCAAGAATTCTTGCTCAGTTTTCCCAGCCTTCGGGACGTCCGTATGCCGCGGTGGGTGCACATCCAGCCTCAAACCAAGATCCAGTATCACGGTTTTTGTGACGCATCTGAGCTGTCTACCTGCGTGTCGGGCATGGCAGTCAGATCTTTGTAAATCTGCTCTCCGCCAAAACCACAGTCGCTCCGGTCAAGTCAATGTCAATACCCCGCTTAGAGCTCTGTGATGCCTTGTTTCTGGCCAACCTGAGCTCGGAACAGTTCCCGACATCCCCGGCGGTTAGTTTCCTGTCCTTTTACTGGAACGATTCAACCATTGGCTTCGACCTTCCCAGTCCACCTGACCACTCGTTCCCGCCCCTATCTTGGAAAGCGTTCTAGAGCAAAGAGCATCTTAATGCCTTGTGGCAAGCTTGTCGCCATTAACTGACGCCATGAGCAGGTTCTCGGAATTTAACAGAGCTCTACGTGTAACCGCTTGGATATTCCGTTTTCTTAGTCGGTGCAGGAGATCCTTCCCTCCTCTGTCACTAGAGCTCAGCGCAGACGAGCTGATAAAAATTCAGATCTGTTTCCTTATCTTGAGCCAGCAAATTGAATATGCGAAGTAGATCAACTGTCTGTGCAAAAAGCAGTAATTTCCGGTCTCTAGCTCAACCCACGACCTCAATCCTGGATAAAGAAGGCGCAAAAAAGCTTCCTCCTCTCTGAATTGACCTTATGAACGGCATCCTATCATCCTTAATCGTCCCTTAATCGTGCTCAATTTCGAGGCTTTTAGGCGCTTCACTCATCGCATATCTATGCATGGCGGAAACCAATTAATTATGAGGCTTATTCACACTCAGTTTTTGACTCCCTAGCTGAATCCCCCGGTAAAGTCCACGATAAACGTATGCAAGGCCTGCGTGATTTATCAGAAGCGTCTCCAAACGCAGATGATGGGCGTCCTGCCAATTGAGCGAACGACCTTCTCAAAGCTATTCACTGTCACAGGTGTTGACTTTGCAGGTCCCTTCGACGTGAAGAATTACACGGGACTTACCTGCCTCATCACGAAGGAGTACGTTTGTGTCTTTGTGTGCTTCAGCACAAAGGCGATCCATCTCGAGGCGACGTCCGACTTGATCACCGAAAAATTCCTAGCGGCATTCTCTCGATTAGTGGCTCGGCGTGGATGTCCTTAAAAGCTCTATTCTGACAACGGAAAGACATTTGTCGGGGCAACGAAGATCTTATTTCGAGACTTCTTAGAGCCTCTGCGATCAGAAAAGCCTATCCTGGCATTTCAACCCGCCCAGCGCACCCCACTTGGGTGCATTGTTCTACAAAACCATCGCCACGACTTAATATACTTTCGAGGAACTTTTAACCCTCTTGGCAAGAATCGAAGCCTGTCTCACTTCTAGGCCGATAGCACCCATGCCCGAGGACTCCACCGACCTACTAGCGCTTACCCCAGGTCATTTCGTAGTCGGTGGGCCTCTTCTGTCCATAGCTGAGCCCAGAATTACGGAAGATGCGATGTCTATTCTTAATCGCTGGCAGCGGGCTAAGGCCCTTCACCGACAGTTTTGTTTCCGTTGGAAGAAAGGGAACCTTAGAAAGCTGCATAAACGTAATAAATGGCAGCTCGCACAACGTAACTTGAAGGTAGGTGAAATGGTCGTTGTCAAGGATGATAACGCCGCCATTAAAAAATGGCGGCTTGACCGTGTTCACCTGATCCAACCGGGAGAAGACAAGAAAGTCCAAGATGCAGACCTTCCCGCCTCCCGAATGATCCGTAGACCCATAAACTGGTTCTCCTACCGACAGACGACAACTTCCCTGTCTTGTCCGTCTAAAAGCAATACTAATTTTATCGTTTCTTGCAGCCCCATGGCGTCGATCCAATGTGAACTGCCGGCGTGTTCGTTGTGTTGGGAACATAGTGTTTGGGTGAGTTCTTTCGGGATTCTGCTCTTGAGAGAGGGCTCCAGACTTTGCAATCCTTGAAAGGTGGGGAGTATGTTAAGTATGTGGTCAAGTATGTGGTCAACGCGAGCATAAATCAAAATTTTAATTCTCTAGCACTTCAACTAATAATATTTCTGACATACCGGAAAATGCATTTTCTGAATTGCCACGCCTCTAGTTGGCGGATTGAAACTTTTTGACACTATAATTCGAGGATATATACGAGGATATGTTCCAGTTTCAAGAGGAAAGACGGACGGACAGCAAGACGGGAATTGAAAAGGTATAAAAATACATAATTGGAGCAATGCAATGGGTTCGTGGTCTGCAAAGCCGACTCAACATTTTTCTTAGGGTAGCTTAGCACTTGCAAAACAATCAAAACGTCTAACCGTTGCTTCCACCTGATCAGTTTGGATATGTAGCATATGCAATCCGATACTGCAACTTTTTAGTCTTGCGGATTGCCCACAGAGTTTTACTGCGAGAGCTGTTCGCTAACTTGATTGATAACTTACATATTCATAGAAAAAACGTTTGAAATTTTGAATGTATTGTAATGACCGGGTTCCAATTAGTGAATTTATTTCAAAGAGCTGACACGTCTGTGTTGGTTGAGTAAGCTATATAATATTATATAAAAAGTCTTTATTCAAAAGTGTTTTTATATTCTTAGCCTATGGATACATACATATGTAAATGTTCTTATGCTGTCGCTGAGCGTCAGCTACAAAAAAATGAAGAGGGAGCGAGAATACTCACATATGTGGACACTCACTGGCTGGGTGTCCAAAGTGATGGCTCAGCGGTCTCACGCTCGCTTAGCTATAGCTCGAGTTACGTACAAATTAAGGTACCGTTGTGAATTGTGAATTGAATTGTTGGCGAGAGCTGAAACTAAAAGGACGTTAAAGTGCGACAGAGAGTTGAAAGAAAAGCGCTGTAAAAGAAGAAGTAAGAAGAAGTAAAAGTAGAAGTAAGAATAAAGTGAAAAAGATAGAAAAAGCAGAACACGTCAATTTGATTTTTGAATAACCTTGACTGAATAACCAAACTAACCCGGCGAAGGCTGTCCCGCCTGGAGAACGTAGCGCCTGACCACGCCACTTAGCTCCCGTTGCTGTCCCGCCTGCGAAGGCGTGGGCAAGGGTGAGGGAGGCCACCACATGGGCGCATCTAACCAAAATAACATTACCCCCCTCTCCATATCCGAGTCCCGAAGAATTTATAAATATCTCGTAGATTCTAACCAGTGATGTCAATTTGTGCTTTTTCTGAACAGATCTGTCCTGTTTTCAAGGGCTTCGTCCGGAAAAAATATCAAACATCCCCTATCCGGCAATCTGTCCTTTTTTTGTGAATGGGAATTGTGTTCATATTTTCCCAGTTAATTGGTTGTTTTCCCAGTTGATCGGTTGTGGATGCAACAGAATTCTATCAATTAACATTGCAAAACAGTTGGACAGAACTTATCATTAAATATACTAAATTGAGTACCGATATTTGGTTAAGGACAGTGCTAAAATGAGTATAACAGTGATAAATTGAATTGTGTAGGAGCTTTGTATGTATTATCGATATCGTTTGTAATATGATGTTCAATTTGAGAAGAAAGATAAAATGCTTAAAAAGATTTATAAGCAAAAATTTTGGGATTGCTGGCTACAGCAGCTATATTTATAGTCGGAGTGAAGACGACACTAATAAGGCGTGCTGCAGATACTGAAAATGCAGTATAAATTGCAAAATCGACCTGTTTTCTGTCTTTTTCTTTAGATTTTCATCCTTTTTTTTCCGAGTTTTACGGACATTTTTGCCTTTTTTTCCAAACAAAAACTGACATCACTGGTTTTAACCCTGTGCAGACTGAGCATAAAATACTACCTTACAATAGTCAAAGCGAGTGAACAGAAAAAGAAATCGAAGGACAACGCTATCGAACAAGGACTTCCAGCAGGACAGCGTGAGAATACAAGGATATCCAAAGAGGATACCTTGGACGCCTATAAAGGACTATAATCAACCCAGGATCACCAGCGACTACCAACAAGGACATTGGGACTGCTGAGAATAGCGTTAGTGGGCGTGAAGCGAAGCTAAGTGTGCTAAGAGCGAGTTAAGTTGTAAGAGTGCCCAGTCTGTATTCGAGCGAACTGCCGGAGTACACAGACCCAAATCATTGCGTCCTCTGAACATTCGACGATCCTGTGTGCAGGTGTGCCTTTAGGAGGCGAATCCTTGCATAATTTGTTAAGAATTTGTAAGCTAAGTGAATTTTTCAAAGTAAAAAATTCATGAAAATATATTTACGCTCAAACGAAAATCACAAGGGACTAATTATTATCGCAGGCGCTTCAACAAATAAATTTGTTGGGACGAACTCACAGTCGGCTTACAATTACAACTGCCGCCCAACGTTGGGTTGCGATAAGAGTTTAGTTAAATATTTGTGAATATGGTGCGAGCGTGAGTGTATAACCTGAGAAAGGAGGAGGTGTTGCGTTGCTGATGGCCAAGCAAGTGCGGGAATGGAGCTTCCGCTTTGAGGGCACCACGAAGCCTTTTGAATTCCTAGAGTATGGCCTGGACCTGGATATGATCCCGAGGGCGATGCCAGAGCTGCTGAAAGGAATGGCCTTGAAGTGGTACGCGGCCAACAACAAGCACTGGTCAATGTGGGAATCGTTTGTGCGCAGCTTTCATTAGATTTTCTTGACCAGAGACTACCTGGAGAATCTGGAGGACGATGTCAAGCCTCGGAGGCAGATGGTGGACAAGCGCTTCAAAGTCTACATGGTATAAATGCAGACTCTCATGCGTCCTCTGCGCTATGGAGCAGACCATGAAATGAAGCGCATCTACAACAACAGCCTAACCGATCTGCGTGCCTACGCCCGCCCGTATAAATTCCTGAGTCTGGTGGAGTTGATGCACCTGGCAGAGGAGTTTGAAAAACTGGAAAGGGACTGGGAGAGATTGCGACAGCTGCCGCGGCCTGGCCGGACGCGCTTGATGGCCATGGACGACGTAGAGTATCGCCGCATGGAAGAGGAAGTGAAACCTTATCCTGAGCCAAGGACAGGCGCAACGGGAGCAAGGACACAGATTCCCAAACCCAGCCAGAGCATGCTGGATGTGTGGCCAGGAGGGGCACTGGGCCTTTAAAACCCGCGACAAGGCACTGGATTTCTGCTGCCAGTGTGGACGCATTGGTGTGTGAATTGCTACCTGATGCCAATCGGGAAACGGCCAGCGCCAAGGACCTCCCAGGCGTTAGTGGCCCGCCTTCAGCATAAGGGCCAGCTGACGGCGATCGTGGCCATTGGAGCCGTCCAGCAAAAAGCCACAATCCACTGACAATCAAAGAGCAGCTGTAGTCAGATGGACTCGAAACTGGAGACGAAGATTAGCCTGGCGAGTCAGCAAATCCAGATCCAGATACTGATTCTCCCAGGCGTGATCGATGATCTGGTGCTGGGCTAACATTTCTTGGCCGGCATTGGCACTATACTGGAGTGTGGTGGCTTGGCGCTCAAGATCGGGCCAAGAAGCCCACAGTCGAGCGGGCAGCTAGAGGAAAAGTTGTCAGCGGCTGTGGCCAGCATGGAGGCGGATCCTGACACGCCATTGGAGGCGACCGCATAGGATCTAAAGTCACTCCATGAGGACCCAGAGGTGGACGCTTTCCTAAATCACGAGCTGAAGAAGTTCCAGCATGTGAGAGGCACCACCAGGATTACGGAGCACCGGATCAGGATGCAGGACAACAGGGCCATAGAACTGCGCTACTTTACAAAAAATCCATGGAGATTAACCTGGATGAGCTGTTGGCCAAAGTTTGCATTGAGCATATGGCGCGGCGTAGAAGAATGGGAAGTGGCGGCTATGTGTGGTCTTTTCGCAACTAACCAGCAATCCATTAAAGATTCATACCCCCTGCCGCGGGTGCATCACATTCAGGATCACCTGAAGGATGCATTTTGGCAGATACCAATGGAGGAGGCCAGCCGACCACAGAAGGCGTTCACAGTGCCAGGAAAAGGGCTGTTCCAGTGGAAGGTGATGCCGTTCAGCCTCCATTCTGCGCTGAGCTGAAGTATCTGAGTTGCGTCAATATGTGGGAGAGGCTTCATGGTATTACGCTTTGTGCCAGATGATGCTGCCACAGTGCATCCTCTTAACGAAATGCTCAAAAAGAGTTTGAAACAGTGAAGGCCAAGTTGACGGAGTCACCTGTACTGACGTGCCTGATTTCTCGAAGCCGTTTAGCTTGCAAACGGATGCAAGGAATTATGGACTTGAGACAATCCTGACGCTGACCTCTGAGGAAGGAGAGCGCGTCATTCTGTATGCCAGCCGGACACTCAACTGTGCTGAACGAAACTTTTTAAGAATATTAATACTTTATGGGATCTGCCACGCCTCCTTCTTCCTGTTATATACATTTTCACAAAAACATTATACCCTGATTTCCCATTTTCAATGGGTTCAGGGTATAAAAAGAATGCATTAATGCACATAAAGCACCGCTTTGTGTTATTGTTTCCTTACTCTCTCTCTCTCTCTCTCTCTCTCTCTTTATGCTCTCTCACATATACATATATGTATGTATGCTCGCACAAGCTAGCAGCGCACAAAAATTGAATTTTGTTCGCGATGATCTTATTTATTGCCTTCTGAGCGAAGAGTATACCGAACTCTTCAAAGCGTTTGCCACGCTCATACAAAATGTTAGCGTTTTTCTGATTATTTATAGGAAGGGTATAAAAACGTCGATGCACAAAAAGAATATGTTTTCGCGACGGGCATGCACACACATACTAAAAGGCCCTTCTTACATGTATGACTATATGTGTGCCTGTGTCCGTTCTTGCTATTCTTACTGTCTGTGGAATATCGAACTTTTGAAAGGGTTCGTCATGCTCATGCAACTTGTTAGCGTTTTTCTGATTATTTATAGGAAGGGTATAAAAACGTCGATGCACAAAAAGAATATGTCTTCGCGACGGGCATGCATGCACACACTTATGGACCATTGCTACATGTATGAATATCTATTTGCCTGTGAGCGGAACTCTACTCTTGCTGCCTGAAGAAAATGTAAAGTCCGCTTGTCGGTCTTTTGAAGTGCACATACACATTTGCATGTGTGTGTATGGGATGCGATGATCAAAGCTGTCGAGTGCCCGCGATTCGTTAGAGCGCTGGCAGCGCACTGAATTTGTCGTTTTATATTTTCGCTGCTCGAGCCTAAACAGACTGCCTCGGCTCAGGCACGAAGTTACTAGGCCCTAATGCATACTTTTTCTTCGTTAAAAAACTTTGTACGACTTGTCCAGTATATGTGTTGTATGGTTATTGGTTCAATTACATTATCAACAATTTCCCATTTGACTTCAGGGTAAAAAAACTTACCGATCAAATATTAACGCAAAAGCGAGAAACATAACAACAACATATACAACGTATATATAGAACCACCTGTAAAATTGTCGTTCGCCTGGCCAATAATAACTTCTATTATAACCATAGCCATATAACCATAACCTGAAATATCTGTTAATAGTATTAATTTTTACGCTAGTCCGCAAACTAGTCCTTTAAGTACTGAACCATCAATTTTTACATGCGTCAATAGTCAAACAAGATTTAAAAGCTTAGTTTTTCGATATTATTATTTAAAATTTGTTGAACCATCTATACGATTTGTTCATTGTTTTTGAAAACAAAATATTTTTCCGAAAAAAAAAAATAAATAAAAAATTTCGATTGGTTAAAATATTTATTTTCCAGAGCACATTTGCTTATAACACATAAGCGTTTACATTGATCGCAAAACTTTTCTGAATCGATCTAAAACAATATTGGCGTGAGCTTCTTTAAAAATTAAAGCAGGGCGGAAGCGAATAGAAATTTCTCCACATCCACCCGTTTGAACGCCGTTCAACCTCAGTGTACTTACAATAGAATCCCTTAATTTGCTATTAGAACAGTTAACTGCTAAGAATGTTCCACGTCCTCGAGTAGAATTTAAAAGTTGTGGGAATTCATTCTCCAAGTTTAGTAGTCCCTGTTTCAGAACTTTACCAGCAGCTTCAACATTTTTCATTAGTTTTTCATCTTTAATAACCTTTAATATTTCTTCCAAAAGCAATATTTTACTTGGATCGCCCATCCAAGTGTTAAAAATTCTGTAGGGTTCTTTGGGGGCGAAGTCACTATTATGGAAATATCCTCCAAGCTGCAGTTTTTTGCTAAATGTAACGATATCAGGTGGATATTCAAGGTTAAAGTGCTCATAGCACCAAAATTTTCCGGTGCTTCCACCTCCAGTTTGAACCTCATCAATCAAAAGTGCAGCACCGTTTGTTTTACAAATATTTTGTAGGGCTTGGAAAAATTCAGGCGAAGCCTCATTGTCCCCTCCTTCGCTTTGTATTGGCTCAATAATAATACCAGCCACTGGCTTGTCTTTCTTTTTGTAAGCCTCAATTAAACTTTGCACTTCACTCAGGCACTTTTCATCTTCTTTTCTATTTTCCGCTAAATTCTCATCTAATGGATACTTATATTGCGGAAATGATGCAATTGGCCAATCAAAAGATGGGACATCAATTTTATGAATGTACTTCGAATGAGTTGTGGACAATGCACCTAGGGTGCGACCATGAAAAGCTCCTTTAAATGAAAGAATACTAAGGTTCGGGGCGCCAGGCGCCATATTTATCATACATGAATTGATCTCATCTGTAGTAAATCCAGCGTCTCCTCGAGCTTTATTTTGATACCTGATAAAATCAATAAATTTTCCATGCATTAATAAAATAAATAGCTGACGTAAAATTTTTTAAAACTTGTATGTATACATATGCTAAAGTAACTTCAATTTTGTAAGATATGACTCAATAGCCTTTGTAATAAAGTACAATAAATTAAAGTAAGAAAGCTCTAGTCGAGACTGTTCTACTACGAGATTTCCTGAACTCTTCGAGAAACAGATATTACAATTTCAGTAATTCATGGCTTTTATACCATTTTATTATACCCTGAACCCATTGAAAATGGGAAATCAGGGTATAATGGTTTTGTTAAAAGTATGTAGGGGAGAGGGCCTAGCTGTGACGCAGGCCCAGTTGAGACGCAGCTAAATATTTTTGACATGCGGTATGAGAATGACAGTTTGAGCCCTCCAATCATATTCGTTTGACGTTCTGCAGCTTTTGGACAGACACCAACGTTAATAGTCGCATTGTGTATACGCGCACCAAACATCGTGTTGAAAATCGTGCGAAAAAGTTATTTTGATTTTTTTCAAAGTACCAAAATGTTGTGAAATTAACAGCAAAAAGGTGAGTGAAATGCATCAAAATATTGTATTTGCCGTATTATTGATTCTATATGGATTTATGTGATTATGTGGTGTCTATACAAAATTTGCTTGTCATACACAAAAAGGCGTCGAAACCCGGTTGTGACTAAGCGGGTGGCCCAGCTATGACGCACCTTTTTTTCACTAGAATCATGTAGAACTGTCAAATTCCTACATTTTTGTTGTTTAAAAAAAAAAGGAAAAGAAATTTACATATTGAGACCAGTTTGTTTGAGAATATTCTGGAAGATCTCGATCGGGAAGGTTCGGGAATGTTCTATTTGGTAAAAAACTGATAAAGTAACAATATTTATGTTATTAGGAATAAAAATTATACTTAACTCTTGGTTTCAATGGATCTAATTGTTAAAACACGATTATTAACGATCGATAAGAATGCATTGCTCCATTCAATCCCGACATCTCCACAGACGCCGATTTTGTTCAAGCTGTTGCCCAAAATGAGGAACAAGTTGCTTTTGATGCTGGAATCACCGAAGATGACCAGCAACGTATCGTTTTGAACAATACCATGGATATAGGACGCGGAAAAGAGGTGCTAACATCCGAAACCTCTACCTCACAATCACTATCTCTAATGTCATTGGTGACCAGCAGTTCATAGGTTTTGGACGAGATTGGTCCTCTTCAGGCCGCTGCTCCGAAAAAGCCTTCGAATCGTGGACGAAAGCCGATGCAATGTGCTGAACTGATTTATCCTAAAAATCGTGCTGTTTTGAAGGAAAAGGCAACAACGAAGCGAGCAACACCATCACGAGCGGCCAAGCGCGTCAAACCAACATCACCACCATCTGATGAAGAAACAGATTTTTGCATCATTTGCCTAAAATTGTTGCTGCAGAAATTGACCGCTGCCAACTCGATCAATTGCAATGTATGCAAGCATCCAGTTCATTTGAAGTGCGCCAACATGCAGGCAAGTTATTTCACTTGCAAATACTGCAAAAGTGAAGTGGACGACGACGAGGAATATTTCGATGACGATGATAAATAAAAATCGTTGTCATTTATGGCCATTGAAGGCCATTTACTTTTGTATTTTTCATTATTTTTGCCATAGCACGTCTTATTTTGTGCTCTTCAAGTTTTACTTATATTTTGCATTTTAATTCATAATAAATATCCCACTGTCGCGATCGGTTAATTCCAGCTAATTAGCTTTGTTTTATCTGTTGTGCCCTTTTTTTTTTATTGATTTTATTTTTATACCCTGAACCCTTTGAAAATGGGAAATCAGGGTATAATGGTTTTGTTAAAAGTATGTAACAGGTAGAAGGAGGCGTGGCAGACCCCATAAAGTATATATGTTCTTGATCAAGGCGACGAGCTGAGTCGATTTACCCCTGTCCGTCTGTCTGTCTGTCTGTCCGTCTGTCCGTATGTTTTAACGCGTCGATTTCAGAAGATATAGGAGCTAGAGACTTGAAATTTGAAACTAAAGGTCCGTATATTGCACGCGCAGATCAAGTTTATTTTTTAAAATAGATAACTGCTTCTGTTTTTTTGTTATCGATAAAAAACCTTATCGAAAATCAATTATAAAAATATATCTTCTACACCTTTAAAGATAGAGTCTCGAAATTTAAAAAGGAAGAATCATGTGTATTTTTAAGATTTTCGGTTTTTGTCATATTTCACCCCCCACCCTCCAAAACACCCCCTTCCCTACAAGTTTGCAAAACCCGTATTTCAAATACTAGAGACTTGAGCGTTGGCACACACACACATTCTAATGCTATAATCACGTTCTAAAAGTTTTATCAATTTTGTCCGTCTACGAAAAATGATATTAAACAATTAAGTTCCAATGTAAGCCCACATGGCAGCCCATGCATGTTTATACGTGCGTGCGTATGTTTGTATGTATGTGTGCATGTGTTAGTAGAAGTGAAATGACGAATTATTGAAATCCTAGAAGGGTTTAGGGGATCTTGTAGTCGAGCAGTCTCGACTAGAGCTTTCTTACTTGTTTTAATTGTTGGTTGTGTGAGAATTTGATGCACACAAAATGTGCAGGTTCTCACAGGTCTCGACTATGACAAAATCATGTCAACTGCCAAAATTGGTAGTGGTGGTTTACGTTGGTCGTGTCCGACTTGCTTGGAGAAACAAAAAAATTTCTTCAAGATGTATATTCCGTGAGAGCTCAATTTTTAAAATTGAGTAAAAATTCAAAACAGCTTTCTAGTGATTTAGAAGCTGGGGAACAAATTTTAAATCAGTACAATTTTGAGCCTCCGCATATTTAAATGGAGACTACTTCATTGTTGGTACCCACTTCTTTACCAATGTTGTCTTCAACTCACTTGCTCCTCCTTCTCCTACTCAGGATTCTATTTCGAATCTATCTTATATAGAGTTGTTTTCAACACCTGTTGCTACAGGTACTAAAGAAACTACAGGTACTATAGAAACTAGTGATCCTATTCCTATTTTCATTAAAAAATTAAAAGCTTCCCCGGTTGTCGTTCAAACAGTGAATAACAAGCCGACAGTCACTTCTGACACTATTACTCCCACCTTATCAGTAGTGTCTCCTATCTAGGCTTTCAGCCGACACAACTGGTGATGCAATATCAGAGTATATTGCTAATAAGTCCCCTGTGAAAGTTTTTATTTCGAAGTTTAATTTTGCGACTACTCGTGAAATTGCTTCATTTAAAATCAATGTGCCTGTAGAATACTTTACAACTTAATGTGATTCCAAGTTTTGGCCTCCACATATAGTTGTACATGAATTCAAGCCGAAGAATCGTAACAGATTACCTCCAGTAACAATCAGTGCTACTTCGGTACAATCTAAATCGAGCATTGTATCAAAAAACTAAATTGGAACAATTCTTCACCGCACTTGTCTTTAGCATACCAAAACGATCGGGGCCTAAATTCTAAACTCAAAAGTCAATAAGTTTCAATGCACATCACGATGCTGAGATTATTGGGGTTAAAATAACTCTTCCATCCTGTTCCCTATCTGACACTTGTTCTTACGTTCCTCCCTCTTCTGATATACAAGTTTATGCACAACATTTAACTTGTATTAAAGAAATTTCTGATTGTATTAATGACAGTGATATATTTCTAGTGTTGGGTGACTTTAATATACCTAACACTTCTTGGGCATCAACTTCTAATTTTAATTACTGTTGGGTCAAATTAGTCTTATATTTGCTTAAGTTGAAATGTAAACTTCTATTCTTAGATCACCACCCTAATTACTCTCTCTCTCTTTGCATTGTTCAACTTTCCTTACTTGCACTCACTTTCGCCTAACTTTAAGCAAGCTGCGCTGTTTAGCCTCTCTATGTTTCAAATGAACTCTGTTTTGAATAACTTGAATCGCTCTCTCGATCTTGTTTTTATTTATGATGACTCTGTCATTAATGTTACCAGGTCAACCCCTATATGTATGCTTGAAGATTTATATCATCCCACTTTTCCATAAATGCTCAACCAACTTTTGCTTATATTCCTCCTATAAATCGTCGCTGTTATCGTAAATGCAATTTTGTTTTGATTAATAATTTAATTAATGCAACTGACTAGTCACTTTTATATAACTCTGTTGATATTAATTTGGCAGCTAACATATTGTATGATACGTTAAACTCAATCCTTGATATGTGTGTTCCTTTGTGTCTCTCTAGGCCTGTTTCTAATAAGCCCCCTGGTTTACTCAGACTCTTACAAATTTTAGAAATATTAAAACCAAATGTTTCAAAAATTTTAAAAAGTCTGGGTTAATTGTTGAGTGGTCTAAATATTCCATAGCCAAGTCAAATTTTAATCTTTTAAATGCAAGGTGTTATGAGAATTACCTTTCACGCTGCAAAAGGCAATTTGTTCGTAATCCAAACCGATTTTACTCTTTCGTGAACTCGAAGCGTAAATCTTCTAATTTACCTTCCACATTTTTCCTGTTTCCTGGAGAAGAAAATGACCATGATTCCTCAGATCTTTTTGCAAATTTTTTCAATCCACTTATTCTTCTGTGGATCCCCATGCTATTTCTTACTCAAGCTTGACCCCTTCAACGAATATTATCAATGTTCCTAATGTTTCCTTTGATTCTCTGGCTTCAGCCATTCGGACATTGAAATCATCTTCTTCTCCTGGCGCTGATAACATTCCAAGTTGTGTTATAAAAGAATGCAGTGGTTCCTTACAGTTACCTTTATTAAAACTGTTTAACTTGGCCTTGGAGACTTCTGTTTTTCCTTCTATTTGGAAAGAATCCTTCATCATTCCTCTACATAAAAAAGGGTGGAGGTCTGATATTTCAAATTATAGAGGTATTGCAAAGCTATCTGCAATCCCAAAATTATTTGAAAAAATAATAAATCAACCTTGCACCATTTTTGTAAATCGATTGTTTCTCCATTCCATCATGGTTTCTTTCAAAATCGATCAACCTTTTTTAAATAAATTGCAAACTGATGTTATTTATACTGATTTCAGTAAAGCATTTGATTCTGTTAATCATGACATCTTAATTCACAAGCTTGATCGCTTAGGATTTCGCCCCAGACTTATGTCTTGGATTTCATCCTATTTAAAATGTAGGACTCAAAGGGTATTGTTGAGGACAGCTATTTCGAAACCCGTTTTTGCTTCCTCGGGTGTACCTCAGGGCAGTCACCTGGGACCGCTACTTTTTTCCCTTTTTATTAATGACCTTCCTGACTGTATTACACATTCAAAAATTTTAATGTATGCAGATGATGTAAAACTTTGCCTTGCGTATTCTAACTAAATGGATCATCTTCACCTACAAGATGATCTAAATTCCTTTCAACTTTGGTGTGTGGATAATCAGTTGCATTTAAACTGCTCCAAGTGTATGACAATGACCTTCAGTCGTACCATTCCACATATAGTTAATTATAAAATTAACAACATTTCCTTGCAACGAATTTTTACTGTCAAAGATCAGGGTGTGCTTTTTGACACAAAACTTTGTTTCAATCTTCATGTCTCTAACATCGTAAATGAAGCTAAATGTGCTCTTGGCTTTATTAAACGTTGGTCAAAGGAGTTTAAGGACCCCTTTATCACTAAACTTTTGTATACCTCACTGGTACGACCTATTCTTGAATATTGTTCAATTATATGGTCTCCTCAACATAAATTGTATCAGGATCGTATTGAATCGGTCCAGAAACAGTTTCCTCTCTTCGCGTTGCGTGATCTAAACTGGGATCCTAATCTCCGTTTACCGTCTTACCATAGTAGGCTTCTTCTTATAGATCTTCTTTTACTTACTTACTTTTAACATTATTTAATAAATATTTTGTAAGTTTCCTTTAATAATCTCTATCTTTCTTAGTTCAATAATATCACTGACCATATATGGCTGTGAATCGGGGCATAGCTGGCCAGACTGGCAAATAAATTACCCCCACCGGCTTGGTGGTATTATTGATAAGTTTTGTTATTTTAGGCTATTTAATATACTTTAAAAATTTTTTGTTAAGTTGACTCTAGTTTTGTCAATCATTTTAAATAAATAATTAAATAAATAAATAAATTCCTTTCATATTTTCTCATTTTCAGTGAATTTCTTGAGGTGCGTCACTTGTGGGCCCCTTTTTTTCGGCCTATAAAAAGTTATCCTGAATAAATTTGTTACAAAATTTTTTTAATAACTCAAATCTACATACTTTTATTGGAAAAAAGTTGCGTTTGGTTAATATTTATATGTTAAACTTCTTAATTTTTTCATTTTCCGGAACTGAGGAAAAAATTTTAATGATTTTCAAAACCCGCGTCACAACTGGGCCCCCTCCCTTAACAGGCAGAAGGAGGCGTGGCAGACCCCACAAAGTATATATATTCATGATCAGGCCGACGAGCTGAGTCGATCTAGCACTGTCTGTCTGTCTGTCCGTATATTTGAACGCGTCGATCTCAGAAGGTATAAGAGCTAGAGACTTGAAATTTAAAATTAATAGGTTCGTGAATTGCACGAGCCGATCAAGTTTACTTGCTCGCCTTTTTTTTATCGATAAGAAACCATATCGAAAATCAATTATAAAATTATATCTCCTACATCTTCAGAACTAGAGTCCCCAAATTTGTATTATACATAGATCCAATTGTTCTTTTTAGAATTTAGATTTTTGTTATATTCTAACACCCCACACACACACACACACACACACACACATGTGTGTGCATATTTTGTTTCTTGCATAAGCAGAAAATAAGCGACGAATCACTTAAATTGAAATATCAGTTCCTCGGAGGGTTCAGAGTATCTCGTAGTTGAGCAGTCTCCACTAGAGCTTTCTTACTTGTTAATAACTGCTCTTTCTATATAGTATAGAATTAATGCCGATACGGTAAATTTTTTTGTAAGAATGTTATTTTGTGAGCATTTAAGTAGTTTTGATATTCAACGCTCTACCAGTATCTGCTGATCGAAAATGTAATTGTGTAACTAATTTACGTATAATGGAAAATAAATCTAAATAGTTACCAAATAAAAATACTCTTAAAAGCATTTTCGTTTGAGCATGATCCACACATCATTGTCGTGATTTTGTTTAATCCTGTTGGTGCAATGCTCATTAAGATCGAATTCAGTTTTTCGGGCCATTCTTTTCCAGGAAACACTCCAAGTGCCGGCCTATTAATCAGAGCTGAAATAAAACAAGATTAATTTTTCTGTTTTTAGTTTTATATTTTTATTCTGAAAATGGAAAATCAGTGAAAATGGGAAATCAGGGTATAATGGTTCTGTTAAAATTATGTATCAGGCAGAAGGAGGCATGAACACGTCAATCTCAGAAGATATAAGAGCTAGAGACTGGAAATTTTTTTTTTCGGAGGTCCTACTTTCAGGGTTTAAAAATATATGGTGGATATATTTACGTCCATTGGAGGCGTGGACTGGCAGTTTAAAATCAAATATATATAGATCTGGCAGCGTTTGGGCTGTGAATACGTAATCTGCAGTTGTTAACGTAAACTCATGGAGCATCAGCTGTTTGCCGGGTTCAAGGGTCTCCTAGTCGAGCTGTCTCGACTAGAGCACTTTTACTTGTTTAATATATTGTCGTGTATATATATATGCCGTGTATACATTTTCTAACTCATAAAAATCGATCATTTGAATTTGGATATCACAAACTTACTTTTCAAATTATTTTCATCTTTAAAAATATTCAGAAGCTTTGGATGATTATAACCAAGAGGCACTGAAGATATTTGAGTGTAAACATCAAGTAAAGCGTTACCATCTACATCAAAAATATAGTTTCCAGCAGATTTTTCATAATCGGCAAAAAACTGAATAGTACCCGTACTCTGTAAAAAAAAATTAATAAAATATATTAAGTTTATATGTTATAATTAAATATGTAGTTAAAAATTTCGGAAAAAAATATACAAGTACATTTGCAATGGCTGTTCTTATTTTTGCCCCTTGTTCACTCTATGAAAAAGTTATCTTGTTTATAAGTTTATTTTAAATTTTATTTATATTAAAAAAAAAAGGAACTTAATATTTGTGAAATTTTTCCATCCGTTCCATCGATTTTTTTTTTTTACAGTATATAGTCACATATTTTTACTTGTATTGTTAGCTGTAACGGAAAGTTTTTCGTACAATATAAATTGAAACTCACCTGCACTGTATTTAATTGATGTTTAAGCTCTGTAGATTTCGGTCCAGGTATCGTTTTTGTACGCACAATTGGTTCCTTGGGCTCCCAATTGGTTGAATAGGCTTTCATGCAATTGACCCCTGAAATTTTCATCAGTCAAAGATTTTTTCCATAAGTAGACACATTAAATCATTTGGACAAGTTTAATTGATAATTCTTACCATATGTACTGCATTTAATTCTTACATACGAGTGAGCCTTTGGCAGCCCGTTTACTAAAAAAGTACTCATTTCTTTGCCCCTATTTTCTCAATGAAGTTTCATAAAGGAACAAATTGTGTGTTTAAAAGGTAAACGAAGTGTGCCAATTACTTTTTCTATCCACATGTATGTACATGTGTTTCATATGCCAAATTTTTAATTGATAAAATAAAACATGATTCTGCGTCAAATACATTTGGGTATACAAGTACAGCGATAGATAAAATGGTAGCTAAAACAGAAAGACAAGACATGTTTTAACACCGCCTCTAGTTACTACAAAAAGCAATATTCCAAACTTTGACTTTTCTTGCCAGCTTCGTAAAGACTTCTTAAGACCCAGTCAAAGTTAATAACATGGTCCCCTTTACTTTCGGAGAAAATTATTATCATTTTTTAAATCGTACAAAGGTTTTATATAGCTTTTGGATGCACCCGTATCAATCAGTAATTTGAGAACTAGCCCGTTCCTCACATCCTCTTCGATGTACGAGAGAACAGACCTGTTACTGAAAAATTTCATGTGTCATATTTCGAAAGGTGTGCCTCCATTTAACGCCTTTGTGGGACATCTGTTACGCAAATACACTACAGTTGTAACAGCTTCTACCCACAAAAACTAAAATATAGACAAATCTCAAAAATTTAAATGTCTATTGCCATTGCAATAGCATTGCGGGCGAAAATTCTTTTATAAACACCTTTATTGTTTTAAATAACGGTTTTTCCTTTAAATGATGTGGAGTTTTCAAACTTAGCTGCTGCGCTCACTGAGAAGAAATTCATAAGTAGTTCGGTTACGTGCAAAACATTGTTTAAATTTATTATGCAGTTGTCTCCTTGTATTTTTACGTTTCCTACTCCCATTGCAGCAACATACTTATTGAGTTTTTGTATTATTCTCTCTTTCTGGTCTCTATGACAAATTTTACAAGCGTCAATGTTCCAACAAGATTTAAAAGCTAAGTTTTTATACCCTGAACCCATATAAAATGGGAAATCAGGGTATAATGTTTTTGTGAAAATGTATGTAACAGGCAGTAGGAGGCGTGGCAGACCCCATAAAATATATATATATTCTTGATCAGGATGACGAGCTGAGTTGATCTAGCCCTGTCCGTCTGTCCGTCCGTCCGTCCGTCCGTACTAACGCAGAGATCTCCTAAACTACAAGTGCTAGAGACTTGAAATTTTACATGTATACTCGTGTATACCATTCGCAGTACACGTTTATCATATTTTTTCGATAACTCATCCCATTTCTTTTTTATCGATAACAATCGAAAATCTGACTTTGTTTTTAAAGCCTAGTTTGAATACTGTTAGAGCTAGAGACTTCAGATTTACTGTGTAGATTTATGTGATAAATACAAAGATTTTGTTTTTTACAGATTTTGAATGCCACGCCCCCTTTGCCCTAAATTTGAAAAAAACGTATATCAAGTACTAGAGACTTGTGCTTTGGCATATACACACATTTGAATGTTATTATCACGTTCTAAAAATTTGATGAAGATAGTCCTATTACAAAAAGATTTATTCAACAAACAAATTTTCATAATATAGCCCACACGGCAGCCCAAGCGCAGTAACTGCGCAGTTAGCAGACCAATTGTTTATACGTTCGTATGGATGCATGCGTACGGGTGTGTGTATGTGTTTTTGTATATGTGCATGAAAGAAGTGTAGAATGATTGGAACCAGTACTTTGCAGGGTTCAGGGTATCTCCTAGTCGAGCAGTCTCGACTAGAGCCCTCTTACTTGTTCGATATTATTATTATGTAAAAATTTGTTGAAGCAAAATTTGTTTATAACACATGCATAATTGTTATTTATGATCGGTGTATTAATCGCATAAGTTTTCTGAATCGATCTAAAACAATATTGGCGTGAGCTTCTTTAAAAATTAAAGCAGGACGGAAGCGAATAGAAATTTCTCCACATCCACCCGTTTGAACGCCGTTCAACCTCAGTGTACTTAGAATCCCTTAATTTGCTATTAGAACAGTTAACTGCTAAGAATGTTCCACGTCCTCGAGTAGAATTTAAAAGTTTAGGGAATTCATTTTTCAAGTTTAGTAGACCCTGAACTTTATTAGCAGCTTCAACATTTTTCATTAGTTTTTCATCTTTAATATTTTTTTTTCTTTAATATTTAATATTTCTTCCAAAAGCAATATTTTACTTGGATCGCCCATCCAAGTGTTAAAAATTCTGTAGGATTCTTTGGGGGTGAAGTCACTATTATGGAAATATCCTCCAAGCTGCAGTTTTTTGCTAAAAGTAACGACATCAGGTGGCTATTCAAGGTTAAAGTGCTCATAGCACCAAAATTTTCCGGTGCTTCCACCTCCAGTTTGAACCTCATCAATCAAAAGTGCAACACCGTTTGTTTTACAAATATTTTGTAGGGCTTGGAAAAATTCAGGCGAAGCCTTATTGTCCCCTCCTTCGCGTTGTATTGGCTCAATAATAATACCAGCCACTGGCCTGTCTTTCTTTTTGTAAGCCTCAATTAAATTTTGCACTTCACTCGGGCAGTTTTCATCTTCTTTTCTATTTTCCGCTAAATTCTCATCTAATGGATACTTAAAATGCGGAAATGAATCAGGCGTTGTAGACCGCTGCCGTGTGTGAAAATGTATGTAACAGGCTGAAGTATATATCTTCTTGATCACGGCGACGAGCTAAGTTAATCTATTAATGTCCGTCTGTCCGTACGGGCGCCCAGATCTCCTAATCTACAAATGTTAGAGACCTGAAATTTTACATATATACTCAAGTATACCATAGGCAGTACAAAATTATCAGATTCTTTTCGATAGCTCGTCCTTTGTTTTTATACCTTGAACCCATTGAAAATGGAAATTCAGGTTATAATGTTTTTGTGAAAATGTATGTAACAGGAATAAGGAGGCGTGGCAGACCACATAGAGTATATATATTCTTGATCAGGGCGACGAGCCGAGTTGATTTACCCCATCCGCCTGTCTGTCCGTATGAGCGCAAAGATCTCCCAAACTAACAAGTAAGAAAGCTATAGTCGAGACTGCTCGACTACGAGATCTCCTGAACGCTTCCAGGAACTAATATTTTAATAATTCGTCGCTTCATTTCTACTTACACATGCACACACACATACAGACATACACACGTACGTATGAACAGGCATGGGCTGCAGGGTGGGCTTACTATGTTAACTTATTTGTTTAATAACTTTTTTTGTAGACGGACAATCTTGAGAAAACTTTCAGATTGTGATTACATTAAAATGTGTGTATGTGCCAACGCACAAGTCTCTTGTACTTAAAATACGATTTTTGCAAACTTGTAGGGAAGGGAGTGTTTTAAAGGGTGGGGGGTGAAATATGACAAAAACCGAAATTCCTAAAGATACATATGAATATACATTTCAAATGTGGAGACTCTAGCTATAAAGATGAAGGAAATATAATTTTGTAACTGGTTTTCGATAAGGTTTTTAATCGATAATAAAAAACCGGGAGCAGTTATCGATTTTAGAAAACAAACTTGATATGCTCGTACGGACCTACGAAAATCGACGCGTTCATACATACGGACAGACGGACAGAGCTAAATCGACTCAGCTCGTCTCCCTGATCAAGAATATATATACTTTATGGGGTCTGCCACGCCTCCTTTTGCATGTTACATACTTTTAACAAAACCATTATACCCTGATTTCCTATTTTCAATGGGTTCAGGGTATAACAAGTAAGAGGGCTCTAGTCGAGACTGCTCGACTAGGAGATACCCTGAACCCTGCAAAGTATTCCAATCATTCTATACCCATACGCATGCATCCATACGAACGCATAAGCACGCGCTCTGCTAACTGTGCAGTTACCAGTTCCTGCGCTTGGGCTGCCGTGTGGGCTATATTATGAGAATTTATTTGTTGAATAAATCTTTTTGTAGTAGGATTATCTTCATCAAACTTTTTAGAACTTGATAATAAAATTTAAATGTGTGTTTATGCCAAAGCACAAGTTTATAGTACTTAAACTACGTATTTTTTCAAATTTGGGCCGAAGGGGGCGTGGTATCCAAAATCTGTAAGTGACATAATATTTGTCTTTTTCACATAAATGTACACATTAAATCTGAAATCTCTAGGTCTAACAGTATTCAAATAAGGCTTAAAAAACCAAGTCAGATTTTCGATAATTATCGATAAAAGAGAAATGGAATGAGTTATCGAAAAAATATGATAAACTCGTACTGCGTATGGTCACTAACTATACAACATATAGACGAGACAAGCAGAACAAAGTTTTTCACCGGCGAATATTTTTGTCGAAGAGACAATGAATATGTCTTCGCGACGGGCATGCATGCACACACTTACAGACCATTGCTACATGTATGAGCTTTTTTTTGCCTGTGTGCGAAACACTACTCTTGCTGCCTGAAGAAATTGTAAAGTCCGCTTGTCGGTCTTGTGAAGTGCACATACACATTTGCATGTGTGTGTATGGGATGCGATTATCAAAACTGTCGAGTGCCCGCGATTCAGTAGTTTGTCAATTTTGTATGGTTTGAATTGTAGAGTGACTATGAAATGAGCCCTTTTGACCGCATCAGTCGTTTTGGCAATAAAGAGAATAGTTTGACGCATTAAATAAACTTATTAGTTAATGTATTTCTATAACTTTTTCAGTTTGAAAATGTGTATAAGGTAATTATAATAAATAGTTCTTTTTTTTCGATACCAGACGATATGTACATACATTCAAAAACGTACATATGTAGGTATGTTATGAATGCCTATAGGTACATACATATGTACATATGTATGTACATATTTGTGAAAAGGATATGAAAATCAACGAGATCGACAAACTTTGTCACTCTAAAATTCAAACCATACAAGATTGACAAACTACTGAATCGCGGGCACTCGACACTTCTGATCATCGCATCCCATGCACACACACATGCAAATGTGTATGTGCACTTCACAAGACCGACAAGCGGACTTTACAATTTCTTCAGGCAGCAAGAGTAGTGTTTCGCACACAGGCAAAAAAAAGCTCATACATGTAGCAATGGTCTGTAAGTGTGTGCATGCATGCCCGTCGCGAAGACATATTCATTGAGCGCACCAACGCTTTCATACCCTTCGCACAAATAATCATAAAAACGCTAACATTTTGTATGAGCATGGCCAACGCTTTGAAGAGTTCGGCATGCTCTTCACTCAGGAGGAAACACATGGGATCGTCGCGAACAAAATTCAATTTTTGTGCGCTGCTGATGTTTGAGAGACTATAGAGAGAGAGAGTGAGAGTGCTTCATATGAAAATGTGTTCGTTTGGCTAGCAGCGCTAGCAGCAAACTGATTTCGTCGTGCCATATTTTCAGTGTTCGCCCCTAAAACGACCAAGGCGAGCAGGCACGACTGGTTGACTGGTCTCTTCGACAAAGATATTCGCCGGTGAAAAACTTTGTTCTGCTTGTCTCGTCTATATGTTGTATGGTTAGTGGTATGGTATACACGAGTATACATGTAAAATTTCAAGTCCCTAGCACTTGTAGTTTAGGAGATCTCTGCGTTCATACGGACGAACAGATGGACAGACGGGCATGGCTAGATCAACTCAGCTCGTCATCCTGATCAAGAATATATATACTTTATGGGGTCTGCCACGCCTTCTTCAGCCTGTTACATACATTTTCACAAAAACATTATACTCTGAATTCCCATTTTCAATGGGTTAAGGGTATAAAAATACGTATGTAAATTATAGTAAAAAGGGATGTCAACTTCTCGAGCGTTAGCTGCTGGTCCAGGCTGAGATCACTTTTTGCTGTAGATGTGTTTGCTCCTCTAGTGTCCAACGGCGTTAGCTGCTGGTCCAGGCTGAGAACACTTATAGATTGACTTTGATCAACTCAATTAACGACAAATAGTTTTATGGCCAAGTGCCGGAGCACTGTGTAACTTTATTGGTTAATGTCTTGCACAGAACTGATTTAATAAATGCCAAGAATATGGATCTAGAGCTAAATACATAAGTGGGAACATGAAGTATATAATAGTACATAATTGGAGCCATGCAATGGGTCCGTGGTCGACGAGCCGACTCAGCATAATTCTTATTCTAGCTTAACTCTTGCGACACAACCAAAACGGTCGGCCGTTGCTCCCGCCCGATCATTTCGCATACGCTGCATGTGCAATCCGACTCAGCAACTTGGGGTCGCGCGTGTTGCGCGAGGGCTGTTCGTTAACTTGATTGTTAACTATTCCCCCCTTAAGATTGTCGCCGTCCCTGGTGACACTTAGATCCTTTAGCATATATAGGTACCAGCATTGGTATATGAGGCCGATTCTGCAAAACGTGAGACTGATGGCTACACCAGCTGCGAACCAAATTTTGGAAGACCCGCCAGACATCACATTTTCTCTTAGTTTCCGGATTATATGCAAGTTGTGTTCATTCATTCGTTTCAACAATGGTTAGCTAAGCACGTGATCATGTCCAGTAATGTTCAGCAGAGGTGACGCCGCAATGCCTGGGCTCTTACTTACAACTCTGTTGTAATTAAGAAAAGTGGTTTCATTCACGGTTGCTACGCGTTCGAATGTGATGAGGTGTGTGCCTTTTGTTGTGATCATGGGGCCGTCATCTATTCTAACTCTTGCTGACTGGTCGTTGATGATGATTATTCCTTCATCCACCACGGTAAGCGGTTCCAAGTGATTGGGTTGTGTGCGGCATAAAGCTGTGCCTCCTGAGTGTAATCCGCTGGCGCAAGTGTCGAGCTTTGATCTTTTGCAGAACGTAGCGTAGTTGGTTGTAGCGCACTCCATCACGGCCAGAACTTCATCGTCGCATTCTGCTACTATGTTATCATGTATTTTTAGTACGGTGTTATTGTGGGCCACAGGAAACATCATAACCTTCTTACAAACAGTTTTAACCTTGGGATATTCAATTAATATATGAATTATACTATCGGACTGAAATATTTTTATATCTGACACTCCCATTAAACTAACTATTGGGACTTCTGTGAGCTGTTCGGTAAAAATTGACTTCAAATCGTCATGATCAAAAATTGTGGGATTTATTATGTTAGACTTGGCGAGCGTGATAGTGAGCATAAAGTTTTGTATTTCTGTAATTAACATTCTGTTTCTGGCAAGTAATGTTTCGTACAAATGAGGAGAGTCTAAAAATGCACCCTTTTTTTCTTTAAGTATACTGTTTACTGTATCTGATAATAGGTTAATTTGTTTCTGCGATTCAGTGATTACTATTACTTGTCTGTTGCTTGATTCTATGAGTTGAGCTTCGGTTAACTTGACTCTCTCGAGGTCTGATGCGTCAGGAGTACCTGCAACAATTTTTAATGCCGTCCCTAAGAAGTTTAAACTTCTGGCTATTCTGTGGTGTATCGTTAAACTTGATAGTATGTTCTGAATATGATCTATATCTACCTCTAACAGTTTTCGCATGTGCGATTAGGGAAAGGATTTTGAAAGTTTTATTGTATCCTCTACTATGCTTACATAGTTTGATAGATTGGTTGAATGCCTTATGAAACTGCGTTCTTCCCATATCAAAACGTTACCGTCTAATACAGGAATATAGTCTGCGTGTGAAGAGTCGGTGATGCGTGCATGAGTTGCGGCTATCAACATGAGAATTACTCCGATAAACCTGTATGAAATGATTAGATTATATTTGTAGTAACTGTCTGATTAGAAAGGACTTATAAGCTATTGCCTGTGTTTACCTCAGATTGTCTTTATGGACCACCCTCCCCTTAATAAGTACAGACGTTCCCAGGTCTGCTTGTATGGCAGCTTCGGTGCATAATGGGGATAGCTTGTTGCCCAATCTTCTATTACTCTTGAGGTAAACTCTTTCTCCTACATCAAATACTCTATTCTGCCTATTTGGGTTGCACCTGGTTAGTTGATCTTGCTGGGCTTTCTTAATTTTGTCTTTAATTGTTTCTTGGAATTCTTTAGGGCCTGCATGTATTACATCAAGTGGACTTTGTTGTGTTACTGAATGGATGGATTTATTGTACTCAATAGTTGCTCTCAAAATGGCCTGAACTGTATCGCTAACTCTTCTGTCTATTTCTAAACACCTAGCAATTTCTATTAGCGTACAATGGAAACGTTCTACTTGACCGTTTGAAGAGCTATGAAGTGGTGGGGCGTTGACAATGTCTATGTTGAATTGGTTCTTTAGTAGTGAAGTGATTGTTTCTGAATTAAAAGATGGTTCGTTGTCACAATAAATTGTTTTTGTGTTGTAGAAGATGTTAATAGTCATTAAAAGGGGATTTATAATATCCGTTATTGCTCGGGATGCTAACGGCTGAACAATGGCGAATTTCGAAAATTTATCAAGGCATGTTAAAAGTTCTCGATCGGTAGAGAATATATCTGTGTGTAACATTTCTCCGGAATATGACGGTATTGGGGTCACACCGAGCTCTTGCTTTTTTGGATGGCGGCTGTACTTGGCGGTAGCACAAACTTTACAATTCAGTACGACTTCATTTGCTAACTTGGTCATTTTCGGAAAATAATAGTCCCGAAGTATCTGTTTCACATTTTCTTGTGCTGCTCTATGTGCACGATTGTGCTCGGTGTTGATTATTTCTACCTGTTCGTCTGTGTGGTGATGTCTGAAACCATATTTTTGCAGTGCCAGAACTTAGTTGTTGAGAACAATGATACTAGCTCGTGTTGGAAAGCGGCTAATATTGGAAGGTCACAAAAGAGTGCGTTTACAACATTGGGGTTAACTGCGAGTTTCAGTGTGTCAATAAGATTGGTTTTGTCCGAAAATTGGATCAAGTGACGGGTTTTTTTTGCCGAATAGAATAAATTTTCGATGCAACGTATAACGTGCTTCTTCTAGAATTATTTGATTCCTATAACAGTTTACTGGATTTTCTGTTGTTTCTATAGTGTAAGTCAGTGAGTTCTCACTGTGAATGGGGGCTACGTCTGATTGTGGATCGCCTTGAAAAGCGTTAAGCTCTTGCCTGGATAAAGCGTCTGCGACCAAGTTTTCTTTTCCTGGCTTATAATGTAACTTGGCATTATGCTCTTCAATGAAAGCCTTCCATCTTTTGATTTTCGCATTAGTGTTTTTTTCAGACACTGCGAACGTGAGAGGTTGATGGTCTGTGAAAATGTGCAACTCCCTAGTATCATATGTATAGCTTTGCAATTTGCCGAGGGCCCATACTATGGCCAATAATTCTCTTTCATTGGTAGCATAGTGTGACTCGCATGTTTTCAATGTTCGAGAAATCATGGTAATTGGTCTCCCCCTTGGGATAATACTGCCCCAATGTCATTTGCAGAAGCATCAGTGGTTAAATCGAAGGGTTTTTAAAATCTGAGTACATAAGCATTACGTCTTCCGACGCTAGTATGTTTCTTAGTCGGTTAAAAGCACCGCGTTGAGATTCGTCAAAATCAATAGTTACGGTGCCATTTTCGCCGTTTAGTATGTTAGTCAAATTCTTTGCTATGGGTGCAAAGTCTTTAATAAACACCCTATAGTATCTGGTTAAGCCTAGAAAAGATCTGAGAGCATACAAATTTTTCGGCTCGACGTACTCTTGGATCGCTTTGACTTTCTCTGGGTTGGTTCTTGATTCCTTCGCTAGTGACGATAAAACCTAAGTACTCGACACTTTCTTTGAAGAATTTCGTCTTTTCTTTAGAGACTCTCATATTAGCGTCACAAAGTCGTTGAAGTACTGTGTCGATATGTCGGACATGATCGGCAGCGTTTTCGGAAAATATTATTACATCGTCAACGTAGACATAACATATTTTGCCGATTTGTTCTCGCAGTACATCGTCGATTACTCTTTGGAAAATGCTTCGAGCATTCTTTAAACTAAAAGGCAGTCGACAGAACTCATATTTGCCTCCGTTCACCGAGAAAGATGTTTTTTCACGGTCGTTCTCAGCTAGATATATCTGGTGGTACCCGGATTTAAGATCCAATGTGGTGAAAAACTTAGCTTTCCCAAGGTTCGCTAGAATCATTTGGATACTTGGCATTGGGTAACGGTCGGCAATAGTTTTCTCATTTAGTTTTCTAAAGTCGATGACAAGACGTTTGTTTTTATTGCCATTGTCATCTACCCCTTTCTTGTCAACAACCCAAGCTGGGCTGTTGTATGCTGATTTTGATGGTCTAATTATGCCATTTTTTAGCAACTGTGCGATTTCCTTATTCACAAAATCTGCCACACCTATGGGATATGGGTAGAGCTTTGAGTATACTGGCTCTTTGTCCTCTGTACGAATTGTGGCGATAACTGAGGTGTTAAAAGGCAGTGCCTCACTAGAGGTCGAAAAAGTCTATAGATACTCCCGCCTGCGTGAGCAGATCGAAGCCTATTATGGCATCAAAGGTGTCAAGAGTGTCTAAGATGAAGAACGTGGAAACTTTTCCGAACATTACCATGGTAAATTTTTGTTTAATTTTACTGGACCCATGAATAGAGTTCACAGTAAATGGGGTGTCGACAGGTGTTACGTTCTTTAACTCCTTTACGGGTTTAACGTAGTTTTTTGCCGCCCCCGTGTCGATAAGAATTCTTATTGTTCTGTCAGCCAATTGTCGCTCGACGAACGGCAATTTGGAACGTTCCCTAAAAAATTAAGCATGTCATTGTCTTCTGCCGAGTCGTTTTCGTCATCGATTTCAGCGCTCGCAGTCTCGGCTGCGCCTTCGTAGTCTTTTTCGCCTTGGCTAATGGTTTGTTGGGTAATATTATTAATTTTTTGACGTCTATAGCCTGAAGCACGCTCTGAAGTATTGCCTCTCTTTTGAGTTGCGCCCTGTGGCTTTTCCCAATTGGTTGGCTGTCTGAACTTTGATGACGATGCATCAATGTCCATGGCCTGCACTTGGTTTTTCTCCTGTTCTTTTTCATTTGGATGCGATTTAGGGACACTTTGTTGCGCCCTATTTTGACATTGATTTTCTACAAAGTGTGGGTTTTTTTCTTGTCCCCTTCCTTGTCTAGCTTGGTTACGATTGCCATATCCAGTACTCTCGCTAATGTGATTTCGTTCCTCTACTACCTTGGTGTATAATGCACTGAATGCACTTCTTTCGATGCTATTTTCAGCCTCACGAGCTGCTGCTAAAGCAGAGGGCAAATCCTTAGGCTTTGCTGCGATAACTAATGACTTTAGAGACCTCTTAAGGCCTGCCATAAAAGCATGTAGGGCATCGTCTCTGATTTCTGCGCAGAGAATAGCCGCTGTTTGTTCGTCATGTGTCATTACTATTTTATTAGTAACGAGTCAGTTTTTTTTCTACCTCATCATAGTAGTCCATAAGATTTGAGTCACCTTTCCTAACAAGTTCTTACTGTTGTCTAAGTATACGTAGAGATGTTTTGTCTGCGTATGTGCAGTCAAGCCGAGCAATTATATCATCGAAGTTGAGTACTGTATTGTGTGACGTCAGCACTGCTCGTGCTGGTCCACTGACTTTGTTCTTTAAAATAGCTACGGCTTCGTAGTGCGCTTCGCTACCCACATAACGTTTGAAAATCTCATATGCATCCACGGCTGCCTGCCTCCAAGACACATATTCTTCATGGTTTCCGTCAAAATTTGGTACTGATTTTACAATATCTAATTTTACTTCACATTTTACATTAGGGTCAATAGTTACTCTCTGATATACCGCCACCTGTGGCGTTTCTACACTCAAGGCATTAATTTGACCTCTAACGGCTTCGAGTTCTGCACTAAACTCGGTTTTTAGCCGCCTTTCCTGCTCGATAAGTGCGCTGTTTACTGCGCCTTCTACTAAAGCTTTTAGCAATGCGGGATCCATTTCTGAATGGCTACGTATTTGTGGATTAAACCCTATTTCCTGTTCTTCTTCACTATCGAATTCAACTTTAATCTCCCCAACTCATGAGCAATTAGTGAAACGGAATTAATTTTTTTGATTTCCGTTTATCTGTACTTGCACTAAAATCGATTTTATTCAATTCACAAAAATATTTCTTTTATATAAAACTACGTTCACATTCGCGCGGCCAAATAGTGCCAAAATTTTAAATAATTTTTTCTTTTTTTGACAATTTTTGTCGAACAGTCACTTACATGTTCTTATTTGGGGACGTGGATTCTTCTATCTTAATGAGTATCCGTTAGGATACTATTCTATTAGATGTTAATCCCGTTGGGCGCCAATTATAGTAAAAAGGGATGTCAACTTCTCGAGTGTCCAACGGCGTTAGCTGCTGGTCCAGGCTGAGAACACTTATAGATTGACGTTGATCAACTCAATTAACGACAAATAGTTTTATGGCCAAGTGCCGAAGCACTGTGTAACTTTATTGGTTAATGTCTTGCACAGAACTGATTTAATAAATGCCAAGAATATGGATCTAGAGCTAAATACATAAGTGGGAACATGAAGTATATAATAGTACATAATTGGAGCCATGCAATGGGTCCGTGGTCGGCGAGCCGACTCAGCATAATTCTTATTCTAGCTTAACTCTTGCGACACAACCAAAACGGTCGGCCGTTGCTCCCGCCCGATCATTTCGTATACGCTGCATGTGCAATCCGACTCAGCATCTTGGGGTTGCGCGTGTTGCGCGAGGGCTGTTCGTTAACTTGATTGTTAACTTGTATATCAAGTACTAGAGACTTGTACTTTGGAAAATACGCACACTTGAATGTAATTATCACGTTCTGAAAGTTTGATGAAGATAGTCCCACTACAAGAGGATTTATTCAACAATATATGTATTCTCAAAGTGCAGCCCATATTGCAGGCCAAGCACAGTCGCTGTAAACTAAGTAGTTAGAATGCATACATGGATGCATGCGCATGTATGAGTGCATGCTTTGGCAAGGGGTGTGTACGATGTGATGTGCAGGTGTACGATGTGATCCAGTTCCGTTTGCTTCTGGTTGTTAGGATGATTATATTGGAGAGTTGATTTCCTCGCAGATTGCGGTCCTTGTGGCTCAGCAATTTACATATGCAATTAATAACAAGTGTTGTACGGCTAGATACCGGAGCAATGTTTATTTGGAACGTTCGTTAGCTTACGTTATAAGAACAAACCTGATTGTGACAAAGGAATGAATAAAAGACTAAAGCTAAGTACATACATATATATGTACATAAAACGGAAATATGCATAGAAATCTAACTACATAATAAGTACATAAGATGTCATGCCATGGACTCATGATCGTCGAGCTACATATGTCAGCATATTTATGTTAGCGTTAAAATTTCCGCTATTGCGACATGGTAACGAAAGCTGCCAATGCCCTCAAGACTATTCTGCATTGCATGTGAAATCCGATAGGTCGATGTTTTGACTGCACGGGGTGCTCCGAACTTAACACGAGGGTTCTTCGTCAACTTATTCGTTAACTTGCTTGTGTTTCTGTATGTGTGCATTAAAGAAGCGTAGAATAATTGGAACATCAGCTCTTTGCAGGGTTCAGGGGATCTCCTACTCTAGCAGTCTCGACTAGAGAACTCTTACTTTTTTAACTTGGCTGGTCTAGTAGGGATCCTGCAACCAGACGACGATGAGAGTCTCCTGTGGGCGGGCTTTCCCCGATCTATTCATCCACCGAGGGGCAGTCCAACAATTAAGTTATGATTGCCTGTAGCAAACGTTGGCCGACCGTCAAAACGAATTAACGCGAGTTGCACGAGCTGCAGTATTGTGGAAGTAACGCGTACGTAGACTTCTGCAGGGCGGATTGGCATGTGCAAAAAATGCATCAGCCGCTAGGTCAGCAGTTTCTGCATTTCTTATAAGCTGATTATAATATTTCTGTTTAGTCTTATTTTGTGTCTTGAATTTATTTGTCGTTAGCTTAATACACATTGCGGTAAAGGATCTTTCAACCAATAATAAATAATAATGAATAAATTCACCACAATAATAACCGTAGATATAAAAATATTAAATAAACATAAATATCATAGGAAAAACAATTTTCATATTGTTTTTTATTTTCTATTTAACAATAAAATATACATTTAATCCAATTAAAATCGAATCTAGCCCTCAGATCTCAGTTTTTATATCGATGTATCGTGATATGATATATAATGATATCGATACTTACTTAGCATCTCTAACAGCCACCCTAAAATTTATTGTATTGATTGTGTTTTGCTATAGCATTTGTTTTGCCATCAAATATATTATAAAACTGTTTACATTAAGAGTGTATGTCAAGTTCAGTTATATTGTTGAATGATACAGGTAGAGTAGTACCTTATATGTGTATTAAGTATTGCGTTATGCCTGTTTCAAAGAAATATACGAAAATGCATATGAATTGTTTATACGCATCTAAAAAATATATATTTACTTACATATGTATATATGCAAAATATATATATATGGGCATAAATATACATACATATGTACATACATATATTGCTTGCTGATATTCTTACAAGAGAGTTTTCATATACAAAGTAAATATTTACAGCCATCTGCATTTTAAAAATGAATTTATGCAAATACCCTTAAATGTGCAAAGAAAATGCTGATCCGCCTTCCTAACCAGTTTGTTTTTTAGTGTGTGTGTGTCTCATATTTAGGTACCGCTGAAAATAATGTGATATTTGCATAAACTTTATTATTAACATAATACTGGCGTCCGTAGCAAAATAATTTTAAGCTTTATAGACGATTTTTTATTTTAATGATAAACCATAACATATTAATCTGTTATGACATTTTCGTTTTCAATTTAAGCCATAAATTCAACTTAAATATATAAGATTTTGTAAACGAAACCTTTTACCAAATTTATAAATGTTTGTAAGTGACACTAAGATTATTTATAGGCATATTTACAATAAAGAATAAAAAAATATATTTATCACTACATCATTACAATGTAAATGCATACACGGATAGAGTGATACTGATGGTAGATGAGAATCTACTTATTGCAAGTTAACTTTTCCGGTCAAGTGAGATATTCGTTTATGAAACATTATGAACATAAAACAAGTAAAAAAGCTCTAGTCGAGACTGCTCGACTACAATATCCTGAACCCTTCGAAGAACTGATATTTTAATTCAAGTGACTCGTTGCTTATTTTCTGCTTATGCAAAAAAAACTAAACATGCAAACACACACATATGCACGCACGTATAAGCAGGCATGGGCTGCAGTGTGGGCTTACTATGTGAACTTAATTGTTTAATAATTTTTTTTTGTAAACAGACTATCTCCATAAACTTTCAGCCTGTGATAATAAATTTTTAAATTTTGGGACTATAGCCACTAATCATATAACACATAGACTGGACAAAAAATTGAGCCGTAGGTCCACTTAACTTCGTGCATGCTCGGCTCTGTATACTTCGGCTCGGGCAGCGAAGACATAACTCGACAAATTCAGTGCGTTGCGAGCGCTCTAACGAAATGTTCAAATTCTTTCTCTCACTGTCTCTCAGTCTCCTCTATGGCCTCTCAAATAGCAGCAGCGCACAAAAATTGAATTTTGTTCGCGACTACAAATCAAACCACACAAAATTGACAAACTTCTGAATCGCGGGCTCTCTACAGTTTTGATCATCGCATCCCAGTCACACACATGCAAATGTGTATGTGCACTTCACAAGCCCGACAAACGGCAAATTTTTGACCTTACAATATGCACAGGCAGCAAAAGTAGACTTTCGCACACAGGCACATAAATGTTCATACATGTAGCAAGGGACTAACATTTTGCACGAGCATGGCAAATGCTTTGAAGAGTTCGGTATAGTCTTCACTCAAAAGGGAATAAATAGGATCGTCGCAAAGAAAATTCAATTTTTGTGCGCTGCTGCTATTTGAGAGGCTATAGAGAGAGAGCATAGAGGAGAGTGAGAGGGAGTAAGAAAAAAACAGCGGATAGCTGTGCTTCATATGAGAATATGAACATTTCGTTAGAGCGCTCGCAACGCACTAAATTTTTTGAAACAAACTCGATTTGCGCGTGCAATACCTACCTTCTACCTTCTTCTGAGATCGACGCGTTCATACATACATATAAATAAATAAATTCAGCTCGTCGCCTTGATCAAGAATATATATACTATATGGGCTCTGGCACGCCTCCTTCTGCCTGTTACATACTTTTAAGAAAACCATTATACCCTGATATCCCATGTTCAATGGGTTCAGGGTATAAATACATATAATGTCGCCAATAAATATGAATTATAACCGAATTCGGAATTCATCAAGTTTTTAATTCGTTGGGCGATGGTTCAAATCACTGCGATTTAAAAACTGTCCTTTCTAAAATAATGAGAGCTCGTCGCATTAGCAAACTGGTCGATGAGTGATAGCTAAATTTTCTTGCCCGGTAGCAATTGTTTTGTCGGCTATTGACAATGTAATTGTAGAAAAGTAACAATTTATAAATTGCATACTTATAAAACTCATGTTATTCGTTCTAAAAATACTTTCAAAACACAATTATGAAAAGCTATTTTTTTGTTTTAATACATAAAAGTGCTCCCCTGAATCCTTCCAAGAACTAATATTTCAATAATTATTCGCTTCATTTCTACTTACACATGCAGTGTGGGAAATTTGTTGTTTTTTGTAAAGGGACAATCTTCATAAAACTTTCAGACCGTGGTAACACTTAAAAATGTGTGTATGCGCCAAAGCACAGATGAATTATCGAAAAAATATGATAAACTCGTACTGCGTATGGTATACACATTTGTAGTTTAGGAGATCTCTGCGTTCATACGGACGGACGGACAGACGGACATGGCTAGATCAATTCAGCTCGTCATCCTGATCAAGCATATATATACTTTATGGGGTCTGCCATGCCTCCTTCTGCCTGTTACATACATTTTCACAAAAACATTATACCCTGATTTCCCATTTTCAATGGGTTCAGGGTATAAAAAACAACGTATATCAAGTACTATAGACTTGTGCTTTGGTAAATATACACATTTGAATATAACATCAGCTCTTTGTAGGGTTTAGGGTATTTCCTAGTCGCGCAGTCTCGACTAGAGCACTCTTACTTTCGATTTTGGGTTGTTAATGCGAGTATACATTCCAAGTTTCAACTCTCTAGTGCTTCGACTACCATACCATACCATGAGATGCCTAAAAATGCATTTTCAGCTTTGTCACGCCCCTAGTGAGCGGATTGGGGAAATCTTGACACTTTATAATGTGATAGTATACATTATTATATGTTCCAATAGTGTCGAAAAGGTTTGCATTCATACGGACAGACGACGGACGGACACAAAACCAATATACTGATTCACTTCCATGAAGTGAGTATACTGACGGATGATAAGAGTATAATCTTCTTTCGTTACAGGTTACAGATTCCCAAAAAACTATAAAGTCTTCTTTAACAATAATTATAACAGAATGCCTAGGGCTACCGAAAGCATACGTAGATTGGTTTAGATTAAAAAATATATGATTAATATAAATAATTGATGTAGATGGCTAAAATATTATTAATCTTCGGCACTCCGAATATTAGTAGATTGAGGTTTTTTGTTGATTTTATTAACACATTTTTTTTAAAATCATTTTTTAGTAAAAAATGTCGCTAGATGGAACGCTGGAACGCGTTTGAAGCATTCGCTGTTATATTCTGTTTTCCAAATTACAAAAAATATGTATAAGCCGGAACAGAGCTGTAAGTAAATTTTCTAATTAAATATAAATTTTTAATATTATTTAGGGTTTAAGTACCAGCTGCTGCATAAAATGAGATCATTTCTATGCAACAGATACATTTTTGATTTATAATTACTCAAAAGATGACACTAAACGATTGGCGCTTAAAAAGCTTACGCGTATCGAAACTTAGTACTGTTCCGAGCAGTGAGAACGATGAGATCATGTTATAACAAATATGAAAGCTCTAGTCGAGACTTCTCGATTACGAGATCCCCTGAACCCTTCCAGGAACTAATATTTCAATAATTCGTCGCTTCATTTCTACTTACACATGAACACACACATACATTATACGCATGTATAAGCACGCGTGGGCTGCAGTGTGATTTGAATTTATTTGTTTAATAACTTTTTTGTAGACGGACAATCTTGATAAAACTTTCAGACCGTGATTACATTAAAATGTTTGTATGTGCCAACGCACAAGTCTCTAGTACTTAAAATACGATCTTGCAAACTTGAATGGTGGGGGGTGAAATATGACAAAAACCAAAATTCTGATAAAACTTTCAGTCCGTAATAATAACATTGAAATGTGTGTATGTGCTGAAGCACAAGTGTCTAGTATTTGAAATACGCTTTTTGCAAACTTGTAGGGAAGGGGGTGTTTTGGGGGGTGAGGGGTAAAAACTTACAAAAACCGAAATTCTTAAAAATACACGTGAATCTACATTTTAAATTTGGAGACTCTAGCTCCAAAGATGTGGGAAATATAATTTTTTAACTGGTTTTCGATAAGGTTTTTGATCGATAACAAAATAACGGGAGTAGTTATCGATTTTTAGAAGCAACCTCGATATGCGCGTGCAATATACGGACCTACGAACAAAAATTTCAAATTTATAGCTCTTATTTCTTCTGAGATCGATGCGTTCATACATACGGACGGACAGGGCTAAATCAACTCGGCTCGTTGCCCTGATCAAGAATATATATACCACAAGGGGTCTGCCACGCCTCTTTCTGCCTGTTACATACATTTTAACAAAACCATTATACCATGATTTCCCATTTTCCCATTAGGATATAAAATTAAACTCACAAATTTATCGAAAAGCTATAGCTTATAACACTTCAAACGAAAGCTACGCACTAACCTATGATAAATATATGTCTGAATCATCCCGATGCGCCGAAGTGGCAAATCGGAAAATGCATTTTCCGGTATCTCAGAAACCATGATAGCCGAAGTGCTAGAGCTGAAATTTAGAACTCGCGTCGACAATTCAAGATCAAAAAGATATGGCTGATATATCTACGCACATTGGGGCGTGTCAAAGCGTAAAAGTTTATATCTCATAAAGTATTAAATCTAGAAACTTAAAAATTAGACAGTTATGTTACTGAAGACTTCCTCTATCGATGACCCAAAAATATTTTAACACCTCTTTGGCGTAAAACATACCCAGTAATTTTCACATTTTTTGAGCGTAAGCTTCCAAAGTTTTCACTTAAGTTATCTCAGAGGCCCCCTAAAAATTTACAAAAAATGACGAAATTAATATCTATGCCCACTGGGGCTAAGGGAACGTGGTCTCAAAATTCTAAAATTTACAAAATCTTTGTATTTCTCACGTGGATCTACTCTGTAGATCTGAAATCGCAAGGTCTAACAGTATTCAAATTAGGCTTTAAAATAGAAATGAAATTATGATAACTCATCCCATTTCTTTTTTATCGATAACGATCGAAAATCTGACTTTGTTTTTAAAGCCTAGTTTGAATACTGTTAGACCTAGAGACTTCAGATTTACTGTGTAGATTTATGTGATGAATACAAAGATTTTGTTATTTACAGATTTTGGATGCCACGCCCCCTTCGCCCCAAATTTGAAAAAACGTATATCAAGTACTAGAGACTTGTGCTTTGGCATATACACACATTTGAATGTTATTATCACGTTCTAAAAATTTGATGAAGATAGTCCCACTACAAAAAGATTTATTCAACAAACAAATTTTCATAATATAGTCCACACGGCAGCCCAAGCGCAGTAACTGCGCAGTTAGCAGAGCAACTGTTTATGCGTTCGTATGGATGCATGCGTACGGGTGTGTGTATGTGTTTTTGTATATGTGCATGAAAGAAATGTAGAATTGTTGGAATCAGTACTTTGCAGGGTTCAGGGTATCTCCTAGTCGAGCAGTCTCGACTAGAGCCCTCTTACTTGTTTTTATCATCGCCTTTGTTGGGTTAAGTCTTTATAAACGCAGATTCGGTAGAATAAGATAAGATAAGATAAGATAAACTCCATAAATTTAACCCAGACATGCAATGGACTTCCGCCGTATTTTAAGGAGCCAGGCTGAGGTCGAACGGTTTAAGAATTAGAGTCTGTGATTTTATTTATTTATTAATTAATTTAAGATATTGGCAAAAACATAGTCAACTTAAAGATAAACAATTAAAAAATAAAGAATACACTATATAGCCTAAAGCCCAGTCCGGCTAGCTATGCCCCAATTCACAGCATTGTGTGGTCAGTGTTATTATTGGACAATGAATATAGAGAGAATAGAGACTTTTAAAGGAAGATTAAATCATAATTATTAAAAAAATCTTAGGGTTAGTAATATAAAAAGTATTGGTTATATTAATATAAAATAGGTATAATAAAAGAACATTACATAATGTGTTAAAAACTGTACATAAAACGGGAAACGCACTATGCAAATAGTAATCCTATGTGCACAAGGGTAAATACAAATGGCGGTAGTGTCTGGTTGTTCTAGTAGGAACAGAAAAATTAGGTTGCAATAACAAGCTTGGCGAGTCTATATTACCAGTAATCAAATTATGTGGGAAAACAATCACCAAAATTGTTCTACGATTGATTAAAGATGGAAGATCAATAAGAAGGAGCCTATTTTGATAAGACGGTAAACGAAGATGAGGGTCCTAATTTAAATCACGCAACGCGAAGAGGAGAAACTGTTTCTGAACCTATTCAATTCGATCCTGAAACAATTTATGCCCTGGAAACCATATAATTGAAAAATATTCTAAAATCGTACCAGCAAAGTATATATAAGCTTTGTAGTCATTAAATTCCATTGACCAACGTTTATAAAGCCACGAGCACATTTAGCTTTATTTATAACAACAAAAAGAACGCCCAGATCTTTAACAGTATAAATTCGTTGTAAGGAAATGTTAATTGTGTAATTAACAATATGTGAAGTGGTACGACTGAAGGTCATTGCCATACACTTTGAGCAATTTAAATGCAATTGGTTGACCACACACCATAGCTGAAATGAATTAAGATCATCTTGTAAACTACGAAAAGGCAAATTTTGACATCATCTGCAAACATAAAAATTTTATAATTAGCAATACAGTCAGGAAGGTCATTAATAAAAAGTAAGAAAGCTCTAGTCGAGACTGCTCGACTACGAAATCCCCTGAACCCTTCCAGGAACTAATATTTCAAAAATTCGTCGTTACACTTCTGCTTACACATGCACACACACATACACGCATACGCACGTACATATAAACAGGCATAGGCTGCTGAGTGAGCTTACTTTGGGAACTTAATTGTTTAATAACTTTTTTTGTAGACGAACAATCTTAATAAAACTTTCAGACCGTGATAATAACATTAAAATGTGTGTATGTACCAACGCACAAGTCTGTAGTACTTGAAATACAGTTTTTGCAAACTTGTAGGAAAGCGGGTGTTTTGAGGGGTGGGGGTGAAATATGATAAAAACCGAAATTTCTAAAAATACATATGAATCTACATTTTAAATTTTGAGACTCTAGCTCTAAACATGTAGGAAATATAATTTTTTAACTGGCTTTCGATAAGATCCAACAAGATATAAGAGCTGGAGACCTCAAATTTGAAATTGTAAGTCCATGTATTGCACGCGCAGATCAAGTTTGTTTCCAAAAATCGATAACTGCTCCCGTTTTTTTGTTATCGATAAAAACCTTATCAAAAATCAGTTATAAAATTATATCTCCCACATCTTTAGAGCTAGAGTCTTCAAATTTTAAAAGTAGATTCATATGTATTTTATAGAATTTCAATTTTTATTTTATTTCACCCCCAACCCCCCAAAACAGTCCTTCCCTACAAGTTTGTAAAAAGCGTATTTCAAATACTAGAGACTTGTGCTTTGGCACATACACACATTTTAATGTGCTTATACATGCGTGCGTACGTGTGTATGTGTGCGTGCATGCTTTGTTTCATTCATAAGCAGAAAAGACGCGAAGACTAGCTAAAATTGAAATATCAGATATCCTCGAAGGGTTCAGGAGATCTTGTAATCGAGCAGTCTCGACTAGAGTTTTCTTACTTGTTTATGTAGAGGAATGATGAAAGATTTTTTCCAAATAGAAGAAGAAACGGAGGTCTCTAAGGATAAACTAAACAGTTATAATAACGGTAACTGTACAGAATCACTACATTCTATTGAAACACTGCTAGGAACATTATCAGCACCAGGAGAGTTAGAACATTTCAATGTTGGAGTAGCTGAACCAAAGAATCAAGGTTAATATTAGGAACATTGATAATATTAATTTCAGGAATAACATATTGGTAAAGAGTGGAGTGGGGATCCACAAAAGAATAAGTGAATTGATAAAAATTTGCAAAAAGTTCTGAGGAATATGGATCATAACAAGATTTTTTTTCTCCGAGGAAAAATGTCGATGGTAAATTAGAAGACTTGCCCTTCGAGCTAACAAAAGAATAAAATTGTTTGCGATCACGAGCAAATTGCCTTTTACAACGTAAAAGGTAATTCTCATAATATGTAGTGTTCAAAAGATTAAAATTTGACTTGGTTATGTAGTATTTAGACCAGTAAGTAACTAATCCAGACTTTTTAAAATTTTATGAAACATTTGGTCTTAATATTTCTAAAATTGGAAAGAGTCTGAGTAAACCAAGGGGGCTTACTAGAGACAGGCTTTGGAGCAGAAAAAGGAACACACACAATAAGGATTAAATTTAGAATGTCATAAAAAAAGTTTGCTGCCAGAATAACATCAACTGAATCGTATAAAAGCGACCAGTCAATTGTATTAATTAGTTCATTAAGCAAACAAAAGAAAAGAAGCGAAGACTAACTAAAATTGAAATATCAGTTCCTCGAAGGGTTCAGGGGATCTCGTAATCGAGCAGTCTCGACTAGAGCTTACTTACTTGCTACGTATACCCTGAACCTATTTAAAATGGGAAATCAGGGTATAATGTTTTTTTTTAAAGTATGTAACAGGCAGAAGTAGGCGTGGCAGACCTCATAAATTATATATATTCTTGATCAGGGCGACGAGCTAAGTCGATTTAGCTCTGTCCGTCTGTCCATATGTATGAACGCGTCGATCTCTAAGAGCTAGAGACTTGAAATTTTTTTTCATACATCCGTATATTGAGCGCGCATATCATGTTTGTTTCCAAAAATCGATAACTGCTCTCGTTATTTTGTTATCGATTAAAATCCTTATCGTAAGCCAGTGAAAAAATTATATTTGCTACATCTTTAAAGCTAGAGTCTTCAAATTTTAAATGTAGATTCATATGTACTTTTAGGAATTTCGATTTTTGTCATATTTTGCTCGCCACCCCTCAAAACACCCCCTTCTCTACAAGTTTGTAAAAACCGTATTTAAAATACAAGAGACTTGGGCGTTGGCACATACACACATTTTTGTGTGTGGCAATGACGGTCTGGAAGTTTTATCAAGATTGTCCGTCTACAAAAAAAGTTATTAAACAGTTTTGTTCCCATGGTTAGTCCACACTGCAGCCCGTGCTTGCTTATACATGCGTGCGTATGTGTGTATGTGTGAAATGAAGCAATGATTGAAATATTATTTCCTGGAAGGGTTCAGGGGATCTCGTAGTCGAGAAGTCTCGACTAGAGCACTGTTACTTGTTATCGTAGTCGAGCAGTCTCGACTAGAGCACTGTTACTTGTTAGTATCTCCAACAACTCGTTGTGAGAGTATGATTTCCTTGAGAAGGTATGTCTATTAAAACACTGAAAGAGTATTTCGTATCTGTAATTTGGCCATTCGGGGACTGAATTGATTGGAGCTTCAACACGGGATTAGATAATGTGAGTAACTATTAGCACTATGTGCTGTAGAAGCACTATGTCTGGATAGTGTATCTGCGACTAAATTATCTTTCCCTGGTTTGTAGAGAAGTTGATAATCATATACCTCGTGGAGGGCCTTCCACCTATTAACCCTACCGTGGCCGTTCCAATTGCTTAGGGAGTGTGCTAAAGGTTGGTGATCAGTATAAATTTTGACTTTTGCTCTACCGTAAAGGTAGTTATGGAGGGCTTTTATCGCCGAAATTATAACCAGCATTTCTTTTTATATCTTGAACCGTCAGTCCGTAAGTATGAACGCGTCGATCTCAGAAGATATAAGAGCAGAGACTTGAAATTTTTTTCGTAGGTCCGTATATAGAGTGCATATCAAGTTTGTTTTCAAAAATCGATAACTGCTCTTGTTATTTTGTTATCGATTAAACACCTTAAAAACCTTATCGAAAACCAGTAAAGAAATTATATTTCCTACATCTTTAGAGCTACAGTCTCCAAATTTGAAATGTAGACTCATATGTATTTTTTAGAATTTCGGTTTTTTTCATATTTCACTCCCACCCCTCAAAACACCCCCTTCCCTAAAAGTTAAAAAAAACGTATTTCAAAAAGACTTGTGCGTTGGCACATACACACATTCTGATGTTATAATCACGGTCTGAAAGTTTTATCAAGATTTCCCGTCTATAAAAAAGGTTATTAGGCAATTAAGTTCCCAAAGTAAGCCCACATGGCAGCCCCTGCCTGTTTATACGTGCGTGCGTATGTGTGTATATGTGTGTGCATGTGTAAGTAGAAATGAAGTGACGAATTATTGAAATATTACTTCCTGGAAGGGTTCAGGGGATCTCGTAGTCGAGCAGTCTCGACTAGAGCTTTCTTACTTGTTTGTAATTGCTCGAGTGTTATATTGGGAGATCTAGCAGCGTCACTATTGCCTGCTGTGGGATTAGGGGTGTACTATTATTGTCTAAGACTGAAGGTCTTATTAAATTTTTTTGGTTTACGATGTTTCAATAATGTTTATACCCTGAACCCATTGAAAATGGGAAATCAGAGTATAATGGTTTTGTTAAAAGTATGTAACAGGCAGAAGGAGGCGTGGCAGACCCCATAAAGTATATATATTCTTGATCAAGGAGACGAGCTGAGTCGATTTAAACAATTTATTTCCCAAAGTAAGCCCACATGGCAGCCCATGCGTGTTTATACGTGCGTGAGTATGTGTGTATGTGTGTGTGCATGTGTAAGTAGAAGTGGAACGCCGAATTATTGAAATATTAGTTCCTGGAAGACGGTTCAGGGGATCTGGTAGTCGAGCAGTCTCGACTAGAGCTTTCTTACTTGTTTTTAAAAATATTTTGCTTTCTTAATTATTATTATTATTATTATTTTTTTAATTTTTGCTTATTTATTTATTTATTTAAAAAAATTTTTTTTCTAATTTGTTTGTTGTGTTTTCTTAGTTTCGCTTATTTTTATTTTTCTTAGCTTTTCTTAGCACGATTTAATTATCTTAACTATAAATAAAATCCTGCGGTGATCATTCCTCCTGGAATCCTTGAGTGGGTCCGGTTTATCGACTTCTTTTAGTAGCCCCCACTAAGGCTCTCGGTGTTCACTTGTACGGATGCAAAGCTGGTCTTACAGCCTTTGATGTACTGTCTTTTGCACATAAAACTGCTTTCTGTTTTCGTGCTTTAGTTTTTTGTTTTCTGGTGAATTGATGATTTTTACGGGAGTCCCTCGATTTTCACTTTGACCAGCGATGAAAATTTTTCCGTGACCGTAGATATCGTTTTGCACTGTTGGTCACTGTTAAATATTTCACGTAACTGTAGCTGCCGCTTTGCTCTTTTACTCACTTGTGAGCATTTCGCGTAACTGTAGAAACTGTTTTGCTCTTTTAGTTAATTTAGGATATTTTCCATAACCGTAGAAACTGTTTTGCTCTTTTAGTTATGTTCGCTGGTCCCTGCTCGGGCGCCAGTTCATTTTATTATTCAGTTTGAACTTTAATAAAATAAAATTATGATTTGATTATATTTGTCGGTGAACCGATTTATTCAAATTATTATTTGGGACTGAGCTTAACAGAACTTACTTCGTTAACTTAAACTTATGCGACGTCCGCTGCAGATATACGCGATCAGCTATTTGGTAGCCGTACGTGGGCGGCTGGTGTAATCCGATATTCGCTTGGAACGACGGCAGAAATGCAGAGTTAGCATTTCTGCATTGCGCGTGGCGGATGTTTACCAGACGACACAGCTGCAATATTGTAGTAATAAGTTGCAACAGAATTGTTAGCTTATACACAATACACATACAATTTGATATGTATTTATATTCATACATACTAGCGAGCACTTGGAAATCGCAAGTATACCCGACTGATGTACCGTATTCTTTTGATTCGTGGCTCTCACCTGTTTCGTACAGATTGCTTTGATTACGATTTCGTTTGTTCAATCTTGATGCGTTAAAGCACACCAAATCAGAATACTTCGGAATTTTGCATTTCGCTGCATTCGTTTCGCAGCAATTTTACCGAACCAAATATATGAAAATTTGTAAATATTTGAAAGACTGCCGCCAACGATTGCACTCGTGGATGCCTGTATACTAATTGGCAGCGTGGCAAATCAAAAAATGGATTTGGCAGCGTTTAAGCTTTGATTGAGTATTCCGCAGTCGGTAACGCCCGACTGCAACGCTCTAACTTATTTTCGATAGGTCTTTAATCGATAACATTGAAATAAAAAAAATTATAATTTTGTACGCGAAGAGAGTTTTTTTTACTTCTAATTCTAAATATTTAGTTACGTGTATATTACTATTAGAACAGGATTTCTTACCTAAAAGTAGTAGTTGGAATGGCTACTACATTTAAAGAACAAATTAAAAAAAATATATAAAGAGTTAAACTTTTCTTTAAAAAATTAACTCTCCTTAAATATATCATACCATTTTTTTTTTTGAAAGCGATATATTTTTGATGCCTTACCTATTAGACTTCATGATTTAAATATATTATTATTTTTGTGATATGGATTTTGCGAAAATTAACAGTTTATTTTATACACTGAAATTTCATTCATATTAATTATTATGACTTCTAAAGATTTAAGGGTAAACATTATTTTTCAATTATAATCTGTAGATGGCAACCCTACTGACATGAAAAGCAAGTTATTGCTGTGTACAGAAAAAAATTGGTAACTCAATAATCAGCCTGTATACAGATAATTTTTGCGCATGCGCATCAGTCAATCTGTTTGTCCTTTGGTTCACTTAGCGTTAACAACTTACTGGGTAATAGTTTGATAAAAACTTTTCTTAATCACTCAGAATAGAAGACGCAATGTAAATACCATTAAAATACAATACATATCGTAAACATAATGCAATATTAATAACAAATATTAATATTTCTTTAACGTCTAACTAATTTAATACCTTTGAGCAAAACGCGTAATAGGTAACAAGTTGAATCACAAGTCTTTAAATATTGATCAATTTAAAATACATTTATATCAAATTGTTAAAAGTGAAAATCTACATATTCAATGGGGTGCTTAAGTAGTAAAGATCGTCTGACAAAAGAGGATATGGAGTTTTTGAAAACCCACACCCGTTATGATGAAGCGACTATAAAAGAATGGTACAAAGGATTTAAGGTAAGTTGTAAGCGTCCTCAAATCTAATACAGTTTGTCTAACATATATATGTGCTCCGTTATATTTCGTGTAGCAAGACTGTCCCAATGGTCGTTTGACTCCAGCTAAATTCGTTGATATGTATAAAATGTTTTTTCCATCTGGAAATGCGGAAGAGTTTTGTGACCATGTTTTTCGTACATTTGATATGGATAAAAATGGTTATATTGACTTCAAGGTAATTAAAAGCAAAATATTTGTTGTACTGCGAAGATATTTATCAAATTATTTTATTGCACTTCATTTCTAATTCACATTATATTTTACAAATATACCTAAGAGACTTTTCAATAAAATATATATTTTCAAAAAATTAACTGAATAGATACTACAAATTGGCGTATCCCTGATTCTGGTTAGGTATAACAATTTTAATTGTTTTAAATCGATACGCCTGTATCTCAAATTTGAATTGAGAGTTATATGTTGATGTAAACACATTACGAGTATAAATTATACAGCATAACTATATATATATATATATATATATATATATATATATATATATATATATATATATATATATATATATATATATATATATATATATATATATATATATATATAGTTTTAAACTTTGATTTTGTTTACTTATTTATGTTATAATCTTATATATATATATAATTATGCTGTATAATTTTTTCTGGTTAAAATATGTACGATTGTGGACAACCTTCCTTGATCAGTTTTTGTATTTCAATTTCTTTGACAGGAATTTTTACTTGCAATAGATGTTACTTCTAGCGGCACACCAGAAGAGAAATTAAAGTGGGCGTTTAGAATGTATGATGTCGATGGTAATGGCGTTATTGACATTCAAGAAATGACAAAAATTGTTCAGGTACTTATCAAATAATTTACACATTTTGATTAAACAATAATATTAGCAACTAAACTTTAGCTTCAGTAATTATCTATATAATAAGCAGATCATTATTATGTTTTGTAGACATGTTTTTAAGTTTCTTTTTTAGGCTTTTTTTCTGGAATTTTCGTATATATATATATATATATATATATATATATATATATATATATGTAACAAGGATTCCGATACCATAATTCTATAGCCTACTTTCTACTTGGGAAATCAGGGTATAATGGTTTTGTTAAAAGTGTGAAACAGGCAGAAGGAGGCGTGGCAGACCCCATAAAGTATATATATTCTTGATTGGGGCGACTAGCTAAGTCGATTTAGCTGTCCGTCTGTCTGTCCGTATGTATGAACGCGTCGATCTCAGAAGATATAAGAGCTATACGTAGGTCCGTATATAGAGCGCGCACATCAAGCTTGTTTTCAAAAATCGATAACTGCTCCCGTTATTTTGTTGTCGATTAAAAACGTTATCGAAAACCAGGGGAACAATTTTATTTTCTACATCTAGAGTCTCCAAATTTAAAATGTCGATTCATGTGTATTTTACGGAATTTCGGTTTTTGTCATATTTCACCCCCCACCCCTCAAAACACCCCCTTCCCCACAAGTTTGCAAAAACCGTATTTCAAGTACTACAGACTTGTGCGTTGGCACATACACACATTTTAATGTTATAATCACGGTCTGAAAGTTTTATCAAGATTGTCTGTCTACAAAAAAGTTATTAAGCAAATAAGTTCCCACAGTAAGCCCACACAGCAGTCCATGCCTGTTTATACGTGCGTGTGTATGTGTGTGTGTATCTGTGTGTGCATGTGTAAGTGGAAGTTAAACGCCGAATTATTGAAATATTAATTACTGGAAGGGTTCAGGGGATCTCGTAGTCGAGCAATCTCGACTAGAGCTTTCTTACTTGCTATATTTTATTTGCATTAAAAAAGTAGGCATAGAATGATGGCATCGAAATCCTTGTTACATTTACTACATGATATTTTTTTCCATTTTAGGCTGAGTAAATTGAAGCCCAGCCCTCTGTCTTAAAAATGTTGTCGCCTAACATGCGAATCTTAATATACGTTGTCAGATTGAAGCTTAAAAAAAACTTACGAAATTGAAAATTTTCATTCAGATGATATATACTGCTGATATATACTGATATAAAGCGGTAAACCAGAATTAGTTGGTTTCGTTTACGCAGAATTTTGTTTTGGTAAACTGTGAGAAATGTGGCCATAAGAATGAGATATGGCCTAACTGTCATAAAATCATTCAAATAATTAACTCATTTATTTATTCAAAGCAGCCATTTAATGCATACTTATTATATATACAGCGCCGTTGTCTTCCAAAAGATTGTAATAACTTATAATTTAACTACATATATAACAAGTATCAAAGTAGTTAAATTTTAATATTTCTCTTTTTGCTAGTATGAAGAGGTGATCTTCATTGTGCAAAACATTTACATGAATTTTGCATAGTTATTTGTGATTTTTTTTTTAGGTGACAATACATTTAAAATTGTTCAGTCGTATAATTAATTATCTTAGTTCTTTCAGTTTAGTTAAATAATATATTACGATTTTTTTTTAAGTTTAATTGTATTTTGATCTAATCTAGTCGAACCCATACGAACGAGCGTGGGAATTCGAGACTAGATCACATATAAAAAAGTATTATGATCTTACTCGTTCTCCTGATCTATATTTCTTATGTATCATTACAAAAACGCAAATTTTAAAACTTACAAACTTTTTAATTTTTCAAAAATATTATTATGAACTATATATATGGTGTCCAATGGTGGAAATATATTATCTTTTAGAATTAATTATTATTTATTTATTTATTTAATTGTTAATAGAATTAATTCTAAATAACAATTTTGTTTTATGCCAGAGCAACAAAGGCCTTCAGGCAGATTTTAGAATTAATAATTAATTATTTTTATCAATATATATACTTTGTATGAAAAATTAAGTTTATCTAAGAAAATTTTTCAGGCAATCTATGACATGCTAGGCGCATGCTCCTCAAATCGTCCCGCTGATTCAGCTGAGGAGCGAGCAAAAAATATATTCGCTAAGATGGATGAAAATAACGATGGTCAATTAACCCAAGATGAATTTTTAAAAGGATGTTTGCAAGATGAAGAGTTGTCTAAAATGCTGGCCCCTTAAATATTTATATCCTATAATATGTGTGTATTTGATGAAATCAGTAATGAAATGTATAAATATTTAATTTATATTTCTTATACTAAAATTATATAAAATATTGAACATCACCTAATTTGTTTCAATATTTACTTCATTCAAATAGTTAATAAAAGGATGATGATTTGTCTAATCTCCATTTTAATGATCGGAATCACTTTCTGAATGCTTGACTTTTCAGCACAGAAGGTATGGCAAAGGCTATACATTTCTGTTAATTGAGGTTAGCTTATAAGGTTGTTGATAAATTTTATGGGTTACTTGCTCTATAAGGCCTTCAATTGGACGTAATGGTATTGGTATACAATACTTTAGTTTTAAGTGGTGGAGAATTCGGAATAGAATAGAGTTCCTTGTAGATTTTATATATTGGCGGCTATATCGTTTAAACACATTTCTTTTCTGCACAAATCTATTCTTAAAGAGTATACCAAAATAATTGGATTTTGAAGGAATCTCAGAAAATGCGAATATTTTTCATAAAAGCCACCGTCTTGATTTTCTTCATATTACCCCCCTTTAAAATGTCAGTTCCCTTTATAGGTCTAACTTGATTATACACAAGACCTGTTATGCAGATTGGCTTTTGTGAAAATCAATCGGGAGTGCGAGCAATACAATATAAAAGCAGATATACTCAACGATTGTTATTAGTAACACCGCTCACTCAATGAATATAAAAAATTATTTTTTGTGTGGTTAAATATTCAATAACAAAAAAATTAATAAATAGGTAATGGTCCTAATTATTTTCAGCATAAGTCAGTAACATTATTACAGTCGGATTTAACGACTTATTCGAAAAATTTAGACAATAATATAAACAAGTAAGAAAGCTCTAGTCGAGACTGCTCGACTACGAGATCCCCTGAACCCTTCCAGGAACTAATATTTCAATAATTCGTCACTTCATTTCTACTTACACATGCACACACATATACACACATACGCACGCACGTATAAACAGGCATGGGCTGCTGTGTAGGCTTGCTGTGGGAACTTATTTGTTTAATAATTTTTTTTGTAGACGGACAGTTTTGATAAAACTTTCAGACAGTGATAATAACATTAAAATGTGTGTATGTGCCAACGCTCAAGTCTCTAGTATTTGAAATACGGTTTTTGCAAACTTGTAGGGAAGGGGGTGTTATGAGGGGTGGGAGGTGACATATGACAAAAACCGAAATTTTTAAAAATACATATGATTCTACATTTTAAATTTGGAGCTCTATCTTCAAAGGTGTAGAAGATATAATTTTATAACTGATTTTTGATAAGGTTTTTTATTGATAACAAAAAAACAGAAGCAGTTATCGATTTTTAGAAATAAACTTGATCTGCGCGTGCAATATACGGACCTACAGCTTCAAATTTCAAGTCTCTAGCTCTTATATATTCTGAAATCGACGCGTTCAAACATACGGTCGGACGGACAGACAGACAGACAGGGCTAAATCGACTCAGTTCGACGCCCTGATCAAGAATATATATACTTTATGGGGTCTGCCACGCCTCCTTCTGCCTGTTACATACTTTTAACAAAACCATTATACCCTGATTTCCCATTTTCAATGGGTTCAGGGTATAAAAAGCAAGTTTTTCTATATGGTCGCTTTCAAAAGGACTTAACATCAATCCACCCCATTTAAACTTTGACAAGAGTGAATTCTTCTGCGAATTTTAGAGACTAGACTGATTCGCTTGATTTTATATTCTTATAAAATATTTCTTTTTAAAAAAAGAAGAATAACTTAATAATCTTATATTCTTTCTATTTTAAGAAACTACTATAATGAAATCAGCGTCAAAAAATGGGAAAGCAAAATAGTAAACTCAAGCCGGAAGTTTTGGAGGATCTGAAACAAAATACTGAGTTCACAGGTAAATTCGTAACCCTATTTAATGTTTTATTTTTGTCATTATACCCTGAACCCATGAGTCGATTTAGCCTTGTCCGTCTGTCTGTCCGTCCGTCCGGCCTTATGTATGAACGCGTCGATCTCTGAAGATATAAAAATTACAAAAACCGGAATTCTTAAAAATACATATGAATCTACATTTTAAATTTGGAGACTCTAACTCTAAAGATGTAGGAAATATAATTTTGTAACTGGTTTTTGATAGGGTTTTTAATCCATAACAAAATAACGAGAGCAGTTATCGATTTTTAGAAAAAAAACTAGATATACGCGCTCAATATACGGTCCTACGACGCGTTCGCGTTCATACATACGAACAGACAGACCGACAGAGCTAAATCGACTCAGCTCGTCGCCCGCTCGGTCAGCCACGCATTCTTCTGCCTGTTACATACTTTTAACAAAGCAATTATACCCTGATTTTCCATTTTTTATACCCTGAACCCATTGAAAATGGGATTTCAGGGTATAATGTTTTTGTGAAAATGTATGTAACAGGCAGAAGGAGGCGTGGCAGACCCCATAAAGTATATATATTCTTGATCAGGATGACGAGCTGAGTTGATCTAGCCATGTCCGTCTGTCCGTCCGTACTAACGCAGAGATCTCCTAAACTACACGTGCTAGAGACTTGAAATTTTACATGTATACTCGTGTATACCATACGCAGTACGAGTTTATCATATTTTTTCGATAACTCATCCCATTTCTTTTTATCGATAACAATCGAAAATCTGACTTTGTTCTTAAAGCCTAGTTTGAATACTGTTAGACCTAGAGACTTCAGATTTACTGTGTAGATTAATGTGATGAATACAAAGATTTTGTCATTTACAGATTTTGGATGCCACGCCCCCTTCGCTTTAAATTTGAAAAAAACGTATATCAAGTACTAGAGAATTGTGCTTTGGCATATACACACATTTGAATGTTATTATTACGTTCTAAAAATTTGATGAAGATAGTCCCACTACAAAAAGATTTATTCAACAAACAAATTTTCGTAATATAGCCCACACGGCAGCCCAAGCGCAGTAAGTGCGCAGTTAGCAGAGCAATTGTTTATGCGTTCGTATGGATGCATGCGTACGGGTGTGTGTATGTGTTTTTGTATATGTACATGAAAGATGTGTAGAATAATGGAACCAGTACTTTGCAGGGTTCAGGGTATCTCCTAGTCGAGCAATCTCGACTAGAGCCCTCTTACTTGTCCATTTTTAATGGGTTTAGGGTAAAACATTTAAGAAAGCTCTAGTCGAAACTTCTCGACTACGAGATCCCCTGAACCCTTCGAGACATTGATATTTAAATTTGGTGATTCGTCGCTTATTTTCTGCTTCTGCAAAAAAAAAAAAACATGCACACACCCATACACACATACGCACGCACGTATAAGGGGGCGTATATGTGGTCCTAGTATGGGAACTTAATTGTTTAATAACTTTTTTTGCCCATTTTCATAAACCTTTCAGATCGTGATAATAACATTAGAATGTGTGTATTTGCAAAAACACAAGTCTCTAGTATTTGAAATACGTTTTTTGCAATTTTGCTGGAAAGGGGGTGGACAAAAACCGAAATTCTTCAAAATATATATGTATCTACATTTTAAATTTGGAGACTCTACCTCTAAAGATGTAGGAAATATCATTTTTTAAATGATTTTCTAAAGGGTTTTTAATTGATAAAAAACGGGGGTAGTTATTGGAAACAAACTCTATATGCGCGTACAACTACAGACCTACAGAAAAAAATTTCAAGTCTCTAGCTCTTATAACTTCTGAGATTGACGCGTTCATACACGTACGGACGGACGGACAGACAGACAGACGGACAGGGCTAAATCAACTCAGCTCGTCGCCATGATCAAGAATATACTTATATACTTTATAGGGTCTGCTACGCCTCCTTATGCCTGTTACATACATTTAACAAAACCACTATACATACCCTGATTTTCCGTTTTTAATGGGTTCAGGGTATAAAAATATGGCGGATATATCTATCGGGTAAAACTTTATCTTCTACAGTTTTAAAGCTAGAATGCTGAAAATTTTACAATGTCAGTGTCACAACTCTATAAAGATCGATGAAAAAATTATATGCGTGGCAAATCGGATCTGAATACATAGTGCTTTTTCAAATTTTTCTATATTTACAGCACTATTGAAGCTAGAGACTTGAACGAGCTGAGTCGATTTAGCCCTGTTTGTCTGTCTGTCTGTCTGTCCGCATGCTTGAACGCGTCGATCTCAGAATAGGTAAGAGCTGGAGACTTGAAATTTGAAATTGTAGGTCGTGTATTGCACGCACAGACTAAGTTCCAAAAATCGATAGCTGCTCCCGTTTTTTTGTTATCAGTAAAAAACCGTATCGAAAATCAGCTATAAAATTATATCTCCTAAAAAAAAATTTGTAAAATAGATTGATATGTATTTTTTAGTCTCGATTTTTGTTATTATATATATAAGCAGAAAAGAAGCGAAGTATTATTGAAAATCAGTTTGCGGGTTCAAGGGATCTCATAGCCGAGCAGTCTCGACTAGAGCTTTCTTACTTGTTAACTTATTTTCGATAAGAAATTTAGTAGATAACAAAAAACGGGACTAGTTAATAGACAGACAGGCAGGGCTAAATCGACTCAGCTCGTCGCCCTGATCAAGAATATATATACTTTATGGGGTCTGCCACGCCTACTTCTGCCTGTTACATACATATAACAAAACCATTATACCCGGATTTCTCATGGGTTCTGGGTATAAAAATATATATCGGGAAATATATATATACAGTTCTAGAGCTGATTGACGGTGTTTGGAATTTTGGAAGCGATTTGTAAGATTACTTCTTTCTTGTTAGATCGCCTTTTTGAGACTGACACTATTGTTATGGCAAAGCCTACAAGCAATGCTAGTAACCCAATGCTATTGGTAGCGGAGTGAGTCTGTAACAGGCTTAGGTGCTTGGTGTTATTTATTTGAAGATTATTTAATGTTTTTAGACTGAGGACCCGCAAGCGTTTGGCCTCGAATACCGACATTTGTACAATCGGTTCTGGGGTTGATTTGTGTTTCTTCTGTGTTGGAGAACATTCGGTCATCGATCGTGATAGAGCAGTTGTGGTATTTTATAAGTAAAGTGCCTTGGTGGTCGATGTGGTCTGCGTTGTTGTAGTCGCATTTTGCATCTTTTCCTAACATTAATTTGGGTATACAATCGTTTTCTCTTAAGTCTATTACATCTTACAATTTACAATTTTTATTTTGTTATAAGTTTTACAGTTGTTTTTTAATCCTAGCATTGTGCTTTTATGTTTGAAAATTTCTTTAAATCGTAAGTTTACAATTGTATTGTCTTTAACTAGAGGTCTAATAATGATATTCTCATAATTTACATTTTCCAGATTAGGAATTTCGACAACATATAAGATTATGGTATTATTGTGTAAGACGGATACGTCTGCTAACAACTCTAGCATCTCTTCTATTGTTAGGTCTATTTCAGCTTTATTTATTTGTTTTTGTATTAGGTCTAGATCTTTATCATTCATTATGTTTGTTATTTCCTCCTTAATCAGACGGGTTTGTATTTGTATGTTAGTATCTAGATTGTTAGTAGGGTATGAATATTTATAAATGGCGTTGGTTAAAATATTGTTAATTTAAGTGTGATTATTTATTCGTTGTTGAAATTGTGTGTTAATGATGGTTTGTTGGTTAGTATTCTGAATGAGCTTATTTAGGTTATCTTCTATAACGACTAAGTCATCGTTGTCGGGAGAGACGGCCACAAATTTCCAAGCTGTGCCTAAAGCATTTATGGATCTTGTGTGTGACTGTTCTACTTCGAAGTGTAGAGTATGATGTAAATCGGACGACATTAATTCTGTGTCTATGTGATTTCCAAGTTTCTCCAACGCCTCTTTTAGTTGTAATACGTCTATCAGATGAAATATTCTGGTCTAGGAGCTAGTTATTTTACCTAATCCGTCATGAAGGGTGAGTATGTGACTATTTGTATAATTAGTCATTTCCACTCGTGCCTGTATTGGGATCACTCCCAGTATCCTGTAGAGAAAAGTCATTTTTAATATTGCTTTTATGTACTATTTTCCCTGACTCTGTTTTTATACCCTGAACCCATTGAAAATGGGAAATCAGGGTATAATGTTTTTGTGAAAATGTATGTAACAGGCAGAAGGAGGCGTGGCAGACCCCATAAAGTATATATATTCTTGATCAGGATGACGAGCTGAGTTGATCTAGCCATGTCCGTCTGTCCGTCCGTACTAACGTAGAGATCTCCTAAACTACAAGTGCTAGAGACCATACGCAGTACGAGTTTATAATATTTTTTCGATAACTCATCCCATTTCTTTTTTATCGATAACAATAGAAAATCGGACTTTGTTTTTAAAGCCTAGTTTTAATACTGTTAGACCTAGAGACTTCAGATTTACTGTGTAGATTTATGTGATTTATTCCCCCCAAATTTGAAAAAAACGTATATCAAGTACTAGAGACTTGTGCTTTGGCATATACACACATTTGAATGTTATTTTTACGTTCTGAAAATTTGATGAAGATAGTCCCACTACAAAAAAATGTATTCAACAAACAAATTTTCGTAATATAGCCCACACGGCAGCCCAAGCGCAGTAACTGCGCAGTTAGCTGAGCAATTGTTTATGCGTTTGTATGGATGCATGCGTACGGGTGTGTGTATGTATTTGTATATGTGCATGAAAGAAGTGTAGAATTGTTGGAATCAGTACTTTGCAGGGTTCAGGGTATCTCCTAGTCGAGCAGTTTCGGCTAGAGCCCTCTTACTTGTTTTGTTATGTTATTTTTGCGCGCTTGTTCGAATTGTTCGGGGTCTGCGGTAATCTTTCTGCCAAAGAAAATATCTAGTGGGCGTTGTTTAGTAACAGAATGTATGGAATTGTTATACTCCTAAATAGCTCTTTGGAAGAGGTCTGCGAAGTTTCTATCTTTGCCTTCTCTTTTAAGACATCTCATTATATCTGATAGTGTGGAGTGTAGTTGTTCTATCTGTCCGTTTACTGAACTCTTATATGGTGGTAAACTTCAATGTTGAGCTGATATTTCATCATGAAAGAGATGGAAGCTGAATTAAGTTATTTTTCGTTATCTACTACTACAAATTGCTTGTCTGATATCTTCTATAGCTTTAGATTGTACTTGGTGGTAATTTAAAAACTTCAATGTTGAGCTGATCTTTCATCATGAAGGAGATGGAAGCTAAATTCAGTGATTTTTCGTTATCTACTACTACAAATTTTGGTATTCCATAGTAGAAAAGTATTTCGTGTAATGGCTGTCTGATATCTTCTTTAGCTTTAGATTTAATAATTCTACCTTGCGCAAGCTTTGAGAATTTGTCTATTGCAGTGAGCACGATGTGCTTTTCGGTAGAATAAATATCTATGTGAATGATGTGCCCCGGATATTCAGGTATCGGTGTTTCCTTCAAATTTTGATTTGTTGGTCGTCTTTCGTATTTTTCTTCTTTGCAGACCCTACATTGTTTTACTATGTTTGTAATTTTGGCTTTCATTCTTGGGAAGTAGTACTTTTCCGCGATCGGTTTTTGGTTTTCGTGAACGTTTCTATGCGCCCTATTGTGTGTTTTTAATATTTCTTCCTTTTGATCCGAGTCTTTTTCTAAGTCTGTAATTCTGTTCTGCGAAAATCGTATCTTGAAAGTATTGAAGTGAGACGGGAAGATATTCTGTACCTTGATATCTTCAGTTGTGAGAATTTCGTTTATGACAGATGGGCTTAAATACTTTTTTAGTAAGCTGATAAGGTCATTTTCTGAAAATTGTTTTTTCGCAATGTAGTGTCTATGGAAGGTGGGGAACGGAATGCTAAATTCGTACTTTTCTTTGTTTTCCTTTGAAATTATAATTTGATTCTTGTAAACGTTGATAGTTGCTTCTAGGCTTGGTATCAAATGATGGCTTGAACTTTTTGCACTATGAATGGTGGCTGTCATTGAATTTATTTGGTTATTTAATTGGTTAGGGGTTCTTGACAATGCATCGACAACTATGTTTTCTTTACTTGGTTTGTAAAGTAGCTGGTAGTCGTATTCTTCTAAGATTGCCTTCCACCTTTTAGTTTTGGCGTTCCCATGCCAACTACTAAGTGAATGTGTAAGAGGTTGATGGTCTGTGAATATTTTGACTTTAGAATTCCCGTAAAGAAAACTGCACTGATTGCGTAATTCGATGCATCGGTAGTCAGGTGGAATTCCTTTTTGAAGTCGGGATATTTGAGAATAACATCGTCTGATATTAATAAAATTTTCAATTTATCAAATGCCTCAAGGGCAGCTGAATCTAATTTTATGGAAATCTTATTTAAAGCTTGCTTCGATATTCTGCCGTCCTCGCCACGTAACAACGAGGTGAGAGGTTTTGCTAATTTCGCATAATCTTTGATGAAACGTCGATAGTAGCCGGATAGGCCGAGAAATGACCGAAGTTGTTTAAGCGTGTTTGGTGGTGGATAGATGGCAATTGCTTCTACCTTTTTGTTTTGTTAGTTTCTATGCCTTTATCTGAAATAACAAAACCTAAGAATTCTACTTTAGTTTTAAAAAATTCGCACTTGTCTATTTGGCATTTTATGTAAGCTTCGTGGAGCGTATGGAATATTGTTCCGAGGTGATCTAGATGGGTTTTTTCATCTTTGCTGAACACGACTATATCGTCTATGTAAACAAAGCAGATTTTTCCTATATGTTGCCTTAGTATGTCATCTAAGGCTCTTTGAAATATGGATGGAGCATTTTTTTTAACCAAAGGGGAGCCTTTTAAACTCATATTTTCCATTTTTTATGGAAAATGCGGTTTTCTCTATGTCTTTTTCTCTTAAAAGGATCTGATTAAATACACTTTTTAAATCAAGTACGGAGAATATTTTGTTGTCTCCTATTTGTGCTAATACCTCGTTTATTTCAGGTATGGGATACTGATCGGCGATGGTTACGGAATTTAACTTTCTATACTCAATGACTAATCTATATTTCTTTTCGCCAGATGCGTCTAATTTTTTTTGGTACTATTATGACAGGAGAGTTATATGGAGAACGAGAGGGGCGAATTATGTCGTCGTCTAGCAGTTTTTGTATTTGTGCTTCTACTTCTTGTTGTAAAGAAATGGGATAAGGGTAATATTTCGTATAAATTGGAGAGTCTGAGGTGGTTCTTATTTCTGCTTGGACACAGGTGGTAAATGATAGTCTGTCGTTGGGTTTTGAAAATAAGCTCGAGAATTTTTTTGTTAGGTTTGTAATGCTAGTGCATTGTTCTTCAGACATATGTTCGGTTCTAATGTTTAAATTATTAACTGCTTGTATTCGTTTTTGTTTGATAGGAATGTTGTATTTATTCTTTAGAGTCATAATGTTGTCTTTAGAGACGATTGATTCTTACGTCTTTGATGTCAAACAGATTCGCTTCTATGTGCTGTGTTATTTTTATGTTGCCTCCTACAGAGATTGCATCGAATGGTTTTAGATTTTCTTTCGGGTTTCTTACTAAATTTGGTTTGATATAGTTATTGTTTGAGCCAGTGTCTATTAACATTTTTAGGATCTTTCCTCCTCCAAGCTTGCATTCAAAGTATGAAAGTGAGGAGGACTAAAAAATGTATGTCTGAATGTCCAACTTGATGATCTTCACCCGAGTGTTCGTACTCTTGTGGTGAGTTGTCGACTAGATTTTCTACGTCTGCATAGTATTCGTTACCGTATTGTTCCAGTTCTGCCTGGCTTTGTTCTTCTGGGTAAATATGATTTTCGTTTTCTTCGGTTGTTTTTATATTAAAATTTCTAGGTCTTTTTAATTCTGGTCCTGTGTTGTATGGAGGACGTTTTCCTATGTCGAAATTAAGGCGATTAGGTTTAGGTTAGGTTTAGGTTAGGTTTTGGTTCAGACGGACGAGGGAGTGTTACAGGATAACTGTAGCTTGGCTGTTGAAAGAAGTGTTGTCCGGACGGACGAGGATGTGCTGTCCATTAGGTCTATAAGATTGAATTAGTTGACGTGGAATGTTACTTTGTGTTATTGGAGGAGTTCGGAATGATTGCAGGCGGCCTTTTTGGTTGGCTTGGGAGGCGACATACTTTTGATTCTCTAACTTGAGGCATAAATGAAGGGCTTGTGGCAAGTCGGTGGGTTCTTTGATTCCTAGGAGTCTAGGGAGATCACCTTGGAGACCTCTTACGAAGGTATGGCATTCCAGTCGAGTGGTACGTTGTAAGATTCTAATGCTGTATCTGCTAGTCCAGTTATCTGTTCTTATTGTATGAAGGATGCCAAATATCTTGGGCTGCCTTCTTGTCCCGTATAGATTTGCATTATTCTGTCAACACTCTTCTTCCAGGAGCTAAACTCACCTGGATTTCCATTGAATTCTCTTAGACCTTTGACTATATCTGGAGCCTTGTCTAATTCGGATATTCTATTACTATATTCAGGTCTGATTGATACTTCAGGGGTGTCGAAAGGGCTTGGTCTTACTGATTCAGCTGTATTATTTATTGCTAGAGTCTCGATGACAATTTTGGAAATTAATTACTAGTGGGTACTGATCTTGAGGATGACGCATCATCGGACAACAATGATTGTCTTATTAAATTACTTGGGTTTGCCATGATTAACTGTAATTTTATTTTTTATTTTTTCTTAACTATTCTTGTTTCTGATTAATTATTTTATCTATTCTTTGAAAACAATTTTTTTTTTTTTATAATTTGGTTTTGTTTTTTGGTTTGGCACTTAATAATTTTTTTTTTTGTGCTTTTTATTTTACACTTAATAATTGTTTAATTATCGTGCTTGATTTTTGTTATTAATTTCACAGCCACAAATTAGTTCATGGGAGTTTCACTGTAAAAACTTTTTGAACCAGCGACGGTATCAACGTATGAACACTTTGGCTATGTTGCTTTACCGGTTACACACTTAGAAACTGGGTATTCTATTGTATGCGCTGGTCCCTGCTCGGGCGCCAGTTCAAAAACGATTTTATTAAATTGGTTTGTCGCAGCGAAGCGACTTATTTATTCGGGTATCTAAATGAAACTAAACTATATTACAATATTAGGTGGCTTAAATATCGACTACAACGGATGCGCCATCGGTTGCGCTAGCGGTTGCGCGTGTTGCTCATAATTCTTAAGAATTGCTCTCGAGCCTCGCTCTCAGCATAGAATTTACCGCTAATCCTTTATTCTTCTTTTGTCATTTGCTTTGCCTTTTGCTTTGTACATGGTAGCGACACACTCAGAACACTATGAAGTTTTACAACATCGCAAAGAAGCATTGCACCAATACATTGATACGTCATCAACATTTCATATTCATGCTATTAACCTGTTATGTTAAACTCTCACGTTAATTCGATAAATCTCTGACATATATATATATATATATATATATATATATATATATATATATAAATATATATATATATAAATATAGCGGTAAATTCTATGCTGAGAGCGAGGCTCGAGAGCAATTCTTAAGAATTATGAGCAATTAGAATTTAAACCTATAGAATCCAAGCAACGGATATGATCTCCATTTCATTTGTGGTGTAATACGCCTCACTCTGTTTCAGTGATCGCGAAAGTATGGTAGTGTGTTCACCCCTTGGGACAGGACCTCGCCGATGCCATCCATTGAGGCGTCCGTGGTTAAGTCGAGCGGCTTAAAGTCTGTGTACATATATGTATATACCATCTTATGATGCTAGGATGCTTCATTGTACTCAAAATCCTGCCTTTCCTGAAACAGTTTTTCAACTCGGGAAATTGTTGTATGGCTCTACCTTTTGCAGGGTCTTTGCCCATTTATTGCTACTACAAATCTCAAGAATTTGGAGCTCTTTTTAAGGAACTGCGTCTCTTCTACTCCACTTGTGCATCCCCTATGTTAGCGTAGCATAAATATTTCAAAGCCTTGTCGATATGTCTTACATATTCAGCCTCGTTTTCAGAAAAAAATTATTACGTCACCAACATAAACGTTGTAGTCAATCGTTCTTTGAAAATTGTTCCCATATTTTTGAGACCAAACGGCGGACGGCAGAATTAGTATTTTTCGCCGTTCACTAGGAATGAGGTTTTTCGCGGTCGTGTTCAGCTAAGCCAATTTGAAGATACCCTGTGTTGGAAGCTGCCGTGCTTTTTCGGCAATTCTACCTCCAATCATATACGAACGCAAAAAAACAAGTAAAAAAGCTCTAGTCGAGACTGCTCGACTACGAGATCCCCTGAACCCTTCCAGGAACTAATATTTCAATAATTCGTCGCTTCATTTCTACATACACGTGGACACACATACACACATACGCTCGAACGTATAAACAGGTATGGGCTGCCATGTGGGCTTACTTTGGGAACTTAATTTTTTGTTTTTTTTTTTTTTTTTTAATATTTATTTCTTTATTGCAGCTTATTGTCCTTAACTCTATAGCGCAGTTTTAAGTATACCTTAACAGTGGACAGGCAGAGTGCCTTTATTGTTACTAATTTTGGTACATTTATTAAACTAGTTTATGTCGTCTCTGAGATCCAATGGATGCAGTCTTTTTAGTCTTCTGCTCATTCTGTTGATTTTGTTGGTTACTAGGTCAGATGCAAGCTGATTTGGGTGAGTGGACATTCTATCCGCATATCTAGTGCTGTGTCTGCCAATGAGCTCGGCAATTGTTGGCATATTAAGGTCGGAGTGCAGAACGTCGCCTCTGACGTATCGTTCAGCTCCGGTCCACCTCCTTAGGGCCTTGTTTTGGAGTATTTGAACATTCTCAATGTGTGAAATTGCAGCAGATCCCCATAGTGGCATTGCATATGTGAAGACTGGTGCAACTATTGCATTATATATTTTTCTCTTGCTGTATATTGACAATGTGCTATCGCTTCTTAGCATCCAGTCGAGTTTTTTTAGTTTGAGATTGCATTTCTTAATTGTTTGACTTATGTGTGGACCGTAAGTCAATCTTCTGTCCAAGGTGACTCCTAGATATTTCGTCTTTTTTGCTGTTGGTATTGTATCTCCAAGACTCACATCAGGGCAGTCATCTCTCCTGATGCTAAACGTGACATGCACTGATTTTTGCGTGTTAATAACGATACTCCATCGCTTAAGCCACCGATTTAACTCGTGCAAGTATGTTTGCATCTGAGCAGAGGCTTCTTGCGCCGACTTATTGCGACTCAGGATGGCAGTATCGTCTGCGTATGTTGCTATGAGCATGCCATTATTGTGGGGAGGCAGCGGCATATCTGCAGTGTGTAATGTGTACAGCGTAGGGCCAAGAACGCTACCTTGGGGCACGCCTGCTCGGACAGGTCGAGTTGAGGATGTAGCCTGTCCATTTCTCACATGGAAGCTTCTTTCGGTAATGTAGGAGACCAGGATCTTGAAGAAAGAGCTAGGTAGGGCTGTCCTTATTTTGTGTAAAAGACCCAGATGCCAGACCCGATCGAACGCCTGTTTAACGTCAAGAAAGACTGCAGAGCAATATTCTTTGCATTCAAACGCACCCAGAATATGGTTGATGACTCGGTGCACTTGCTCCGGCGTACCATGCTTCCTCCTGAAACCGAATTGGTGGTCAGGGATTGAGTGGGAACTTAATTGTTTAATAACTTTTTGTAGACGGACAATCTTGATAAAACTTTCAGACTGTGATTATAACATTAAAATGTGTGTGTGTGCCAACGCTCAAGTCTCTAGTATTTAAAATACGAGTTTTGCAAACTTGTAGGGAAGGGGGTGTTTCGAGGGGTGGGGGGTAAAATATGACAAAAACCGAAACTCTTAAAAATACATATGAATACACATTTTAAATTTGGAAACTCTAGCTCTAAAGGTGTATTAAATATAATTTTTTTTACTGGGTTTCGATAAGGTTTTTAATCGATAACAAAATAATGGGAGCAGTTCTCGGTTTTCAAAAACAAACTTGATATGCGCGCTCTATATACGGACCTACAAAAAAAAATTTCAAGTCTCTAGCTCTTATATCTTCTGAGATCGACGGGTTCATACATACGGACAGACGGACAGACAGACAGACGGACAGGGCTAAATCAACTTAGTTCGTCGCCCTGATCAAGAATATATATACTTTATGGGGTCTGCCACGCCTCCTTCTGCCTGTTACATACTCTTAACAAAACCATTATACCCTGATTTCCCAATTTCAATGGGTTCAGGGTATAAAAAGGAATATGATTTAATAAGCTTATTATTTATTGATTTAATGCCGGGTCCGTAGCAGTTGTATAGGCAAAGAAAATGAAAAGTATATAGTAAGCAAGTAACAGAGCAGCCGAAATTTATATATGTATTTGTGTGATGCTTTTTTATGTGGGTGATTGCACAACGTGTGAATGAGTGTGACATAAAGAACAGATGAACTTGAGAGAAGCTTATCTAAGATAAAAAATTAGCTATTGCGCCGAGCATCCTCGCCCCCATTGAAAGACCAAGTCTTTTAACAGGATCATCAACCGGAAGGACGCTCAGCTTATTGATAGCTCGACGTGTAGTTCCAGTGGATGTACGCAGAACAGTAACTCTCACGGCACCATCAGCTCCAGCAATGATCTCAACGACCCGGTCTAACAGCCATTTCAAAGGTGTCAAAAGAGTCTTGCGGTATTTCCGCAAGCTTGTCTTTGCAAGCGCGTAGTTCTAGTTGTATTCGTCGCATCGGTTCACGCTAGAGCTTTTTGGAAAGCTCTTTTCACGTGCTAACACGTTTGATTAATTGTTGTTTGTTTTTAGTCGTTCGTGAGTTATAGCGTCGCAAACATGGAGCAAAATAAAGAAAAAATACGGCATATTTTACAGTACTACTATGATAAAGGCAAAAATGCATCTCATGCTGCTAATAAAATTTGTGCAGTTTATGGACTCGATACAGATTCCATTTTCACGTTATAAACTATTTGAAGAAGCTTGGATTCAAAAAGAAGCTCGATGAATGGGCGCCACACGACTTGACGGAAAAAAAACATTTTTGCCCGTATGGATGCATGCGAATCGCTTCTGAATTGCAACAAAATCGACCCGTTTTTGAAGCGGATGGTGACTGGCGATGAAAAGTGGGTCACTTACGACAACGTGAAGCGCAAACGGTGTTGGTCCCATAGGTGACGGTATTCAACTTGAAAACCTGAATATCATCATCTAAAGAGTTTCGTCATAGAATGCACTGCAGTATTGAAACAGGCTCTGAGACTGTCACACACCTATTCATTTTACTAATATCACCTGTAAGTGCAATGGAAAATGAAATGAAACAATGTAGCGCGAATAGTCGGCCTTGACATAAGCAAATTGTTCAATGAGAGCCCAGATGTAGTGACGGCCGAACCATTGAAGAACTCTCTTTGCATTTAGAGACCTCTGCGCTGGGCACAAGTGAAATTAGTTTGAAATCAATATACTCCTTTATAAATGCTGAGTGTTTCACCTAGAGAATTTAATTTCGAATGAACTTGGCCTGCAAATAGGAGTCGCCCAAAGGTTTGACGCCTTGATTTTTTGTCAATCCGAGTGAATATACCCCTGAAGATAATCGACATTGATTTGTGATGAATTGCTGCTTACAATGGAGTTCCTCTGTTGTTACCTTGGCGGTAGGCTCGAAAACGTGCTTCACTTTCGAAAATTGACGCACCAAATTATCAAGCTGAGTGCTGTGATTATCGTCATCCGAAGCTCTTTGGGTTGCGATGAACGACGAGATTTGGGATCTAATCGAATTGGGTTTTTTGCAACATTGGTAATTCACGTGCCAACTGAATTTGCCCAACGCAAAACTCGAAGAAGAGACCAGCTCTGATGAAAAGGTCAATCCGGTGTGACTTACGGAGCAAAAGATCAGCTAGAAACACAACAACAGACGAAGTAGGCGGTATAAGGGCTTGAGGCAGAGAAGGTGAAATTGCATCCATTGCAGTGTGATGTATTGAATTTACTTGTTGATTAAATTGCAACGCAGCTGTGGATTTGCCCATTAATGACTGATTGCAATGCAACAGAGTATGGTTTTTTGGTTGGTAAGTGCAATTGATGTGATTTCTTAGGCAATTGAGGCACAGAGCGAGTCTCTTCTTAAATATGTACTCACGTCTTCCCTGACTTGCCAACTTGATCATTCAAGAATTCGACACTATCCTTGCAAACATACAGCACTGCTTGCGCGATGATACAATCAGGAACTTCTTTCCTCGATGCTAGAGAATTCATGGCTTGCATGTAAAGACGTAAATTTATCCGTTAGCTGCCTCCGTTTTAGAGCGACGATATAGTTGGCATTATTGATTTAAAATGATCTGATGGTATCCAAAGCAATACCACTTAAGCAGGATCGAAGATGCCGGAACTTCTCAATAGGGTCGAGATCAGCATCAGTATCTATGAGCGTTTTGAACAGTTTTCCAACTCAGTGTAGATTCCTTTAAATTTCGGCAGCTCCAGCATTGGATGAGCATTTGTAAAACTTATGTTAAGCGGTGAAGAATGCTGTTGATTTGGCCGACTTCCCAATTCACGCTGAAGCAATATAGAGTAGAGCTGATTTAAAATCTCAAAATCTAATTCCTTTTAAGCTAGTGGGAATGTATCAAAATTTGACTTTAACTTGGTGAGCGAATCCAAGAGCACACGTAGTTCACACGAATCCATATGGCTTTATTTATCAATACCCAATTCGGCATATAACTTTTCAAGTCTATCGAAAGGGCTTCCGTTTTAAGCCTTAAATAAGTGACCTGAGATGCAGGCACTTGATCAGCATTGTATTCTGAGCTATTAATTTTTATTTATTTATTTTAGTCACCAATTTCATTAAGGTATCTCGATAACATTTCCAAATACTAATCTACAAGCTGATAGTCTCACTTGTGCACCTCTAATTTAGCTGTAACTTTTATATGCGAGTTCACTGTATATATGTAAGTATATATATATTAGGCCTGCATGAATGCATTTAAAAAACTAAACGAGTCACTCACGTGCACGGCTCGCTGTCTCACTCGCTCGTTTTTTAAATTGATTAAATCCATGTTTGGCGTACTAAAGAAAAAGTGCGAACGGGGAGAATATGACGAAGAAGCAAAAGTTAGCATAATATGATGCAACGAACGAAAAAAACGGCAAAGCAATGAACGAAAGCGACCAAAATATTTTTCAGTGTTTTATTTTTTACCAGTGTTGCCAGTAAATGGCTATATAATTCGTATATAGCCTACAAAGTTCATATAGCACTTATTAATTAATAATAATAAATTAATTATGCATTTCAGCAAAAGACAATTAAGAGGGCTCTAGTCGAGACTGCTCGACTAGGAGATACCCTGAACCCTGCTGATATTTAAATCATTCTACACCCATACGCATGCATCCATACGAACGCATAAACACGCGCTCTGCTAACTGCGCAGTTACCAGTTACTGCGCTTGGGCTGCCGTGTGGGCTATATTATGGGATTTTTTTTGTTGAATAAATCTTTTTGTAAATTACTAAATCTGTTTATTTATCACATAAATCTACACAGTAAATATGAAATTTCTAGGTCTAACAGTATTTAAATTAGGCTTGAAAAATAGTCAGATTTTCGATAATTATCGATAAAAAAGAAATGGAATGAGTTATCGAAAAAACATGATAAACTCGTACTGCGTATGGTATATACGAGTATACATGTAAAATTTAAAGTCTCTAGGACTTGTAGTTTAGGAGATCTCTGCGTTCATACGGACGGACGGGCGGACAGACGGACATGTGTAGATCAAGTCAGCTCGTTATCCTGATCAAGAATATATATACTTTATGGGGTCTGCCACGCCTCTTTCTGCCTGTTACATACATTTTCACAAAAACATTATGCCCTGATTTCCCATTTTCAATGGGCTCAGGGTTTAAAAAAAAGTTAATTTCTAAAGTCAGTTTTTATAATCTAGCTTGCTGTTCCAGCATTTACTTTCAATGCTTAGCATATTTTAGCCTAATTTTAAGTATGCATATGTGTCTTCTATCTGTCTTCTGTCGATTGACACAGCTTTTTCGATTTTGCGCGATTTCTATACAGACGCTGCTTAGATAGCGCCATCCGGTGCAATCGAAGCCAACGATTAAAAGGGAACAAGAAAAACCAAATATAATGCATAATTGCATACACTGCTATATGCAGTTTGAACAAAGTAATTTGCAAGGATTGCAAATTAAGACGTCGCGTCCGTAGCTGGATACCTCTTTTTGTGTGGAGCACTTTATTCGCCGTAGGTGGATTGCTGACGATCTTATGTTGGATCAAAGCCGTCATAGGAACTGTGACCACCTCTTTAGGAGTCGAGACGGAGTAACGTGAAGATCTGGCCACACGTTTTGCGCCGTCCTTTGCTGCGGCAGGATTGCCCGGAGTGCTCTTGAGCCAAGCAGTTCGCACAGTACTTATTTGTAAGTACCGTGAAGGTGAATAGCTTGATCGTCAGCGCACGACATGAAAAGTAGTTGGACAGCACAAGGAGAACGGGGGTCGGGTTGGAATTTTGGGAATGAATGAAGAATATTATTCAGGCTCTTATCATGCAATGATGGACAGACAGCGTTAAAACCGACCCTCACTTTCTTAAATGTGCTGTCAGGAACTCGAAATGGAAGAGTTACGGCAAGGTTGAAGGGGACTCAAGTTTTGCCTCTTCCGGAACGGAAAGTTGAGTTGTGAAGACTATTCATTGTGTCGTCTGTGATAGTGGGCCTGGCAGTACCCAAGATATCCGCACCTTCAGGACATCAATTTCCGCACTCTCGTAGAACTCGGGGTCGGGTAGCTGAATTTCCGGAAGTTCTTTTAAAAAGAATTGGAGAAGAGATGTTACCAGCCAGATTTGAAACGACGGTTTCAAAGGAGAACCAACGTCAAAGTTTGTATAGCTTTTGTGCGTGAGCTGTTACTGCTTGATTCTAGCTGAAAACTTGACTCTGCATCTTACGAACTGCATCGCTCAGAAATGAAAGTCGCTTCTGACCCTGAGTCGACTAAAGTACGGGTGGGATAGATTGTTCCGAAAATGCATATCATATTGATCACCGCCGAGGAGGACACCTTGCGTGTTGGCAGCTAGGTTCGTTTGGACGTTTGATATAGCTTGAGCTATAGCTGTTGCGGATGCAACACGCTCTGAGGACTATTGTCTCTATGGAGGAGGTATGGAGGTCGGTATAACATGACCATTGCACTGGTCGTACTGATACACTCTCGTAAGTGGTAACAGTTTAGGCAAAGCTTCTTTGATTTTATGTAGGTCTCTCGTTCATGGATAGATAGTTGAAAAAAACGAGAACAAAATCGAATTGGATGATTCTCTCTTGAGCACAGATCGTACTTTGTGCTGATCCTGTCCACTTGCGTTTTGAACAAACTGACTCGTTTAGGCAGGGTTCGCGGATCTCGGAACTTACATTGGAATTGTTGGAAAAGAACGATCGTCCTAACGTCCTGCCAGGCTGGAATTTCTGTCTTTCGTGTCAGTGGGTGCTTCCAGAGGGATCGAGTTTGTTCCGGCAAATTTTTCGTGGATAAGAACACAAGGATTCAAGCCGAGCATGCTCGAATGCCGTGACAAATCTATGAATGGTGCCATGCAACTCTCTAAGAGCCTAGCCTGACTTTGGAAAGGTTGAGAAGAATTTTAAGTTGGCTGTTGACAGCCGCTTATTCTCGAACCGATCACACAAGGAGACCAAAGCCGATGCAAAGCCGTCGTTTGTGAGAGGATACTCTGCGACAAGTGCGTTTGCATCGTCTGCTGCTTTGACGTTTCCACCGGAGTCAAATGCGGATTATTTATATAAACGGCCGTAAAAAGATCTCGGAACGTCGGCAGCTGATGGAAATTTCTGATACGGAGGTAGATAGTCACTCAAAGCACAGAGTTGAGAGGAACAAGGAAGTTGTCAACTGAACGGAGAACAAATCGGCAAATATATATTATCTGGTTAAGTATATAAGCTAAAACCGAAAAAAGAAAAAAAAGGAGTTACTTATTTAATTAGAATAATTGAAATAAATACATCATTAATTTGGAAATCGACTTTGGAATAAATTAAATAAATGAAAAAGTAACTTTATAATTTGCTTTCCTTTTATTAATAAAAATTTAATACAAGATACAATAAACTTACTTTTTGAATGTTTCTTTGAGGTACGCTGAATGCTGATCGTGAAAAAACTATCGACGCGGAATTGTGGCGGTCGTTTTTTTTTTTTACGTTTTCGTCTGTGCTTTTGGCCTTGAGCTATTGGCGTGATACTCTTTAAGGAATGACACTTGGGATTGATACGATTAACTATCCCAAAAAAAAAAATTAATTCTGCGAGTGTATAGCTAAAAAAGTCTATTCACATTTATTTTCCGTGTCAAGAATAATAAAATATTAACATTTTTTTGTTGATTATATACATTTGATTGTATAATACATTTATCTTAAGTATAATAATAATTAGTAAATATTTTCACAAGTTTGATATGTGATGTCTTTTTAAAATTGTGAATTTGTGCCTGATAATTTTAAGCCGCTAAAATTAAATTTCTTCTGGTCAATATATAAAATTGATGTACTTTTTATTTAATTTTCTTCCCATTCTTACAAAATATTAGTAACAAACGCACACTTGCAATCCTACAACGTAATTGATCTGATTAGCGAAAACGCATGTTTATGCATGCATGCACGCAAAACGTTTTTTATATTCATTCACGAAAGTGAAATGAATATGTTGGTTTTGTGCAATGACCGTACGTCTGTCCGTATGAATGCAATTTTTTTCGTGACTATTAAAGCTAGAGACTTGAAGCTTGGAAAATATACTCGTATATGCCGCCGATTAATAAAGTGTACAAAAAACAAGTAAGAAAGCTTTAGTCAAGACTGCTCGACTACGAGATCCCCTGAACCCTTCCAGGAACTTATATTTCAATAATTCGTCACTTCATTTCTACTTACACATGCACACATACATACACACATGCGCACGCACGTATAAACAGGCATGGGCTGCTGTGTAGGCTTGCTGTGGGAACTTATTTGTTTAATAACTTTTTTTGTAGACGGACAATTTTGATAAAACTTTCAGACCGTGATAATAACATTAAAATGTGTGTATGTACTAACTCACAAGTATCTAGTATTTGAAATATTAAAAATACATATGATTCTACATTTTAAATTTGGAGACTCTATCTTTAAAGGTGTAGAAGATATAATTTTATAACTGATTTTTGATAAGGTTTTTTATCGATAACAAAAAAACAGAAGCAGTTATCGATTTTTAGAAATAAACTTGATCTGCGCGTGCAATATACGGACTTACAGCTTCAAATTTCAAGTCTCTAGCTCTTATATCTTCTGAAATCGACGCGTTCATACGGACAGACGGACAGACAGACAGACAGACGGACAGGGCTAAATCTACTCAGTTCGTCGCCCTGATCAAGAATATATATACTTTATGGGGTCTCCTTCTATCTACGCCCACAGGGGGCGTAGCAAACCGCAAAAGTTTATATCTCTTACAGTTTTAGAGCTAGAAGCTTAAAACTTGCATAGTTGAGTTACTCATAATCTCCTCCCCTTGTACCCTGTAATTTTCACATTTTTTGAGTGTAAGCGTATAAATTTTACGGTTACGTAGCCTTCAACTCATTCTCATGGCAATGGCATAATGGCGAAATTCATATGCGTATGCCACCTATATATATATTTATGCTTATTGATAATACGGAAAGAAACATTCTTAGGAAAATTAAAAAATATAAATTAAATTAAGAAGACAAAGTTTTCCGCGGAGTTTGAACCTGCATCTCAATCTACGCTCACTGAGGGCGTGCCAAATCGACATTTGTAACGGCCAAATGCAAAATTAATATGCTTGTGTCACTCACATATATTGTATATATAAGCTTAATAGGCATTAATAAGACAGAACGAAACATTTTTAAGAAATTTAAAAAATATAAAATATATAACAATATAAATTTTTGATTTTTGAAAAATTTCCCGCTGGGTTTGACGGACAGATGGACAGGGCTAAATCGACTCAGCTCGTCGCCCTGATCAAGAATATATATACTTTATGGGGTCTCCTTCTGCCTGCTACATACTTGTAACAAAACCATTATACTCTGATTTCCATAAATTATTTTGTACAACTTATATAACTGTTTCCTTTTAAATTTCAGATGCTGAAATTCAAGAATGGTATAAAGGGTTTTTAAAAGATTGCCCGAGTGGTCACTTGTCTGTAGAAGAATTTAAAAAAATATATGGAAACTTTTTTCCATATGGCGACGCAAGTAAGGTATTTTGAACATTTTATATAGTGCTTTTTATCCCCCTTTTAGTTTAATTACTAATATTACATAGCTAATAAGCAAGAACGAATTTTAAATTCAAGTTAAAATAAATGTAGCCATGTGCGACAATTCTTTCTCTCATATGTAAAGTCGGATCTCCGTCGTCATTGCGATAGATGATGATACGGAATTGAATTTAGATGAATAATAATAAAAGAGCATCGTCGAATTTAAATATTCTTATATGGTATCATAACAATAATATTATGCTTATAAAAATATACGATATATTAAATTTTTCTAAACTTATAAATAGACATATATAGATAATATAATTGTGCGTAAAATTTTACATAATATTTTACTACACCAAATACAGGGGTACCGAAATATACTTCTAATAAAACTTTTATTTAGTTCGCAGAGCATGTGTTTAGAACATTCGACGCAAATGGTGATGGAACCATAGATTTTAGAGAATTCTTATGCGCATTAAGTGTAACTTCTCGTGGGAAGCTTGAGCAAAAATTGAAATGGGCATTTTCAATGTACGACTTAGATGGAAACGGATACATATCGCGGCAGGAAATGCTTGAAATTGTAACGGTAAATACATTTTTTTCTATGAAATTTATTGGATAGTGTCATAAAACTCGTAATTTCATTGTACTTTATTATACTCATTCACTAAAGTGAATTGAGTATATTGGCTGTCTGCAATGTCCCTCTTAATATCCGTACGTCTGTCCGTCCGTCGGTCCGTATTAACGAAATTATTTATTGATAAGCAGTTACGTTACGTTTCAGTTACGTCCAGTTACGTTTACCCTTAGGTAGTTAAATAAACTTAATAGACATTGATACAACGAAATGAAAAATTCATTCAATAATAAAGATAAAAATTTTCAATTTACAAAAAAAAAAAAAAAAAAAAAAAAAAAAAAAAGTAAGAAAGCTCTAGTTGAGACTGCTCGACTACGAGATGTCCTGCACCCCAAGAACTAAAATTCCAATAATTCGTCGTTCCACTTCTACAAAAACCGAAATTCTTAAAAATACATATGAATCTACGTTTCAAATTTGGAGAATCTAGCTCTGAAGATGTATTAAATATAATTTTTGAAAGGTTTTAGTCAATAACAAAATAACGGGAGTAGTTATAGATTTTTGAAAACAAACTTGATATGCGCGCTATATACGGACCTACTGTTTCAAATTCAAAGTCTCTAGCTCTCATAACTTCTGAGATCGACGCGTTCATACATACGGACAGACGAACAGACGGGCGGACGGACAGACGGACTGAGCTAAATCGACTCAGCTCGTCAGCCTGATCAAGAATATATATACTTTATGGGGTCTGTCACGCCTTCTTCTGCCTGTTAAATACTTAAAAAAAAAAACCATTATACCCTGATTTCCCATTTTCAATTCAGGGATAAAAAATCCGAGGAATTCAAAGCTGCACTACAATCAAATCATGTTTGCTTAAAAAAAAAATTAAAAGTCGCTCAACATTAGCGGGGAATACGAATTTAAATATACGTACATACACACATGTACATACACGTTTGCACATGCATGTAAATACATATATACATGCATAAAAAAATGCTGGCATGTTTGAAATTACATATATGTATATAAATATACTCATTTGTGTTTTTGTTAAAGATTAGATTCCTTGAGTAGACAGTAGCTAAAACGAAATCACTTCACTGCTAGAGCATTATAATTCAATAGCAAGTGTTAGAGTATGTTAGAAAGGTCGCTTTTGACTGTATGTATAGAATATACGATCAATGTGTGCACACGTATAGGAAAAACGCTCTGCTCTGCTGCTAGCTTGCTGCTTGCAGGTGCGTTTGCTAATTCGCCAAATATTTTGGATATTAAAGCCTGACTTAAATTTAGTGAAACTTTTAGAATATGATGAATTCAATTTGGTCATTTCGTAAAAAATACCAACATTGCTACATTTGCAACTGACCTTAAAAGTGGAATTCGGTAAAATTTTAAGATGGTATCGAAAATATAGCAAAAATCAAAATTATATAAAATACCCATGCATCTATATGCAAAATTTGGAGAGTCTAAAGATGTACGAGATATAAACGGAAATATTTTTCGATGATTTCCCATTTTTAATGAATTCAAGCCCTGCTATATATGGAGCACTATTAGTCTTAGAGACTTGAAATAAACGGAATGTGCTTTAGTTGAGATAATGTGTTTATATAGCGTTAGGATAATTATATTATTTAATAAGCTTCTAAAATAGCTTATCGTGTAAAATTGTATCCACAGCCTTAGAGCTTTGGAATCAAAATTTAACATTGATGTTACTGTAGACTAGATTCGCCAAATATATATGTCCATTCTTACTTGTTTTTATACCCTGAACCCATTGAAAATGGGAAATAATGGTTTTGTTAAATGTATGTAACAGGCAGTAGGAGGAGGGGCAGACCCCATAAAGTATATATATTCCTGATCAGGCCGATGATTTAAGTCGATTTAGCCCTGTACGTCTGTATGCCCGTCCGTCCGTCCTTATCGAAAATCAGTGTAAGCATTATATTTTCTACATCTTTAGAGCCAGAGTCTCCAAATTAATAATTAATTTCGTTTTTTTGTGGGTGTGACCCCCACCTCCCAAAACACCCCCTTCCTTACAAGTTTGTAAAAAGCGTATTTCAAATACTAGACTCTTGTGCGTTGGCACATACATACATTTTAATGTTATTATCACGGTCTAAAAGTCTTATCAAGATGGTCCGTCTACAAAAAGTTATTAAACAAATAAGTTCTCATAGAAAGCCCACACTGCAGCCCATGTCTCCTTATACGTGCGTACGTATGTGTGTATGTTTGTGTACATGTGTAAGAAGAAATGACGTGATGAATTATTGAAATATGAGTTCCTGAAAGGGTTCAGGGGATCTCGTAGTCGAGCAGTCTCGACTAGAGCTTTCTTACTTGTTTATGTATGTATGAACACGTTTTTGTAACTTTTTAGATATGAGAAAAAATAAATATTACATGATTTTAATCAAATGAGATGCCCTGAACACCGAATGATATGTGTTTTTAACACAATAATTTATGTGCCTATAAAAGCAGCACAAAATGTTACCTTTTAAACATTTTTGACTAACAAAAAGCTTTTCAGCGTATTTTTTAAGTCGCAACCACAATCAAATGTTCGAACCCTCAATTCTAAGACGACGCGTCATGCTCCGCGCCTCTACTATCATCGCCACTTCACTGCTTGAGCAATCATTTGCAAAGCAAAAAAGAAAGAGCAACTTAAATAAGCGGCTAAATTAAAGAAAAATTCAAAAACAATTCAATGGCCGCTGTGATTTTAGAAAATACTGAAATGCACTCAAATGATGTGCGCAAAATAAGTTATTAGGATAGGTGGTTTGAACTAGCAGCGTTAGCCGGCTGAATAATAAGAACTTGTTCAGTATTATTTAACTGAATACAAGTTGTTAGAGCTATCAAGGTAACCTCTGCTGTCGCAGGGCCGCTGCCTCTGCTCGCTGTCAGCACCCGTGGGAACCGCTGACTTGAATTCGCTCTGTACAGCTGAAAGACTGCTGATCCGCCAGGATCTGAGACCAGGTACCGTTCGATGGAATACCGCGACACCTGGGCATAGATCCCTTGATTATGTAGAATCAGTTTACTGGTTACTTGCACAAGCGTAGAAAAAACACTTGCATGTTTATATGCATATGAGCTGCTTGCCATCTCCGTGAACTAAAGTGCAAAACGGTAATAATATCTTAACCCCTTAACGGAATTAAATGAAGCTTTCAGCATATAATCTACAAATTGGTTTCAATATTTTTCGGTTTTAAAAATATGCCACTTTACTATTGGCTATATTTGCACGCGCGTAGATCGAGTTTGCTTCAAAACTTTTGAAGATATCTTGCTTAGTCTCTAGTATCAATATGCTTAAAATATAAGAGATTTTCTTCAAAACACTATATAGGTTATCTGAAATTTCTTTGCAGACTAACGAGGAACTTTTTGTCTTTATAGTGACAACAACCAGTGAATTCACCGTCATCAGATCTATGGTATATGGTTGTTTCAGAAAGTTTAGAAAATATACTTATTATTATGAAGATTAATAGTTGCTGAGATTAAATTGTGACTAATTTTCAAACATTACAATGCTACTTAAGTGAGGTTATGAGATTGAAAACTAGTATTATGTGTTGAAATGATAGCAGCATTTTGACGTTTGTATTTGACGATGCTACTACAATTTGGTTTTTTTATGAACCGTAACAGTAACTTACTGCTGATTTCTGCCGTTCTCTGATACTGATTGTAATCAATTGCATTTTTTCCTGATCATGCATAGAAGCAGGTAGCGTCAGCTCTGCTTTGTCGTAGATTTGGGAATGTTCTTTATTTGCAAATATGAAGCGAGACTGCTCGACTACGAGATTCCCTGAACCCTTCCAGGAACTAATATTTCAATAATTCGTCGCTTCATTTCTACTTACACGTGCACACACACATACACACATACACACATACGCTCGAACGTATAAACAGGCATGGGCTGCCATGTTGGCTTACTTTGGGAACTTAATTGTTTAATAACTTTTTGTAGACGGACAATCTTGATAAAACATTCAGACTGTGATTATAACATTAAAATGTGTGTGTGTGCCAACGCTCAAGTCTCTAGTATATGAAATACGGTTTTTGCAAACTTGTAGGGAAGGGGGTGATGAGGGGTGGGGGTGAAATATGACAAAATTCTTTAAAATACATATGAAGCAACATTTCAAATTTGCCCTCTATCGATCGACGCGTTCATACATACGGACAGACGGACAGACAGAAAGACAGACGGACAGGGCTATATCGACTCAGCTCGTCACGCTGATCAAGATTTCCCATTTTCAATAAGTTCAGGGTATAAAAATTCTAACGCTGAAGACGGCGGCAGGACGAGAATAAGTAGCATGTGCATGCAAATATACGCTAGAAATATATATAAGGGTGATGTGCATATCTGTTACTTTATTTTCCAGACCACGCTTCCTACTGCCTTTTGAATTCCTATTTACATGGAATTAAAGTTACGAAATTCAACTTTTATTACAGCTAATGTCATATATTTATCATTTAAGAGTTTTCAACAATTTCTATTTTAGGCAATATACAAAATGGTTGGATCGGTCATGAAAATGCCAGAAGATGAAAGTACACCGGAGAAACGGACAGATAAAATTTTTCGTCAAATGGATAGAAACAAGGACGGTAAACTAAGCTTGGATGAATTTATAGAAGGAGCAAAAAGTGATCCTTCAATAGTCCGGCTTTTGCAGTGTGATCCGCAGGCACATTAGCTTAAAAATGAATAAAACACAAGCAATAAACATTTTAACGTGAATTCATTAAATATTGTTTTGGATAAATAATTTATTTTAAGCAAATATAAACATAAATCAAAAATGTATTTTTTTTGTATAGCTTACAAGTTTTTCAATTTATTTATTTATTAAAATTTTGGTATTTACTAAACTAGCTAGAGTCAACTTGGAGATAAACTAAAAACTAATTTTATAAATCGTGTTCGTGGGCTGTAAATTCCTAGTATTTATTTAATGGAAGATGGTGGTCAATTTCTTAGTAATGTATGTATGTAAAAAAAAGTAATGTATGTATGTAAAAAATTTTGGTATTTAATCACGATTTTGTTTTATAATGTAAAACATTATGATCATTGCTGTCAAAAAACTAGATCAAGTGAGGTCCTGATTTGAGGTGAAGTTTCGCCCATCCAAAAACTTTTGCTGAGACCGGATCAATTGATAGATAGGTGCCAAGTCTGGAGAAAGTGGAGGGTGTGGTAGCACAACCCATAGAAGCCGCAAAATATAATATAAGGTCTCTCAATATGTTGGTGGAACACTACTTCTTTTATATTCAGGACTCTTTTGTTTTAGTGAATCAGTCAACTTGTCCTGATGATCACAATACACTTCAAAATAAATCATGGTGTTGTTCGCAAAAGGCTTAAAATAAAATATCTTCTTGAAATCCCACTAAATAGACAACATAATCTTTTTTGGTGAATATCGGTCAACGAAGGGCTTTTACTGGGCTTATTCTTTTTATACCATGATCTCTTGCGCTTTACATCATTGTAAACAACCCAGTTTTCGTCGCCAATAACAATTCGCTTCAAAAATGGACGTTTTAGACTTTGACGTTTAATAAGCGAATCACTGTTGTTCAGCCATATGCAGAGCTGTAATTTGACGATTTGCATCGACCACTGACTTTATTTTGTCTACATTGCAATGCAATGCTTTCAAGGAGCCTTCAGTAGTGTATCCCCAAGATCGAAATCACCAGGACGAAATTTTGCAAGCCAATTTGGAAATCTACATTTGGTCAACACATCTCCGCACAAATCACATCGTTTTCGCCTTGAAGTGAATTTATACACTTTTGACAGTAAAACAATAAACTATTCCGTTCGATTATCTATCTTCAATAGGGCACCAAGCCTAAACTATTCCAAATAATTTAACAAACAAATTTTTAAAAAAGCTTTTTTATATCAGTTATTCCAATATATGTATGTATAGTGGTTAGGTGTTAGTTAAAATAAAAATAAGATCAGCTGTGGCCACAAATATAAATTACTAATAAAACCACTAACCATATAATATATAGACTGGACAGCTAGAGCAAATATTTTACACGTAAAAAAATTGTGCTGGGGTCACCTTTAACTTCGTGCATGCTCGTCTCTGTATTTTTTTGCTCGGTCAGTAAAAACATAGCACGAAAAATGAAGTGCGCTGTGAACGGTCTAAGGAAATGTTCACATTCTCATATGAGGCACGGCCATGCGCTATTTTTTCATACTCCCTCTCACTCTCTCTGTCTCTCTATGGGCTCTCAAATAGCAGCAACGATCCCATATATTTCCTTCTGAGTGAAGAGTATACCGAACCCCTCAAATCGTTTAACATGCTTATACAAAATGTTAGCGTTTTCAGGATTATTTGTGGGAAGGGTCTGAAAGCGTTGATGCGCATAGAGAATATGATTTCGTGACGGGCATGCATACACACACTTACAGTTCCTTGCTACATGTATGAACATGTACATATTCCTGTAGGATAAACTCTACTCTTATTGCCTGTGCATATTGTAAAGCTTAAAATTTGCCGTTTGAAGATTTTGTGAAGTGCATATACACATTTGCATATGTATGTGTATGGGATGCGATGATCAAAACTGTAGAGTGCCCACGATTTAGTAGTATGTCAATTTTGTATGATTTGATTTGTAGAGTGACTGTCAGTTAGTCGATCTTGTGGATTTTCATATGCACTTCACGCTGTAACGAAGCTTCTGTTTTGGCCGAATTCTAGCCGGGCCAGTTTCAGCCGACTGTGGATTCGTGCCCACAAATTTATTTGAAGCCCCTGTGATAACTTAGATATATTCTTTGAATTTAACTATTTTACAATTCACTTAATCTATTGTAGCCTGTTTGAAGTAGTCCTGCAATGTGTCCTAACTGCAGACCTGCACACAGGATTGCGAGCGATTGCGCTCCGGCTGTGCATGCGATTCTGTTTTAGTCATGCTAGCTTTCGCCCTTAGCACTCCAGTTTACACCAGCATTTTCCCTGTATACTCTGGCGATTCGCTCGGTTACACTACAGGTCACTCCTACAACTGGACTCGCACTTAGCACACCTAGCTTCGCTTGACACACAATGCACCGCTCGTGTGTACGGCAACGTGAACTTGCTTACTCCTGTTTAGCAGGTTTCGCCAAACTCCTAACGCTATGGTTCAGGCGCCCCAATGTCCTCGTTGGTGGCAGCTGGTGATCCTGGGTCCTCTATGGTCTTTTATAGGCGTCCAAAATACTCTCCTTGGTATTTCTTGACTTTCCCACGATGTTTTTTTCTGATTGGAGTCCTTGCTAATGATGTCCTTTTTCGATAGCGTTGTCCTTCTATGTTCTTTTCACTGCCTTTGACATTTTCACTTTAATTTTTCACTATAATTTGCTCATCTGATGTGTTTTTTCTGTCTCGTGTCTTATCTTGTATATCCCATATTGAGTTGCCGGCTCACACTTTTATAGGGTAGCCTCAGGCCCTGCTTCGCGTCTATAGCGGAACTTGCTCGGCTCTGGTGCGGGACCTGTCTGCTGCTCGTGCCCAGATAACGGCAACATCGCATGATCTGGGGTGACGCCAAAATCTCTCTAAAATACGTGGCCGTTACGGTCATGCGACTGAAAACATACGCTACTTTCACTCGGCCGTTCAAACTATCATTCGGTTTGTGACCCCTTCCAGTCGCAAGGGTCGCTCCTACAGTACTCGCGTTGCTGTCGCTGTCGTTTATGCATATAAACACACAGCAACTACGCGTATTTATATCCATTAAATACCTGCATACTTATATTGTTCCTCACACTTCTTTCTTCGGTATAACACGAGACCATCGTGTTTGAATTTTTGGCGCCTCCTTTGGTAGCGTTTCTCCATTCTGCGCTGCGGAAGTTTTAATGTTGCGTTATTTGTTAAATCTTACAGAAAAAATTATTTTCTCCTCCTCCAGCCACGGTTATTTACTCCTTGATGCCCCTGGACTTGATAGGCCTACCGCCGCCTCTGCCCACGCCGGGCGCTGCTGCAAAACGACTCTGTTTGTTTTACAGGCCCATTTAACACTGGCGTATTTTCCATTTTCCCAAAATCTGAGTAGCCCGAGCCCATGCCCGCCTGCCACATGGTCAGTGATTAGGTACGGCCTAAGCTTCCGTATGCCCCAAATTATAGCCGGATACTCCTTTTCAGTAGCGGAATAGTTCCGTTCAGCATTGTTGAGTGTCCGGCTAGCATACAAAATGACGCGCTCACTTCCTCAGAGGCCTGTGTCAGGATTGCCCCAAGTTCATAGTTGTTTGTATTCGTAATTCGTAATATTGTAAGCAAAACGGCTTTGAGTAGTCGGGGAATGCCAACACCGGTGTCTCCCGTCAGTTTCGCTCCTCCGTCCACTCCCATTTCTCGTTCTTTTTGAGCACCGCGATCACTATGGTCGCAAGATCTGGTACAAAATCTATGGTACAAAATCTGACACAATTCCTTCACGTTTGTGTTTTCCACGTTTTCAGCTTCTGTGTCCGCACGAATGGCATACTCCGTGACCTTGTGATCCAGATACTTCAACTCCTTCCTGCCGATGATCCAAACGGCAACTGAAACAGCCCCTTTTCTGGAACAGTGAATGTCGTCAGTGGCCGGCTGGACTTCTCCTTACTGATTGAGGTTAGGGCCGCCTACGTGGCGACGGGAGCTACTTGGCGTGGCGTGGTCACCCTCGCCAGCGCCAGCCAGTTAGAATGGTTGGGTTTTATTTTGGATTGAAGGGTTAAATGCGAAAGGAGCTTACGCTGTTCAGGCTTAGCTTCGACTTAGCCTTTATTCAACTTCAATGTCTTGACTTGTATTCACTTCACTTAATTTTTATCTCGCGTCGCCTCTTTCCGCGTGCGTGCGTTTACTTTCGAGTCTACTGTCTAAGCCCTAAGTGCCCTGCACTTCTGCTCATCTTGAGCTCCCTTAACTGCCCGCTCCTTCTTAGCTCTAATCGTTAGCCGCCATTATGCCACCTCACACCCAGGGACCGTTGAATTTGGGCGCCAACTTCGCCGCAAAACCCTCTGCCGCGTTCGATAGCTGATGCTGCCGCAACAGCACTACTGAACTTAGCGTCGGCCTCCACTCGCGCCGACGTAGGTTGTAGTACCTGCCCTGGTCCTTCGATGCCCGCTGCAAGTTGTTACGGACTATGTCGAAGACCTCCTTCATCTTCGCCTCTCGAGTCGCCGGATCTATCTCCCTCGTCGCTGAACCAGGCGTGACCTCATCGTACAGCGTGGCCGGCAAGCGTTATTCTCGTCCCATCATTAAGAAAGACGGTGTGAACCCCGTGGAGTCCGCCACACTAGAGTTTACCGCCAGCGTTATCTCGGGCAGCAGTTCATCCCACGAACTTTGATGGCCCTCAATATACTGCGCTATCATGGTTTTCACTGTGCGGTTCTTCCTCTCAGTGGGATTCTCCTGTGGGCAGTATGGAGCCGTGTACTGTAGTTCCACTCCCAGGGACCCCATGAACGATTGGAAACTTTTGCTCGTAAACTGCACGCCATTATCGCAGACCAGCATCTTGGGCACCCCAAATCGACTCAAAATGCGCTCTCTGAACGCATCTTGTAGCAGCGCGGTGGTTGCCCTTCTCAGCGGCACCAACTCCACCCATTTGGCGAACGCGTCGTGGAACACCAACAGCATTGTGTTCCCACGCTTAGAGCGAGGCAGGGGACCCACAAAGTCAGTGCACAAGACCGCCATTGGCTCCGCCATTCGTCGAGTCAGCATCTGCCCGGCCGGCTTCTGTTGTTCGCTTTTAAACTTCTGGCACACCTCGCAGCACCGCACGTACCTGGCTGCATCTCGAAACATGCCTGGCTAATTGTACCGCTGCGCCAGTCTGGTGGCCGTCTTTTTCACTCCTTGATGCCCTGCTGTGGGAGCGTCGTGGCACTCTTGCAACACCCTACTCCTTTGACTGGTGGGGACACACAACTTCCATCTTCCATCGCCCAAACGATCGCGGGGCACTCCTTTTCCGAGTCCTAGTAGTTCAACTCCGCTTTCAGCATTTTCCGGCTAGCGTAAGCTATTCTTCTCTCCTGGCCCTCGACCTCTTGTGTGAGCACTGCACCCAGAGAAGTCGGGACATGCCAGCACCGGCGCGGTTGTTAAGGTCTCCTTGAGCTTCCGCACCGGCTCCTCTTGCTCTTCACCCCACATCCACTTGTGGCCCTTTTTGAGCAGTCCTGTCATCGGCTGTACTAGCGACGCGAAGTTTGGTACGAACCGTCTGTACCACGATGCCATCCCTATACATTGCCGCAACTCATTGAGGTTCGTCGGGGCTCGTAGGCTACGAATCGCCTCGACTTTTGCGGGATCCGTGCAAATCCCTTCGCCACTTATAACATGGCCTAGGTAGGCTAGCCTCTCTCTGAAGATGAAGAGCATCACCCGCCATTGGAACAAGCGTCTCCCTGGGACGGTGAACGCCGTGCACTCCCTACTATCCGCCGCCATTGGGATCTGCCAGTATCCGCTCTTTAGATCCAGAGTGGATACGAATCGTGCATGTCGCAATCTCTCCAGAATGTGATTGATCCTGGGAACAGGGTAGGCATCCGGAATCGAGTGCGCATTGAGCTGCCGGTAGTCCACACACATGCGCCAATCCCCAGTCTTCTTCTTTACCAAGACTGTGGGCGCATTGTGCGGACTCCGCGATGGTTCAATGGCTCCGACACGAATCAATTCGTCTACCTGTTCGTCAATCACCTTCCGCATAGCCGGATTCTTGGGATTCTTCTGTTTGAGAGGCTTGTCATCCCCCATCCTGATGCTATGTTCGGCGATATGAGACACCCCGTCAAGGTTCTCAAAAAGCGCCAGCTTCGCCTCCAGGAACTCCTTCAGCTCGTCCTCCAAGCCCTCCGGCCACCCTGCTTCGCCGGGGGAACAGTCCTTCCTTGGACCTTCGTCTCAAACATTTCTTGGGCAGACGGGCTACCTCTCGCTTCACTCTCCGACTCCGACTTTTCTGCCTTCCCTTCTGGAGGACGCTCCTTAAGCCCTTCTTCCGGATCCTTCGTGCTTGCCACCGGAGGACACTCCCCGAGTTCCCCTTGTGGCGCACCTTTACTCAGTACACCCACTCGACGTGCCCCGCACATCGGCCGGCAATCGTACGCCCGACTCTACCACACTCTCCTTCGGCGCGGAGACCCAGCACGGCACCTCGGGATTCAACTTCACTGTCCTCTCACGAGCCACTGGTCGAGCGAGCAGCCCTTGGCCTCCAGCCCGGCTGCTGTCTATCGACGCACCCTGCCCGAGTGGCAGCGGCGCTTCCATAGTTGGCCCCTCCTCCGTCCTCATCACGAGCTCCGCGTAGCTGCAACGCAACGTGGTGCCCATGGCGCATAGGAAATCCATCCCCAGTATTATGTGGTCTAACATGGTCGGCATGATGAGCATGACGGCACCTCCACTCTCATCGTCCTCGTCACGTTCAGCGCTGACCCATCGGCCAACCTGATCCGCGACTGCACCTCCTGGAACTCTCCCTTGATCGTCTGCCGGCGCACGCAGTTTTCGCTCATAAAGCTGCGTGTGGCCCCGGTGTCAATCGTGGCGGTCATCCTCTGACCCCCGATCAGCACTGCCGCAACGATCTTCGCGTCCTCCACAGCTAAGGGGTACTCCACTTTGCCCTTGCTGCTTACGCGGCGCCTCTCCGACCTTGCGGGGGGCGCCCCTGCCCGTTTCCCCTGTCGCTTCTATCGCAGCATCAGTCCGCAACGCCTACAGAATACCGCTCGCTCGTTACGTCACTCTCTAGCGTTATGCCCTGCCTGTGCGCACCGGTAGCACACCCGTTGCGGATCCACCCTGGATCCGGCATCCTGAGCCATCATTCGGTGCACCGCCTCTGGTGCTGCCGCTGACGGCGCCGCCGCATGGCCTACCGCTGGCCCTTCGGGCCGGGATTCCAGCGCTTGCGCGCGGAATAGGTTGCCGGGTCGACCCTCTGCCGGCTTTGATCAGGCAGTCTTCGACCGGTTCGCTGCAGATTTCTTCTCCTGTTCCCTTCGCTGGCCTTGCACGTTCTCATATTCCGCTGCCATCTGAGTCAGTTGAGTGAGCCTCACATATAACCTGTACTCAGGGGCGGCGTTCTCGTAAGCTATACAGCTCCTGCGCCGCGTTATACCTCGCTTGACGCATCAACAATCTAAGCTCTATCAGGTAGTCTTTGAAATCTTCTCACACCCGCTGATGTCGAGCCCTTATCTGATCCTCTAGGTGCTCGAAGTATTGTGGTGGCAAAAAGAAATCCAAAAACTCCCTCCTAAACTATGCCCAAGGCACGTCCCTCAACCCGCTGGTCAGGAACCACTTGGCAGCTTTGTCGACGAGCACCTCGCTCACTGCCCTAGGCATCCGATCTAACTCGATTCCGTATGTTATAGCTCGCTCTTCCAGTATCTCTATGAAGCCTAACGGGTCCGTCCGTCCGTCGTACCTCATACCCCACTTCCTCACTTGTTCAGCCACGCCCCAGGGCGGGTGTCTTTCATGAGGCGGTGGAGGTATGGGAACTTGCTGGATGGTCTTCGATACCGCCTGTGGTACTTTGACCTCGACGTCACCCCCGAACTCCCTTTGTCCGTCTCTCCTCTGGGTCATCAGTACTCCGCTCGCGGCCGGCACGCTCAACTTTAGCGAAGCCGTCGGGATGGATTCAAACTCTTGGGCTTTCCGCAGGTCTGGCTCTGACTTCTGAAAGACGCGTCCGCCCATGCCCGGCGTCGCGCTTCCCAGAGACGCTTCGGAACCTTTCGCGAAGCGTGCTTTTAGTTCACCCAGGCGTGCCTTGACCCCCGCCGAGTGGCCGCCACTCTGGATGAACGCAGACAGCCTCTTTCTGAGGTCTTCCACTCGTCCTTCGCCCTCGAGACCGAACTCTCGGGCTATCGCGATCAGCTGATAGACCCAACTGACGCCCAGCCCCGGATTCTGACACTCACCTCCTTCCATCCTTGCTTTAGTCAGATTCGGTTTCTCTGCAGATACTCGTTCGCCGCTCACTCGTTCTTGCTGGTCGTTGCTAATTTTGTTTAGTGTATCCCTTTGTTTGTTTTATTTTATTTATTTAATTTTATTTTATTTTTATTTATTTTATTTTTATTTATTTAATTTTTATTTATTTTATTTTTATTATACCCTGAACCCATTGAAAATGGGAAATCAGGGTATAATGGTTTTGTTAAAAGTATGTAACAGGCAGAAGGAGGCGTGGCAGACCCCAAAAAGTATATATATTCTTGATCAGGGCGACGAGCTGAGTCGATTTAGCCCTGTCCGTCTGTCTGTCTGTCTGTCTGTCTGTCCGTCTGTTCGTCTGTCCGTCTGTCCGTATGTTTGAACGCGTCGATTTCAGAAGATATAAGAGCTAGAGACTTGAAATTTGAAGCTGTAGGTCCGTATATTGCACGCGCAGATCAAGTTTATTTCTAAAAATCGATAACTGCTTCTGTTTTTTTTGTTATCGATCAAAAACATTATCAAAAATCAGTTATAAAATTATATCTTCTACACCTTTTAAGATAGAGTCTCCAAATTGACAATGTAGAGTCATTTTTTAGAATTTCGGTTTTTATCATATTTCACCCCCCACCCCTCAAAACACCACCTTACCCACAAGTTTGCAAAAACCGTATTTCAAATACTAGAGACTTGTGCGTTAGCACATACACACATTCTAATGTTATAATCACGATCTATAAGTTTTATCAAGATTGTCCGTCTACGAAAAAAGTTATTAAACAAATAAGTTCCCAAAGTAGGCCCACATGTCAGCCCATGCCTGTTTATACGTGCGTGCGTATGTGTGTATGTGTGTGTATGCATGTGTAAGTAGAAATGAAGCGAAAAATTATTGAAATATTAGTTTCTGGAAGGGATCAGGGGATTTCGTAGTCGAGCAGTCTCGACCAACGCTCAAGTCTCTAGTATTTGAAATACGGGTTTGCAAACTTGTTGGGAAGGGGTGTTTCGAGTGGTGGGGGGTAAAATATGACAAAAACCGAAACTCTTAAAAATACATGTGAATACACATTTTAAATTTGGAAACTCTAGCTCTAAAGGTGTATTAAATATAATTTTTTTACTGGTTTACGATAAGGTTTTTAATCGATAACAAAATAACGGGAGCAGTTATCGATTTTTAAAAACCAACTTGATATGCGCGCTATATATACGGACCTATTAAAAAATTTCAAGTCTCTAGCTCTTATATCTTCTGAGATCGACGCGTTCATACATATGGACAGACGGACAGACAGACAGACGGACAGGGTTAAATGAACTTAGTTCGTCTCCCTGATCAAGAATATATATACTTTATGGGGTCTGCCACGCCTCCTTCTGCCTGTTACATACTTTTAACAAAACCATTACACCCTGATTTCCCATTATCAATGGGTTCAGGGTGTAAATAGGAAAAATTGTCTTCTCTCTCTTCTTTCTTTTTTCCAAGTGCACTCTATTCTTGCCGCCACTTTGCACGCTGTTCGCTTTGCGTGCTATTGGGTCGTTTACTAAGTAATTTCGTTTTTTAGTGAAATTTAAACCCGTTTTTTTAATTATGTAAAACAGTTTATGAAATTATGTATTTTCCATTTTGATCCAATACCTTTAGCCGTCTTTCGGGATAGAAGTGGATCCCATGCTCATAATATTTTCTCTGGTCTCTCTCTGGCGCGTGCCGAACCGACGCGTGCGTATGCATGTGCATGCGCATGTGTTCGTGTGCGTGCATGTTTTGGCGCGCGCTGTACGCGCTCGCGCCGTCACCGTTATTGTTACCGCGGCTTGTCACGCGACGGTAGCGGGGTATACACGACTAAGACTTTTCACTTCAATGTTCACATATAAAAAAAATGTTTTTTCTGTTCGCTTTCTTCCCTCTTCTTTGGGAAGAAAAAATAACCTCTTTTTTTTTCTTTTTTTACCTTGTATATATGTGTGCATATATATATGTATATATATGTGCACATATATATATATCCCTTCCAAAAGAAAACCAACCACGCGCCTCTTCAACCAACTTTATTTGGCCCTGTTAGCGGATCATTTGTTTTTTCTTCTCTCTGCTCCGCCAACGCCGCGCTCTCTCTGGACCTAGAGTCCCTGCTCGGGCGCCACTTGTATTTCACTTCACTTAACTTCTATCTCGCGTCGCCTCAGCTTGAGTCGCTCGCCTACTCCGGCAGTGCACTCTTCTCTCGGCGTCGGCAATGCAACTTCACCACAGCGTGCGCTCTCTGCTCTCTCGAGCTTTCGCAGCGCTGGGCAGAGTTGCACAGCCGATCGCCGAGAGTGCGCGCGCTCAAGCTGCGATTCAAGCAGTGCAAAAATACAAAATCTTAAACCTAACGGCTATTAATTATCTTATGAGCTAACTTATATACTAACAACAACTTATTAATACTACTAAACTCAACTACTACAAACTAATACTACAAAACTAACACTATAAAATCTATGTGAGGTGGGTCGCCATAAAGCCACCTCACAGTTCATTCGTCAACTTGATTTATTAGCGTCTCTGCTTTAATACATTGTTTGCCGCTTTTATTTTTCTTCTGCTCACACTTGTCTGTGTTACAGATTGCTCACACTCACATCTGTTTTGTAGTTGTTGTTGCAAGCTTAGTCTGTTTTGTGCACGATATTTCACTTCGTGCGTGATACTCTCTATTCTGTACAGCCGCTCCACTCTTATTTTGTTGTTTGTTTTTGTACTCTCAACGCATTTTTCATCTACTTTGGTTTTTGCATTATTTTGCTCTTTGCTTTCCGTGTGTTTTGTTTGACCCCAATCGCCAAAATGACATGCTGTAAGAAATCATGCTCCTTTAGGCTGGTAGTTGATTCTCTACAAGCACAATTCGTTAATTGTTGGTTGTGTGAGAAATTGATGCACACCAAATTTGCAGGTCTTACTGGTCGCGACTATGACAAAATCATGTCAACTGCCAAAATTGGTAGTGGTGATTTACGTTGGTCGTGTCCGACTTGCTTGGAGAAACAAATAAATTTCTCCAAGATGTATAATTCGGTGAGAGTTCAATTTTTAAAATTGAGTAAAATTTCAAAACAGCTTTCTAGTGACTTAGAGGCTGGGGAACAAATTTTAAATCAGTACAATTTTGAACCTCCACATATTCAAATGGAGACTACTTCATTGTTGGTACCCACTTCTTTACCAATGTTGTCTCCTAACTCACTTGCTCCTCCTTCTCCTACTCAGGATTCGAATCTATCTTATATAGAGTTGTTTTCAACATCTGTTACTACAGGTACTATGGAAACTACAGGTACTATAGAAACTAGCGATCCTATTCCTATTCCCATTAAAAAATTAAAAGCTTCCCCGGTTGTCGTTCAAACAGTGAATAACAAGCCGACAGTCACTTCTGACACTATTACTCCCACCTTATCAGTAGTGTCTCCTCGAAAGCAAATTTTCATATCTAGGCTTTCAGCCGACACAACTTGTGATGCAATATCAGAGTATATTGCTAATAAGTCCCCCGTGAAAGTTTTTATTTCGAAGTTTAATTTTGCGACTCCTCGTGAAATTGCTTCATTTAAAATCAATGTGCCGGTAGAATACTTTACAACTTAATGTGATTCCAAGTTTTGGCCTCCACATATAGTTGTACATGAATTCAAGCCGAAGAATCGTAACAGATTACCTCCAGTAACAATCAGTGCTACTTCGGTACAATCTAAATCGAGCATTGTATCAAAAAACTAAATTGGAACAATTCTTCACCGCACTTGTCTTTAGCATACCAAAACGATCGGGGCCTAAATTCAAAACTCAAAAGTCTATTTTTGAGCAGTTTCAGTTTTCAATACGATGTCATTGCGTTCACAGAAACGTGGTTAAGTCCTAATGTTCATAATAGTAGGATTCTCTCTAATAATTTCACTATTCATAGATATGATCGATTGATACGCAGAGGTGGTGGTGTCTTAATTAAGGTGTTAAGGCCGATTTCCTCCTGAATCAATAAGTTTCAACGCATATCACGATGCTGAGATTATTGGGGTTAAAATAACTCTTCCATCCTGTTCCCTATCTGACACTTGTTCTTACGTTCCTCCCTCTTCTGATATACAAGTTTATTATTTACAACATTTAGCTTGTGTTAAAGAAATTTGATTATATAAATGATAGTGACTTATTTCTAGTGTTGGGTAACTTTAATATACCTAATACTTCTTGAGCATCAATTTCTAATTTTAATTACCTTATTCCGTCCACAGACCATTACATTTTTAATGAACTGTTTAGCCTCTCTATGTTTCAAATGAACTCTGTTTTGAATCATTTGAATTGTTCTCTCGATCTTGCTTTTATTAATGATGACTCTGTCATTAATGTTACCAGATCAACCCCTATATGTATGCTTGAAGATTTATATCATCCCACTTTGGAGGTATTATTTTCCATAAATGCTCAACCAACTTTTGCTTATATTCCTCCTATAAATCGTCGCTGTTATCGTAAATGCAATTTTGTCTTGATTAATAATTTAATTAATGCAACTGGCTGGTCACTTTTATATAACTCTGTTGATATTAATTTGGCAGCTAAAATATTCTATGATATGTTAAACTCAATCTTTGATATGTGTGTTCCTTTGCGTCTCTCTAGGCCTGTTTCTAATAAGCCGCCTGGTTTACTCAGACTCTTACAAATTTTAGAAATATTAAAACCAAATGTTTCAAAAATTTTAAAAAGTCTGGGTTAATTGTTGAGTGGTCTAAGTATTCCATAGCCACGTCAAATTTTAATCTTTTAAATGCAAGGTGTTATGAGAATTACCTTTCACGCTGCAAAAGGCAATTTGTTCGTAATCCAAAGCGATTTTACTCTTTCGTGAACTCGAAGCGTAAATCTTCTAATTTACCTTCCACATTTTTCCTGTTTCCTGGAGAAGAAAAAACTTGTAATGACCATGATTCCTCAGATCTTTTTGCAAATTTTTTCAATCCACTTATTCTTCTGTGGATCCCCATGCTATTTCTTACTCAAGCTTGACCCCTTCAACGAATATTATCAATGTTCCTAATGTTTCCCTTGATTCTCTGGCTTCAGCCATTCGGACATTGAAATCATCTTCTTCTCCTGGCGCTGATAACATTCCAAGTTGTGTTATAAAAGAATGCAGTGATTACAGTTACCATTAATTAAACTGTTTAACTTGTCCTTGGAGACTTCTGTTTTCCTTCTATTTGGAAAGAGTCCTTCATCATTCCTCTACATAAAAAAGGGTGGAGGTCTGATATTTCAAATTATAGAGGTATTACAAAGCTATCTGCAATCCCGAAATTATTTGAAAAAATAATAACATCAACCCTGCACCATTTTTGTAAATCGATTGTTTCATCCTATTTAAAATGTAAGACTCAAAGGGTATTGTTGAGGACAGCTATTTCGAACCCTGTTTTTGCTTCTTTTTCTAATTTTGTCCCTTTTTATGTGAGGTGGCTTTTTGGCGACCCACCTCACATAGAGTTTTGTAGCATTAGTTTGGTAGTATTAGTTTTGTAGTAGTTAGGCTTAGTAGTTTTAAGAAATTGTTGTTAGTACATAAGTTAGTTCGTAAGCATATAATTCATAGCCGTTAGGTTTTAAAACTTTGATTTGCACTGCTTGGTCGCGGCTTGAGCGCGCGCACTCTTGGCGATCGGCAGTGCAACTCTGCCCAGCGCTGCAAAAGCTCGAGAGAGCAGAGAGCGCACGCTGTGGTGGGTTGCATTGCCGACGCCGAGGGAAAAGTGCACTGCCGAAGTAGGCGAGCGGCTCAGGCGCACGTGGGCGACAAGAAAAAGCTTAGCTTTAAGTAGAGAGTGAGTTAGTAAGATGAGCTCAAGATGAGCAGACGCGCGTGGCGCGGAGACTCTTTTGTACGAGACTAAGAAGCAAGCGCACGTACGCGCCAGAAAACGGAAGCATAGATTTAAGTGAGTAGGAAAAAGACAAGTGAAGTAGAAAAGTCCAGCGAGAGCGCGTCGTTGGCGGACCAGAAGCTGAGAAGAAAACGGTCCGCTGGTTGAATAGGCACGTGGTTGGGTTTTTTTTTGGGTTATGTATATATGTGCACATACATATATAGACATAAAGTGAAAAATTTTGAAAAAAAAGAGACAAAGAGACTAAGAAAAGTGAATAAAAAAACGAACAGAAAAAATTTTTTTTTTGTGTGAACATTAAAGAAAAAGTGTTAGTCATGTATACCCCGCTACCGTCGCGTGACAAGCCGCGGTAACGATAACGGTGACGTCGCGAGCGCATCGGCGCCGAAAAGTACAGCGCGCGCCAAAACGTGCAGAAACGCGCTCGCACGCACACGAACACACGCATATGCACATGCATATGCACGCGTCGGCTTGGCACGCGCCAGAAAGAGCGAAGAGTGCAGCATGCGAAGCGCATGGCATAGACAGTGAAAGAAGTGACAATGAACAAAGTGAAAAGCGCATGCAATAATACGCCGAAAGTGGAGCGGATGGCATGCGAAGTGTAAAGTGAAGAACGAAAGACTGGAAGAGGAGGAAAGAGAAAAGGGAATAAGACAACGAAGACAATTTTTATACCCTGAATCCATTGAAAATGGGAAATCAGGGTATAATGGTTTTGGGAAAATATATGTAACAGGCAGAAGGAGGCGTGGCAGACCCCATAAAGTGTATATATTCTTGATCAGGATGACGAGCTGAGTTGATCTAGCCATGTCCGTCTGTCCGTCCGTACTAACGTAGAGATCTCCTAAACTACAAGTGCTAGAGACCATTCGCAGTACACGTTTATCATATTTTTTCGATAACTCATCCCATTTCTTTTTTATCGATAACAATCGAAAATCTGACTTTGTTTTTAAAGCCTAGTTTGAATACTGTTAGACCTAGAGACTTCAGATTTACTGTGTAGATTTATGTGATGAATACAAAGATTTTGTTATTTACAGATTTTGAATGCCACGCCCCCTTCGCCCCAAATTTGAAAAAAACGTATATCAAGTACTAGAGACTTGTGCTTTGTCATATACACTCATTTGAATGTTATTATTACGTTCTGAATTCGTATGGATGCATGCGTACGGGTGTGTGTATGTGTTTTTGTATATGTGCATGAAAGAAGTGTAGAATGATTGGAACCAGTACTTTGCAGGGTTCAGGGTATCTCCTAGTCGAGCAGTCTCGACTAGAGCCCTCTTACTTGTTTTTATGTTTTGATGTGAATAAAATAAAGAATAAGACCATTTTTAAAAAAATTTTTTTTTGTGATGTGAATAAAATAAAGAAAATTTTTGGCAAAGTGTGGACTGGTGGTCGGATATACCCCAAGGACCGAACGTGAACTAGCAGCTTAACGGGCCAAAGGCCATAAAACTTGAGCGCACAGTGGGCGCTAACTAATGCGAGACTTAAAGTGAATTTTGCAAAATGTGGACTGGTGGTCGGATATACCCCAGGACCGAACGTGAACTAAAGTGAGCATAGCAGCTTAACGGGCCAAAGGCCAAAAAACTTGAGCGCACAGTGGGCGCTAACTAATGCGAGACTTAAAGTGAATTTTGCAAAGTGTGGACTGGTGGTCGGATATACCCAAGACCGAGTGTGAACAAAAGTGAGCATAGCGGCTTAACGGACCAAGGGCCATTGTAAACACTGTTCTCTTGTGCGGTTCAATTAATCATGATTTATTCTTTCTCAAAAATATAAGTTCTTACTCTAAATATATAAAAAGTATATAAAGAGTTCTGTCGCTACAGGCAGCGGCCGAACTGGAGTATATGGTATGTTGTATATATGTTTATATGTATATGCAGAAGGCATATACATTCAAATGCGCATTGGGCATTAGGCTACCACTCGGACACAGTGCTTACGCTGCAGTTCCCACGCTGCAGGCCAGTCTACATATATATGGCTGATCATATTACGTGCACTTGTGTGTGGTTCTTTTATGTAAATACAGTGACAATTAATTTATAAAAATTAGCATTAGTATTATTTTTATTTTTATATACCTAATATAATATGTTGTATTTAAAAAATTTTTATTTATTTTTTATTTTGTTTTTGTGTATATATGAAGTTACAAATAATATTCAAATTTAAAGTAGTGTTTTTGTCTTAGCATGGCCATACTAAATACAATTATGAAATAAACATTTTTAACCTATACTTATGTACTGTTTGTTTTTTGTTATTATTATTTGTTATTATTATGTTATTTCTATCTCCTATTTTCGATACTTTATACGGACCGGTATATTTATAATCTAACTTATGACCTGTTTCATTTCTTAATAGGACTTTATCTCCTACTGATATATCTATGTTGTTTACTTTCTGATCATATAGTATCTTATTATTTTTCTTATTTTTTTCTAACATTATTCTAGCTCCTTTATATGCTACTTCTAATCTATATTTACTTTCTTTAGCATAGTCATCTATATTGTATATGGTTTCTATATTATCTATACTATTAAATTGTTTTGGTAAATTATTTGTCTTACCAAATATTAACTCATATGGACATTGTCTGGTGGTGGTGTGCGGTAGATGTTATATTTTCAATTTCTAAATATTTGCATAGATCATTTATAATTGAATTCTTATATTCTGTAATGAACGTCTTCATTGGACCGTACTTTAGAATAAATGATTCAAAAATTGCTTTAGCGACAGTGTTCGCGTTCGTATTTGGAACTGGTATGGCAACTAAATATTTAGTTAGGTCACATATTAGAGTGATTGCATATTCGTTGCCATTTTCTGATTTTGGTAGTGGACCAATAGTGTCTACTATCACCCTGTCGAAAGCATTTATTGGCGTATCAGTTATTATCAATGGAGTCTTATTGTGCTTTGTTATTTTAGCTAATTGGCATTTTTGACATTTTCGTATGTACTCAGTAATATCTCGAGTCATACCTTTCCAAAAATAATGTCTTTTGACCTTGGCCAAGGTTTTTGAAATGCCGATATGACCTCCTTGTATTGGATCGTCATGGAATTTAGACAGTATAGCTTCTTTCTCTTTTTGGTTTTCTATAAGGGTCACCGGGTTGAGTAGCGCTACTCTTAATGTATTTCATATTTTATTGCCCATTTGTTTAAAATTATCTAGTGAAACATGTTCAAAGATATTTTCCCATGGTGCCATTTTGAGTTGGCTGATTTTGTTTATACCGGCTTGCATTTCAAGCCTTTGGAAAAATTGACCTAGGTCTAGGATTCCATTGGTATATAAATCGCTAACATCATATCTTGCAGTAATCTTCCTAACATGTTTAAATAAACATAGCGTATTCTTTACATGCAATGTCACTACTTTACGTACTTCGTCATTGTTTATGACTTCATGTACGTTGGGCTTTGAAGCTTTCTCTATAGATTGCTTAGGCAATTCTATTTATTTCTTATCCGCGCGGATTTTCTGTCTATTTTGATATCTATATTTTGTAGATCTTTAATGGTTATTCTTGATAACGCATCAGCTACATGATTGTCTTTTCCCTTTAAATATTCGACTTTGAAATCGTACTCTTCTAATTCTAGCCTCATACGTGTCAGTTTAGAACTCGGATTGATCGTTGAGAATAGATATATTAAAGATCTGTGATCTGTTTTGATCGTAAAGTGTTTTCCATAAATATATGGTCGAAAATGTAATATTGCCCAGTGTATTGCAGCTAATTCCTGCTCAGTTTTCTATTTTCTATATTAGTTTTGACTACTTCGTAGTTTGAAAGTGATTCAAACGCTAAATTATTTGTACTGACTACTTGATCTTTATTTGTTGTATTTAGTAGTCTTATAAAAGCGTTCTTAGGTGTTGCTATGGTACTTGCTATGTAAATACCATGCTGAATTTCTTGATTTGGAATCAATACACTGTCTTCTATTGAATTTAGATCGATTTTTCTAATAACTTGGGATCTTGCTGGCAGAAGTATTAAATTGTGTCCAGAACTGTATGTTATTGGAACATAAATTGGAAATTTGAGGTTATTGGGTCTAATTATAAGCCAATCTTCAGATGGCTTGAAGTCTAATTGACAGTTGTATTTTCTTATAAAATGGATTCCTAATATGCCATCACAAGGAATAGCGAATTGTAGATCTACGATATGAAAATCGTGTTGGATTATGTATTTAGTGGTCTGTATCTCAATAGAAGTTAACCCCTTGGATTTGGTTACTTCTTGACTTATTCCTTTTATGTCTATAATATAATTGCTTTGTATGTCATGAAAGACATCAGAATTTTCTTTAACTATTGAAATGTCTGCACCTGTGTCTACTAAAAAGACAATTTCTTTTCCTGTAGGCACATGATTGAATGATACAAATATGTTCTGACTGAGATTAATTGTATGAACCCTTGCATTTTCTACTGTTGAGCATTTAAAAGGGGATTTGAGTTGTCCGATGTATTATTGGTAACTCTGACATTGCCTTGGTTATTAATGTTGTGGCCTCGATTCGAGTTGCCACGGCTTCTTGAGTTTCCTCTATATTGGCCTCGTCCATTATTGTTATTATAATTATTGTTATTATAATTATTGTTGTTGTAATTATTGTTGTTGCGACCGCGAGAATTACCTTTAAAATTTCCGCGTCCGCGATTTCCGCCGCGCTGTGAATTATTATTGTAATATAGGACAGTGTTTTGCTGCCCGGTTGCCTCTGTGCAACAATTTACAAATTTAGAAACGGCCTCATTCATATTGTTGAAGGTACCAGCTTGCATGATAAGTTTAACCTTATCTATTGTGCAATTAGTAGTCATTGCTTTGACCGCATGCTGAGTAGAATAACTTCTGGCTAACTCTAGAGATAAACCGTCTTTTATATATGCACCTTCTAAAATTTTTGTCATCTGCTCAACCTCTTGTGTGTACTGGTTAGCAGTTTTGTTTCGTTGCTGTATGTTCATCAGTTTTGCTGACAATACCTGTACAGTTTCGCCTTTGACATTGGTTTTTAATATAGAAATGATTTCAAGTATTGTTCTTTCATTTCCTACTAAATTTCTAGCGACACCTTTTAGCCTTGATTTTATTATCGAAATTGCTAATTCTTCGTGTTCGCCTGTTATTAAATTCAATATTTGCAATGCATCTACAAAACTTTGCAAATTTTCAGCTTTACCGTCAAAAACTGGTATAAGCTTAGTTGCTGTATTAATGAATTCAATATTTGTTTGTGCCATTGTGGTATTGTTATCTGGTTTATTCTCTATTATACTTGAAGAAGTATCTGAATCTGTAGAATTATCCAGATCTGGCATCAAAACAGCTGGAACAGTAAGATTATTAAATCCTGTTCTTCTATTTTAAGGTTTGTGTTTAGCTCTTCTGACTCTATTTGGTCAGTGTATATTTGTTCTGTTGATTGTGGTTCATCACCAGTTTCAATCGATAAAGAAGTGTTAAGTATGGTTGGTACCAATATATCTAAATTGTACTTTAGTTTAATGGATATTAAATTAGATCATAGTCTGATCAAAAATTTTGATACTTGGGACCAATTTTTTTTTTTTTTTAATATTTATTTCTTTATTGCAGCTTATTGTCCTTAACTCTATAGCGCAGTTTTAAGTATACCTTAACAGTGGACAGACAGAGTGCCTTTATTGTTACTAATTTTTTCTCTTGCTGTATATTGACAATGTGCTATCGCTTCTTAGCATCCAGTCGAGTTTTTTTAGTTTGAGATTGCATTTCTTAATTGTTTGACTTATGTGTGGACCGTAAGTCAATCTTCTGTCCAAGCTGACTCCTAGATATTTCGTCTTTTTTGCTGTTGGTATTGTAGCTCCAAGACTCACATCAGGGCAGTCAATAACGATACTCCATCGCTTAAGCCACCGATTTAACTCGTGCAAGTATGTTTGCATCTGAGCAGAGGCTTCTTGCGGCGACTTATTGCGACTCAGGATGGCAGTATCGTCTGCGTATGTTGCTATGAGCATGCCATTATTGAGGGGAGGCAGCGGCATATCAGCAGTGTGTAATGTGTACAGCGTAGGGCCAAGTACGCTACCTTGGGGCACGCCTGCTCGGACAGGTCGAGTTGAGGATGTAGCCTATCCATTTCTGACATGGAAGCTTCTTTCAGTAATGTAGGAGACCAGGATCTTGAAGAAAGAGCTAGGTAGGGCTGTCCTTATTTTGTGTAAAAGACCCAGATGACAGACCCGATCGAACGCCTGTTTAACGTCAAGAAAGACTGCAGAGCAATATTCTTTGCATTCAAACGCACCCAGAATATGGTTGATGACTCGGTGCACTTGCTCCGGCGTACCATGCTTCCTCCTGAAACCGAATTGGTGGTCAGGGATTGAGTTCCTGCTTCTCAGCTCGTTTAGCACTCTGCGCAGCAATATTCTTTCGAATATTTTGGAGAGTGCCGGGAGCAAGCTGATGGGTCTGTAGGAGGCAATTTCCTTTTCTGGTTTGCCCGGCTTCAGGATCATGACTATCTCAGCATGTTTCCAACAGGTTGGAAAATGTTGAATGCGAAGAATAGCATTGCATAGCACTACGAAGTAGTCGATTGCGGAATCAGGCAGAGCCCTGAGAACTTTGCCGTCTATTCGGTCGTTCCCCGGTGCCTTTTTAATTTTAAACTCACTCAAGAGCTTTAAAACTTCTGCCTTTGTGCGTGCTTCGATGGAGATGGACGCAGTGATAGGCGAGTTGACTGCTCCTCTTATATTTTCTATGTCAGTCGGCGCGGTTGTCAGCAGAGGGGAGAATTGCTCTTGAAGGTGACCCGCGAATGCCTCAGCTTGTGCTTCATCTCCCATTAGCCATGCTCCAGAATCGCTCAGAAGAGGGTGCCGACGCAGAGGTTGTCTTTTGATATTACGCGTGTATCGCCAGAGCTGAAATTCTGCACCAGCTGGAGAATCAGCTCGTGCAAGGGCCTCTTTAATGCGCATGTTTTGGAGCTGGGCCAGAGCAGCTTTAAGTTGTCTGGTGGCTTCATTGTATCGACTCTTATCGCTGGCTGAACGTGTTCGGATCCATCGGCTCCTTGTCCAACGCTTATACGCAAGTAGACTTTGGGTAAGAGGGGTAAGAGGAATGCTGTAGAGCGAGGGACTATGTGTTTGTTGGGAAGGTGGTGCGGCTAAGAGCGCCGCCTCTGTTATGATATCTTGCAGTCTGGTTGTTGCGTAATCAACATCTTCTGCAGTCCGTAGCACTATTTCTGGGTGAAGTAAAGTGTCTAGAGTGCGCTTGAATGTAGCTAGATCTGTCGCTGATACCTTTGTAGATCGCAAAGTCGATTGCGGTTGGCTGATGTCCGTTTGTTGGGTAGCGCGTAGGAGCGCCGGTAGCTAAGATGGAGTAGCTTTGGCTTTGAATAGCGTCAAATATTAATTTTCCGCGTTGGTTCGGTCTAGTACTGCCCCAGAAAGGATGCCAACCATTCCAGTCGCCCCCGATTATTGTTTTATTCTTCCTTTGGATAATAATATTTCTAACGTCTTGTCCAGAGAGGTCCGTATTTGGAGGGCAATAGATGGACGCAACTTCTATTTCACCAATTGTTGTAGAGAGGCTGATGGCTGAGTATTGAACCATTGCATTGGAGATCTGAACTAATGGAGTGTGTGCCAGTGTTGATCGGACAAGGAGCGGGGATCCACCAAAAGTGTTAGCACCGCCACCATGGGCCTGATAGTGTATATATCCGAAAAATTTTAGCGTGGGGCATTCGCGAGATTCTGCAATAAGCATTATATCAACGCTCTTTCTCGAAAGGAAGACTGCCAATTCCTGGGCTTTGTTGCTCAGTCCGTTGGCGTTTCATATGCTCACAGTAAGGTCATTATTTTGAGTTGAGCTTCGTGATGAGAGCCATTAGGCTGGTCAGAACGTTTCCTTGCTGGGCTTGGAGCTCACGCATTGCTCCTTGTTTCGGCATTGATGAGATCAAATTGGCGCTGTTGTTGTTGCAGGATTTCAATAATGCCTGGGGTATTGATATTTAGGGTGGGATTTCTCTCCTCTTAAGGCTTGGGCATATGATACACTATTGGTTGGGGAAGTGGTGATGATATTTGCGGATGCTCCATCGGGGCAGCGCGGTGCAGTGCTACGAATTGCCGGATTACGTTAATGCGCTGGAGCTTGAAGCTTTACAGGTCGCTTGTATACGTGGCAGCCTTTGTAGTTAGCCGGGTGTTGTGCATCACAGTGGACACAAATTGGAGGCTGGTCCTTTGCTCGCGGACATTCTTTAGAGGGGTGATCCCCGGCACATCTTACGCATCTAGGATTCTTGTGACAGTAACGCTGAGTGTGCCCGAATTCCTTGCATTTACGGCACTGGGTTAAGTCATTGAATATTCTTGGTAGCTCTACCGTGCATCGTTGACGGGCAATGATCCTCATGTCATGTATTTGTTTGTTGTTTGTGGCCTGTTTCACATCAACAAAGATGTTTAGCGGCTCTTTGTCGATGCGGCTGCATGGGCTAAAAATATTCTTGACCTCATGCCCCTTTACAGTTAATTCTGCTTTGATCTGCTCGACGTCTGTGCTTGAATAGAGTCCTTTAACCCAGCAAGCATTTGGAAAACTGTTTTAACAGAAATCGTCTGGATGAGTCTTTTTTAACGATTAAAAAACGACTAATCTCCTGGGCGATCGAAAGAAGACTGATATGCTAGAAGACTGATATGCTCAAAGTATGATTGCAAAAACGAAATGCAAAGCAATCGCCAAGTGAGCATGCAGGTGATTAAAATATGATCATTGCTTGGTTTTGCTTTGTTACTATGCACTCATATTCTGCTTGCTTCGCTGATCCAAAAGCGATTCTTCTCTAAGCTTAGATCTAAGTTAAACGGCACTTTTTCTTAAGCACATGCCGAAATGTGCAAATTTTGTCATTCGATCGTGAAAGTGCAAGTGAAGTGCAAGTGCGAAGTTCAAACAAATCAATTAATTTATTATTATTATTATTATTAATTTATTATTTTGTTTTGAATATCTATTTACTTTTTGTTGTTGTTGTTTTTATTTTTTAAGATAATATATATATATTAATGAAAATTAAATTGAAAATTTCATTCGAATATGAGTCAGAAATGATTAAATTATGACTTGTGGAAGACTCTTTTATGATTAAAAAAAAGAGTCATAAGCGACTTATCCAGAAGAGTCGCGGCTAGGGTACCATTATCTCCCGACAGAACAGTATTTTATGATCAGAAAATGAGCGCAAATATGACTATTTTTAATCGTCGCGCGAATCTTTTAAGACTGACTTATGCTCTGTTAAACTCAAAAATGCTGGGTGGGAATACAGACTCTATATGGCTTGTCTGCCTTCAGCTGGTAGCAGTGGAATTTAAGACCTACGCTTATGAGGTGTCTTACAACTGCGCGGTAGTCATCGCTGAATTTTGTGAGGATTCCGATTCTGTTTCTTATTGGCTTAATGACATAAGAGTTTGGATCGATAGCATTATCTATTACCTGTTGTAGGTGTGCCACAGATTTAATGTCTGGACACCAAATAGGAGGCGGTCGAGGATTTGGTTTCTCTGCTGGATTCTCCGCTAGTTGCTCTGTGGCTGCTGGGGCTGCTGCCATATCACAGTCATCATTGGATTCCTGGTCTAGAATCGCAAATCGATTTTGCATTGCTTGAGCAGCTGCGTATTTGCTAGTGCTCGGTTGGTCTAGCAGAGTTGTTTTTTTCCTAATTGCTTCTGGTGAGCCTTGCTGCTTGCGCTTTACGGATGAAGTTTTCGGCCCTTGGATTAATGACAGATCAACTGGGTGTGGATTTATTTTGGCAAGTCTTTCAGCCATTCGTGCATCCATTCTCAGCTGCGTCGCTGTCTTAGGCCTTACGGGTTCAGTGGTGCTAATATTTTTCTCAGTACCAGACATTGTACTGGAAGTTGTTGGTTTTATATATTTATTTATTTTTGATTTGAATTTTCCCTAAAAGTATGCTTTATTACTGGAGCAGAACAGATTAAGCTTCCTTTAAATAAACAATTTATTAGTTCAGCTGATCAGCTGATCTAGTCGTGGCCGCCGGTTTATGGCCGGGGCTCCGTTTTGCAAATTCACTGGCGCAAGTGTATTTTTGATCTAATTTCGGTGTTTCGCGTTCACCGTGTCTTGAATGAGACACTGTAATTGTATCACACCACCGTTGTGGCTTTTGTTTAATTGTTTATATCTATTGATCTCTATAAATTCACATTTTTTTTTTTTCGCGTAGCACACATGTACTTCACATATCCAGGGTTAACGACTCACGACTTGGGACCAATGATTTTGATTTAATTTTTCTCTCTGGCCATGTATTAGTATAAGTGCTTCATTAAAGCAATTTACTAATACTTCTACATGTTTTTTAATTGTATTTTTTTTTTGAATCGGCCTGTTTTGTGTAAGTGACTTATATGATTTATCAAAGTCAACTTTTATGTTATTTATTTCTTTATATAACTCATTCCATTCCATTATTTTGTGGATATGAAGTCTTACTCTACTCTGTCCATTTCTTTAATTGTCTGTAGTCTAGCCATACTTTAGTTAATGTAAAATTTTTGTATATTTGTAATTTATTGTTTTTTTTTTCTTTTGTTACAAACTTAAATACTAATTGTGTTTTTTGTATTAACTGTGTTTGCGCCTTTTTTTATAATTTGTTTATATTTTGTCCAAATCATTTGCTTGGCTCATAAATTCTTTCTTTAGACATTTGTTGTGTAATTTATATAATTTATAAATACAATTTGCGCTCATTATGACAACAATTATTATTAATAATATGCGTATTAATTCTAAATCAGCACTGTTTGTCTCTACTTTATTAATTACATTCGCTGTAGAGTCTACTGATTTTAAGTCTACTAAACCCATTTTTGTGAATTTTATGTCTATACTTTCAAAATGATTTATGTTATCTAAATTTTCAACAGATTTACTAATTCTGTTGTCGTTCATCAATAAATTTTTTTTTTTACATGTATCTGCCTATTGGTTCCTATAGCGTTACAGGCTATACTTCTAATCGGGCGGAAATGTTTCCACCCAATTTTAACAATTTAGAGATTAAGATTAGTTTTTATGCAGCGCAGTGCATTTTTAAATTAAAAAAAAAAATAGTTGGTGGGCTTCCTTGGAAACGCTGTCGGTCCTTAGTTTGTTGTTGCTGCTGTTGCTGTCGTTGTTGCTGCTGCTGCTGTCGTTGTTGCTGCTGCTGTTGTCGTTGTTGCTGCTGCTACTGTCGTTGTTGCTGCTGCTGTTGTCGTAGTTGCTGCTGCTGCTGTCGTTGTTGCTGCTGCTGTTGTCGTAGTTGCTGCTGCTGCTGTCGTTGTTGCTGCTGCTGCTGTCGTTGTTCATCAGTTGTCGTTGTTGCTGCTGCATGTGCCAATGCAGTATGGACTCCAGACTCCCTCGCAGAGTATTTGTATCTTGGATGGAGGTTTAATTTTTTTAATATCATTTATATTTTGAATATGTGAGAGAGTGGAACATGGCTTTGCTTTTGTATTTTGCAAGTATTCTCGCAATTGGTCAAGCTCTGCTTGTAGCTTTTGAGCTGTTGACCAGGCTGGTGGAGGTTTTTGTGTATATAACTGCCAATTTAGGCTGGCTATCCTTTTTTTATTTTGTTTCTCACACCGCCTCTTTTATTTGCCATATTCATACTCTACTCACTCTGAATTTTCCTTGTCCATTGTTGCCGTTGTTGTTGATGATGGTTTTTTCTTCAATTTTTTCTTTAAATATTTTTTCGCCGCAGGCTTGTGACTATGTCACGGTCGCCATGTAAACACTGTTCTCTTGTGCGGTTCAATTAATCATGATTTATTCTCTCTCAAAAATATAAGTTCTTACTCTAAATATATAAAAAGTATACAAAGAGTTCTGTCGCTACAGGCAGCGGCAGAACTGGAGTATATGGTATGTTGTATATATGTTTATATGTATATGCAGAAGGCATATACAGTCAAATGCGCATTGGGCATTAGGCTACCACTCGGACACAGTGCTTACGCTGCAGTTCCCACGCTGCAGGCCAGTCTACATATATATGGCTGATCATATTACGTGCACTTGTGTGTGGTTCTTTTATGTAAATACAGTGCCTTTGGCTGAGCATATGACCACTTTATATATTGTATACATATTGTATACACTATAATACGGTGGGCATATGCCTTTTCATTATACAACATACTACACCATAAAACTCGAGTGCACAGTGGGCGCTAATTAGTGTGATACCAAATAAAATAAAATTAAATTAAATTAAATTAAATTAAATTAAATAAAATTAAATAAAATTAAATTAAATTAAATTAAATTAAATTAAATTAAATTAAATAAAATAAAATAAAATAAAACAAAATAAAATATAATAAAATAAAATTAAATAAAATAAAATAAAATTAAATAAAATAAAATAAAATAAAATAAAAAAATAAATAAAAAATGAAATAAATAAAAATGAAATAAATAAAAAATAATAATAAAAATAAATAAAATAAAATAAATAAATAAAAATAAAAATAAATAAAAATTAAATAAATAAAAATAAAATAAATAAATAAAAATAAACATAAAATAAATAAAAAATAAAATAAATAAAAAAATAAAATAAAATAAAATAAACGAAGGGTTACACCAAACAAAACTAGCAACGACCAGCAAGAACGAGTGAGCGGCGAACAAGTGTCTGCAGAGACGCCGAATCTGACTAAAGCAAGGATGGAAGGAGGTGAGTGTCAGAATCCGGGGCTGGGCGTCAGTTGGGTCTATCAGCTGATCGCGATAGCCCGAGAGTTCGGTCTCGAGGGCGAAGGACGAGTGGAAGACCTCAGAAAGAGGCTGTCTGCGTTCATCCAGAGTGGCGGCCACTCGGCGGGGGTCAAGGCACGCCTGGGTGAACTAAAAGCACGCTTCGCGAAAGTTTCCGAAGCGTCTCTGGGAAGCGCGACGCCGGGCATGGGCGGACGCGTCTTTCAGAAGTCAGAGCCAGACCTGCGGAAAGCCCAAGAGTTTGAATCCATCCCGACGGCGTCGCTAAAGTTGAGCGTGCCGGCCGCGAGCGGAGTACAGATGACCCAGAGGAGTGACGGACAAAGGGAGTTCGGGGGTGACGTCGAGGTCAAAGTACCACAGGCGGTATCGAAGACCATCCAGCAAGTTCCCATACCTCCACCGCCTCATGAAAGACACCCGCCCTGGGGCGTGGCTGAACAAGTGAGGAAGTGGGGTATGAGGTACGACGGACGGACGGACCCGTTAGGCTTCATAGAGATACTGGAAGAGCGAGCTATAACATACGGAATCGAGTTAGATCGGATGCCTAGGGCAGTGAGCGAGGTGCTCGTCGACAAAGCTGCCAAGTGGTTCCTGACCAGCGGGTTGAGGGACGTGCCTTGGGCATAGTTTAGGAGGGAGTTTTTGGATTTCTTTTTGCCACCACAATACTTCGAGCACCTAGAGGATCAGATAAGGGCTCGACATCAGCGGGTGTGAGAAGATTTCAAAGACTACCTGATAGAGCTTAGATTGTTGATGCGTCAAGCGAGGTATAACGCGGCGCAGGAGCTGTATAGCTTACGAGAACGCCGCCCCTGAGTACAGGTTATATGTGAGGCTCACTCAACTGACTCAGATGGCAGCGGAATATGAGAACGTGCAAGGCCAGCGAAGGGAACAGGAGAAGAAATCTGCAGCGAACCGGTCAAAGACTGCCTGATCAAAGCCGGCAGAGGGTCGACCCGGCAACCTATTCCGCGCGCAAGCGCTGGAATCCCGGCCCGAAGGGCCAGCGGTAGGCCATGCGGCGGCGCCGTCAGCGGCAGCACCAGAGGTGGTGCACCGAATGATGGCTCAGGATGCCGGATCCAGGGTGGATCCGCAACGGGTGTGCTACCGGTGCGCACAGGCAGGGCATAACGCTAGAGAGTGACGTAACGAGCGAGCGGTATTCTGTAGGCGTTGCGGACTGATAGGGAAGACCACGCGCGAATGCTGCGATAGAGGCGACACGGGAAACGGGCAGGGGCGCCCCCTGCAAGGTCGGGGAGGCGCCGCGTAAGCAGCAAGGGCAAAGTGGAGTACCCCTTAGCTGTGGAGGACGCGAAGATCGTTGCGATCAAAGAAGAGTTCCACGAGGTGCAGTCGCGGATCAGGTTGGCCGACGGGTCAGCGCTGAACGTGACGCAGACAATGAGAGTGGATGTGGGTCTGGCTGGGAAAGTAGCGCAGATAACGGTGCTCATCATGCCGACCATGCTAGACCACATCATACTAGGAATGGATTTCCTATGCGCCATGGGCACCACGTTGCGCTGTGGCAACACGGAGCTCGTGATGAGGACAGAGGAGGGGCCAACTATGGAAGCGCTGCTGCCACTCGGGCAGAGTGCGTCGACAGAGAGCGGCCAGGCTGGAGGCCAAGGGTTGCTCGCTCGACCAGTGGCTCGTGGGAAGACAGTAAGATTGAAGCCCGAGGCGCCATGCTGGGTCCCCGCGCCGAAAGAGAGTATGGTAGAGTCGGGCGTACGATTGCCGGCCGATGTGCGGGGCACGTCGAGTGGTGGCACGTCGTCTGACAAGGCAAAACAGTATTGAGTATAGGTGCGCCATAAGGGGAACTCGGGGAGTGTCCTCCGGTGGCAAGCACAAAGGACCCGGACGGAGGGCTTAAGCAGTGTCCTCCAGAAGGGAAGCTCCAGAAGGGAAGCGGAGCTGGCGCTCTTTGAGAACCTTGAAGGGGTGTCTCATATCGCCGAACATAGCATCAGGATGCGGGATGACAAGCCCCTCAAACAGAGGTATTATCCCAAGAACCCGGCTATGCGGAAGGTGATTGACGAACAGGTATACGAATTGATACGTGTCGGAGCCATTGAGCCCTTGGTAAAGAAGAAGACTGGGGATTGGCGCATGTGTGTGGACTACTAATTCCAGATGCCTACCCTGTTCCCAGGATCAATCACATTCTGGAGAGATTGCGACATGCACGATTCATATCCACGCTGGATCTAAAGAGCAGATACTGGCAGATCCCAATGGCGGCGGATAGTAGGGAGTGCACGGCATTCACCGTACCATGAAGAGGCTTGTTCCAATGGCGGGTGATGCCATTTGGATTGCATTCGGAAGGGGCGACATTCCAGAGAGTCAGAGTCATCGGACCCGATATGGAGCCCCATGCGTTTGCTTACCTAGATGACATCGTGGTGATCGGAGCCACAAAGGAGCAACATGTGGACAACTTGAAGGAGGTCTTCCGTCGGCTAAGAGCGGCTAGCCTCAAGGTGAACCGGAAGAAGTGCAGCTTCTTCAGAGAGAGGCTGGCCTACCTAGGTCATGTGATAAGTGGCGAAGGGATTTGCACGGATCCCGCAAAGGTCGAGGCGATTCGTAACCTACGGGCCCCGACGAATCTCAAGGAGTTGCGGCAGTGTCTAGGGATGGCATCGTGGTACAGACGGTTCGTATCGAACTTCGCGTCGCTAGTACAGCCGATGACAGGACTGCTTAAAAAGGGCCAGAAGTGGATGTGGGGCGAAGAGCAAGAGAAGGCGCTGCAGAAGCTCAAGGAGACCTTAACAACCGCTCCAGTGCTCCAGTGGCATGTCCCGACTTCTCGGCGAGATTTGTGTTGCAGACCAACGCCAGTGATTACGGGCTGGGTGCGGTGCTCACACAAGAGGTCGAGGGCCAGGAGAGAGTAATAGCTTACGCTAGTCGGAAGATGCTGAAAGCGGAGTTGAACTACTCGGCCAGGAAAAAGGAGTGCCTCGCGATCGTTTGGGCGATCCGCAAGATGCGGTGCTACCTTGAAGGCTACAAGTTCGACGTAGTTACCGACCACCTGGCACTAAGGTGGCTCAACTCTATAGAGAGTCCCACGGGCAGGATAGCTCGGTGGGCGCTAGAGTTGCAGCATTACCAGTTTTATATGGAACGTGGTGGCCGACGCCCTTTCCCGGCAACCGTTAGAGAGCTGTCAGCAGGTGGTCAAGGTTGATCCCCCTTGCCATTGGATAGCGAATATGCGAATGAGGATTAAGGAGGATCCGGAAAAGTTCGCAGACTGCGTCGAAGAGAACGGACAGCTATACCGTAACCTCGGCCACCGAACGGATGATGAGGATTATATTCCATGGAAGTTGTGTGTCCCCACCAGTCAAAGGAGTAGGGTGCTGCAAGAGTGCCACGACGCTCCCACGGCGGGGCATCAAGGAGTGAGGAAGACGGCCACCAGACTGGCGCAGCGGTACTATTGGCCAGGCATGTTTCGATATGCAGCCAAGTACGTGCGGTGCTGCGAGGTGTGCCAAAAGTTCAAAAGCGAACAACAAAAGACGAGTGGCGGAGCCAATGGCGGTCTTGTGCGCTGACTTTGTGGGTCCCCTTCCTCGTTCCAAGCGTGGGAACACGATGCTATTGGTGTTCCACGACGCATTCGCCAAGTGGGTGGAGTTGGTGCCGCTGAGAAGGGCACTGTGCTGCTGCAGGATGCCTTCAGAGAGCGCATTTTGGATCGATTTGGGGTGCCCAAGATGCTGGTCTGCGATAATGGCGTGCAGTTTGCGAGCAAGAGTTTCCAATCATTCATGGGATTCCTGGGAGTAGAGCTACAGTACACGGCTCCATACTGCCCACAGGAAAATCCCACCGAGAGGACGAACCGCACAGTGAAAACGATGATAGCGCAGTATATCGAGGGACAACAAAGTTCGTGGGATGAACTGTTGCCCGAGATAACGCTGGCGGTCAACTCGAGTGTGGCGGATTCAACGGGGCTCACACCAGCGTTCCTAATGTTGGGATGGGAACCACGATTTCCGGTCACGCTCTACGATGAGGTCACGCCTGGTTCAGCGACGAGGGAGATAGATCCGACGACTCGAGAGGCGAAGATGCTGGAGGTCTTCGAGGTGGTGCGTAGCAACTTGCAGCGAGCATCAAAAGACCAGGGCAGGTACGACAACCTGCGTCAGCGCGAGTGGAGGCCGACTCTAGGCTCAGCGGTGCTGTTACGGCAGCATCAGCTCTTGAACGCAGCGGAGGGCTTTGCGGCGAAGTTGGCGCCCAAATTCGATGGCCCCTACAGGGTCGTCCGATTCATTTTGCCCAATGTGGTGCGTCTCGCTCGACGGGGCGAGCGCAAGAGGCGGGTGGCCAACCTCTCGCAGTTGAAGCCCTTCCACCAGGAAGAAGAAGCCTAGGAGGAGGAGACAGGAGACGGATCCCCGTCACGGGGGCGGGACGACGGCAGGGAGCACTGTCCCTCCGTCACCGATCCCGCACCAGAGACCGCGGCGCGGGACGTAAAGCGGCGGCGAAAGCGCCTTGAACTTGACGGTGGCGGCCTCAGGAGCCGAGGTCGTCTCCTTCTTAAGTAAGGGGGGGGGGGGGGGTGGCTTTTTGGCGACCCACCTCACATAGAGTTTTGTAGCATTAGTTTGGTAGTATTAGTTTTGTAGTAGTTAAGTTTAGTAGTTTTCAGAAATTGTTGTTAGTACATAAGTTAGTTCGTAAGCTTATAATTCATAGCCGTTAGGTTTTAAAACTTTGATTTGCACTGCTTGGTCGCGGCTTGAGCGCGCGCACTCTTGGCGATCGGCAGTGCAACTCTGCCCAGCGCTGCAAAAGCTCGAGAGAGCAGAGAGCGCACGCTGTGGTGGGTTGCATTGCCGACGCCGAGGGAAAAGTGCACTGCCGAAGTAGGCGAGCGGCTCAAGCGTGCGTGGGCGACAAGAAAAAGCTTAGCTTTAAGTAGAGAGAGAGTTAGTAAGATGAGCTCAATATGAGCAGACGCGCGTGGCGCGGAGACTCTTTTGTACGAGACTAAGAAGCAAACGCACGTACGCGCCAGAAAACGGAAGCATAGATTTAAGTGAGTAGGAAAAAGTTAAGTGAAGTAGAAAAGTAAACTAAGACGCTGAAGTCGAATAAAAGTGCAGTGAAGCAAACCGAAAATCGCAAGGGTGACCACGCCATGCATGTGATTCCCGTCATCACGTGGGCGGCCCTAACCTCCACCAATAACCTTCCTCACCCCTCTCTAACCACGACTCGAGAAAATGATTGTCTTGTAAGACCCTGGGCAGACTGAGTCTGCCCCAGCTGAAAATCACTACCTTACATTTATTAATGACCTTCCTGACTCTATTACTCATTCAAAAATTTTAATGGATGCAGATGATGTAAAACTTTGCCTTGCGTATTCTAACTCAATGGATCATCTTCACCTAAAAGATGATCTAAATTCCTTTCAACTTTATTGTGTGGCTCCAAGTGTATGACAATGACCTTCAGTCGTACCATTCCACATATTGTTAATTGTACAATTAACAACATTTCCTTGCAACAAATTTTTACTGTCAAAGATCTGGGTGTGCATTTTGACACAAAACTTTTTTTTAATCTTCATGTCTCTAACATCGTAAATGAAGCTAAATGTGCTCTTGGCTTTATTAAACGTTGGTCAAAGGAGTTTAATGACCCCTTTATTACTAAACTTTTGTATACCTCACTGGTACGAACTATTCTTGAATATTGTTCAATTATATGGTCTCCTCAACACAAATTGTATCAGGATCGTATTGAATCGGTTCAGAAACAGTTTCTTCGTTTCGCGTTGCGTGATCTAATGTGGGATCCTAATCTCCGTTTACCGTCTTACCATAGTAGGCTTCTTTTTATAGATCTTCCATCTTTAATCAATCGTAGGACAATTCTAGGGATTGTTTTCTTACATAAGTTGATTATTGGTAATATAGATACGCCTTGTCTGTTAAAGCAACTTAATTTCTCTGTTCCTTCTAGAACAACCAGACACTTTCGTCCGTTATATTTACCTTTGTGCACATCAGATTATTCTTTGCATAGCGCGTTTTACGTTTTATGCAATAATTACAATAAATATTATCATGTGTTCTCTCTTGAACTCTCTCTCCCGTTAATTAAATCTTTGCTTGTTTGTCATTTTAGGGAAATCACTCACACTGCCCACTCATGAGCTGATACATATGGATGTTCGGGCAGAGCATCCACATTGTATAGTTATTTCCAATTCCTATTTACCATAGTTACTTTTAACATTCTTTAATTAGTATTTTGTAAGTTTCCTCGGGGCATAGCTGGCCGGACTGGCAAATAATTTACCCCCACCGGGTTGGTGGTATTATTGATAAGTTTTGTTATTTTAGGCTATTTAATATACTTTAAAATTTTTTGTTAAGTTGACTCTAGTTTTGTCAATCATTTTTAAATAAATAAATAAAAAAAATTACATAGTTGTTATTTCCCATTGTTCCATCGAAGGCTCAATTCAGCCTTTGGCCAGCCGCTCATCCATTTGCAGATTGATCTCCGCCTGCATCTTTGGATTTTTGGGTAACTAGCGTTGCTTAATGCGCCTGTTATCTTGCATCGTTAACCGTCCGTGATCCTAGAGATGGCTTTGACATGCTGGAATTGCAGCAGTAGTTCCCTTAGGAAGGCGTCCACTTCCGGATCAGCATGGACCGGCTGTTGATCCTCCGGAGTCACCCTCAATTCTGGCAACAGCCACAGACAATTCCTTCACCGATCTTCAACACCAAGCCGCCACACTCCAGTGTGATACCGGCCAAGAAATCCCAGCCCAGCACCAGATCATCGATCACTCCTGGGAGAATCAGCAACGGGATCTGGATTTGCTGACTCGCCAGGCTGATCCTCACCTCCAACTGCGAGTCCACCTCGCTGCAGCTGCCGTCCGCCGTGCGTATGCGCCGCCATGTGGCCCGCACTACGCCCATTCCTCAAAGCCTCTCAGCGAGCTTTTTGCTGATAAAACTAATCGAGGCTCCCCCTGGATAGCGGGTGCCGCTGGCCGTTTCCCGATTGGCAGCATGCAACAGTTTGCACTTAATGCGCAGTGCGCTCACACTGCAAGCAGAAACTGGTTACGGCACTCAAAAGCCTAGTACCCATCCATGTGGCCACACATCCGTCATGCCCTGGGTGTACTGCTCATCGTCGTAGCTTCCAGCGTCGTCCATGGCCATCAAGCGCGTCCTGCCATTTTCACAATTACTGGATAAGTCGATAAAACCCGATTAGAATCAAGTAAGCAAACAAACGGACAATTTGAACATGCCAGCGAAGGCTGCTATAGTTAGGATATATAGGATATATATATATCAGGAGCGTTTTCCAGTGCAGCACGAGTTTCAGAGTATGGGGGTGTTATTCTACTAAACAAATGAGCCGTATAATAAATACAGCGCATCGTAGGCGCAACGTTTATTCCAGAGTTTTCGTTCTAGACTAACTACAGAAACGTATGAGCAAGCGCAGCTTGCTTAAAGTTAGGCGAAAGTGAGTGCAAGTAAGGAAAGTTAAACAATGCAAAGAGAGAGTAATTAGGGTGGTCCCAAATCTCAGAATAGAAGTTTACATTTCAACTTAAGCAGATGTAAGATATAAGACTAATTTGACCCAACATCCCGGCCCATTGAATGACGCAGTCTTTCAAGAGACAGGAAGAATAGCTATTTTGTGAATAGGATTATGTCCTTGTATTGCGGACATCTACAACTCGTACTCGTTGATCTCGTCCAGGAATTGTAGCTGTAATGTGACCCATTATCCACTTCTGAGAAGGTATGTTGTCCTCATGTATGAGGACCATGTCGCCGATAGAGATACTGGGTTCTGGTTTTTTCCACTTGGTACGTACACTCAGCTCGTTGAAGTATTCTGCCAGCCAGCGTCGGCAAAAATGTTGTTTGATACCAGTTATCAAACGCCAGCGGTCCAAAGATTGCAGCTGTTCGTCTTCTATGTTGTGTTCGGGTAATGCTCGCAAGGAGTCTCCAACTAGGAAGTGACCAGGTGTCAGAGCACCCAAGTCACTTGGATCTGACGACAGTGCGGTCAGCGGGCGCGAGTTGAGAATGGCTTCTACTTCCGCTATGATTGTAGCCAATTCCTCAAACGTGCAGCGAGCATTCATCAGGCTGCGCGCCATGAGTCCCTTGGCGCTTTTTACTGCTGCCTCCCAGAGTCCGCCAAAGTGTGGTGCTCTGGGTGGGATAAAACGAAAGTTGATGAATTCATTTAAGCAAAAACTAATTATTGATTGCTGATTTTCTTGCTTGAAGAAGTAGTCTCGAAGATCCTTTAATTGATTACTTGCTCCAGTGAAATTTATGGCGTTGTCACAAAATATATCCACAGGCAATCCACGTCGGGCAATCATGCGCCTCAAAGCGGCTAAGAAAGCATCCGTTGAAAGGTCAGATACCACTTCGATATGCACGGCCTTGGTGGCGAAGCATACGAATATGGCAATGTAGCCTTTCCGAGGTGCCTTGCCCTGAATGCGAAGATAGACGTTGACTGGTCCACAAAAGTCAACTCCACAGTGAGCGAAAGGTCTCTATGGAGTCAATCGCTCTACAGGCAGATTTCCCATGAGTTGCTGTTGCAGCCTTGGCTTGTAGCGCACACAATGCACGAATTTCCTGACAATAGAGCAAGCCAGGTCTCGAGCATTTACAATCCAGAATTGAAGACGAAGTAGCGCAACAAGTGCCTTAGAGCCAGCATGGTAGTGTTTCATATGAAGAAACTGCACGTACTGGCGAATTATGTCATCTTTACTGGGAAGTAGCATCGGATGTTTCTGAGCCTCTGGTGCATTTGCCAATTCGAGAAGGCCGCCAATCTTCAGTAGTAGGTATCCGTCTGTTATCTGAACAAATGGACTTAGAAATTTGATGTGACTTGATGTTTGCCTGTTTTTGTGCAAAGCATGAATTTCATCTGCGAAGGGTTGTTGCTGCAGATTCCAGATGATGCAATTGAATGCACGCTGTAGCTTTTGAGGTGTCGGCGAGGGCGTAGACAGCTCAAAGGGCTTCCGAAGCGCGTGTGTAGAGCGCAGCATCTAAGCAACAATTCGCAAGCAACCAAGATGCTTCTAAGTGTGTCGAGTAGATAGTTGCTATTCGTCGTAGCCTTGAACGCTGACTTGCGCTGACTTGACTCAAGCGTTACGACCTCTGGATCTGGTTCGTGGCGTTTCTCCTTTGGCATGTGTAGATCGGCCAAATATGTCATACTGCGTATAGCAAGATATGAGGCTGTTGCCGTACCGTAACTATGTTTAGTTCTTACGTCCGAAGTGGTTTAGCTGCCGAGTCTCTCCAAAGTATATATTGAAATTAGCGATCACGATAGTCTACTAACACTTGCCTGAACATTTTCACAACATCTGCAGTGTGCGCATATTTGTTTGTTCGGAAGCGTAGCGTGTATAGGTCCGTCTGAATGGTCGGTCCAACCATTAGCAAGTCATTGAGTGAACGTTGCGATGAGGTTCGATTTGAGGCATCGAAAACAACTCTGAGCTTCGTTGAAGTGCTATTTAGCTTGAAGACGCAGTGATGTGGAATGTAATTGTGCGGCTCGTCAAGCCTTGGTGAGTCTACCAAACTCATGTGATTGAGATCTTCATATTCATGCACAAAGTCTGTATATGATGCCTTTAGCTGAGGATTGCGATTTAAGCGCTGTTCCAATGACTCCAATCTCAGCTTGGCTGACTCGTATGAAGATCCTAGATATCTTGGGTCATCCTTAAATGGTAGCCGAACAATAATTCTACCATCTGCTTGTTGGCGTACAGTTTGACTAAACAATTGCTCACTCTGCAGTTGCTCAGGTGTGAACTTTTCGATTGGTTTGTTTAGGTCTTCAATCTGCCAGAGCCTTTTCAAATTGTTGTTGATTGTCTCCTCCTGTGAGAGCAAGTAGCAATGTGCCTGTCGCTGCGTTCCTTCATAGCGTCCAGACACAATCCATCCAAGTAAGATTTTCTGAAGCGTAGGAAGACTGGGACCCAATTTAATTTGTCCTACTGCAAGAATTTCAAAAAATGCTTCACTTCCAATAAGCAAGTCGATATGGCGAGTTTTGTAGAAATGCTCATCAGCTAAAGGTGTGTTTTTGGGTATATTCCAAGGTGAAGTGTCGATGTCCGAATCCGGCTGATAAGCAATGTGTGACGTCACGTAGAAATCCATGGGAATATTGAAGTCCTCCAAACGTGACTTGATTAATCTTTTTATTAATTAATCTAAACAAAATCTTAATATCTAATATATCCTATAAAACATGGAAACTTAAGACTACACGGCTTCCTAGCCAGCACTCCATGTGCAACTTAATAACATGGCTTTCTAGCCGGCACTTCATGTGCAACTTACAATCTACAAAATCTGTTGCTTAAATACTACTATAACCTACTTACATACTACCAAATATATTGCTTAAACACTACAAATTACACGCTACTTACATACGCCGAAATCTCCCGCTTCAGGAGGCCGATCATGTCCGCGCTGAGGGTCACGTCCGCCGGGTATAACCTCCAGCCTATGGGGATCAGCGGCGGCATATCCCTCGTCGACGCGTCCCCGTCGTCGAAGATCTCCGTCAGCTCGGGTTCCCATCCGTCCAGTATGTCTGCCATATCGGCCAGCAAGCGCCTCTCCTCGCTCGACGTGGTTTCCGGCGACGTACCCCCTCCTTGCTCCGGTCCGCGGGCGTCCTCTCTGCCGGTGGGGAGGTCTTGGTATCGTTCGAGGGGATCACCCGTACCTCGTCGTCGCGGGTTGCCGGCGGACGGGTTGGCACTCCCTGTCCTTCGGCGACCGCTGGAAGGCTCGCCGGAACTTGCTCTATCCACTGATCTCGGAGTGCGCCGCCTTGGTCGACGGCGTCGGCGTCCGGCTGTCGGGCTTCGCCTCGGTGCGTCGTCCCAGGGTCTTGGTGTCGAACCGTCTCCATAGTACCGGGCCCGTTCCATCGCTGCCGTCGTTGGTGGCCGACTCTGCTCGGTTGACGGCCTGCTCGTTTCGCCTGGTCCATAAACGACCGGTGGGCGTTGCCGGCCCTGCTGGTCGCTCCTCGGCTTCGTCCCGCGCCGCGGTCTCCGGGGTGGGATTGGTGACGAAGGGACAGTGCTCCCTGCCGTCGTCCTACCCCTGCGACGGGGATCCGTCGCCTGTTGTTGCCGTTGGGCACTCCTCCTCTTCGCTGGCTGTCCACTGCGTCGGGGTTTCCCACCTTCCCGAACCTTCATCTTCCGAGGCGGTATGGATGTCCAGCCCCGTGATGGCCGGCGGACGGTGTGGAGATTGCGGTTCCTCCACATGTGGCGGCGTTTTCTGCCCTCCGGGCACCTGCACGTACACTGTCGTGCACTCCATCCGCATCATCATTACCGCTCCATCCAACCTCTCGGCCAGATTCACCGATGAATGGTGGACGGTGTGCAGAAAGCGGGGCGGCTCCTGCTCCTGACGGGGTTGGTAATACGCCCTACCCGATCTAGGGTCTCTTGATTGCCCTCGCGCCTCCTCACGGGGAAACGGCTCCGAGTCATCGCTGCTCGCGTCCTCGACACGGACCGAGCCCTGTTCTGACTCCTCCCACTCCACGTCAGCGAACTCCTCGTCGCTACTGATCTCTATGATCTGATCCATCTGTGAATTGAGAAATCGTTAATCGTCTGTCTATGGTTGTGCTGTTGACCGAAATGGTCCTCAAACTACTATGTTAGTTTTGACGTTAATGAGGGTGGGTTTCTACGGGGAAGTTAATGATTGTCGAGACTGATTAGTCTCGTTGGCACGACGCAGTGTCGTCCTCGTTGGACGACCTGGCCGGCCGCCTCTTATCCACCGATTCCCCCGTTTCGAGATCCGTGTTCACGTCATCCTCTTCCCCCCCTTGGTGAAAAGGTTTCAACTGCGCGAGGCTGGCTACCCTCTTCTTGCGTTCACCTTCTTTCATCAGGCGCACAACATTGGGGGAAATAAATTTGATGACCTTGTAGGGGCCATCAAATTTAGGTGCCAGCTTCCGCCGCGTTCGACAGCTGGTGCTGTCGCAACAGGACCGCCGACCCTAGCGCTGGCCTCCAGTCGCGCCGGCGCAGGTTGTAGTATCTGCCCTGATCCTTGGATGCCCGCTGCAGGTTACTCCGCACGATGTCGAAAATCTCCTTCATCCTGTCCTCCCTAGTCCCTGGATCGATTTCTCTTGTTGCTGATCCAGGCGTGACCTCGTCATATAACGCGGCGGGCAAACGTGGCTCCCGCCCTAGCATTAAGAATGACGGTGTGAAACCTGTGGAGTCCGCCACACTGGAATTTACCGCTAGAGTTATCTCAGGCAACAGTTCGTCCCACGAACTTTGATGGCCCTCGATGTATTGCGCTATCATGGTCTTCACTGTGCGATTCGTCCTCTCCGTTGGGTTCTCCTGCGGTGAGTAGGGCGCCGTGTATTGGAGCGTCACGCCCAATGACTCCATAAAAGACCGGAAATTCCTACTCGCGAACTGCACACCGTTGTCGCAGATGAACGTCTTCGGTACCCCGAACCTGCTCAGGATGCGCTCCCGGAACGCTACCTGTAGCAGCGCAGCGGTGGCTCTCTTCATCGGCACCAGTTCCACCCACTTGGCGAACGCATCGTGGAACACCAGCGACATTGTGTTCCCACGCTTGGAACGAGGTAGGGGACCCACGAAGTCTGCGCACAAGGCCGCCATTGGTTCCGCCACCTGTCTGGTCAGTATCTGTCCGGCCGGCTTTTGTTGTTCGCTTTTGAACTTCTGGCATATCTCGCAACGCTTCACGTACTTGGCGGCATCCCGGAACATGCCTGGCCAATAGTACCTCTGCGCCAGTCGGGCCGCCGTCTTCCTCACTCCTTGATGCCCGGCCGTGGGAGCATCGTGGCATTCTAACATTACTCTGCTCCTTAAACTGACAGGGACGCACAGCTTCCACGGGATGAAATCTTCCTCGTCCGTCCGATGACCCAGGTTCCGATACAGTTGCCCATTTTCCTCTACGTAATCCTGGAACTTTTCCGGCTCCCTCGCAATTCTCTCGCGCATCTTCTCGATCCATCTGCAGGGAAGTTTGACCTCCACAGCCTGCTGGCAGTTATCCAGGGGCTGCCGGGACAACGCGTCGGCCACTACGTTTAGATTCCCACGGCGGTAGTGCACATCAAACTGATACTGCTGCAACTCTAGCGCCCACCGAGCGATCCTGCCCGTAGGACTTTCAATGGAGTTGAGCCATTTCAGTGCTAGATGATCCGTGACTACGTCCAACCTGTAACCCTCCAGATAACACCGCATCTTTCTAATTGCCCAGACGATCGCGAGGCACTCCTTTTCCGTAGCCGAGTAGTTCAACTCCGCTTTCGATAACTTCCGGCTGGCATAAGCTATTACCCGCTCCTGACCCTCGACTTCCTGTGTCAGCACCGCACTCAGGCCGTAGTCACTAGCGTCGGTCTGCAACACGAACTTGACCGAGAAGTCGGGACAGGCCAAGACAGGCACGGTCGTTAAGCTCTCCTTGAGCTTCTGCAACGCCTCTTCTTGCTCTGCACCCCAGCTCCATTTCTGACCCTTTCGGAAAAGCCCCGTCATTGGTTGCACCAGCGACGCGAAGTTCGGTACGAATCGCCTGTACCACGATGCCATACCTAGGCATTGCCGCAACTCCTTAAGATTCGAGGGCGCTGGGAGATTCCGAATCGCCTCGACTTTTGCGGGATCGGTGCAGATCCCATCTCCGCTTATAACGTGTCCAAGGTACGCCAATCTTTCCCGAAAGAAGCTACACTTCTTCCTGTTGATCTTCAGATTTGCCACTCTCAGTCGTCGGAAAACCTCCTTCAAATTGGATACATGCTGCTCCTTGGTAGCTCCGGTTACCACTATGTCGTCGAGATACGCAAAGGCATGAGGCTCCATGTCGGGCCCGATGACCGTGTCCAGCGCTCTCTGAAACGTCGCACCGGCCGAGTGCAGCCCGAACGGCATCACCCGCCATTGGAACAAGCCTCTCCCCGGCACGGTGAATGCGGTGCACTCTCGACTATCCGCCGCCATTGGGATCTGCCAGTAGCCACTCTTCAGATCCAGCGTAGAGATAAACCGTGCGTGTCGTAGCCTCTCCAGAATGTGATGGATCCTTGGAACAGGATAAGCGTCTGGGATCGAATGGGCGTTGAGCTGTCGATAGTCCACGCACATGCGCCAGTCGCCAGTCTTCTTCTTGACCAAGACTATGGGTGCGCTGTACGGGCTCCTCGACGGCTCAATGGCCCCGACTCGAAGCAACTCATCCACTTGTTCATCGATCACCTTCCGCATAGCCGGATTTTTAGGGTAGTACCTCTGTTTCAAAGGCTTGTCGTCCTTCATCCTAATGCTATGCTCGGCTATGTGCGATACCCCTTCGAGGTTTTCGAAGAGTGCCAACTCCGTTTCTAGAAACTCCTTTAACTCCTCCTCTAACTCGTCCGGCCACTCCTTACTGCCGGGCGAAGATTCGACCTTTTCTTGCCATCCTGCCTCTAGCGCCTCTCGCGTTGGCGGGCCCTCTCCGGGTTCACCTTCCGCTTCCAGCTCCATTGTCTTGACCTCCAAGAGGCGCTCCCTGATTCCACCCTTGAAGTCCTCGCTCTGCTTCGCAGCCGTTGCGGGAGACGCAGCTCCCTTCCTCTGGTCCAGTTCTTTCCTCTAACTCACCCCTATCGCCCTCGCCGTTGGGAGACACTCCCCGAGTTCTCCCTTCAGCGTTCCGCTGTCCACCTCTCTCCTCTCGTCAGCTGGCGTGCCCAAACCCGACGTGCCCTGCACGTCGACTGGCAATTTCACGACTGACCGCCTCGGGCCTTCCTTTGGTGCCGGGACCCTGCGCGACACCTCGGGACTCGACCTCACTGCGTTACCTCGAGCATGCTGATCTTGCTCTCTGGACCTGCTGCTCTTTTCTGCATCGTCTTGCCCACACGGCATCGACGGCTCCCCTCTTGGCTCCACCTCCATCCTCATCACCAGCTCAGCGTTGCCACAACGCATCATGGTGCCCATAGCACACAAAAAGTCCATGCCTAGAATGACGTGGTCCAGCATAGTCGGCATTATGAGCAGAGTCGTCTGCGCCGCCTTCCCTTCTAGACCCACGTCCACCCTCACCGTCTTCCTTACATTCAGCGATGACCCGTCGGCCAACCTAATCCGCGACTCCACATCTTGGAACTCACCCCGCATCGACCGCTGGCGCACGCAATCTTCGCTTATAAAACTGCGTGGGGCCCCGGTGTCGATTGTGGCGGCCATCCTCTGACCCCCGATCAGCACCGTCGCGACGATCTTCCCATCTTTCACCCTCAACGGGTATCTCTCTTCCTCCTCGCTGTCTAGGCGGCGCCGCTCCGCTCCTGCGGAGGGCGCCCCTGGCCGTTTCCCGCGCTGCCCTGGTCGCAGCACTCTCTCGTGCTCCTTCCACGTTGCCCACAGCGTCGGCAAAAGATCACCTGCGCGTTGCGGCACTCCCTAGCAAAGTGCCCAACTTGTGCGCACCTGTAGCACACGCGTCGTGGGTCCGCCCCAGATCCAACCTCTTGGGTCATCATACGACTCGCTGCTTCCATCGGGGATGCCCCTACTGTCGCCGCCACCTGACCCACTGCTTGCCCTTCAAGCCGGGAGTCCGGCGCTTTCGTGCGGAACGGATTATCTGGCCGGCCCTCCGCCGGCTTGGACCATGCGGTTTTCGCCCGATACCCTGTAGTCCTACTCTCTTGCTCTCTACGCTGACATTGTACATTTTCGTATTCCGCTGCCATCTGTGTCAGTTGGGTGAGAGTCGAGAAATCGTGTCGCCTTACGAACAGCCTATACTCAGGAGAGGCATTCTCGTATGCCCTGTTCAACTCCTGGGCCACGCTGTACCTTGCTTGGCGCATAAGCAGCCTGAGTTCAATCAGGTAGTCCTTGAAGTTTTCACCCTCCCGTT